>JARQOD010000001.1:710459361-710609876 GCA_033576555.1 Oophaga sylvatica
AGGTTCAAATTATCATCTCTCTCCTGCGCGGCGATCCTCAGGATTGGACTTTTTCCCTGATACCCGGGGATACTGTTTTGAGTGATGTTGATGCGTTTTTTCAGACTTTGGGGTTATTGTACGATGAGCCTAATGTCACTGATCAAGCTGAAAAAGCCTTGTTGGCATTAAATCAGGGCTTGATGACGCTGAGTTATACTGTCAGAGATTCCGTAGGTGGGCAGTCCTGACCAAATGGAATGACGACGCTTTGGCGGCCCTTTTCCGGAAGGGTCTGTCAGATAATGTAAAGGATGTTATGGTGGGATTCCCTGTCCCCTCTGGTCTCAATGATTCTATGTCATTAGCGATTCAAATTGACAGATGTTTGCGTGAGCGGAGAAGTATGCGTGGAATGGTGTTGCCTTGTGAACCAGCTCCTGAAACCATGCAGTGTGATAGAGTGGTGTCTGGGGCACAGCGTCATGAGTTTCAAAAGCGCAATGGGTTATGTTTCTACTGTGGTGATGCCTCTCATGCTATTTCAGTCTGCCCTAAGCGGGGAAGACGTTTTGCACGCTCAGTTGTCTTGGGTAGTGTTCAGACTAAGTTTTTATTAACTGTCACTCTGATATGCTCTCTGTCCTCATTTTCTGCTCAGGCTTTCGTTGATTCTGGAGCAGCTATTAACCTGATGGATTATGATTTTGCTAAACGTTGTGGGTTCCCTTGAAACCCCTACAGAAGTCTATTCCCCTACTGGGGATCGATTCTACCCCTTTGGCTGAGAATAAACCCCAGTTTTTACTCAGGTGATAATGAGGGTTGAACCTGATCACCAGGAGTGCTGCAATTTTTGGTTCTATATAATCTGCATGACATTATCGTGCTGGGTTTCCCTTGGTTGCAGTCTCATAATCCTGTTTTGGATTGGAAGTCTGTGTCTGTGGCCAGTGGGGGCTGCCAATGTGTTAATACCAACACTCCTGTTTTTTCTGCCTCCCCCCAGGCTCAGGATGTTCCTGACTTTTTGTTTGATTTTTCTGATGTGTTTAGCGAAAGTAAATCTGCATCCTTGCCTCCCCATAGGAGCTATGACTGCGCTATTGAATTAGTGCCGGGTAGTAAATTCCCTAAAGGTCGCCTTTTTAACTTGTCTGTACCTGAACATGACGCTATGCGGTCTTATATCAAGGAATCATTGGAGAAGGGTCATATCAGACCATCCTCTTCACCCTTAGGTGCCGGTTTTTTCTTTGTGGCCAAAAAAGATGGTTCATTAAGGCCGTGTATTGATTATCGTCTCTTAAACAATATTACTGTGAAATATCAATACCCGTTACCCTTGATTTCTGACCTGTTTTCCAGGGTGAAAAATGCTACTTGGTTTACCAAGCTTGACCTCAGGGGGGCGTATAACCTTATTCGCATTAAGCACGGGGATGAATGGAAGACGGCATTCAATACCCCTGAAGGGCATTTTGAGTACCTACTGATGCCCTTTGGGCTCACTAATGCTCCTTCCGTCTTCCAGTCCTTCATGAATGACATTTTCAGGGATTTTGTGGACAAATTTCTGATTGTTTATTTGGATGATATCTTGATTTTTTCTAATGACTGGGACTCTCATGTGAAACATGTTCGAACTGTGTTCCAGATTTTGAGAGAGAATGCTCTGTATGTGAAGGGATCAAAGTGTCTTTTTGGCGTACAGAGGATCTCATTTCTGGGATTCATTTTGTCCCCATCTGTTATTGAAATGGACCCGGTCAAGGTTCAGGCCATCTGTGATTGGGTCCAACCTACTTCATTAAAGGCTCTTCAGAGATTTTTGGGGTTTGCCAATTTTTATCGTAATATTTATTGGTAATTTCTCGGTTATTGTTAAACCATTAACTGATTTGACCAGAAAGGGTTCTGATGTGGTGAATTGGCCTCCTGAGGCAGTCTCTGCATTTCAGGAACTTAAGCAGAGATTCACTTCTGCTCCTGTTCTTCGGCAGCCTGATGTTTCTCTGCCATTTCAGGTGGAGGTTGATGCCTCTGAAATTGGGGCAGGTGCCGTTTTGTCCCAAAAAGATCCAGAGACCTCTAAAAGTAACCCTTGTGCCTTTTTCTCTCGAAAATTTTCTCCTACTGAACGTAATTATGACGTGGGTAATCGGGAGTTATTGGCCATGAAGTGGGCTTTTGAAGAGTGGAGACATTGGCTGGAGGGAGCCAAACATCAGGTGGTGGTCCTTACGGACCATAAGAATCTGGTCTATCTGGAATCTGCCAAGCGACTCAATCCTAGACAGGCCAGGTGGGCCTTGTTTTTCACACGTTTTAATTTTGTGGTTTCCTTTCTTCCTGGCACTAAGAATGTTAAGGCGGATGCCCTCTCGAGGAGTTTCCTTGCGGACTCTCCTGAGTTATCTGATCCTTCTGTTATTTTGAAAGAGGGTGTAGTTCTTTCCGCCATCTCGCCCAATTTGAGACTTGCTCTGGAGGGGTGTCAGGAGGATAGGCCCGAGCGCTGCCCTGTTGGAAAATTGTTTGTCCCGGACCAATGGAAAAAGAGTGTGATGTCTGAGATTCATTGTTCCGCATTGGCTGGGCATCCCGGAATTTTTGGTACCAGAGACTTGGTTAGTCGGTCCTTTTGGTGGCCTACCTTGTCTCGTGATGTCAGGGAATTTGTGCAGTCCTGCGGGACTTGCTCTCGCTCCAAGCCTTGCTCTCGCTCTAGTGGTTTATTGATGCCATTGCCTGTGCCCAAGAGACCATGGACCCATATCTCTATGGATTTCATTTCCGATCTTCCTGTTTCTCAGAGAATGACCACCATCTGGGTAATTTGTGATAGGTTTTCCAAAATGATACATCTTGTGCCATTACCTAAGTTGCCTTCCTCCTCTGAATTGGTGCCGTTGTTCCTTCAGCACGTGGTTCGTTTACACGGCATTCCTGAGAACATTGTGTCTGACAGAGGAGTCCAGTTTGTTTCCAAATTTTGGAGGACTTTTTGTTCTAAACTGGGTGTTCAATTGTCTTTCTCCTCGGCATTTCATCCTCAGACCAATGGTCAAACTGAGAGAACAAACCAGACATTGGAGACTTATCTTAGATGCTTTGTGTCTGCTGATCAGGATGACTGGGTCTCTTTTTTGCCTTTGGCTGAGTTTGCTCTTAATAATAGGGCTAGCTCTGCCACTTTGATGTCTCCGTTTTTCTGTAATTCTGGGTTTCACCCTCGATTTTCTTCAGGACAGACGGAGGCTTCTGTCTGTCCAGGTGTTGACTCTGTTGTGGAGCGTATGCAACAGATTTGGGACCAGGTAGTGGAGAGGTTGTCCCTCTCTCAGGAGAAGGCCCAGCGGTTTGCTAACCGGCATAGGACTGATGGTCCTTGGTTTAGAGTGGGGGACTTGGTCTGGTTGTCCTCAAAGAATATTCCTATGAGAGTAGCATCTCCTAAATTTAAGCCTAGGTTCATTGGACCTTATAAGATCATGGAGATTATTAATCCTGTTTCTTTTCGTTTGCTTCTTCCAGGGACATTTAAGATCCATAACGTGTTCCACAAGTCCTTGTTGAAGAGGTTTGTTGAGCCAGTGGTTCCTGCTGCTGTGCCTCCTGACCCTGTTTTGGTTGAGGGCAATCTGGAGTATGTGGTTGAGAAAATATTGGATTCTCGTTTTTCTAGACGGAAACTCCAGTATTTGGTTAAATGGAGAGGTTATGGTCAGGAAGACAATTCTTGGGTGTTTGCTTCGGACATCCATGCTAGGAGACTTATCCGTGCGTATCATAGAACTCATCCTGACCGACCTGGTTGCTCAAATGAGGGTTCGGTGACCCCTCCTCAAGGGGGGGGTACTGTTGTGAATGGGTTTGAGATGAGTTCTGAGCAGAGGCTCCCTCTGGTGGTTACAAGCGGTACTAGTGAAGATTGTGAGGACTGGGAATCAGGTGTTACTGACTGGTCTTATATAAGGGAGTCATTTTCCCATCAGGGTTGCCGGTGATCAATTGTTCTGGTCTGAATCCTTCATTCCAGTTTCCCTTGTAGCCTGCTGTGTCGTGTCTGCATCTCCTGCTACCAGATAAGAATTTTTCTTCTTTTGTGTTGTTGCTATATTTTTGCATTTTGTCCTGCACTTCTTTGGGGGCCTTTTGGGTCCCTCCGGGGGCTTCTGCCTTCTCAGTTTAGTTCAGCCACTGAGTTTTGTTCTTTTGCTTTTTCCAGTTTTTTCAGTGGCTGCTGTTTTGATTTTGTTACACCAGAGAGCTAATTTAGGTGGTAGAGGTCGTGTGATCTCAGGTGATTTTGAAATTAGTAGAGTTGGTGTTTTTCAGGGTTTTCTGGGATTGCAGTAAGTGCCCTTCCTGTCCTTTTCTATTTAGATAGTGTGGGCCCCAGCGTTTGCTCATTCTATTTTCTTTCTGTGTCAGTATTTCCTCTTGTCTAACCGCCATTACATGTTTGGGGGCTTTCTATTATCTTTGGGGTTCTGCTCCGGGGCAGATAGCTTTCCTATTTCTATCTTTAGGTGTAGTTAGTTTCTCAGGCTGTGACGAGGCGTCTAGGACCAACGTAGGAACGCTCCACGGCTGCCTCTAGTTGTGGTGGTTAGTCAGGGTACTGCAATCCCATAGATTCCAACTGCTCTGGTGTATTGCCTTTTTTACCTGCACTCCTCAGCTACCGAAACATAACAGTTTAGTAAGTATTTTCATTCTCTGTAATGCCGCGGTCACTCTTGTTCCTGATGGCACTGATGGGTTCTATATTCTACCAGCAAACCCAACAGTGTCATCTGGTTCAACAGTGACTGCCCTGTGTATGCTATTGCTATGTGTTGTGCATTCTATTGAGTTTTTTATGCTGCACTCACTCTTGTTCCTCATGGTACTGTTTTGTTTGCTGCCAGATATATTCTACCAGCAAACACAACAGTGTCATGTGGTTCAACAGTGACTGCCCTGTGTATGCTATTGCTATGTGTTGTGCATTCTATTGAGTTTTTTATTGCCGCAGTCACTCTTGTTCCTCATGGTACTGTTTTGTTTGCTGGATTCTTGAGCTACCCGTATTTTTCGGACTATAGGTTTTAAGGGTGGAAAATAGGGAAAAATATATTTGAAGCAAAAAATGTGGTAAAATATTTAATAACATAAATAACATACTATTATATGTGGTGTTATTATATATAATAGTATGTTATTATGTTGGAAGCTACGGGAAGGAGATGGTGCTGCGGGACCAGTGTGGTGTCTGTAAACTACTATGTGAAGACGCTGGAGGGTGAGTATAAGGCCGGGGTCACACATGCGAGAAACTCGCACGATTTCGTGTGAGTCTCTCGCATGAACACCCGGCACTGCCGCCGGCACTCAGACTGGAGCGTGCGGCTGCATAGAAATACATGCTGCATAGAAATAGAGACAGAGATGATAGAGACAGAGATGATAGAGACAGAGATGACAGAGATGATAGAGATGATGCGCTGCACAAAAAAAAAACGCAAGTGTGAAAGTAGCCTAACCTTTTAATTAATTCTCAGTTGTACAGTGTGTCTGAAGGACCTGTGATGACATCATGAAGAGGCAGGGCTTTGGTCATGTGATGCTCCAGCCCACCCTCTTCATGACCTCATCACAGGTCCTCCACAGGAGCATTCAGCCTGGCATCAGCACAGCCCCTGTGCTGTCAGGTATGCAATGCCTCCTGCTGCACTCTGCTCCTGCCGCCTCCTTCTCCTTCAGACACCGATCTGCCCAGCTGCTGCAGGAATCAGGCCCTGGGGAACCATGTGGCTCTGACATTAGCTTCTCCCTGCTCACTGCTCAGCTGATAGGTGGGCGGGGAAGCAGCTGATTAATATTCACTGCACTTAAGTAGGGACCAGGGGTTTCCCCAGCGCTTGTTTCCTGCAGCAGGAGGGGATATTTTCCTGCCTCCTGCAATCCCACTCCACCGCTGCCCCCTGCCCCTGCCCACCTCCCCACATGTTACATTCCGACCATAAGACGCACCCACACTTTCCTCCAAATTTGGAGGAAAAAAAGTGCGTCTTATGGTCCAAAAAATACGGTAGGTCTTGTGCATTCTATTGAGTTTTTTATTGCTGCAGTCACTCTTGTTCCTCATGGTACTGTTTTGTTTGCTGCCAGATATATTCTACCATCAAACACAACAGTGTCATGTGGTTCAACAGTGACTATCCTGTGGATTCTTGAGCTATGTGTTGTGCATTCTATTGAGTTTTTTATTGCCGCAGTCCTCTTGTTCTATGGTACTGTTTTGTTGTGCCAGATATATTCTACCAGCAAACACAACAGTGTCATGTGGTTCAACAGTGACTATCCTGTGGATTCTTGAGCTATGTGTTGTGCATTCTATTGAGTTTTTTATTGCTGAGTCACTCTTTTCCTATGGTACTGTTTTGTTTGCTGCCAGATATATTTACCACAAACACAACAGTGTCATGTGGTTCAACAGTGACTATCCTGTGGATTCTGACTATGTGTTGTGCATTCTATTGAGTTTTTTATTGCTGCAGTCACTCTTGTTCTCATGGTACTGTTTTGTTGCTGCCAGATATATTCTACCAGCAAACACAACAGTGTCATGTGGTTCAACAGTGACTATCCTGTGGATTCTTGAGCTATGTGTTGTGCATTCTATTGAGTTTTTTATTGCCGCAGTCACTCTTGTTCCTCATGGTACTGTTTTGTTTGCTGCCAGATATATTCTACCAGCAAACACAACAGTGTCATGTGGTTCAACAGTGACTATCCTGTGGATTCTTGAGCTATGTGTTGTGCATTCTATTGAGTTTTTTATTGCCGCAGTCACTCTTGTTACTCATGGTACTGTTTTGTTTGCTGCCAGATATATTCTACCAGCAAACACAACAGTGTCATGTGGTTCAACAGTGACTATCCTGTGGATTCTTGAGCTATGTGTTGTGCATTCTATTGAGTTTTTTATTGCCGCAGTCACTCTTGTTCCTCATGGTACTGTTTTGTTTGCTGCCAGATATATTCTACCAGCAAACACAACAGTGTCATATGGTTCAACAGTGACTATCCTGTGGATTCTTGAGCTATGTGTTGTGCATTCTATTGAGTTTTTTATTGCGCGTCAGTCACTCTTGTTCCTCATGGTACTGTTTTTTTGCTGCCAGATATATTGTACCATCAAACACAACAGTGTCATGTGGTTCAACAGTGACTATCCTGTGGATTCTTGATCTATTGTTGTGCATTCTATTGAGTTTTTTATTGCTGCAGTCACTCTTGTTCCTCATGGTACTGTTTTGTTTGCTGCCAGATATATTCTACCAGCAAACACAACAGTGTCATGTGGTTCAACAGTGACTATCCTGTGGATTCTTGAGCTATGTGTTGTGCATTCTATTGAGTTTTTTATTGCTGCAGTCACTCTTGTTCCTCATGGTACTGTTTTGTTGCTGCCAGATATATTCTACCAGCAAACACAACAGTGTCATGTGGTTCAACAGTGACTATCCTGTGGATTCTTGAGCTATGTGTTGTGCATTCTATTGAGTTTTTTATTGCTGCAGTCACTCTTGTTCCTCATGGTACTGTTTTGTTTGCTGCCAGATATATTGTACCATCAAACACAACAGTGTCATGTGGTTCAACAGTGACTATCCTGTGGATTCTTGAGCTATGTGTTGTGCATTCTATTGAGTTTTTTATTGCTGCAGTCACTCTTGTTCCTCATGGTACTGTTTTTTTGCTGCCAGATATATTTACCACCCAACACAACAGTGTCATGTGGTTCAACAGTGACTATCCTGTGGATTCTTGAGCTATGTGTTGTGCATTCTATTGAGTTTTTTATTGCCGCAGTCACTCTTGTTCCTCATTGTACTGTTTTGTTTGCTGCCAGATATATTCTACCAGCAAACACAACAGTGTCATGTGGTTCAACAGTGACTATCCTGTGGATTCTTGAGCTATGTGTTGTGCATTCTATTGAGTTTTTTATTGCTGCAGTCACTCTTGTTCCTCATGGTACTGTTTTGTTTGCTGCCAGATATATTGTACCAGCAAACACAACAGTGTCATGTGGTTCAACAGTGACTGTTGTGGATGGGCTTGGGATGGGTTCTGGGCAGGGGCTCCCTCTGGTGGTTGCAGACGGTGCTGGACTGTCCAGTGAAGATTGTGAGGATTGGGAATCAGGTGTTACTGACTGGTCTTATATAAGGGAGTCACCTTCCCATCAGGGTTGCCGGTGATCAATTGTTCTGGTCTCAATCCTTGATTCCTGTTTCCTTTGTAGCCTGCTGTGTCGTGTCTGCATCTCCTGCTAACAGATAAGACATTTTCTTCTTTTTGTTTTTGTGCTTGATTTTTGCATTTTGTCCTGCACTTCTGTGGGGGCCTTCAGGGTCCCCTCCGGGGGCTTTTCCTCTCTCAGTTTAGTTCAGCCACTGATGTTTGTACATTTGCTTTTTCCAGTTTTTTCAGTGGCTGCTGTTTTGATTTTGTTACACCAGAGAACTAATTTAGGTGGTGGAGGTCGTGTGATCTCAGGTGTTTTTGAAATTAGTAGAGTTGGTGCTTTTCAGGGTTTTTTGAGATTGCAGTAAGTACCCTTCCTATCCTTTTCTATTTAGATAGTTTGGGCCCCAACGTTTGCTCATACTATTTTCTGTCTGTGTCAGTATTTTCTTCTCGTCTAACCGCCATTACATATTTGGGGGCTTTCTATTATCTTTGGGGATCTGCTCCGGGGCAGACAGCTTTCCTCTTTCCATCTTTAGGTGTAGTTAGTTTCTCAGGCTGTGACGAGGCGTCTAGGACCAACGTAGGAACGCTCCACGGCTGCCTCTAGTTGTGGTGGTTAGTCAGGGTACTGCAATCTCATAGATTCCAACTGCTCTGGTGTATTCCCCTTTTTACCTGCACTCCTCAGCTACCCAAACATAACAGTATCACCGGCCCAAAATTTAAAATTGTATGGTACTCACAGAAGGGAAAAATATTTTGAAAGAAAAAAAAAAGGTTGTCAGAGTTGTCAGAGATATTTTTCCTGTTTGTTACTTTTTCTTTTTTCCCTCTGTATCTCTGGGTGCTGGGGAGGATTTTTTCTCTCAATGGAGTTTGCACAGTTGTCTGGCCGTGTGGATCAGCTTGCCACTGAGGTTCAGAGTATTGCTGCCTATCTTGCTAGGTTGCCTGTTGTGGAACCTAGGATTCCCATGCCAGATTTGTTTTTTGGGGATCGAGCTAAGTTTCAGAATTTCAAAAATAATTGTAAATTGTTTTTTGCCTTAAAATCTAAGTCCTCAGGGAACGCAGCGCAGCAGTTTCAAATTGTCATCTCTCTCCTGCGCGGCGATCCTCAGGATTGGGCTTTTTCCCTGACACCTGGGGATCCTGTCTTGAGTGATGTTGATGCATTTTTTCAGGCTTTGGGGTTATTGTACGATGAGCCTAATGTCACTGATCAAGCTGAAAAAGCCTTGTTGGCATTAAATCAGGGGCTTGATGACGCTGAGTTATACTGTCAGAGATTCCGTAGGTGGGCAGTCCTGACCAGATGGAATGACGACGCTTTGGCAGCCCTTTTTCGAAAGGGTCTGTCAGATAATGTAAAGGATGTTATGGTGGGATTCCCTGTCCCCTCTGGTCTCAATGATTCTATGTCATTAGCAATTCAAATTGACAGACGTTTGCGTGAGCGGAGAAGTATGCGTGGAATAGTGTTGCCTTGTGAATCTGCTTCTGAATCCATGCAGTGTGATAGAGTGGTTTCTGGGGCACAGCGTCATGAGTTTCGGAAGCGCAATGGGTTGTGTTTCTACTGTGGTGATGCCTCTCATGCTATTTCAGTCTGCCCTAAGCGGAGAAGACGTTTTGCACGCTCAGTTGTCTTGGGCAGTGTTCAGACTAAGTTTTTATTAACTGTCACCCTGATATGCTCTCTGTCCTCATTTTCTGCTCAGGCTTTCGTTGATTCGGGAGCAGCTATTAACCTGATGGATTTTGATTTTGCTAAACGTTGTGGGTTTCCCTTGATACCCCTACAGAAGTCTATTCCCCTTCTGGGGATCGATTCTACCCCTTTGGCTGAGAATAAACCTCAGTTCTCTACTCAGGTCATAATGAGGGTGGAACCTGATCATCAGGAGAGCTGCAAATTTTTGGTTCTGTATAATTTGCATGACATTATCGTACTGGGTTTCCCTTGGTTACAATCTCATAATCCTGTTTTGGATTGGAAATCTGTGTCTGTAACCAGTTGGGGCTGCCAATGTGTTAATACCAACACTCCTGTTTTTTCTGCCTCCCCCCAGGCTCAGGATGTTCCTGATTTTTTGATTGATTTTTCTGATGTGTTTAGCGAAAGTAAATCTGCATCCTTGCCTCCCCATAGGAGCTATTACTGCGCTATTGAATTAGTGCCTGGTAGTAAATTCCCTAAAGGTCGCCTTTTTAACTTGTCTGTACCTGAACATGACGCTATGCGGTCTTATATCAAGGAGTCATTGGAGAAGGGTCATATCAGACCATCTTCTTCACCCTTAGGTGCCGGTTTTTTCTTTGTGGCCAAAAAGGATGGTTCATTGAGGCCGTGTATTGATTATCGTCTTTTGAACAATATTACTGTGAAATATCAATATCCGTTACCCTTGATTTCTGACCTGTTTTCCAGGGTGAAAAATGCTACTTGGTTTACCAAGCTTGACCTCAGGGGGGCATATAACCTTATTCGCATTAAGCACGGGGATGAATGGAAGACGGCATTCAATACCCCTGAAGGGCATTTTGAGTACCTTGTGATGCCCTTTGGGCTCACTAATGCTCCTTCTGTCTTCCAGTCCTTCATGAATGACATTTTCAGGGATTTTGTGGATAAATTTCTGATTGTTTATTTGGATGATATCTTGATTTTTTTCCAATGACTGGGACTCTCATGTGAAACATGTTCGAACTGTATTCCAGATTTTGAGAGAGAATGCTCTGTATGTGAAGGGATCAAAGTGTCTTTTTGGCGTACAGAGGATCTCATTTCTGGGATTCATTTTGTCCCCATCTGTTATTGAAATGGACCCGGTCAAGGTTCAGGCCATCTGTGATTGGGTCCAACCTACTTCATTAAAGGCTCTTCAAAGATTCTTGGGTTTTGCCAATTTATATCGTAAATTTATTGTCAATTTCTCGGTTATTGTTAAACCATTAACTGATTTGACCAAAAAGGGTTCTGATGTGGTAAATTGGCCTCCTGAGGCAGTCTCTGCATTTCAGGAACTTAAGCAGAGATTCACTTCTGCTCCTGTTCTACGGCAGCCTGATATTTCTCTGCCATTTCAGGTGGAGGTTGATGCCTCTGAAATTGGGGCAGGTGCCGTTTTGTCCCAAAGAGATCCTGAGACCTCTAAAAGTAACCCTTGTGCCTTTTTCTCTCGAAAATTTTCTCCTACTGAACGTAATTATGACGTGGGTAATCGGGAGTTATTGGCCATGAAGTGGGCTTTTGAAGAGTGGAGACATTGGCTGGAGGGAGCCAAACATCAGGTGGTTGTCCTTACGGACCATAAGAATCTGGTTTATTTGGAATCTGCCAAGCGACTCAATCCTAGACAGGCCAGGTGGGCCTTGTTTTTCACACGTTTTAATTTTGTGGTTTCCTTTCTTCCTGGCACTAAGAATGTTAAGGCGGATGCCCTCTCGAGGAGTTTCCTTGCGGACTCTCCTGAGTTATCTGATCCTTCTGTTATTTTGAAAGAGGGTGTAGTTCTTTCCGCCATCTCACCCAATTTGAGACTTGCTCTGGAGGGGTGTCAGGAGGATAGGCCCGAGCGCTGCCCTGTTGGAAAATTGTTTGTCCCGGACCAGTGGAAAAAGAGTGTGATGTCTGAGATTCATTGTTCCGCGTTGGCTGGTCATCCCGGAATTTTTGGTACCAGAGACTTGGTTAGTCGGTCCTTTTGGTGGCCTACCTTATCTCGTGATGTCAGGGAATTTGTGCAGTCCTGCGGGACTTGCTCTCGCTCCAAGCCTTGCTCTCGCTCTAGTGGTTTGTTGATGCCATTGCCTGTGCCCAAGAGACCATGGACCCATATCTCTATGGATTTCATTTCCGACCTCCCTGTTTCTCAGAGAATGACCGCCATCTGGGTTATTTGTGATAGGTTTTCCAAGATGATACATCTTGTGCCATTACCTAAGTTGCCTTCCTCCTCTGAATTGGTGCCGTTGTTCCTTCAGCACGTGGTTCGTTTACACGGCATTCCTGAGAACATTGTGTCTGACAGAGGAGTCCAGTTTGTTTCCAGATTTTGGAGGACCTTTTGTTCTAAACTTGGTGTTCAATTGTCTTTCTCCTCGGCGTTTCATCCTCAGACCAATGGTCAAACTGAGAGAACAAACCAGACATTGGAGACTTATCTAAGATGCTTTGTGTCTGCTGATCAGGATGACTGGGTCTCTTTTTTGCCTTTGGCTGAGTTTGCTCTTAATAATAGGGCTAGCTCTGCCACTTTGATGTCTCCATTTTTCTGTAATTCTGGGTTTCACCCTCGATTTTCTTCAGGACAGACGGAGGCTTCTGTCTGTCCAGGTGTTGACTCTGTTGTGGAGCGTATGCAACAGATTTGGGACCAGGTAGTGGAGAGGTTGTCCCTCTCTCAGGAGAGGGCCCAACGGTTTGCTAACCGGCATAGGACTGATGGTCCTCAGTTTAACCCCTCTCTGCCATCAGACGTACTATTCCGTCCATGTGACCCTGGACCTAATTCCCATGGACGGAATAGTACGTCATAGGCGATCAGCTGCGCTCCCGGGGGGAGCGTAGCTGATCGCCGCCGGGTGTCAGCTGTATATCACAGCTGACACCCAGCACTATGTGTCAGGAGCGGTCACGGACCGCTCCCGGCACATTAACCCCTAGCACACCGCGATCAAACATGATCGCGGTGTGCCCGGGGCACAGGGGAGGATCGCGCAGGCAGGGGGCTCCCTGCACGCCCCCTGAGACCCTCAGAGCAGCGCGATGTGTTGCGCTGTTCCGAGGGTCCGTCCTCCCTCCAGGTCCCCGGATCCAAGATGGCGCCGGGGTCCTGCAGGGAGGCGGCTTCCTCAGTGCCTGCTGAGAGCAGGCGCAGAGGAAGCCTGCAGCGATGCCAGAGCGATCGCTGGTGTGACAGAGTGCTGTGCACACTGTCACACCAGCGATCTGCTAAAATACTGTGATGTCCCACCCTGGGACAAAGTAAAAAAGTAAAAAAAATAGAAATAAAAAGTGGTAAAAAAATCATCAAAAAAAAAAAAAATATTCCCCAATAAATTCATTTCTTCCTGTAAATAAAAAAAACAAAACAATAAAAGTACACATATTTGGTATCGCCGCGTCCGTAACGACCCCCCCTATAAAACTGTCCCACTAGTTAACCCCTGTAGTGAACCCCTTAAAAAAAAAAAAAAAAACTAAGAAAAAAATCAATGCTTTATCATCATACCGCCGAACAAAAAGTGGAATAACACGCGATCAAAAAGACCGATATAAATAATCATGGTACCGCTGAAAACGTCATCTTGTCCCGCAAAAAACGAGCCATCATACAGCATCATCAGCGAAAAAATAAAAAAGTTATAACTCGCAGAATGAAGCGATGCAAAAATAATGATTTTTTATATAAAATTGTTTTTATTCTATAAAAGAGCCAAAACATAAAAAAATGATATAAATGAGGTATCGCCATAATCGTACTGACCCGAAGAATAAAACTGCTTTATCAATTTTACCACAAACGGAACGGTATAAACGCCTCCCCCAAAAGAAATTCATGAATTGCTGATTTTTGTTCATTCTAACCTCCCAAAAATCGAAATAAAAAGCGATCAAAAAATGTCACGTGCTCAAAAATGGTACCAATAAAAACGTCACCTCGTCCCGCAAAAAATAAGACCTCACATGACTCTGTGGGCCAAAATATGCAAAAATTATAGCTCTCAAAATGTGGTGATGCAAAAAACTACTTTTTGCAATAAAAAGCGTCTTTTAGCGTGACAGCTGCCAATCACAAAAACCCGCTATAAATAGTAAATCAAACCCCCCTTTATCACCACCTTAGTTAGGGAAAAATAATAAAATTAAAAAAATGTATTTATTTCCATTTTCCCATTAGGGTTAGTGTTGCGGCTAAAGTTAGGGTTAGGATTGGCGCTAAAGTTAGTATTAGGGTTATGGTTGGGATTAGGGTTAGGGGTGTGTTAGGGTTAGGTTTGTGGTTAGGGTTGGGACTAGGGTTAGGGGTATGTTGGGGTTAGGGTTGGAGTTAGAATTGGGGGGTTTCTGCTGTTTAGGCACATCAGGGGCTCTCCAAATGTGACATGGCGTCTGATCTCAATTCCCGCCAATTCTGCGTTGAAAAAGTCAAACGGTGCTCCTTCACTTCTGAGCTCTGCCATGCTCCCAAACAGTAGTTTACCCCCGCATATGGGGTATCAGCGTACTCTGTACCCCAAGAGTTATTGTGCAATTTGTCCTATTTCTTCTGTTACCCTTGGGAAAATAAAAAACTGGGGGCGACAAAATCATTTTTGTAAAAAAAAAATGATTTTTTTGTTTTTACGGCTGTATGTTATAAATTTTCTGTGAAGCACTTGGGGCTTCATAGCGCTCACCACACTTCTAGATAAGTTCCTTGTGGGGTCTATTTTCCAAAATGGGGTCACTTGTGGGGGGTTTCCACTGTTTAGGCGCATCAGGGGCTCTCCAAATGCGACATCACGCCCCCAAACCATTCCATCAAAGTCTGCAATCCAAAACGTCACTACTTCCCTTCCGAGCCCAGACGTGCACCCATACAGTCGTTTTCTCACACATGTTGGGTATCAGCGTACTCAGGACAAATTGGACAACAACTTTTGGGGTCCAATTTCTCCTGTTACCCTTGTGAAAATAAAATATTGGGGGCGAAAAAATCATTTTTGTAAAAAAAAAAAGGATTTTTTATTTTTACAGCTGTACGTTATAAACTTCTGTGAAGCACTTAGGGGTTCAAAGTGCTCAACATACTTCTAGATAAGTTCCTTGTGGGGTCTATTTTCCAAAATGGGGTCACTTGTGGGGGGTTTCCACTGTTTAGGCGCATCAGGGGCTCTCCAAATGCGACATGACGCCCCCAGACCATTCCATCAAAGTCTGCAATCCAAAACGTCACTACTTCCCTTCCGAGCCCAGACGTGCACCCATACAGTCGTTTTCTCACACATGTTGGGTATCAGCGTACTCAGGACAAATTGGACAACAACTTTTGGGGTCCAATTTCTCCTGTTACCCTTGTGAAAATAACATATTGGGGGCGAAAAAATCATTTTTGTAAAAAAAAAAAAGGATTTTTTATTTTTACGGCTGTATGTTATAAACTTCTGGGAAGCACTTCGGGGTTCAAAGTACTCACCACACATCTAGATAAGTTCCTTGTGGGGTCTATTTCCAAAATGGGGTCACTTGTGGGGGGTTTCCACTGTTTAGGCACATCAGGGCTCTCCAAATGCGACATGACGCCCCCAGACCATTCATCAAAGTCTGCAATCCAAAACGTCACTACTTCCCTTCCGAGCCCCGACGTGCGCCCATACAGTAGTTTACTCCCACATATTGGGTATTAGCATACTCAGGACAAATTGGACAACAACTTTTGGGCAATTTCTCTGTTACCTTGTGAAAATAAATTATTGGGGGCGAAAAATCATTTTTGTAAAAAAAAAAAAGATTTTTTATTTTACGGCTGTACGTTATAAACTTCTGTGAAGCACTTTGGGGTTCAAAGTGCTCACCACACATCTAGATAAGTTCCTTGAGGGGTCTAGTTTCCAAAATGGTGTCATTTGTGGGGGGTTTCCACTGTTTAGGCAGATCAGGAGCTCTCCAAACACGACATGGCATCCAGCCAATTCTGCGTTGAAAAAGTCAAACGGCGCTCGTTCCCTTCCAAACTCTGCCATGCACCCAAACAGTGGTTTACCCCCACATATGGGGTATCAGCGTACTCAGGACAAATTGCACAATAACTTTTGGAGTCTTGTTACCCTTGGGAAAATAAAAATTGGGGTGAAAAGATCAATTTTGTGGAAAAAATATGATTTTTTTAATTTTACGGCTCTACGTTATAAACTTGTGTGAAGCACTTGGGGGTTCAAATTGCTCACCAAAGATCTAGATAAGTTCCTTAGGGGGTCTAGTTTCCCAAATGGGGTCACTTGTGGGGGGTTTCCACTGTTTAGGCACATCAGGGACTCTCCAAATGCAACATGGCGTCCAATCTCAATTCCAGCCAATTTTGGTTGGAAACAGTCAAATGGTGCTACTTCCATTCCGAGCTCTGCCATGCGCCCAAACAGTGGTTCCCCCCCACATATGGGGTATCAACGTACTCAGGACAAATAGGACAACAACTTTTGAGGTCCAATTTCTCATGTTACCTATGGGAAAATAAAAAATTAGTGACTAAGAGATAATTTTTGTGGGAAAAAAATAGGATTTTTTATTTTCATGCCCGGGCATTATAAACTTGTGTGAAGCACTTGGGGGTTCAAAGTGCTCACCAAAGATCTAGATAAGTTCCTTAGGGGGTCTAGCTTCCAAAATGGGGTCACTTGTGGGGGGTTTCCACTGTTTAGGCTCATCTGGGGCACTACAAACGGAACATGACCCCCATCAATGTTTGCATTCCAAAACGTTACTGCTTCCTTTCCAAGCCCTGCCGTGCGCCCAAACAGTTTCCCCCCCCCACATATGGGGTATCAGCGTACTCAGGACAAATTGGACAACAACTTTTGGGGTCCAATTTCCTTGGGAAAAATCAAAAATTTAGGACTAAAAAATCATTTTTGTGGAAAATCGTTTTTTTTTTTTTTCACACCCAGGCATTATAAACTTTTGTGAAACACTTTGGGGCTCAAAGTGCTCACAACAGATCTAGATAAGTTCCTTAGGAGGTCTAGTTTCCAAAATGGTGTCACTTGTGGGGGGTTTCCACTGTTTAGGCGCATCAGTGGCTCTCCAAACACGACATGGCGTCCAATCTCAACTCCAGCCAATTTTAGTTTGAAAAAGTCAAACGGCGCTCCTTCCCTTACGAGCTCTGCCGTGCGCCCAAACAGTGGTTTTCCCCCACATATAGGGTATTGGTGTACTCAGGAGAAATTGCACAACAACTTTATCTGCCCATTTTCTCCTTTTACCCTTGTCAAAATAAAAAAAAAGTTTGTAAAAGATCATTTTTGTGGCTAAAAAGTTAAATATAAATTTTTTCCTTCCACGTTGCTTCAGCTCCTGTGAAGCACCTGAAGGGTTAATAAACTTCTTGAATGTGGTTTTGAGTACCTTGAGGGGTGCAGTTTTTAGAATGGTGTCACTTTTTGGTATTTTCTGCTATATAGACCCGTCAAAGTGACTTCAAATGTGAGGTGGTCCCTAAACAAATGGCTTTGTAAATTTTGTTGTAAAAATGAGAAATCACTGGTCAACTTTTAACCCTTATAATTTCCGAACAAAAAAAAATTTTGGTTCCAAAATTGTGCTGATGTAAAGTAGACATGTGGGAAATGTTATTTCTTAACTATTTTGTGTGACATATTTCTCTGTTTTAAGGGAAAAAAAATTCAAAGTTTGAAAATTGCAAAATTTTCAAAATTTTCGCCATATTTGTGTTTTTTTCAAAAATAAACGCAAGTTATATCGAAGAAATTATACTTCTAACGTGAAGTACAATATGTCACGAGAAAACTTCTCAGAATCGCGAAGATCCGTTGAAGCGTTCCAGAGTTATAACCTCATAAAGAGACAGTGGTCAGAATTGTAAAAATTGGCCCGGTCATTAACGTGCAAACCACCCTTGGGGGTGAAGGGGTTAAAGTGGGGGACTTGGTCTGGTTGTCCTCAAAAAATATTCCTATGAGAGTGGCATCTCCTAAATTTAAGCCTAGGTTCATTGGACCTTATAAGATCATGGAGATTCTTAATCCTGTTTCTTTTCGTTTGCTTCTTCCAGGGACATTTAAGATCCATAACGTGTTCCACAAGTCCTTGTTGAAGAGGTTTGTTGAGCCAGTGGTTCCTACGGCTGTCCCTCCTGACCCTGTTTTGGTTGAGGGCAATCTGGAGTATGTGGTTGAGAAAATATTGGATTCTCGTTTTTCTAGACGGAAACTCCAGTATTTGGTTAAAGTGGAGAGGTTATGGTCAGGAAGACAATTCTTGGGTGTTTGCTTCGGACATCCATGCTAGGAGACTCATCCATGCGTATCATAGAACTCATCCTGACCGACCTGGTTGCTCAAATGAGGGTTCGGTGACCCCTCCTCAAGGGGGGGTACTGTTGTGGATGGGCTTGGGATGGGTTCTGGGCGGGGGCTCCCTCTGGTGGTTGCAGGCGGTGCTGGACTGTCCAGTGAAGATTGTGAGGATTGGGAATCAGGTGTTACTGACTGGTCTTATATAAGGGAGTCACCTTCCCATCAGGGTTGCCGGTGATCAATTGTTCTGGTCTCAATCCTTGATTCCTGTTTCCTTTGTAGCCTGCTGTGTCGTGTCTGCATCTCCTGCTAACAGATAAGACATTTTCTTCTTTTTGTTTTTGTGCTTGATTTTTGCATTTTGTCCTGCACTTCTGTGGGGGCCTTCAGGGTCCCCTCCGGGGGCTTTTGCCCTCTCAGTTTAGTTCAGCCACTGATGTTTGTACATTTGCTTTTTCCAGTTTTTTCAGTGGCTGCTGTTTTGATTTTGTTACACCAGAGAACTAATTTAGGTGGTGGAGGTCGTGTGATCTCAGGTGTTTTTGAAATTAGTAGAGTTGGTGCTTTTCAGGGTTTTTTGAGATTGCAGTAAGTACCCTTCCTATCCTTTTCTATTTAGGTAGTTTGGGCCCCAACGTTTGCTCATACTATTTTCTGTCTGTGTCAGTATTTTCTTCTCGTCTAACCGCCATTACATGTTTGGGGGCTTTCTATTATCTTTGGGGATCTGCTCCGGGGCAGACAGCTTTCCTCTTTCTATCTTTAGGTGTAGTTTCTCAGGCTGTGACGAGGCGTCTAGGACCAACGTAGGAACGCTCCTCGGCTGCCTCTAGTTGTGGTGGTTAGTCAGGGTACTGCAATCTCATAGATTCCAACTGCTCTGGTGTATTCCCTTTTTTACCTGCACTCCTCAGCTACCCAAACATAACAAGTGACTATCCTGTGCATTGTATAGCTTTTTATAATGCTGCATTGACAGTTTGACATTTTCATTCAGGTATCTGTGTTGAGACTGATTTTGCCCTGACTGAATTGTATAATTTTTTTTTTTTTTCAACAGTGAACAAAGTCCGCACACGATGGCGCTCGATGAAGGACCTCTTCAACACTGATGTTCGAGCGGAGAGACAGGTTCGCAGTGGTTCAGCAGCAAGGCCCAGAAGGAAATATCGCTACTATCGCGAGTTGGCGTTCCTGAGACCGGTCCTTGCCAGCAGAGCGTAAGTTTTTTTTATTTTCTTTTAACTTTTTTTTATTTTTTTTTATTTTTTCTACAGCTAATGCTTCTTGTTAATGCATTATAGTAATGTTTTGGTTTTCTTTCCACAGCACCTGGAGCAGCACCATGCAGCCTGTCCCTGAAGCGGTCCTTCCTCGGACGACCTTGGACCCGTCCCAGCCATCCGACAGCCTGGAAGCAACTTGCAGGTCAGCAACACGGACAGCTGGTGACCAGGAAGCTGGTCCATCAGGTCTTCCCCTCTCCCAGGTCTCTGCCACTGGTTATGCGGGCACTTCCCGCCAGCGGCAGAGGGCCATGGAGAGGAATGTCTTGCCCGAGTTCATGCACTTGAGCGAGGCCTTTCATGGCAATATCAAGTCGCTGACAGCCACAGTTGGAAGCGGTTTTTTCACTGATGGAACGGGGTTTTACCCACATGGATCACCGCTTCAACAGTGTCGAACAGTGTCTTGATCGCCTGGAGGCCGACCTCAACAGACCAGCGCACCATTTTTTCAGTAAAATTGAACGGGGCATGGCGGAACACCTTAGTCCTGAGCAACAGCTGAGTGTGTTGCATGCCTGCAACACTGCTTACTTGCAGGCTATGCAGCAGAATCGGTACGTGCAGCAGTCAGTGGTTGCATATCCAACAGTGCCACCACTGACTCGACACACATCCCTACCGACTTCTGCTGCATACCACTGCACGGCCACCAGCATTCCGAGTCACCACTACACCACCACAAGTCCGAGTACTGTTGGACACTCCACCGTCGCCACCACCATGGCAAGCGCTGCTCCTGTGTGGAGCAACACCACCACAGACACTGGTCCACAGTCATGGACTCAAGCCACCGCAGTACCTGCTTGGGCCACCGCACCATCCTTCTAGGTACTGCCAGCGTCAGAATTGCCACGCACCCTTCTTCTAGGAGTACTGCCAGCAGTCATGCAACAATTTATGGCCACCGCACCCACTTCTCTTTCTAGGAGTACTGCCAGCAGTCTGCAACAATTTATGGCCACCGCACCCACTTCTCCTTTTAGGAGTACCGCCACCAGTCGGCAACAATTTACGGCCACAGCACCCACTGATCCTAAGAGTACTGCCACCAGTCAGCAACAATCTATTTCAACCGCACCCACTTCTCCTTCTAGGAACACCGCCACCATTCAGCAGCAATTTAGGAGCACAGCTCCCAGTTCTCCTCCTTGGAACACCGCCACCACTTGTGCTACTCAGAGCACTGCCAACACTTCCACCGCCACTGCCATCACCGAGCATGAGAGGGGTGACCCACATTCACTCTTTTTTGGGTCAAGGCCACGGTCAACCAGCTCATGGCGGACACAGAGAAGTCGATCCATGCATGGTACTCCTGTCCCCAAGAAGAAAAAAAGCAAAACTTTGTTGGTCCATCCACCCTCTCCTCCTAATGTGTCTCAAACTGCTCTACTTCGATGTCTGATCTTCCTTCACCCACTACTTTTGTTGCCCCTTCCCCTCGAACCCCTTCATGCTTTCCAGCCGCTCTTCATCTCTGCACACCCCCAGAGTATCCAAATCTCCACCAAAACGTCAGTCGCAATAAAAAAAAAATTTTTTATCTGTACAAATCACATTTCTCTACAACTTCTGTGGCAGTGACAATACGATGGGCATGTTGGACACAAATTGTACTAATCTGATTTTTCTATAACTTCTGGGACAGTGACAATACCAATGGCATGTTGTACACATATTGTACTAATCTGATTTTTCTATAACTTCTGGGGCTGTGACAATACCAATGGCATGTTGTACACATAGTGTACTAATCTGATTTTTCTATAACTTCTGGGGCTGGGGCAGTGACAATACGATGGTCATGTTGGACACAAATTGTACTAATCTGATTTTTCTATAACTTCTGGGGCAGTGACAATACGATGGTCATGTTGGACACAAATTGTACTAATCTGATTTTTCTATAACTTCTGGGGCAGTGACTGTTATGATCTGCTACAAGCACTAAGGAAAGTATCACGGAGGAGAAGGAGAGTCACTGGTGACCAAAATTCATGGTATAAAAGGTAAATATTTATTATAACATTAAATACGTGACACAAAAATAAATAACATGAACAATGAAATCGCATATAAAGGACATGTGCACATACAGGGGGAAAGATCTCCTAGCGGTTTGGCAGATACACATATGTGGCAATGATGGTAAATAAACACATTGTGGCTCATAACACATCAAGTCAATCGTATATGAGATCCCCCAAAAAGGAAGGTAAGAAAATATATCAGAGCCACAAGAGAAGTTCACCACACAGGATAAAGCATGTTTCACAAAACAAAGCGCTTATGTAATGAGGCCAGTTCTTACTGTAATGCTGGCCTTCAGGGCAGATTGGCAAAACAAAAGCCAATATTCCTCTGTCCAATGTCTGTGTTCTTTTGCCCATATTAATCTTTTCCTTTCATTTAAGCCAGTCTTAAATATGGCTTTTGTTTTGCCAATCTGCCCTGAAGGCCAGCATCCCCAAATCGCCTCTTCACTGTAGATGTTGACACTGGCGTTTAATGTGTACTGTTTAATGAAGCTGCCAGTTGAGGACCTGTGAGGCGTCAATTTTTCAAACTAAAGACTCTAATGTACTTGTCTTGTTGCTCAGTTGTGCAGCGGGGCCTCCCACTTGTCTTTCTTCTCTGGTTAGAGCTTGTTTGTGCACTCCTCTAAAGGGAGTACTACACACCATTGTATGAATTCTTCAGTTTCTTGGTAATTTTTCGCATGGAATAGCCTTCATTTCTAAGAACAAGAATAGACTGTCGAGTTTCACAAGAAAGTTCTTTTTTTTTGGCCATTTTGAGAGTTTAATGGAACCAACAAATGTAATGCTCCAGATTCTCAACAAGCTCAAAGGAAGGTCAGGTTTATAGCTTCTCTAATCAACCAAACGGTTTTCAGCTGTGTTAACATACTTGCACAAGGGTTTTAAAGGGTATTTTAACCATCTATTAGCCTTCTTACAGTTAGCGAACACAAAATACCATAAGTACACTGGAGTGATGGTTGTTGGAAATGGGCCTCTATACACCTATGAAGATATTGCATTACAAACTAGACGTTTGCCGCTAGAATAGTCATTTACCACATTAACACTGTATAGAGTGTATTTCTGAATCATTTAATGTTAGCTTCATTGAAAAAAAACTGCTTTTCATTCAAACTTTTGACCGGTAGTGTATATGAGTTGGTGACTCTAGGTTTAGCACCTGTTCACACTGAATCTATGTTTGGATGTGCCGGTCAGTTTTTTGATATGTATTCATTTACCTTCTGCCTGACGCTAAGACTTCTCAATTTTTCATATTTCTAAGGTAATGATGCAATTCATTTTTCATATTTTTCATGTTTCGTGTTTGCAAGCTATAGCGCTACAGTGTGCTACCTTTTCTTCTTGTATGTATATGAGTTGGTGACTCTAGGTTTAGCACCTGTTCACACTGAATCTATGTTTGGATGTGCCGGTCAGTTTTTTGATATGTATTCATTTACCTTCTGCCTGAGCACTCCACCTGGTGGTCACAGGCTTTTTAATTACAACAGGTTCATCACCCCTCCACAGAGATGTAGATTTTAGTCTGAAGAGAGGATTCATAGGTTCCCATGCAGACAGACTTTTCTAAGCGAGGATAGGCATTAGTTAGGACCTGATATACGAGAAGAGCCTTGACGTGGCTATCAGGCTCACATAATTTGGCCATCTTATGCGCTAAGACTTCTCAATTTTTCATATTTCTAAGGTAATGATGCAATTCATTTTTCATATTTTTCATGTTTCGTGTTTGCAAGCTATAGCGCTACAGTGTGCTACCTTTTCTTCTTGTATGTATATGAGTTGGTGACTCTAGGTTTAGCACCTGTTCACACTGAATCTATGTTTGGATGTGCCGGTCAGTTTTTTGATATGTATTCATTTACCTTCTGCCTGAGCACTCCACCTGGTGGTCACAGGCTTTTTAATTACAACAGGTTCATCACCCCTCCACAGAGATGTAGATTTTAGTCTGAAGAGAGGATTCATAGGTTCCCATGCAGACAGACTTTTCTAAGCGAGGATAGGCATTAGTTAGGACCTGATATACGAGAAGAGCCTTGACGTGGCTATCAGGCTCACATAATTTGGCCATCTTATGCTCTAAGACTTCTCAATTTTTCATATTTCTAAGGTAATGATGCAATTCATTTTTCATATTTTTCATGTTTCGTGTTTGCAAGCTATAGCGCTACAGTGTGCTACCTTTTCTTCTTGTATGTATATGAGTTGGTGACTCTAGGTTTAGCACCTGTTCACACTGAATCTATGTTTGGATGTGCCGGTCAGTTTTTTGATATGTATTCATTTACCTTCTACCTGAGCACTCCACCTGGTGGTCACAGGCTTTTTAATTACAACAGGTTCATCACCCCTCCACAGAGATGTAGATTTTAGTCTGAAGAGAGGATTCATAGGTTCCCATGCAGACAGACTTTTCTAAGCGAGGATAGGCATTAGTTAGGACCTGATATACGAGAAGAGCCTTGACATGGCTATCAGGCTCACATAATTTGGCCATCTTATGCGCTAAGACTTCTCAATTTTTCATATTTCTAAGGTAATGATGCAATTCATTTTTCATATTTTTCATGTTTCGTGTTTGCAAGCTATAGCGCTACAGTGTGCTACCTTTTCTTCTTGTACCAATAGCAAACAAAACCTCTTGTCGTTTTCTATCAAAATACACTTTGGATCTTTTGTTAGCCTCCTGAAGATTACCACGCACATCAGTCCAAACTCTCTCCAAAACAGCAGAAAAATTCTCCTCTTCAGGTACAGCCGATCCCAACTTGGAAAATGACCCAAAAGACGGATGTCTCCCAGTACAACAAAAAAAAGGCGAACAACCAGCAGAAGCGGATGTATGATTGTTAAGAGCAAACTCAGCAAGTGGCAGAAACTCAGACCACCCCTCTTGATTATCAGTCACAAAACAACGCAAGAACTGCTCAACATCCTGGTTTTTCCTTTCTGTCTGGCCATTAGACTCAGGATGATATCCGGAAGAAAACGACAAATGAACTCCCAACCTGTCACAAAAAGCGCGCCAAAAACGAGCCACAAACTGAGGTCCCCTATCGGAAACAATGTCAGTAGGAACGCCATGTAGTTTGACTATTTCCTTGACAAAGGCCTTAGCGAGAGTCTTAGCGCAGGGCAGTTTGATGAAAGGAACCAAGTGACACATCTTGCTAAAACGGTCCACGACCACCCAGATGACAGTGAAACCCTCAGAGGGGGGAAGGTCAGTAATAAAGTCCATAGCCAAATGTGTCCAAGGTGCACTAGGGACCTCCAGAGGGCAAAGCAACCCCGCAGCAGGAGTATGAGAAGACTTAGATCTAGCACACACAGTGCATTGACGCACCCACTTAATGACTTCCTTCTGCCATCCTGGCCACCAAAAACTGCGACCCACAAGTCTCTTGGTCTCAGAGATTCCAGGATGACCTGCCAACCGAGAGTCATGACATTCAACAAACAAATCTCTCCTCAGGGTACCAGGCACAAACAACCTCCCATGCGGCGTGTTAGATGGGGCATTCTCCTGTGCTTTAAGAATCTCATCTTCCAACACGGAGTCCAAAACAGCAATAACAACCCCCTCTTGCAAGATGTTCTCCTCCTCCTCCTCAGTACCCACCATAGGAGAAAAGCTGCGAGACAAAGCATCAGCTTTAACATTTTTAGTACCTGGGATGTAAGTAACGGTAAAATTAAACCGTGAGAAAAACAGTGCCCACCTAGCCTGACGGGCATTCAAGCGTTTGGCAGCATCAAGGTAGATCAGATTTTTATGATCGGTGAAGACTTGAATAGGAAATTCCGCTCCCTCCAAAAAATGACGCCAGTGTTCAAATGCAAGTTTAACCCCTTCACCCCCAAGGGTGGTTTGCACGTTAATGACCGGGCCAATTTTTACAATTCTGAGCACTGTCTCTTTATGAGGTTATAACTCTGGAACGCTTCAACGGATCTTCGCGATTCTGAGATTGTTTTCTCGTGACATATTGTACTTCACGTTAGAAGTAAAATTTCTTCGATATAACTTGCGTTTATTTTTGAAAAAACGCAAATATGGCGAAAATTTTAAAAATTTTGCAATTTTCAAACTTTGAATTTTTATTCCCTTAAAACAGAGAAATATGTCACATAAAATAGTTAAGAAATAACATTTCCCACATGTCTACTTTACATCAGCACAATTTTGGAACCAAAATTTTTTTTTGTTAGGAAGTTATAAGGGTTAAAAGTTGACCAGCGATTTCTCATTTTTACAACAAAATTTACAAAGCCATTTTTTTTAGGGACCACCTCTCATTTGAAGTCACTTTGAGGGGTCTATATGGCAGAAAATACCCAAAAGTGACACCATTCTAAAAACTGCACCCCTCAAGGTACTCAAAACCACATTCAAGAAGATTATTAACCCTTCAGGTGCTTCACAGGAACTAAAGCAACGTGGAAGGAAAAAATGAATATTTAACTTTTTAGCCACAAAAATGATCTTTTACAAACTTTTTTTTTATTTTCACAAGGGTAAAAGGAGAAAATGGACAGATAAGGTTGTTATGCAATTTCTCCTGAGTACGCCAATACCCAATATGTGGGGGAAAACCACTGTTTGGGCACACGGCAGAGCTCGTAAGGGAAGGAGCGCCGTTTGACTTTTTCAAACTAAAATTGGCTGGAATTGAGATTGGACGCCATGTCGTGTTTGGAGAGCCCCTGATGCGCCTAAACAGTGGAAACCCCCACAAGTGACACCATTTTGGAAACTAGACCCCCTAAGGTACTTATCTAGATCTGTTGTGAGCACTTTGAACTCCCAAGTGTTTCACAAAAGCTTATAATGCCTGGGTGTGAAAAAAAAAAAAACAATTTTCCACAAAAATGATTTTTTAGTCCCAAATTTTTGAATTTTCCCAAGGAAATTGGACCCCAAAAGTTGTTGTCCAATTTGTCCTGAGTACGCTGATACCCCATATGTGGGGGGGGGAACTGTTTGGGTGCACGGCAGGGCTTGGAAAGGAAGTAGTAACGTTTTGGAATGCAGACGTTGATGGGGGTCATGTTCCGTTTGCAGTGCCCCAGATGAGCCTAAACAGTGGAAACCCCCCACAAGTGACCCCATTTTGGAAACTATACCCCCTAAGGAACTTATCTAGATCTTTGGTGAGCACTTTGAACCCCCAAGTGCTTCACACAAGTTTATAATGCCCGGGCATGAAAATAAAAAATCCTATTTTTTTCCCACAAAAATTATATTTTAGTCACTAATTTTTTATTTTCTCAAGGGTAACAGGAGAAATTGGACCACATAAGTTGTTGTCCAATTTGTCCTGAGTACGCTGATACCCCATATGTGGGTGGGAACCACTGTTTGGGCGCACGGCAGAGCTCGGAATGGAAGAAGCACCATTTGACTTTTTCCAACCAAAATTGGCTGGAATTGAGATTGGATGCCATGTTGCATTTGGAGAGCCCCTGATGTGCCTAAACAGTGGAAACCCCCCACAAATGACCCCATTTTGGAAACTAGACCCCCTAAGGAACTTTTCTAGATCTTTGGTGAGCAATTTGAACCCCCAAGTGCTTCACACAAGTTTATAACGTAGAGCCGTAAAATTTAAAAATCATATTTTTTTCCACAAAAATTATCTTTTCACCCCAATTTTTATTTTTCCAAGGGTAACAAGACTCCAAAAGTTATTGTGCAATTTGTCCTGAGTGCGCTGATACCCCATATGTGGGGGTAAACCACTGTTTGGGTGCATGGCAGAGTTTGGAAGGGAAGGAGCGCCGTCTGACTTTTTCAACGCAGAATTGGCTGGACGCCATGTCGTGTTTGGAGAGCTCCTGATCTGCCTAAACAGTGGAAACCCCATAAATGATGCCATTTTGGAAACTAGACCCCTCAAGGAACTTATCTAGATGTGTGTGGTGAGAACTTTTAACCCCCAGGTGTTTCACTAAAGTTTATAACGTACAGCCGTAAAATAAAAAATCTTTTTTTTTTTTACAAAAATGATTTTTTCGTCCCCAATATTTTATTTTCACAAGGGTAACAGAAGAAATTGGAACCCAAAAGTTGTTGTCCAATTTGTCCTGAGTACGCTGATACCCAATATGTGGGAGAAAACTACTGTATGGGCGCACGTCAGGGCTCGGAAGGGAAGTAGTGACGTTTTGGATTGCAGACTTTGATGGAATGGTCTGGGGCGTCATGTCACATTTGGAGAGCCCCTGATGCACCTATACAGTGGAAACCCCCCACAAGTGACCCCATTTTGGCAAATAGACCCCACAAGGAACTTATCTAGATGTGTGGTGAGCACTTTGAACCCCGAAGTGCTTCACAGAAGTTTATAACGTACAGCCGTTAAAAATAAAAAATCTTTTTTTTTTTACAAAAATGATTTTTTCGCCCCCAATATTTTATTTTCACAAGGGTAACAGAAGAAATTGGAACCCAAAAGTTGTTGTCCAATTTGTCCTGAGTACGCTGATACCCAATATGTGGGAGAAAACTACTGTATGGGCGCACGTCAGGGCTCGGAAGGGAAGTAGTGACGTTTTGGATTGCAGACTTTGATGGAATGGTCTGGGGGCGTCATGTCGCATTTGGAGAGCCCCTGATGCACCTAAACAGTGGAAACCCCCCACAAGTGACCCCATTTTGGAAAATAGACCCCACAAGGAACTTGTCTAGATGTGTGGTGAGCACTTTGAACCCCGAAGTGCTTCACAGAAGTTTATAACGCACAGCCGTAAAAATAAAAAATCCTTTTTTTTTTGCAAAAATGATTTTTTTTTGCCCCAATATTTTATTTTTACAAGGGTAACAGGAGAAATTGGACCCCAAAAGTTGTTGTCCAATTTGTCCTGAGTACGCTGATATCCAATATGTGGGAGAAAACTACTGTATGGGTACACGTTGGGGCTCGGAAGGGAAGTAGTGACATTTGGATTGCAGACTTTGATGGAATGGTCTGGGGGCGTCATGTCGCATTTGGAGAGCCCCTGATGCGCCTAAACAGTGGAAATCCCCAAAAGTGACCCCATTTGGAAAATAGACCCCACAAGGAACTTATCTAGATGTGTGGTGAGCGCTATGAAGCCCCAAGTGCTTCACAGAAGTTTATAATGTACAGCCGTAAAAACAAAAAAATATTTTTTTTGTACAAAAATGATATTTTCGCCCCCAGTTTTTTATTTTCCCAAGGGTAGCAGAAGAAATAGGACAAATTGCACAATAACTCTTGGGGTCCAGAGTACGCTGATACCCCATATGTGGGGATAAACTACTGTTTGGACGCATGGCAGAGCTGAGAAGTGAAGGAGCACCGTTTGACTTTTTCAACGCAGAATTGGCTGGAATTGAGATCAGACGCCATGTCACATTTGGAGAGCCCCTGATGTGCCTAAACAGCTGAAACCCCCCAATTCTAACTCCAACCCTAACCCCAACACACCCCTAACCCTAGTCCCAACCCTAACCACAAACCTAACCCTAACACACCCCTAATCCCAACCCTAACCCTAATCCTAACTTTAGCGCCAACCCTAACCCTAACTTTAGCCGCAACCCTAACCCTAACCCTAATGGGAAAATGGAAATAAATACTTTTTTTTAATTTTATTATTTTTCCCTTACTAAGGGGTGATAAAGGGGGGTTTGATTTACTATTTATAGCGGGTTTTTATGATTTGCAGCTGTCACGCTAAAAGACGCTTTTTATTGCAAAAATAGTTTTTGCATCATCACATTTTGAGAGCTATAATTTTTGCATATTTTGGCCCACAGAGTCATGTGAGGTCTTATTTTTTGCGGGCGAGTTGACGTTTTTATTGGTACCATTTTTGAGCACGTGACGTTTTTTGATCGCTTTTTATTTCGATTTTTGGGAAGTTAGAATGAACAAAAATCAGCAATTCATGAATTTCTTTTGGGGGAGGCGTTTATACCGTTCCGCGTGTGGTAAAATTGATAAAGCAGTGTTATTCTTCGGGTCAGTACGATTATGGCGATACCTCATTTATATCATTTTTTCATGTTTTGGCGCTTTTATAGAATAAAAACAATTTTATATAAAAAAATAATTATTTTTGCATCACTTTATTCTGCGAGCTATAACTTTTTTATTTTTTCGCTGATGATGCTTTATGTCAGCTCGTTTTTTGCGGGACAAGATGTCGTTTTCAGCGGTACCATGTTTTTTTATATCGGTCTTTTTGATCGCGTGTTATTCCACTTTTTGTTCGGCGGTATGATGATAAAGCATTGATTTTTTGCTTTGTTTTTTTTTTTTTTTTTTTAAGGGGTTCACTAAAGGGTTAACTAGTGGGACAATTTTATAGGGGGGGTCGTTACGGACGTGGCGATACCAAATATGTGTACTTTTATTGTTTTTTTTTTTTATTTACAGGAAGAAGTGAATTTATTGGGGAATATATTTTTTTTTTTTTATTTATTTTGGATTTTTTTTTTACACATGTTTATGTTTACTTTTTTAACTTTTTTACTTTGTCCCAGGGTGGGACATCACAGTATTTTATCAGATCGCTGGTGTGACAGTGTGCACAGCACTCTGTCACACCAGCGATCGCACAGGCATAGATGCAGGCTTCTCAGTGCCTGCTTTCGGCAGGCACTGAGGTAGCCGCCTCCCTCCAGGACCCCGGCGCCATCTTGGATCCGGGTCCTGGGAGGGAGGAAGCCCTCAGAACAGCGCGATCACATTGCGCTGCTCTGAGGGTCTCAGGGGGCGCGCAGGGAGCCCCCACCCTGCGTGATCCTCCCCTGTGCCCCCAGTACACCGCGATCATGTTTGATCGCGGTGTGCAAGGGGTTAATGTGCCGGGAGCGGTCCGTGACCGCTCCTGACACACAGTCATGGGTGTCAGCTGTGATAATCAGCTGACACCCGGCGGCGATTAGCTGCGCTCCCCTCAGGAGCGCAGCTGATCGCCTATGACGTACTATCCCGTCCCCGGTCATACGGGCCCAGGTACCATGGACGGGATAGTACGTCCGATGGCAGTAAGGGGTTAATTGCCAACAATTCCCGATTACCTTTATCATAATTTAGTTCAGACTCAGAAAATTTCTTTGAAAAAAAAGCACAGGGATGTACTCCATCCGTCTTTGCCTGAGACAACACCGCGCCGACCCCCACAGAAGAAGCATCAACCTCAACCAAAAATGGTTTAGTCACATCAGGCTGCGTAAGGATGGGAGCAGAGCTGAACCTCTCCTTTAGCAACACAAAAGCCTCAATGGCCTCAGTAGTCCACTGAACCGCATCAGCACCTTTCCTGGTGAGATCAGTCAGAGGTTTCGCAATCACAGAAATTTTTTTTATGAATTTTCTATAATAATTGGCGAACCCCAAAAACATCTGTATTGATTTCACTCCAATAGGTCTAGGCCAATCCTGCACAGCTTGCACTTTCACAGGGTCCATCTCAAAACCTTCACTGGAGACAATGTAGCCCAAAAAACTAAGTCTCTGTACAGCGAACTCACATTTTTCTAGTTTGGCAAAAAGTGAATTATCACTCAGTAACTGTAAGGCTGGAGTCACACACACCGAGTAAAAAATCTGACCGTTTTAGTCGGTCGATTATCGCAGCAAAATGTCATGAACAGTCATCCGTCTGGCATCCGATTTTCCTGGAAAGATGCGATTTAGTCGCATCTGACCATAGTTGTAACATCCGATTTACATCCGACTTGCGAGAATTTCTCGCAGGCTTGCAAAACTGACATATAATGGATCCAAAAGAATAGTATTTAAATCACAATAGAAAGAATAGATATATACACATAGAACATATATATATATATACATGTCATTGTGACATGTATATATATATATATTTATAGTTCCTAGACTTCTACATACTGTAATAGCCGCTAATTCAATTGCCGGCTTTTGTGAAATCACAGAAGCCGACATGAAATGATACATTGTTTAGACACAGTTAACCATGTCATTTCCTGTATTTTGATATATGGTTTGAACTTACAATTACATAAGTGTATGTGTACAAAATTTCAGACATGTAGGGGTTAATTAAAGGTGTAAATTCGTTGTAAAAAAATGTGTCAAATCTCTAATTAGATTTGCCCTTTCTGGGGTGTCTGGGGGCAGATGTCAGTAGCCAGGGGGGGCACAAAAAAAATGTACCCTCCCTAGGCTATTATTATCTGCCCCCACTAGCTTGCTTTGTCTGTCTGGTGGAGAAAATACAGCGGGAGCCCACGCATTTTTTTTTACAACAAATTTACACCTTTAATTAACCCCTACATGTCTGAAATTTTGTACACATACACTTATGTAATTGTAAGTTCAAACCATATATCAAAATACAGGAAATGACATGGTTAACTGTGTCTAAACAATGTATCATTTCATGTCGGCTTCTGTGATTTCACAAAAGCCGGCAATTGAATTAGCGGCTATTACAGTATGTAGAAGTGTATGAACTATAAATATATGTATATATATATGTATTCTATGTGTGTATATGTATTGATTCTATTCTTTAATAAAGCTGTCAGTGTGATTTTACAGTATAGCCGGGGATGAATTGCCGGCTTTTCTAAAGGACACCGGTGCGATTTAATCGCAAGTCACACGTGCGGTCCGTTTGTAATCAGATTTTTCATCGCTCCCATAGACTTGCATTGGCGATAGTCGACCCACAATCGGTGACAATCGCAGCATGCTGCGATTGCACTCGGACGTTTAAATCGGACCACAAAAAATCGGATGATGGGAGCTACTCCATTGATTAATATTGGTTCGACTGCAATGCGATATTTCATCGCATTCTAGTGGTACGATTTAGTCGCCAGTGTGACTCCAGCCTAATACTTCACGCACACTCCTCCAATGAGACTCCAAATCTGATGAATAAATCAAAATGTCATCCAAATACACAACCACACTTCTGCCGATCAAAGGTCTAAGGATGTCATTAATAAGATTCTGAAAAAATGCCGGAGCACTGGAAAGTCCAAAGGGCATGACCAGATTCTCAAAATGACCCAGTGGAGTGTTAAACGCAGTCTTCCATTCATCCCCCTCCTTCATGCGCAACAAATTGTATGCCCCTCGAAGATCAATTTTCGAGAACCACTTGGCCCCCACTAACTGATTAAACAAATCAGGAATCAATGGCAGTGGGTAAGGATTGCGTACAGTAATCTTATTAATTTCATGAAAGTCTAGACAAGGCCATAAACCGCCTTCCTTTTTTTTAACAAAAAAAAATCCAACCGCCACAGGAGATTTGGAAGGCCTAATGTGACCGGCGGCCAAGCTTGTCTGTATGTATTCCTCCAAAGCCTTTCTCTCAGGAATAGTCAAATTAAATAAACGACTTTTAGGAAGAGTCGCTCCAGGGACAAATTCAATTGCACAATCATAATCTCTATGAGGAGGCAATACCTGCGATTCCTTATCAGAAAAAACTTTCCAAAAATCCTGAATAGGTACAGGTAACTCCCCCTTAACTACAGCAGCAATACGCCCGTTACAACACTTGTCATAACACTTAGGACTCCAGGACTTAATTTCATTGGTAGACCAATCCAGTACCGGATTGTGCAATTTTAACCAGGGTAACCCCAAAATCACCGGTGAGGGCAAATTATTCAAAACTACCAAATCCAAATTCTCTTGATGAACACCATTAATAGTAAGAGGAAATTCACAGATATGGTGAGTAACATTTTTCAAGGGAGAACCATCCACAGACACCACATTAATAGGGAAGACAGAAGTTTGGGTTTTAATTTTAGTTTTTCCAAAAATTTCCCATCAATCACATTGAGAGTTGAACCACAATCCACAAATACCCGAAACTCCATTAATTCCTCCTCAACATCAGTGGTAGCAGAAAGAAAGACACCTTTATTGTTTAAACAAGCTATGCGGGTAAAACTGACCTCATTTTTTTTTTTCTCTTTATTCATTCGAAGCGCACAGTTCTTAATGAAATGCTCAGATTTACCACAATAGAAACACAAACCTTGAGCAAATCTGCGTTCTTTTTCTCGAGAGTGAGGTGCCATTGCTCCAATTTCCATCGGCTCTGCAATGTCAGTACATTCCTTCTCCAAACTTGGAGTTGACAAGGCAGATTTACTCTCATTAACCCTTGCACGCAGTCTCCTATCCACCCGTATGGCTAATTGCATAGCCTCTTGCAAGTTACCAGGTATGGGATAAGCAATCAGCAAATCTTTAACCCTCTCACTTAAGCCTGCAAGAAATAAACTTTTCAAAGCTGAATCGTTCCAGCCCACCTGGGTGGACCACCTTCGGAAGTGAGTACAATATTTTTCCACATTACCTGATCCCTGTCTCAAACGTCTCAATTCTGTCTCAGCTGATGAAACACGATCCGGATCGTCATACAATAACCCCAAAGCAGAAAAAAAAACTATCCACTGATCTAAAGCATGGATCACTAGACTGCAGAGAAAAGGCCCAGTCCTGAGGTTCTTTGCGCAAAAGTGACATTATGAACCCTATGCGCTGTGATTCATCACCAGAGGATCTGGGTCTCAAACGGAAATACAACAAGCAAGCATTTTTAAAAGAAAAAAAATCTTGTTGTTCACCAAAAAATAAATCAGGCAAACGTACCTTTGGCTCCACGAAATGTGCTCCAGAACAACTACTCACGTGTTGCTTTATCTCAGCCACCTCCAGAGAAAGTCCCTGCAGGCGTTGAACCAAATCCTGAACCGAAACCATGATGAAACAGAAAATCTTTCCTTAGAGATTTTTTTTTTTTTTTTTTCTTTGGGCTGGACTTACTGTTATGATCTGCTACAAGCACTAAGGAAAGGTGGGAATTCTGTCCCTACAATAGGACTGAGCTGGATCCCTACGATGTAACGGGGAACCTGATCCTGCGACCAGACCCGCTAAAGTCCTCAGCTAGTCTGAACGAAGACCTATAGTTGCGAGGGAGGAATCCCTACAAGATCTAGGGACTGAGTGAAAAGGTGGACACCTCCTAACAGAAATTGTAGCAGGGAATATAAAACAGAAAACAAATACTAAGAGATCCTAAGATCAAGCAAAACTGACAGAGTAAGGCACCTAAGCACCCGGCTAGCTTAAGAGTAGATAATACAATGAAGTCCAGCAAAGCCAGAAAGGCGGAGCCAGTCTAAATAGGGTAAAAAGGTCATGTGACCAGCAAACTGAAACAAAATCTAACAAGAGGGTTCTAACAGTGACAATACCAATGGCATGTTGGACACAAATTGTACTAATCTGATTTTTCTATAACTTCTGGGGCAGTGACAATACCAATGGCATGTTGTACACATATTGTACTAATCTGATTTTTCTATAACTTCTGGGGCAGTGACAATACGATGGTCATGTTGGACACAAATTGTACTAATCTGATTTTTCTATAACTTCTGGGGCAGTGACAATACCAATGGCATGTTGTACACATATTGTACTAATCTGATTTTTCTATAACTTCTGGGGCAGTGACAATACGATGGTCATGTTGGACACAAATTGTACTAATCTGATTTTTCTGTAACTTCTGGGGCAGTGACAATCCAGTGGTCATGTTATACACAATAAATGTACTAATCTGATCTATCCAAAACCTTTGTGTGAATATAAATATTGTTTTCTTTTTGTACTAAAAAAATGTAATAATGTGATCTATACAATTGTCATCCAAAACCTCATTGCCAATTAAAATGTGGTTTTCCTGTTGTACAAAATAAATGTGCCAATCTTCTTTTAGTAATTTTGGTTTGCTTTGTGTTTATTTCGCCGCCTACACACTGCGCCGTACACACACTGCGCCGTACACTTTGCGTTTTTGACTACACATAACTCCAGGAATGACACATGTTTGTGTATTTCATGGAGATATGTTTACTCCAAAACACAAATATATGACTTGTATTTTCACCACTAGTTTGTCTGTCTGCTAATATTGCACAGACTGAATAGAGGATGGTGTTGAGTGCAAGGCATATCTATTTAACCTTGCCAGATATCATAAAAAGTGAAATGAGTCTGGTGTGTTTTTGACATTATTTCACTTTGTGATACAAGGCCATGTATTCTAGATATAGCTTGTAATTGAGCACATCCTCTATTCAGTGTGTGTTGAAGAAACTGAGGAGATGATGGTGAAAATACACTTTATATATGTACAATACCCTGGACTTGTATCATTATTATATCACCTGGCCAGGTGAATAAACATGAGTTTTAACCAGCAGCGTTGCTTCAGTCTGCATTTATTTGAAGCATACTGTAGCGATGCTGCTGTTTAGAACTCATGTGTACTCACCTGCCCAGGCCTGATACATTCTGAAGTGACGATGCGTTATTTGGGGCATCACCACTTCAGCATGACACCAGGCATTGGTATTGACCAAGATGTCTAATCTTTATTATCTCTGCGTTCCAAATCAAGTCACAGTGATGAAAATACAAATTATATTTATAGTCACATGGTCAGGAATAAAAATTTACAGATGCTTGTGCATCCCCAAATCAATCTTTGAAACAGCAGGCCAGGTGACACAAATATTTGTTGTGTTATCTCCACCGTCACTGAAAATGGAAGCAAAACTGGAGAGATAATAAAGGTCATACAACTTGTGTGCATGTATAGTTAACTACCTAGTCAGGATTACAAATAAATTCATGATGCACCCAAAAATATGCATCATCAATTCACTGGTAAACCTGGCCATTTCATAATTGTTTTTGACTTTAAAAACAGAGACTGCACGTGGTACAGGTATAAACAGAGGTATTTTATTAACATACAGACAAAAAGGTATTTTATTGACATACAGACAAGAACATTATTTTACACCATTTGATCTTGCCATTCCACCCGTCCTACATCTGAGATGAAGTAGGCCGCAAATTGGTCTCTCATTTGGCTGACTTCAACAGAGGACCTGAGAGGGTGCTGAGTGAACTCAGGCAATGGGTTAGGAGCTGCATCATCAAGTTCAAAGTTTGGGTGCTCTTTCGCCATGACAAAGTTATGTAGCAACACACATACATGCCTTCACGACTTCATCCACTGTTTGCACTTTCAGATGAATGGCTGTGCCCAAAATGCGCCATCTGGAAACCAGTATACCGAAGGCACACTCTACAGTTCTTCTTGCCCTGGTCAGCCTGTAATTGAAAATTTTTTTGTTGTGGTCCAAGTCCCGGCTGGAGTAGGGTTTAAGCAGGTGTTGGCTCATCTGGAATGCCTCATCCCCAACCATTACAAATGGCATTGGTGGACCTTCGGTGTGGGGAAGAGGCCGTGGCATGGGGAAATTAAACTGGTTTCCATACAACCTCCGTCCCATGTCCGAGTTCTTAAACGCCTGTGAGTCATTCCCACTGCCAAATGCACCAATGTCCACTGCAACAAACATACAGTCTGCATCCGCAATGGCCATAAGAACTGTTGAAAAGTACTTCTTGTAATTGTAATACTCCAAGCCTGTTCTTTTAGGTTTGATGATGCGGATGTGTTTCCCATCAACTGCTCCCAAACAGTTGGGGAAATTGCAGGTTGTCCAGAATTTTCCGGCTATTTCTAGCCACTTTTCTGTGGTGGGCAGGGGCATAAATTCCGGACAGAGAACAGTCCACAATGCCCGGCAGGTGTCAACAACAATTCCTGACAACGTGGAGATACCAATCCGGTACTGGAAGTGGAGTGAAGACAGGCTCTCTCCAGTAGCAAGGAATCTAGAGAAAGAAAAAAAAATATTATTGTATATGTTTTTTTAAAACATTAATAAAAAAAAAAATGGCATAAAAAAAATTCTGCAGGTCTTTGTTTACTAGGTGGCAGAAAAATAATTCTGTCATATTTGGAATAGTACATGGCATAAGTAATACAATGATGCAGGCATTGGTTTCTCAATAATACGTACCGTAATGTCACCAGGAGTCTTTCCTCTGGAGGAATCGCCCGACGGAGCTGTGTGTCCTGTCTCCTGATTAATTGTTGGACCCGAGCAAGTAAATCCATGAAGGTTTGTTGTGACATCCGGGTGTAGTCGGTAAATTTCTCCGGGTTTGACTGCAGCTCACTGTAGAGGGTGTGATACGCTCCACGGCTCTCCCGGAGTTCGATAATGGGATGTACCCACAAATGCCGCCGCTGCCGTCTCCGATGTCTCTCTCTCTCCCTTTCTTCATGGCAAGCAACGGCATAAGCCTGAGCCATAGCCATGTCCAGATCCAGGTTGAAGTGGAAAGTCTTCATAAGCAGATCCATGTTCACCAAGGCAAATGCAAGCAAATGTAAACAAGGGCTGTGAACAGGCTCTATATAAAGATTTTCAATAAGACACGCCCACTGGTGTCCCATTGGTGGGTTCTGTTGCAAGAATTTTTCAAGGATTTTCATCATGTGAAATGCACAGAAAAAACGCAAACGCATACAAAAACGCTTGAAATCGCATACAATCGCTTACAATCGCGCACTCTTCGACTGCAAAATATCGCTGCGATTACACGCGTTTGAACGCGTTTTTTTCATGCGTTTTATGTGTGCTCGATACGCAGCGCTAAAAAACGCAAGTGTGAAAGTAGCCTTAGTCACACAGCGAGACTCGGGAGGGACTGAGTGCTATTTGCCTCCTGTAGCGCAGATTTTCCTAGAATAGTTTGCGGACTTCATATACAGAGCCCCTAAGTGCTAGAAGCGTAGAATCCCCCTTCAAGTGACCCCATTTTGGAAATTATACTCCTTTGGGAATTTATCTACAGGTGTAGTGACTATTTTGACTCCATGGGTGTTTTCCAGAAACAAGCACCAGTGGATGTTGCTGAGTGAAAATTGCAAATTGTAGATTGCAATGACCAGTAAAATGTAGTGACCAGTAACATTATGCCCAGCTCATGCTTCTGGAGACATGCACCTGTAAATTAGGCAGACTGTCATCACTATAGAAATGCCAAACATATGGATGCTAATTGTGGTTTAGGCACACTGAGGCTCAGAAGAGATTGAGGCATTTGGATTAGGGAGCGCAGAATTAGCTGAATTTCTTTGGGAGGCAAGGGCCATTTTGCTTTTCCAGAGCCTTTATACTACCAGTAATGTGGAAGCCCTATATTTCCATTGACAGATGACGGACCTGAGTGGGGACTTGCTTTTTTGTGGATTGAGTTGAAACTTTTATTGAGAACATTTTACATAACTGTAACACAGGTAATTTGATGCAGCGACACAGAGGCACAGAGCAAGGGTTAACAGGGAAAAACAGTTGTTTGATTTAATTGTTACAGGGATAAATCTCGCAGGGAGCAACAGGGAATAAATCAGAATAATGCTGGGTATTACACAAAAGAAAGAGCTACTTAAGGTGACAGTTTATATGTAAGTTATTTTCACTTAGAGTGACTCAAGTGTCTGTCGCTTCTTCTGGGTTGAATGCTGGCTGCCGGCTGAGGCCGGTGCTGAATTCTTCCAACTTCCCCGTCTAACAAGTCGGTCCACTCTCTTCTGACGGCAGCGGGCGGTCACTTGTCTGACCTGCTGCGCCTCTAGTCTGTTACACAGTAAGATATGCACAAACCACTATAATCTAAAATACATAAACTTTATTGATACACATCAAATAATAAAAAACATAATTAAAAACAAGCAAGAATCTCCCCATATCCTAAATAATACAAAAAATGAGCATACAACACGTGCTACAATTATCAGATAATAACCCAACATGTAAGAAAAACACACTCAATGTCATATAATAAATATGGCAGCACAATGAATTGAATACAAGAATAGATACCTATGCCATAGATGCCCTAGATCATGCAGCCCCCATGATATATAATATGAATATCAGACCCAGAGTGTCAAATCGATAGAGCACAAGGTTGACCTGAAATAACCCCATAGTATCTGTGGTTTAAGCATATCGTACAGTGGTGCTTTTTTCTCTTGTTTGCATTCTTGTGTATTACCACTGATATTGCACCCACGTGATTACCTTCTTATGGTAGTGCACCTCGTGCAAGTCTTTTTGTCTAGTCCGTTACACTGCTCTGCATCCAAGAGTATTTCACGGCAATCTCCCACTCGGTGTGCACTCCTCAGCACGACCGACGACGTATCCCGGTCCTTACTGCACCCGGCCCTTATCGCTGTCGCGAGGCCTATCGTTACTTGCGGCGCAGCGCAGGTCCTCCCTGTCTCTTCACTCTGGCGGGAACTCTCTCCCTCTTCCCGCACAAAACCCCCTTATAGTCTCCAGACTCACCATGCCCCCTCTATGCAAGTCAAGAGTTTCCTCTGTCCTCAGTCTCCTTCCCCCCTGCAACAGTAGGCTTGGCCCCAGCAGTTCCTGACCTGGTGCCTGTCAGCACCCACAGCCCGGTCTTCTCTCCTACACCCCCATTCTCCTTTAACTCGCCATTCCATGGGCGAGAGCTCTTTCACCAGACGCTCACATTCTTTCAGTTCTTGAACGATTCGTTGCCAAATGAATTGATCTTGCTCATAACTGGTGTGGGGCACTCAAGCCATCGTTCGCTCAGATCGGCGTAATCCCGGTTGACTGATGGGAGGTGGGGAGCTACTTTGATCCGTCGAGCCCACCGTGCCTGTAGCTTCAAGCATTGGCACCTTAGTGCTCACTTCCCTGGGGGTGGCAGGCAGCGAACCGTTGAGGTCTGAGGGCGAGGCAGGCATCTCTTCTTCGTCAAAGTCGAGGACCGTGGGTACCTTGGTAATTTTCGACGATTCTACTCCATCCTCGGGCCCTTTGGACAGGCAGGGCCAAAACATGCAACGGTGAACTACCCGGGTACGAGCTCATTCCGCCCGTTCAGACTAGACTTCATATACCGGCCCGTCAGAACCGACTCATCGTGTTACTCGATGCGGGGTCCACTCCCATCGGCTTTACAGCTTTCCTCGGGGCCACTTGTTCCGGATCAACACCCGGTCCCCTGATCTCAGAGCTGTCCCTCGAATAGGTGACACCTCATGATGCTTGAGTTTTTGAAACTTCATCTGCACCAGCCGGCAGGGGGTCTGCAGTTGATGTCGGTGCTCTCGGACCCAAGAAGACACCCCCGTCTGTGGGTAGTCCTCTTCAGGATCCAACTCCAACTTGGTGATCTCTCGTCGATTTTGCCCAAACTGCAAGGTATACGGAGTGAACCCTGTCGTACTGTGCACTCGATTGTTGTATACCTATACTAACTCAGCCACGAACTCAGGCCATCGTATCTTTCTATCTTCCTCTAACGTTCAAAGCATCTGGATCAGCGTCCAATTGAAGCGTTCCCATTCCCCTGAGGGTGGTAAGGAGTAGTTATTGACTTCTCAATCCGATATAAATGGTGCAACTCCTCCTTCACTCAGCCTTGGAAGCAGGCCCCTTGGTCGGAATGGACACCTCTTTGGGCAACCATACACCCGGATGAAATCCCGTCAGATGGCTTGTGCAGCTGATTCAGCAGTCTGATCTCGGGTCGGAGTCACTACAGCAAGCTTTGTGAAATGGTCGGTCATTACCAATGTTCATACCCGAGATGCGCCGGCCCTACAGTTACATAATCGATCATCAGTACCTCCAAGTCACGATGGTCTGTATTGGGGCCCTCTGTTCTGGGGGTTTGGCTAGCTCACAGCTCTGATATTTTTGGCAAGTCTCCTCCACTGCATCCCTCAATCGTGGGTGATACACCAGCTTCTGCAACCACTGAAACATCTTCTCCGGACCGAAGTGAGCCCCTCTATCGCGGGCCTCCATAGTCACTACTCTGATCAACTTTTCCGGGAGCACTACTTGCCAAGTGACCCCCACTTCTCGCAGTAGCTCTACTCTCCAGTATAGCAAACCATCTTCCAACTGGAGCCTCTCCTACTACTTCAGAATCCACAGGGTTCCTGTAGACAGAGCGTCTCTCTCTTTCCGGCTGGAAATTTGTTTCAGGGCCACCCACTGTCGCAGCTGGGCGATTTCCTTATCTTTCTGTTGAAGTCACACCCAATCGTCCTGGGCCGTCCCAGCACTTGTTCTTCAGATGCCTCTCCGATCTGTCCCTGTGTCGCCACCAATGATTTGGCAAAGTCCCGGAAACGAGGAATCTCTTCTGCCTCCAGCTCTTCAAATCGATCACATTCGAGTTGCTCATGAGTCACCCTCGAGAGGGCATCGGCGTGGGTGTTCTAAGCCCTGGCTCGGTAGGCGATCTTGTACCGATACTTCGCCATGCGGCCACTCATCGTTCTAATGCCCCCAACTTCATATTTTCCAGGTGGGCCAGGGGGTTATTATCCATCTATCCATCCGCACCAGGACTTCTGACACAGACAGGTATTCTGTGAACTTCTCAGTCATCGCCCACACCAATGCCAGCAGTTCCAACTTGAAGGAGCTATAATAGTCCGGGTTTCGTTCAGAGTCGTGAAAAGACCTGCTCGCGTAAGCTATCACTCGTTCCTTTCCTCCCTGCATTTGTGATAGAACTGCCCTCAGACCATGTAAGCTTCCATCAGTGTCGAGAATGAAGGACTGTGAGAAATCCTCATATTCGAGCATTGGGGCTTCCGTCAAGGCCATTTTCAAGGCTCTGAAGGCTTCTTCTTGACTGCTTCCCCATTGGATAGTTTGGTTCTTTGAGCTGGCCAGCACTTCTTTTAGCAGTTTTAGTAAGGGGTTGAAAAGGCGGGTGAATTTTTTTCCGAATCTTCGGTAATACCCAGTAAGCCCTAAGAAGGCCCGAATGTCTTTCACCGTTGTTGGGGTGGGCCACTCTTGTACAGCCGCTACCTTCTCACACGCGTGTCACACTCCTTCACCGGATACATGCCCCAGATATTCAATCTGCTTGCGAAAAAGATTACATTTTTGTGGCTTTACCTTCTCGGCTCTGTAGCCGACTTAGCACTTGTTCCAGTCACTGAAGGTGCTCTTCAAAGGTGGCCGCGTAGACGATGATGTCGTCGAGGTAGATAAGTGTTGTTTCAATGTTTAAATCCCCCAGGCATCTCTCCATCAGGCACTGGAACGTCCTGGGGGCATTGGTCAGGCCAAAGGGCATTCGGTTAACCTCAAACAGTCCCATAGGCAATATGAACGCTGTTTTTGGTTGGTCGTGTTCAGCCATGGGCACCTGCCAATACCCACTGGCCAGATCAAGGGACAAAAAGTACTTTCCTAAGGCAAATATGGATTCCTCAATCCTGGGCAATGGGTAGGAGTCCCGCACCGTGCAAGCATTCAACTGTCTATAATCAACGGAGAAACGCAAAGTCCCATCTTTTTTTCAAACTAGGACAATGGGAGCCGCCCATAGACTCTGACTTTCCCGTATCACTCTACTCTGCAGTATGTGGGCTAGCATCTCCTTCACTTCTTTATACATCAGAGGAAGTATCTGTCGGTATCTTTCCCGAACTGGTGCAGTACACCTCGTAGGGATCTCATGGGCGATGGCCTGAGTGCAAGCGAAGTCATCCTCATGGTGGGCAAAGCTCTCCTGATAACGCTCTAACACAGCTTCCAGGATCCAACGACCCTCCTTCGTGCTTCCATCCGAGTGTTCCGGTGTCATTGTGATTGCTAGAGTCCAGGGATCCCCTCACATAACAGCCAGTTGTACTACCTCAGGTTGCATAAATTTTTCTGACATTCCCAGGATCTGGGCCACTTTGCTCTTAGGTAAAAGGGTTTAGACTGTCTTCTCCCAAGTTGACGCACCACACTACAACGTTACCGTCACGGACTGTGGCTAGCGTCTGGGCTATGAGAAGTCGAGACTATTTCACGGCAGTCTCCCACTCGGCGTGCACTCCTCAGCAAGTCCGACGACGTCTCTCGGTCCTTACTGCACCCGATCCGTATCGCTGCCGCGCAGTCTATCGTTACTCGCAGCAAGACGCAGGTCCTCCCTGTCACTTCACTCTGGTGGGAACTCTCTCCCTATTCCCGTGAAAATCCTATTATACTCTCCGAACTCACCACGCCACCTTTACGCAGGTCAAGTCTCCTCCGTCCTCAATCTCCTTCCCCCCTGCAACAGTAGGCTCAGCCCCAGCAGTTCCGGACCCGGTGCCCTGTCACCACCCACAGCCCTGTCTGTTATGAACTGCTACAAGCACTAAGGAAAGATGGGAACTCTGTCCCTACAATAAAACTGAGCTTGATCCCTACGATGTAACGGGGAACCTGATCCTGCGACCAGACCCGCTAAAGTCCTCAGCTAGTCTGAACGAAGACCTATAGTTGCGAGGGAGGAATCCCTACAAGATCTAGGGACTGGGAGAAAAGGTGGACACCTCCTAACAGAAATTGTAGCAGGGAAAATTAAACAGAAAACAAATTACTACGAGATCCTAAGATTAAGCAAAACTTACAGAGTAAGGCACATAAGCACCCGGCTAGCTTAAGAGTAGATAATACAATGAAGTCCAGCAAAGCCAGAAGGGCGGAGCCAGACTAAATAGGGAAAAAAGGTCATGTGACCAGCAAACTGAAACAAAATCTAACAAGAGGGTTCTAACAGTACCCTCCCTTCTAAGAGGATCCTCCGGATCCCCTAGGACTTAGGCTTATCCGGAAACCTCTTGTGAAACGCTCTGACAAGTCTAGACGCAGAAACATCATCCGCCCTCACCCATGAGTTATCCTCGGGTCCATAACCCTTCCAAGCGACGAGGTACTGCAAACCCCCTCTATACCGTCTAGAATTTAGGATGCGGGAAATCTCATATTGCCCGTCCTCCACCACCAGGGGAACAGTGGCCGAGACGTCTCCATCTGAGACCTCAGCTTTTTTCAAGAGAGAAACATGAAACACCGGATTAATCTTCCAGGAGGTGGGAAGCTCCAACTTAACAGCAGATTGGTTAATAACCTGAAGCACCTTAAAGGGCCCTACAAACGTGGGACCCAATTTCTTAGACGGAATCCTCAAGCGCAGATTCTTAGAGGACAACCAGACCATGTCACCAATAGCAAACAAAACCTCTTGTCGTTTTCTATCAAAATACACTTTGGATCTTTTGTTAGCCTCCTGAAGATTACCACGCACATCAGTCCAAACTCTCTCCAAAACAGCAGAAAAATTCTCCTCTTCAGGTACAGCCGATCCCAACTTGGAAAATGACCCAAAAGACGGATGTCTCCCAGTACAACAAAAAAAAGGCGAACAACCAGCAGAAGCGGATGTATGATTGTTAAGAGCAAACTCAGCAAGTGGCAGAAACTCAGACCACCCCTCTTGATTATCAGTCACAAAACAACGCAAGAACTGCTCAACATCCTGGTTTTTCCTTTCTGTCTGGCCATTAGACTCAGGATGATATCCGGAAGAAAACGACAAATGAACTCCCAACCTGTCACAAAAAGCGCGCCAAAAACGAGCCACAAACTGAGGTCCCCTATCGGAAACAATGTCAGTAGGAACGCCATGTAGTTTGACTATTTCCTTGACAAAGGCCTTAGCGAGAGTCTTAGCGCAGGGCAGTTTGATGAAAGGAACCAAGTGACACATCTTGCTAAAACGGTCCACGACCACCCAGATGACAGTGAAACCCTCAGAGGGGGGAAGGTCAGTAATAAAGTCCATAGCCAAATGTGTCCAAGGTGCACCTTCAGAGGGCAAAGCAACCCTGCAGCAACCCTGCAGCAGGAGTATGAGAAGACTTAGATCTAGCACACACAGTGCATTGACGCACCCACTTAATGACTTCCTTCTGCCATCCAGGCCACCAAAAGCTGCGACCCACAAGTCTCTTGGTCTCAGAGATTCCAGGATGACCTGCCAACCGAGAGTCATGACATTCAACAAACAAATCTCTCCTCAGGGTACCAGGCACAAACAACCTCCCATGCGGCGTGTTAGATGGGCATTCTCCTGTGCTTTAAGAATCTCCTCTTCCAACACGGAGTCCAAAACCGCAATAACAACCCCCTCTTGCAAGATGTTTTCCTCCTCCTCAGTACCCACCATAGGAGAAAAGCTGCGAGACAAAGCATCAGCTTTAACATTTTTAGTACCTGGGATGTAAGTAACGGTAAAATTAAAGCGTGAGAAAAACAGTGCCCACCTAGCCTGACGGGCATTCAAGCGTTTGGCAGCATCAAGGTAGATCAGATTTTTATGATCGGTGAAGACTTGAACGGGAAATTCCGCTCCCTCCAAAAAATGACGCCAGTGTTCAAATGCGAGTTTAATTGCCAACAATTCCCGATTACCGATATCATAATTTAGTTCAGACTCAGAAAATTTCTTTGAAAAAAAAGCACAGGGATGTACTCCATCCGTCTTTTCCTGAGACAACACCGCGCCGACCCCCACAGAAGAAGCATCAACCTCAACCAAAAATGGTTTAGTCACATCAGGCTGCGTAAGGATGGGAGCAGAGCTGAACCTCTCCTTTAGCAACACAAAAGCCTCAATGGCCTCAGTAGTCCACTGAACCGCATCAGCACCTTTCCTGGTGAGATCGGTCAGAGGTTTGGCAATCACAGAATTTTTTTTTATGAATTTTCTATAATAATTGGCGAACCCCAAAAACCTCTGTATTGATTTCACACCAATAGGTCTAGGCCAATCCTGCACAGCTTGCACTTTCACCGGGTCCATCTCAAAACCTTCACTGGAGACAATGTAGCCCAAAAAACTAAGTCTCTGTACAGCGAACTCACATTTTTCTAGTTTGGCAAAAAGTGAATTATCACTCAGTAACTGTAATACTTCACGCACACTCCTCCAATGAGACTCCAAATCCGGTGAATAAATCAAAATGTCATCCAAATACACAACCACACTTCTGCCGATCAAAGGTCTAAGGATGTCATTAATAAGATTCTGAAAAAATGCCGGAGCACTGGAAAGTCCAAAAGGCATGACCAGATTCTCAAAATGACCCAGTGGAGTGTTAAACGCAGTCTTCCATTCATCCCCCTCCTTCATGCGCAACAAATTGTATGCCCCTCGAAGATCAATTTTCGAGAACCACTTGGCCCCCACTAACTGATTAAACAAATCAGGAATCAATGGCAGTGGGTAAGGATTGCGTACAGTAATCTTATTAATCTCACGAAAGTCTAGACAAGGCCGTAAACCGCCGTCCTTTTTTTTAACAAAAAAAAAATCCAACCGCCACAGGAGATTTGGAAGGCCTAATGTGACCGGCGGCCAAGCTTGTCTGTATGTATTCCTCCAAAGCCTTTCTCTCAGGAATAGTCAAATTAAATAAACGACTTTTAGGAAGAGTCGCTCCAAGGACAAATTCAATCGCACAATCATAATCTCTATGAGGAGGCAATACCTGCGATTCCTTATCAGAAAAAACTTTCCAAAAATCCTGAATAGGTACAGGTAACTCCCCCTTAACTACAGCAGCAATACGCCCGTTACAACACTTGTCATAACACTTAGGACTCCAGGACTTAATTTCATTGGTAGACCAATCCAGTACCGGATTGTGCAATTTTTTAACCAGGGTAACCCAAAATCACCGGTGAGGGCAAATTATTCAAAACTACCAAATCCAAATTCTCTTGATGAACACCATTAATAGTAAGAGGAAATTCACAGATATGGTGAGTAACATTTTTCAAGGGAGAGCCATCCACAGACACCACATTAATAGGAGAAGACAGAAGTTTGGGTTTTAATTTTAGTTTTTCCAAAAATTTCCCATCAATCACATTGAGAGTTGAACCACAATCCACAAATACCCGAAACTCCATTAATTCCTCCTCAACACCAGTGGTAGCAGAAAGAAAGACACCTTTATTGTTTAAACAAGCTATGCGGGCGACACTGACCTCATTTTTTTTTTTCTCTTTATTCATTCGAAGCGCACAGTTCTTAATGAAATGCTCAGATTTACCACAGTAGAAACACAAACCTTGAGCAAATCTGCGTTCTTTTTCCCGAGAGTGAGGTGCCATTGCTCCAATTTCCATCGGCTCTGCAATGTCAGTACATTCCTTCTCCAAACCTGGAGCTGACAAAGCAGACTTACTCTCATTAACCCTTGCACGCAGTCTCCTATCCACCCGTATGGCCAATTGCATAGCCTCTTGCAAGTTACCAGGTATAGGATAAGCAATCAGCAAATCTTTAACCCTTTCACTTAATCCTGCAAGAAATAAACTTTTCAAAGCTGAATCGTTCCAGCCCACCTGAGTGGACCACCTACGGAAGTGAGTACAATATTTTTCCACATTACCCGATCCCTGTCTCAAACGTCTCAACTCTGTCTCAGCTGATGAAACACGATCCGGATCGTCATACAACAACCCCAAAGCAGAAAAAAAAACATCCACTGATCCAAAGCATGGATCACTAGGCTGCAGAGAAAAGGCCCAGTCCTGAGGTTCTTTGCGCAAAAGTGACATTATGAACCCTATGCGCTGTGATTCATCACCAGAGGATCTGGGTCTCAAACGAAAATACAACAAGCAAGCATTTTTAAAAGAAAAAAAATCTTGTTGTTCACCAAAAAATAAATCAGGCAAACGTACCTTTGGCTCCACGAAATGTGCTCCAGAACAACTACTCACGTGTTGCTTTATCTCAGCCACCTCCAGAGAAAGTCCCTGCAGGCGTTCAGCCAAATCCCGAACCGACACCATGATGAAAACAGAAAATCTTTCCTTAGAGATTTTTTTTTTTTATTTCTTTGGGCTGGACTAACTGTTATGATCTGCTACAAGCACTAAGGAAAGATGGGAACTCTGTCCCTACAATAAAACTGAGCTTGATCCCTACGATGTAACGGGGAACCTGATCCTGCGACCAGACCCGCTAAAGTCCTCAGCTAGTCTGAACGAAGACCTATAGTTGCGAGGGAGGAATCCCTACAAGATCTAGGGACTGGGAAAAAGGTGGACACCTCCTAACAGAAATTGTAGCAGGGAAAATTAAACAGAAAACAAATTACTACGAGATCCTAAGATTAAGCAAAACTGACAGAGTAAGGCACATAAGCACCCGGCTAGCTTAAGAGTAGATAATACAATGAAGTCCAGCAAAGCCAGAAGGGCGGAGCCAGACTAAATAGGGAAAAAAAGGTCATGTGACCAGCAAACTGAAACAAAATCTAACAAGAGGGTTCTAACAGTGTCTGCAATCCTATATAACATTTTGGATCACATTTATCCAGCTGAGCACTTCCAAATAAATCTCCGAATGAAGTGATTCAGATGAAACCCCTGAGGGATCCATTTACTATAATGAGGCAGCAGTGTTACTCTGGACTCCGTCTGACCTCTGATCAGTGGTGTCCTTCTTTTCAGAAGTGCACAAAACTGTGGAGAACAGCACTTTTATGCACGCCTAAAAATGAGGGACACAGCAATCGCAACATTTAGGGGGGTTGAAGTGTCGGGAGCTGTGTGGGAAATGTTCCTGGCAGTGAGTGCTGGGTGTCAGCTGTGAGAATAATCAGGCACCCGGTGGCGATTGCGCAGGCACAGCCTCTGTGCTAGCAAAATCGCCTGAATGTACTCAGTACATCCAAGGTTGGGAAGTACTTCCTATCTAGAATGTACTGAGTACCTCCAACATCATGAAGGGGTTAAGAAAGTAAAAGTGAGGTTTTATCCTTCTTAATAGAATATCTACATATGCATAATTCTTGGGCAACTATTAGTGTGCAGAATTAGTATGCAACTATATGAAAAGCATTCATTTTTTTATCTGTTAACGTGATGCTAATAACCAAACAACCCAGAATGTACAAAAATAAATTTCTGACATTTCAAAAAAATATCAGTGACCAAAATAGCAATCCTTATTTTCAATAATAGCCATAAGTTTTCCATCCATGGAGCCTGTCAGTTTCTTAATCTGCTGATGATCAGCTTTTTTGGACAGCAACGATCACAGCTTCCCAGGCACTGGAGAGAGTGTACTGTTTTCAGTCCATAAAACCGTTGAAAAATCAGTCTTGAGATATTTCTTGGCCCAGCCTTGATGTTTCAATTCATGGGTCTTGTTCAGTGGTGGTTGGATTTCAGCCTCCTTTTCCTTGGCCATTCCTCTGGGCACTTCTGGACCTCCAGGGAGTTTGTGGTTCTGGAATATGACAGCACTGGAGGATAATAGCTTCCTGGTCGCTTTGTAAGGAGGTGGCCGGTCCCCTCAATTGTGCCCTCTCCCTCTCTGTGTGGTTCCCTGTGCACCTTATAGAAGTGTATTCTACATGTGTTGCATATGTCATGCCATGTAAGTCAAATTGTCTTATATTTATGTGTTATGGTTACATTGGTCCATGGTGTGAGTTCCCTTTAAACGCTAATGTGTTCATTGTATTCACTGCTGCTTGTATATAGTTAGAGACAGTAAACAGTTAATTAAGGGGTTGGGCTAGCAGCCACGAGACTGCTGCTTCCTCATAACTGCCCGGACACGTTGGCCAGGGCAGACATGATTTACAGATGGGGCACTGCCAGACCTGTTGTGAATACTTTGGAGGCGACTTCTGAGCTGGAGCTCCCTCCGGTGGTTGCTGAGGGTAATGAACTAATTGCTGAATGGCCTTCAGCTGGCTCTGAATGGTCTGATATAAGTGACCTGAACTCCCTTCAGCCTTGCCGGTAATCAATTGTTCTTCCTGGTTTTGCTTGGAGCTCAGCTTGCATTCCTGCTCTCATTCAGATAAGTGATTAGCTGTTTTTTTTCCTCTGGTTGGATTTTCTTTGCCTGGTTTGCTGCTTGCAGTGGACTTCAGCCTGGTCCCCTTTTGGGGTCTGGCGCTGCAATTGTGCTCATTTTGTATTTGCACTTTTGCTCTCTTCCTTTGTCACTTTTTTTTTGCTGAATTGCTGTGTGTTACACCAGAGATCTGATTTAGGTGGTAGAGATCGTGTGATCTCAGGTTTTTTGTTAATCAGAAGTGTTGGTATTTTTGTCAGGGTTTTTTTGGGTTGCAGTCAGAATTCTTTCCTATACTTTTCTATCTAGACAGATTGAGCCCCAGCGTTTGCTCATTCTATTTTCTGTCTGTGTCCGTATTTTCTTCTTGTCTAACCGCCATTACATGTTTGGGGGCTTCCTATTTCTTTGGGGGTTCTGCTCTAGGGCAGATAGCTTTCATCTTTCTGCCTTTAGGTGTAGTTATCTCTCCGGCTGTGACGAGGCGTCTAGGATCACCGTAGGTATGCTCCACGGCTACTTCTAGTATGGCGGTTAGTTTAGGGTACTGCAATCCAATAGTTTCCAGCCTCTCTGGTGTATTACTATTTTTGCTATTTTTGCAATTTCTCCTCAGCTACCGAAACATAACAGTATTACCGACCAAACTGAAAATTATATGGTACTCACAGAAGGGAAAAATAGTAAAAAGGAAAAAAAGAAAAGGTAGTTGTCAGAAATTTTTTTTTTCTTTTCTCTGTTGCATTTTTTTCCCTCTTTTTCTCTGGGTGCTGAGGAGGAATTTTTTTTCTCTCAATGGAGTTTGCACAGTTGTCTGGCCATGTGGAGCAGCTTGCCACTGAGGTTCTGAGTATTACTACCTATCTTGCTAGGTTGCCGGTTGTGGAACCTAGGATCCCCATACCAGATTTATTTTTGGGGGATCGGTCTAAATTTCTGAATTTCAAAAATAACTGTAAGTTGTTTTTTGCCTTAAAGCCTAAGTCCTCAGGGAACGCAGCACAGCAGGTTCAAATTGTCAGCTCTCTGCTGCGCGGCGACCCTCAGGATTGGGCTTTTTCCCTGACACCTGGGGATCCTGTTTTGAATGATGTTGATGTATTTTTTCAGGCTCTGGGGTTATTGTACAATGAACCAAATGTTACTGATCCAGCTGAAAAATCCTTGTTGCCATTAAATCAGGGTCGTGAAGACGCTGAGCTGTACTGTCAGAAACTTCGAAAGTGGGCAGTCCTGACCAAATGGAATGATGATGCTTTGGCAGCCCTTTTTCGGAAGGGTCTGTCAGAAAATGTAAAGGATGTTATGGTGGGATTCCCTGTTCCCTCTGGTCTCAATGATTCTATGTCTTTCGCTATTCAAATTGACAGACGTTTGCGGGAGCGCAGAGGTATGCGTGAGATAGTGTTGCCTTGTGAGCCAGCTCCTGAGGCCATGCAGTGTGATGGAGTGACTTCTGGGGCTCAGCGTCATGAGTTTCGTAAGCGCAATGGGTTGTGTTTCTACTGTGGTGACGCTTCCCATGCTATTTCCGTCTGCCCTAAGCGGGAAAGACGTTTTGCGTGCTCAGTTGTCTTGGGTAGTGTTCAAACTAAATTTCTGTTGACTGTTACCCTGATTTGCTCCCTGTCCACATTTTCGGCTCAGGATTTTGTTGATTCAGGAGCAGCTATTAACCTGATGGATTTTGACTTTGCCAAACGTTGTGGGTTTTCCATGATACCCCTGCGGAAGTCTATTCCTTTACTGGGCATTGATTCTACCCCCTTGGCGGAGAATAAACCCCAGTTTTCTACTCAGTTGATAATGAGGGTTGAACCAGATCATCAGGAGAGTTGCAAATTTCTGGTGTTGCATAATCTGCATGACATTATTGTACTGGGTTTCCCTTCGTTATAGACTCATAATCCTGTTTTGGATTGGAAATCTGTGTCTGTGACCAGTTGGGGCTGCCAATGTGTTAATACTGACACTCCTGTTTTTCTGCTTCTCCCCAGTCTCAGGATGTCCCTGACTTTTTGACTGATTTTTCTGATGTGTTTAGTGAAAGTAAGTCTGCATCCTTACCTCCTCACAGGAGCTATGATTGCGCTATTGAGTTAGTGCCTGGTGGTAAATTTCCTAATGGTCGCCTTTTTAATTTATCTGTACCTGAACATGATGCTATGCAATCTTATATCAAGGAGTCATTGGAGAAGAGTCATATCAGACCATCCTCTTCACCCTTGGGCGCCAGTTTTTTCTTTGTGGCCAAAAAGGATGGTTCATTGAGGCCGTATATTGATTATCGCCTCCTGAATAAGATCACTGTTAAATATCAATATCCGTTACCCTTGATTTCTGACCTGTTTTCCAGAGTGAAAAGTGCTAGTTGGTTTACCAAGCTTGACCTCAGGGGGGCATATAACCTTATTCGCATTAAGCACGGGGATAAATGGAAGACGGCGTTTAATACCCCAGAGGGGCATTTTGAGTACCTAGTGATGCCTTTTGGGCTTACTTATGCCCCTTCCGTCTTCCAATTCTTCATGAATGATATTTTCAGGGATTTTGTGGATAAATTTCTGATCTTTTATTTGGATGATATCTTGATTTTTTCCAACGACTGGGACTCTCATGTGAAACATGTTCGGACTGTGTTCCAGATTTTGAGAGAGAATGCACTGTATGTGAAGGGATCAAAGTGTCTTTTTGGCGTACAGAAGGTCTCATTTCTGGGATTCATTTTGTCTCCGTCTGTTATTGAAATGGACCCGGTCAAGGTTCCAGCCATCTGTGATTGGGTTCAACCTACTTCATTGAAGGCTCTTCAGAGATTATTGGGTTTTGCCAATTTTTATCATAAATTTATTGGTAATTTCTCCGGTATTGTTAAACCATTGACTGATTTGACTAAAAAGGGTTCCGATGTGGTGAATTGGCCTCCTGAGGCAGTTTCTGCGTTTCAGGAACTTAAGCAGAGATTCATTTCTGCTCCTGTTCTACGGCAGCCTGATGTTTCTCTGCCGTTTCAGGTGGAGGTTGATGCCTCTGAGATTGGGGCAGGTGCCGTTTTGTCCCAAAGGGATCCAGAGACCTCTAAGAGTAACCCTTGTGCCTTTTTCTCTCGAAAATTTTCTCCAACTGAACATAATTATGACGTGGGTAATCGGAAGTTATTGGCCATGAAGTGGGCCTTTGAAGAGTGGAGACATTGGCTGGAAGGAGCCAAACATCAGGTGGTGGTCCTCACGGACCATAAGAACCTGGTTTATCTCGAATCAGCCAAGCGACTTATTCCTAGACAGGCCAGGTGGGCCTTGTTTTTCACACGTTTTAATTTTGTGGTTTCTTTTCTTCCGGGTACTAAGAATGTTAAGGCGGATGCCCTCTCGAGGAGTTTCTTTGCGGATTCTCCTGAGTTATCTGATCCTGCTGTTATTTTGAAAGAGGGTGTAGTTCTTTCCGCCATCTCGCCCAATTTGAGACTGGCTCTGGAGGGGTGTCAGGAGGATAAACCTGAGCGCTGCCCTGTTGGGAAATTGTTTGTCCCAGACCAGTAGAAGAAGAGTGTGATGTCTGAGATTCATTGTTCCGCGTTGGCTGGTCATCCCGGGATTTTTGGTACCAGAGACTTGGTGAGTCGGTCCTTTTGGTGGCCTACTTTGTCTCGTGACGTCAGGGATTTTGTTCAGTCCTGTGGGACTTGCTCTTGTTCCAAGCCTTGCTCGTTCTAGTGGTTTGTTAATGCCATTACCTGTACCCAAGAGTCCATGGACCCATATTTCTATGTATTTTATTTCCGACCTCCCTGCCTCTCAGAGAATAACCATTATCTGGGTAATCTGTGATAGGTTTTCCAAGATGATACATCTTGTGCCATTACCTAAGCTGCCTTCCTCCTCCGAATTGGTGCCTTTGTTCTTTCAGCACGTGGTTCGGTTACATGGCATTCCGGAGAACATTGTGTCTGACAGAAGAGTCCAGTTTGTTTCCAGGTTTTGGAGGACATTTTGTTCTAAACTTGGTGTTCAGTTATCTTTCTCCTCAGCATTTCACCCTCAGACCAATGGACAAACCGAGAGAACAAACCAGACCTTGGAGACTTATTTAAGATGTTTTGTGTCTGCTGATCAAGATGACTGGGTCTCTTTTTTGACTTTGGCTGAGTTTGCTCTTAATAATAGGGCTAGCTCTGCCACCTTGATGTCTCCATTTTTCTGCAATCCTGGGTTTCACCCTCGATTTTCTTCAGGACAGGCGGAGGCTTCTCTCTGTCCGGGGGTTGACTTTATTGTGGAGCGTATGCAGCAGATTTGGGACCAGGTAGTGGAGAGGTTGTCTCTCTCTCAGGAGAAGGCACAGCGGTTTGCCAACCGACATAGGACTGATGGTCCTCGTTTTAAAGTGGGGGACTTGGTTTGGTGGTCCTCAAGAAATATCCCTATGAAAGTTGCATCTCCAAAATTTAAGCCCAGGTTCATTGGACCTTATAAGATCATGGAAATTATTAATCGGTTTCCTTCCGTTTGCTTCTTCCAGGGACATTTAAGATCCATAACGTGTTGCACAAGTCCTTATTGAAGAGGTTTGTCGAGCCAGTGGTTCCTATGGCTGCGCCTCCTGACCTTTTTTGGTTGAGGGCAATTTGAAGTATGTGGTTGAGAAAATATTGGATTCTCCTTTTGCTAGATGGAAACTCCAGTATTTGGTTAAGTGGAGAGGTTATGGTCAGGAGGACAATTCTTGGGTGTTTGCTTCGGACATCCATGCTGGGAGACTTATCCGTGCCTATCATCGAGGTCATCCTGATCGGCCTGGTTGCGCAGGTGAGGCTTCGGTGACCCCTCCTCAAGGGGGGGTACTGTTGTGAATACTTTGGAGGCGACTTCTGAGCTGTAGCTCCCTCCGGTGGTTTCTGAAGGTAATGAACTAATTGCTGAATGGCCTTCAGCTGGCTTTGAATGGTATGATATAAGTGACCTGAACTCCCTTCAGCCTTGCCGGTAATCAATTGTTCTTCCTGGTTTTGCTTGGAGCTCAGCTTGCATTCCTGCTCTCATTCAGATAAGTGATTACCATATTTTTCGGACTATAAGACGCACTGGACTATAAGACGCACCCAGGTTTTACAGGTGGAAAATAGGGAAAATATATTTGAAGCAAAAAATGTGGTAAAATGTTTAATAACATAAATAAGATACTATTATATGTGGTACTATTATATATAATAGTATGTTATTATGTTGGAAGCTACGGGTAGGAGATGGTGCTGCGGGACCAGTGTGGTGTCTGTAAAGTGCTATGTGAAGACGCTGGAGGGTGAGTATACGATTGGGGGCACGGGGCTTATATTTAAAGCACCACTCCAGCACTGAAAAATAACACTGGAGTGCTGCTTTAAGATCCCATGGGAGAACTATAACTCTCAGCATGTCCTGCAGATCCTATGGCATGCTGGGAGTTATAGTCCACCACAGGATGGCAGAGTGATTTTTTATGTGCTGTCATTACTAACCTTTTAATTCTTTCTTGTACAATGTGTCTGCAGGACCTGTGATGACATCATGAAGAGGCAGGGCTTTGTGTGGTCATGTGATGCTCCAGCCCGCCCTCTTCATGACCTCATCACAGGTCCTCCACAGGAGCATTCAGCATCGCATCAGCACAGTCCCTGTGCTGTCAGGTATGCGATGCCTCCTGCTGCACTCTGCTCCTGTCGCCTCCTTCTCCTTCAGACACCGATCTGCCCAGCTGCTGCAGGAATCAGCCGCTGGGGAACCTTGTGGCTCTGTCATTTGCTGCTCCCGCTCAGTTGATAGGTGGGCGGGGAAGCGGCTAATGAATATTCACTGCACTTAAGTATCGGGACCAGTGGTTTCCCCAGCGCTGGATTCCTGCAGCGGAGGGGATGTTTTCCTGCCTCCTGCGATCTCACTCCACCGCTGCTCCCTGCCCCCTCCCCACATTACATTCCGACCATAAGACGCACCCACACTTTCCTCCCAAATTTGGAGGAAAAAAAGTGCGTCTTATGGTCCGAAAAATACGGTAGCTGTTTTTTTTCCTCTGGTTGGATTTTCTTTGCCTGGTTTGCTGCTTGCAGTGGACTTCAGACTTGTCCCCTTTTGGGGTCTGGTGCTGCAATTGTGCTCATTTTGTATTTGCACTTTTGCTCTGTTCCTTTGTCACTTTTATTTGCTGAATTGCTGTGTGTTACACCAGAGATCTGATTTAGGTGGTAGAGATCGTGTGATCTCAGGTTTTTTGTTAATCAGAAGTGTTGGTATTTTTGTCAGGGTTTTTTTGGGTTGCAGTCTGAATTCTTTCCTATACTTTTCTATCTAGACAGATTGGGCCCCAGCGTTTGCTCATTCTATTTTCTGTCTGTGTCCGTATTTTTTCTTGTCTAACCGCCATTACATGTTTGGGGGCTTCCTATTTCTTTGGGGGTTCTGCTCCGGGGCAGATAGCTTTCATCTTTCTGCCTTTAGGTGTAGTTATCTCTCCGGCTGTGACGAGGCGTCTAGGATCACCGTAGGTACGCTCCACGGCTACTTCTAGTGTGGCGGTTAGTTTAGGGTACTGCAATCCAATAGTTTCCAGCCTCTCTGGTGTATTACTACTTTTGCTATTTTTGCAATTTCTTCTCAGCTACCGAAACATAACACAGACCCCCCGGACGGGAGAAGTCTGTTTCCCTGGACTCCAAAGACAAAGGACTCCAGAGGGGTCCTAAAGACTGAGGACTAAAAAGGACTAAGGACCGCAACATGGGCCCCAGGACTCTGGAACGGCCACTGCTGAAGGGGTTTTAAGCTTCCAGATCCCAGCGAGTGGAGGACTGTCTATCTTCGGCTGCTACAGCTGCTGTGGGTGCGGCTGTGGAGAATGTCAGGGAGAGATTAGGAATCCAGTGTTGTACTCTTTTTTCCATTCTGTTCCATCCCTGTTCATTAAACATTATTCCCTGTTGGACAGCAATTGTCTCCTTGGACTCTGATTCATCTGGACTGCCATGGCTGGACAGAGAACTAGGTAAACTGTGGGAAGAACTGTGTCGGTTCTGTCTATGTACAAGGGGCAGGGGGAAGCTTGCTATTTGCTCAGTGGACTCTGTGTACTGTGCCTTTAAATAACTCGGCCAAAACCAACTCGCCCCCCATGTCACCTTGTTACAGCTTTACAGTTGATTCTTCTCATATTTTTGGCAGTCAATGTGCATCTTTTTTTGATTTTTGACAGTTAATTAAATCTCTTTTTTGGCCCATTTTGCCTGAGGAAAACAAGTTGCCTTATAACATGTGTGATTTTTTAAGCCACACTCTTCCCCATTACACAAATACACATCGCCTTATTTGCTTCATCCAATAAGTATTCAAGTTTATACAGCTTGGAAATTTGCATTAAAATCATATGGTCAAAATACTCGCTTGATAATTGTGCACACAATGTATACATCTGTGTTCAGAACAACTTACTGCTTCTGGCAGTTCTTTTCGAAACTTGCGATAGCAAAGAGCTGTCTGCGATCAAAACTGACGGAAGCATGGAAAAGCAGTTGCGAGTAGCAACGTCATCAATACCACCTAACATCAGAGCCTCACCAAAGAGATGCAGTTTTCAGCCATTTCATTAGGGGTGAGTTAATTAAATGTGTGACCAAATATAGTGGGCTAATTTTTAGACTGATAATTCTTTATGGCCCGCAAATGATATTATAATTGTCTAAATTGCCCTTGGCAGAAAAAGGTTCTCCCTGTTCTCATCTACAGGTAACACTCCGCAGAGCGTCAATGATCATGCTAACTGGTTTCCAGTAGTATTAAAAAGTGGAGATCACTAAACATAGCTACAACACAACCTGGCAGTTTCAGATGTTGCCAACAAACAAGCTTTGCTTCCAATAGCGCCAATAAAAACTTCAATATCAAATATATTTTAATGTGCTCATCACATTTCATACATAGTTATTAAGTTGTTCTTGCAACACACTATTTATCATATTCATCAAGCTCCTGAGTTATGGTGTAACACGCACAAACAACAGTCTTTCATGACTTGCACAATATTGATTATAGGTTTTATTAACTTTCTGTGCCGTGTCTGACAAGGAGTGCACGGTCTCACCACAAAGGAGTGTGCTTTGATGAGAAAAGAGCATGATCTAGTAAGCAACATTTAAAAATGCACCAACATTTTGGCTCCAATTTCTGGCACAAAGTAAGCCAGCTAATAGACTATGTAAAATATGCCGAATCATACATTATGGACCACTATGATAAATTTGGCCAAATTTTAAAATTGTCTTGTCTAGCAGAAATGCCAACTCTTTTGAAAGTTTGGTTGGTCTCTCTTTTGTCCAGGAGACTCTTGGACATTCTAGGGGAAGATGGAGAAATATTTGTTGTTCTTCTTCTCCTCACCTGTGCTACAATTCTTTCATCTGAGAGAAACAGATTACACAAACTCAGGACAGAGTTTGGTCGGAGTGTCATTACCATAATCAATGCGATTCTCTCGGAGTAGAGAATGCACGCTTATGCTACCCTTGCCTAATAGTGAAGAAGTCCTGTGTTCGGCTGGGGGCAGATCATAAAGAAACCTTTATACCGTGTATTATACTTAGTAGCCACAAAGCAAACTAGGCATCATCGTGATGTCAATAGAATGACTATTCGAAGCTGTAGACCTTGGCCGTAGAGGTGCCCAGTTAAACACCGATTTTCACCACCTATCAAACTGTTTTAACACAGCATCTTTTTTCCCAAAATAATTCAGGTTTAACATTCTTTTTGTAATACTCCACATATTCACAAAACAACCATGCAAAACACAGAGAATAATATAAAATATTTATTGAAACAATAAAATATAATTAACACATAAAAGTGCACAATTAAATCCAGTGCTTTTTCATATCACAGTCTGTCTATACAGTCACATATCAGTCACATAAACGGATACAGACCGGTAAAATACGGCAATGTGGTACTTCCTATGTATACATGCACATTGCACGCACAGACGTAGCAGGCTGACTCTGCAGTTGGCCACCATGATTGCTAGATTTGTGATCAAAACGTGTCATTACAATGAATCAGGACTTTAGATACAACTATCACATCGCCTTTACGCAAAAACCGGACGGTGCCAGACAATCCCTAGTGCCTAGTACAACGCTGCTACGTCTACCTTTTGGGAGGATAAATTAAGCATAGAACATAATAACAGTATTACCTTCATGTTACAAAAAGACTGTCTCCAGAGGAAATACATTATATATGTAAAATAAAAAATGTCTTGGTCAGGTAATAGTGGATGGATGGGAAGAAGGGTGTGACGCAGGATGGGCTGATGAGTAAGTAGAGTGATTGCAGTCTTCTTGGCCCTTTGGTGTGCGCAGTTTTAGGTTTCTTCATTGAAATACTAAGCATGTCATCTGCTACACGTATGTACAGATTTCAGAACGATGGGTTACAACTTACAGTTGCAAAACTTTGCATATTTTTGGTCTAATTCTTGAATTTTCATAAAAATGACTTTTGCTATATTTTGTGACAGATGAGATATGATGTGACAAGTGACAGATACGGTAATATTTTGCCTCAATAAGACCTATGTGTCTTGTGTTTGTGAATACCACATACTTGTAAAATGACACTTTTTTTTTAAAGAACTGTGAATAGAATAAATGATATTTTAGCAAGCAGTACAGGCAATATGTACGGCATCATATTGGTGGGGTTCTTGAATCAGATGAAAGAAACTGCTTCTCTACTTGGTGTTCATTGTCACATTTGTCACATCTGTAACTATCCTACATTAGTTCTTTGGGATAAGCTGGTATACTGGAGATGTGGAATAATGAAAGCAGAATATTCAGTATTTTTTTTTCCAGTCCGGGACAAAATCCGTTTGCATGGTATCAAGTAATACTGAATAATTAATACAAGTTGGCTCTGAATAAAACCGAATTTGGCTCCGAATTTAAATCATCATTGTACCATAACTTCAGTGACTCCATGGACTAAACTCATCTCGTTACTCTCAAAGCTTGCCACGAGCTGACGCGGGCCAGTACGTCGAGGTGTAAATCGCTCTGTGATCGAAACTGTCTTCAACGGCCCGACATCTCTGTAGAAGAAAGTAAGCGTATGTGGTGTTAGATCATGGAGGCTATAGGTTTATGATGTAGCAAGATATTCTCACATCAAATAAAGAACAGGCTTGGAAAGAATCTGTGTTGCCATGTTATTATTTAAAATTTTTTATATCTTCTTGGCAACCATAAGATAAAAGAAATAACTGAACTAAAGAAATTTTGATTTAATATAGCGTAATTACCTTTATCAAACACGATTAATACTATTCCTTGGAAGTAGCCACTGTGATATCCTTTGACAACAAAACTGAGGTCTAAATACTCTAAGGAAATATGCTCATGGTGCTGGTGTATGTGCATCGTTTTTGAAGCATTACACCCTGCAGGAAAACATTGTTGGTGTTTTCTCTGACACATCCAATCCAATGTCTTTTTAGACATCTTTTGCAGTGATTTTTTTTTATATATTCTATATACAGTATATACTGAATTATTTTTTTGAGCAGTGTATACATACAGTGGGGGAAATAAGTATTTGATCCCTTGCTGATTTTGTAAGTTTGCCCACTGACAAAAACATAAACAGTCTATAATTTTAAGGGTAAGTTAGTTTTAACATTTTGAGATAGAATATCAAAAATATAATCCAGAAAATCACATTGTATTGTTTATATAATTTGCATTTTGCAGTGAGAAATAAGTATTTGATCCCCTACCAACCAGTGAGAATTCTTACTCCTACAGGCCAGTTAGATGCTCCCAATCAACTCGTTACCTGCATTAAAAACAGCTGTCTTATATAGTCACCTTTATAAAAGACCCCTTCCACAGACTCAATTAATCAGTCAGACCTCTAACCTCAGCAACATGGGCAAGACCAAAGAGCTTTCTAAGGATGTCAGGGACAAGATCGTAGACCTGCACAAAGCTGGAATGGGCTACAAAACCATAAGTAAGACGCTGGGTGAGAAGGAGACAACTGTTGGTGCAATAGTAAGAAAATTGAAGAAATACAAAATGACTGTCAATCGACATTGATCAGGGCCACCATGCAAAATCACACATCGTGGGGTATCCTTGATCATGAGGAAGGTGAGAAATCGGCCTAAAACTACACGGGGGAACTTGTTAATGATCTCAAGGCAGCTGGGACCACAGTCATCAAGAAAATCATTGGTAACACATTACACCATAAAGGTTTAAAATCCTGCAGTGCCCACAAGGTCCCCCTGCTCAAGAAGGCACATGTGCAGGCCCGTCTGAAGTTTGCCAATGAACACCTGGATGATTCTGTGAGTGATTGGGAGAAGGTGCTGTGGTCAGATGAGACAAAAATTTAGGTCTTTGGCATTAACTCAACTCGCCGTGTTTGGAGGAAGATAAATTTTGCCTATGACCCAAAGAACATTGTCCCCACTGTCAAGCATGGAGGTGGAAACATTATGTTTTGGGGGTGTTTCTCTACTAAGGGCACAGGACTACTTCACCGCATCAATGGGAGAATGGATGAAGTCATGTACCGAAAAATCCTGAGTGACAACTTCCTTCCCTCCGCCAGGACATTAAAAATGGGTCGTGGCTGGGTCTTGCAGCAAGACAATGACCCAAAATATACAGCCAAGGCAACAAAGGAGTGGCTCAAAAAGAAGCACATTAAGGTCATGGAATGGCCTAGCCAGTTTCCAGACCTTAATCCCATAGAAAATTTATGGAGGGAGTTGAAGCTCCGAGTTGCCAACCGACAGCCTCAAAATCTTAATGATTTAGAGATGATCTGCAAAGAGGAGTGGACCAAAATTCCTCCTGACATGTGCGCAAACCTCATCATCAACTGCAAAAAACGTGTGACTGCTGTGCTTGCCAACAAGGGTTTTGCCACCAATTAAGTCTTGTTTGCCAGAGGGATCAAATACTTACTTCTCACTGCAAAATGCAAATAAATTTATATAATTTATACAACATGATTTTCTGGATTTCATTTTTGATATTCTATCTCTCAATGTTAAAATTAACCTACCCTTAAAATGATAGACTCTTCATGTCTTTGTCAGTGGGCAAACTTACAAAATCAGCAAGGGATCAAATACTTATTTCCCCCACTGTATATATACACTGCTCAAAAAAATAAAGGGAACACTTAAACAACAGAATATAACTCCAAGTAAATCAAACTTCTGTGAAATCAAACTGTCCACTTAGGAAGCAACACTGATTGACAATCAATTTCACATGCTGTTGTGCAAATGGAATAGACAACAGATGGAAATTATTGGCAATTATCAAGACACTCAATAAAGGAGTGGTTCTGCAGGTGGGGACCACAGACCACATCTCAGTACCAATACTTTTTGGCTGATGTTTTGGTCACTTTTGAATGTTGGTTGTGCATTCACACTCGTGGTAGCATGAGACCAACTCTACAACCCACACAAGTAGCTCAGGTAGTGCAGCTTATCCAGGATGGCACATCAATGCGAGCTGTGGAAAGAAGGTTTGCTGTGTCTGTCAGTGTAGTGTCCAGAGGCTGGAGGCGCTACCAGGAGACAGGTCAGTACACCAGGAGACGTGGAGGGGGCCATAGGAGGGCAACAACCCAGCAGCAGACCGCTGCCTCCGCCTTTGTGCAAGGAGGAACAGGAGGACCACTGCGAGAGCCCTGCAAAATGACCTCCAGCAGGCCACAAATGTGCATGTGTCTGCACAAACGGTTAGAAACCAACTTCATGAGGATGGTCTGAGTGCCCAGCGTCCACAGATGGGGGTTGTGCTCACAGCCCAACTCCGTGCAGGACGCTTGGCATTTGCCACAGAACACCAGGATTGGCAAATTCGCCATTGGCGCCAGTGCTCTTCACAGATGAAGGCAGGTTCACACTGAACACATGTGACAGACGTGACAGAGTCTGGAGACGCCGTGGAGAGCGATCTGCTGCCTGCAACATCCTTCAGCATGACCGGTTTAGCAGTGGATCAGTAATGGTGTGAGGTGGCATTTCTTTGGAGGGCTGCACAGCCCTCCATGTGCTTGCCAGAGGTAGCCTGACTGCCATTAGGTACCCAGATGAGATCCTCAGACCCCTTGTGAGACCATATGCTGGTGCGGTTGATTATGGGTTCCTCCTAATGCAGGGCAATGCCTGACCTCATGTGGATGGAGTGTGTCAGCAGTTCCTGCAAGATGAAGGCATTGAAGCTATGGACTGGCCTGCAAGTTCCCCTGACCTGAATCCAATTGAGCACATCTGGGACATCATGTCTCGCTCCATCCACCAACGTCATTGATGTTATGTGCAGTAAAAAAAAACCTTCTTAAATGCCAGAAATGATAGCTGTGGGACTGGTATCTATCTCAAGAACAATGCCCATAGCATGCTGCTGAATTTGGAGAATTTCTGATTTATTTATTGGTTGTGCTGCTAGTTTTCTTATATATCCTGTGATTATGCCATAAATGTACATGATGGAAATATCCCAAAACTATACCCCTCATCTAAGCAGACATTTCATAAAGGCATTATTACAATTCCGTCAATTAAATCTAAACCTGTTTAACCACAATGCTGGATTTTATTGCCATGCAGCAATAGACTGGCACTGCAGAATGCCAGAGCCCAGGAGAAGTATCAAAAGATCTGAATGTCATACTTACCCAACTTGTACAACTTTTGGCCTCTGCAGACCAGGTCCTTCAACATGGAAGCAACCATTGTGCAAAGTAGTTTGGAGAGGGTTTTGGAAGATGATTTCTGCCACAATTTGTTGACCAACAACTGCTTCACCGTGGACCTGTAATATTGATATAATTGTATGAGTTTAGTACTATATTGCTGACACATGTTTCCTTATATTTGTGCACCTTTGTAGACATATCTGATGTTACATGAATGTCAGTGTAGATATACACTGATTTATTACTCCAATATTCTCATCTATACCTCTATTTTACTTCATACTGTGCACTGTCAATCATAGCGACCCAGGCAATGTTTTCTCTCACCTACCATTATCACTGCACAGGGTGACCTATAACATTGATAACTTCCCTGATGGTCATTTAGCTGATTTAATAGCAGTAGCTAATTTCTCCTACACAATGGTCTATGTTATATTTCGGTAACTGAGGAGTGCAGGTAAAAAGGCAATACACCAGAGCAGTTGGAATCTATGAGATTGCAGTACCCTGACTAACCACCACAACTAGAGGCAGCCGTGGAGCGTTCCTACGTTGGTCCTAGACGCCTCGTCACAGCCTGAGAAACTAACTACACCTAAAGATAGAAATAGGAAAGCTATCTGCCCCGGAGCAGAACCCCAAAGATAATAGAAAGCCCCCAAACATGTAATGGTGGTTAGACAAGAAGAAATACTGACACAGACAGAAAATAGTATGAGCAAACGCTGGGGCCCAAACTAACTAAATAGAAAAGGATAGGAAGGGTACTTACTGCAATCCCAGAAAACCCTGAAAAGCACCAACTCTACTAATTTCAAAAACACCTGAGATCACACGACCTCTACCACCTAAATTAGCTCTCTGGTGTAACAAAATCAAAACAGCAGCCACTGAAAAAACTGGAAAAAGCAAAAGTACAAACATCAGTGGCTGAACTAAACTGAGAGGGCAAAAGCCCCCAGAGGGGACCCTGAAGGCCCCCACAGAAGTGCAGGACAAAATGCAAAAATCAAGCACAAAAACAAAAAGAAGAAAATGTCTTATCTGATAGCAGGAGATGCAGACACGACACAGCAGGCTACAAGGGAAACAGGATTCAAGGATTGAGACCAGAACAATTGATCACCGGCAACCCTGATGGGAAGGTGACTCCCTTATATAAGACCAGTCAGTAACACCTGACTCCCAATCCTCACAATCTCCACTGGACAGACCAGCACCGCTTGTAACCACCAGAGGGAGCCTCTGCTCAGAACTCATCTCAAGCCCATTCACAACAGGCCTACTTCCTAGCTTATGGTATAATTAATTTAACGAGGTTATCCACTACTTTATCACTGATGAACTATCCAATGTCTGATCAGTTGGCTGACCAGTCCTGCGGTTCAGCTGTTCTCAGTGTCAGGGGCCGCTGGCAGGAAATGCTCGATGGCGAAGCTGCTCCATCTTCTGATAGTGTCAGCAGCTGGGTTCTGCACATCTGCCTCATATTCAAATCAATAGGAGGTGGATGTGCAGTAACTATCAGAAGATGGAGCAGCTCCGTAATTGAGCATTCCTGGCCAGCAACCGCCGATGACGACATCGGGAACAGCTGATCGGTGGGCGTTCTGGTGTCAGACCCCGACCAATTAGATATTGATGACCTATCCAAACGATAGATCATCAGTGATAAAGTAGTGGACAACCTCTTTGATAATTCATAGACATATGCTTGCCAATTATAAACATATAGAAGCTTTCATACCTTGATGATGAGATCTGGGGTCCTTATTCTGAATGTGTGCTGTTTGGCCAATTTCTGTCCAGATTCTTTAACAATTCCAGATACAGTTAACATCATGGCTGACTGATCCACCAGCTGTGTACGATATTCGTTGTAAGACACTGTCATTCCCACTGATTTGGCTATAGAAAGAGATATTGCAGGAATTAAAATCTTAACAAATACGAGCAGGAGAAGATGAGACAATGTGAGAAAAGTGTATTTAGTGTAATTAGCTTATCATAGAATCTCCCTTATTTCTTCTTTTTTTGTGACTCCACCAGCAATTGTAAGCCATGAAATTCATTAGATCATTCCACTGCAGTTGGTGAATGGCTGCTTTAAAGGTGGCATTGGGCTCCTTCCCTACTTTGCCAAGTGTCACAAATGGTACTCTATGTCTGCCCCCGAATATTACCCAAACCTAAAGTGGTTGTCTTGGACCAACATATTGATGACCTATCCATTCGATTGGTGAAGGTCAGGAATTCCACCAATCAGTTGTTATTTAAGCAGGCCATGAATATAAACAATGTAAGGACTCTCAGGGGCTGGACCTTATCTTCCTATCAGTTGAATAGAAGATAAGGTGCCGTACCCAGGAGCGCCACTAAACAATATACGGAGTTGTTTCAGCTCCATAGACTTTTTACATCCAGCTGCCAGCGGAACTGCTAGCAGCTGATCATGATGGTGCTGGGTTTCAGACTCCACTCATCTAATACTGATGACCTATCCTATCACCTGCATAAAGGTCATGGTATGTTAGTCCAGGACAACTCTTTTAAGGATAAACAATGATAGGTATAAGAAAATTTTGTAGCTTAACCAACAACTTTCCATTTTTTCGCCACTTGGAGGCTGTCAGTTTGACTTGTGATGTGTTGCAATGACACCAGATCTCTAAGGTTTTGAGAACAAATTTCACATAATAATATTTTTTAACACTATATGCATAATACTGCATAAGCACATATTTCCTTAATATGTGAATTTACAGATGATATTTACCAACAGGCAAAAAAGAAAAAAATACACAAGAAATAATTTACCTTCTCCTGGGTTCATCGATACACTGCATTCTTCATTTTTGAATGACTCTTTGCAGACTCCATTGTAATACATCACAGCAATGGCCATCGATAAGGATGCAGTACGACGACTTCCACTACCATTCTTCAATAGGATCCGGATATTGATGTCACTACCCATGGATACTCCATCCTGACACTCAATGGAAAGTGAGACATCTCCTGTATCTGCAGTATCTGTTACCACATCTGGCATTGGTTTATTACCGTACTGGGCAGCTGTACGAACTGAATTACGTTCCTCTGCGGATCCTGGTAATGAGACGGCATCAATTATGAGAGATTCATCACCTAAAGTACTGTGATCTTATTATATAAATTTGATTGTGCTTGATACTATGAGATTTATCCTGCTAGCTATAAACACAGGTGAAATGACAAAATGAATGCTTTAGATGGGAAAGAAAACAAAACTCATTTCAAATGGTTTATTCAAACTACTGTTTTTTTGGGGTACGGAAATTATTTTCATTACTGCCTCTATTAATGCTGATGCTGTTATCTGGTTACCTTCTGGATGTTTGTACAGGTAAGTGATGTCTTCTCTTGCGTTAGATCCAACTGCTTTGGTGCTGATACAGTGTCCAACTGCTCGTTCCTCCACATGGACCTTCTTAAATTTCCCATTTGCTGTTCGTTGGTAAAAGACCTTGTCACTGTTCACCTACATTGCACACAACAGAAAGCTGAGTTTATATTCATCTTAAAATATGTTTGTTCATGGAAACTCAGCAGTAGCAATATTTCATTGTTAAAAATCAAAGCAGAAGTTAGAGGATTTAATTCTATAGTGAATTGCTTGCTGTTTATCATCTGCTGCATTATCATCCTTCAACATTTTCTTAATGGTATATAACAGTGCCTGCTGAATCCTTACTATAATTCATTTGTTGCATTGCACTCAATACTCACTGCTGTATATCCATTGCTGGGGCCACTATAGATGTTATCTGGTGCAAGGTGTTATAGCATATAGATGTAGCCAGGCCCAGTGTCTTTGATCATCTATCCACCCCTGGTGTGCTGGCCAGCTGCTAATTTATCGCAAACCAGCTCCCACAATCCCTCTCACCTGGTCCTCTACTTAGTCCTATAACTTTAGTAGTATTCTAAGGGGTGCACGCGTGTGGAGTTTGGCCCATTTCCCCCTGCAGCAAAGTATCCAGAAGCTGCAGTTATTTCAACGGCAGTTAGTCACGGCAGGAGTCAGGACCACACACTATTTGCTCCTTAACCTCAGATCTGTCTTAATAAAACATAAAACAAGCCACCCACTCTCCTCCCACCTGCTCTCTCTTTCTCTGCTTCTCCTCACTGCTGGCAACTTATCTTCCAATCCGGGACCCCCACAGCTCATACCTCCCAATTAAAACCCCTACTGCTGCTCCCTATCTAATATGAACTACCACAATCTCTCCAACGTAATACCCGTGCCCTTGATGCCCAACCCCTGCTCCCTCTCTCTGGAGCACTCTGGAATGCACGCTCCATCTGCAGTAAGCTTCATGTGATTCACAACCTCTTTCTCTCTTATAATCTTGCCTTCCTCGACCTCACAGAAACGTGGCTGACACACTCTGACACTGCCTCCCCTGCTGCGCTGTGTTACGGCGGACTCCACTTCACCCACACCCCTTGCCCTGGCAACAGACATGGTGGAGGAGTGGGTATTCTCCTTTCTACTAACTGCACCTCTAACCCCATTCCCCTGTACTCTCCCTTATTTTCCCCTCTTTTGAATTCCACTCTGTCTGCATCTACTCTCCCTCCAACCTCCAAGTGGCCGTCATACACCGACCTCTGGGCCTGGCCACTGCTTTTATTGACTAATTCTCTACCTGGCTTCTACATTTTCTTTCCACTGACATTCCCACTATCATCATGGGCGACTTCAACATCCCCACTGATACCCTTCAGTCAACAGCCCCCAAACTCCTGTCCCTTACTTCATCTTTTGAACTTACCCAGTGGTCCTCCTCAGCCACCCATACAGACGGACATACAATAAACCTGATCTTCACCCGTATCTGCTTTCTATCCAACTTCACAACCCTCCCCTCTCCCTCTATCTGACCACCATCTACTCACTTTCTCATCCCTGTCATTCTCACCTGTCACCCATGTCCAGCAACATGCGCACCCTCGCAGAAACCTCGCACACCTAGACACCCACACGCTCTCTGACTCTATTCTACCACTGGAATCCATATCCTCTCTCCACGACACAAACAGTGCCACTGCTTTCTACAATGCCACCCTCACATCAGCTATTGACACGGTTGCCCCTCTCGTTCATGGCCATCCATAACCTGTCTCCTCCATATATCTCTGAACTAATCTCCCGATATCTTCCCTCACGTAATCTCTGGTCCTCCCAAGACCGCCTTCTCTCCTTCACACTTATTCGCTCCTCACCTAATCGCCTCCTAGACTTCTCCCAAATATCCTCCCATCCTCTGGAATTCTGTGCCCCAACATGTCCGACTATCAACCACATTCGGATCCTTCAGACGGAACCTGAAAACCCAACTCTTCAGCAAAGCTTACAGCCTGCAATGACCCTGCTGCCTCCTCATCACTACCGGAGCTACCACCTCACCAACACCGGAGCTGCTGCAACCCCCCAACCTACTCTCTCCTTCCCCACCATCCTGTAGAATTTAAGCCCGCAAGGGCAGGGTCCTCTCCCCTCTGTATCAGTCTTTCATTGTTTACTTGTTTACTGTAAGTGATATATGTAATTTGTATGTAACCCCTTCTCATGTACAACACCATGGAATTAATGCTGCTATATAAATAAATAATAATAATAGTGATTACGTAATATTGGAAAGTCAGTTAGGCTGGGAGTTAAAGCTTGGCTCTACAAGTTCTGATTAGGTGCACCTGGCTAACTATGCTTATAACCAGCTAAGTGTTCACCTTGGTCAGTCAGTTGGGAGGAGGCTGAACAGAGTGGATTGTGTTGCAGCTGGAGAGAGACAAGCCAGAATCCCTCTCTGAGAAAAGACTGTACAGGCCATGTGCACCAAAATGCAAGTATCACTGATTGCTATGGATAATGACTGTTTTGTGTGACTGAAGTGGGACTAACTCAGCCATGTCTGAAGTAGCCAGGGTCTATATTGTTTAGTTAGTGCCTGGAAAGGCTAGGGATTTAATGGTTCTGTTTTGATATTGTATAAAAAGTGGAAATATTCCATTTATGATATAAAAACCCTGTGGTATAAAAACCCTTGTGTTCCAAGCTACCAGACAGGGTGAACCCCTACACTATATAGACAAAACAATCATGATTTGCATAGTAAAGATATTTAAGAATGCATTTATATTGCTTTTTCTTCCTGAAAATCCATTTAATAAGAGAGTACTGCATTGTGGTAGCTTAGGTGAAAGAACTGAGTTATTAAATGAGATTGTTTAAAGCAGATTTTCTTGAAATGTAAAGTATATTAGTGGCTAAAATGGCCTAAAATCATTCAAAATCAGTACTAAAAACGGTGAAGCAGAATTTTATTGTGATATCACAGTAGTGTTGGTTTCACAAATGAATATTATCTTTGTTTTTATGGATATGTAAGTTATGTTCAGTTGGAATGTGTGAACTCCCAGCGTTGTGGCTACAATTGTGGAAATTAAAATGAGACCACATTATGTATGTGTCAGCTGTTTTGGTACTTTCATATTAATCAGTATCACAAAATTGAATTAAATTTATTAGCAATATTACAGGTCACACATATGTATAATTACCTCTGAAAAAAGGAAAGGAGCATCGTATTTGATATTCACTAAACCATTCTTGACGGCAAGGAGAGGACAAGGACCACAGCAGTATATACCTGAAAATGAGAGTGATTGATACAATTTCAGGTCCATAGCAGAGCTACAATTTCAGTAGTATGAATCTGTTGGTAAAATAGACTAAGGCTCATTCAGACATCTGTACAAATTGGTCCGAACATCCACGGCTAATGCACAGACTCATCGCGGGTCTCCGGACCCAAGTGTGACCTCATAGAAATACACAAAGCCTCCGGTCAGGAGGGCCAGGGCTAGTCCGTGCATTGCCGTTCAATCTTGGACCATTTTTCACGGACGTCTGCATGAACCCTAGTGGATCAAAGACTGTAACTGTCAATTACCATTGCTGGTCTCTTGAGGTGTGGCATCAATGGCTTGCCATCCACTATATCCAGCTGGTAGGTCAGGGCGGGTCATCCAGCAGTCATTCCAACAGTGATAATTCCTTAATAGATGCACAAGTAAATATTAGTAACAAATTCCTAAATTTAATCTGGTTACTATTCGAAGGTAATATGCAAAATACCATCTCTTTGAGAAGACCACCCATTTATCATAACCACATTTTCTGTGGTAGATTTTCAGTTTCTTTTGAGAAGACTACCCCTTTAGAAAACAAACTTTTCATCACAACTGGTCATCTCAAAGAGGTTTTACTATATTTTTACCCCAAATTCAGTATTATTTAGTATGCAAGGATTTTGGTGCTCACCAGACAGAATCACTGTTTTTATCCTCCAGCGGCTTCATGTTTTCATCAAAATAAACATCAAATGTGAGATTTCCATCAGTGTCATGAGCAGATGCGAAATTGGTAATAGTACGTCCTGGGATTCCAAGACAGCGGAGCACTGAAGGAAGAAGTGTGCAAATGAGGCTATGCTGATTGGCATGTTATGATTAGAAAAATAGTATTTGATACACCCATTTAATGTACAGTTTTATATGTTTAAAGAGCAACTTCAGTATAAAAATGTTCCTCCATATGATAATATGAGCTGTCACTGATTTTTCATAGATCCATAGACCTGAATGTGCGATTTTGGTCCAAGACTCAGATAAACAGTGGTCATGCCTCCAAGTTTTTTTGGGTGGGCCACTTGGTCAGCAAAAAGACACGGATATGTGAATAGCACCATAGACTTTACTGAGTAAGTGTTCTATCTGTAGAAATCATGGATACAACATTTGTTATTCATGGCTGTCTGAATGAGTAATTATGGTTTGTTGCCCAGGCCCATCACAGTGGGACCCATGAGATCAGCTTATCATTAGGGAACCTTTCTAACCAAAGACCATTGACCTTTATATTTGTCACTCGCATATATAGTATTCATCATATTTGGAGCCACTGATTGCTGAATACATAATCAGAAATGGAAAAAAAAAAAAAAATCTCTAAATCAATTTGATCTACATACATTACTTTATGATGAATCTAATAATATAAAACTTCGTAAACCATGTTCCCACCTGTTGTTGTGACAGCAGCAAACACCCAGCACTGGCCGTATTTTACAGGGGCCCCAGTCTGGTGATACCGGAGCAGAATATCCACACTGCCCACCCAAGCAACAGGATTGACACCATCAGCATATTCACCAGACCAGCTTCCAGCAACTACACCATTATCATCCATGGAATTCACCTGACAGATAGAAGCCCGGGGGTTGGTAAGTCATGGATACAATGCAAATATTTCTAGGTCACATTTCTATAAGGCCTCTTTCACACCTCCGTTGTGTGACGTCCGCCCAAGTGTGAAAATGGCGGATCCGTCAGAAAAGTGTAAAAACGGATGTAAAACTGGTCAGTTTTCTGACGGATCCGCCAAGAAGATTTCACCCAGAAATGAAGAAAATTTCGTTCCGGAAATGTAAGTCCGGAGAGAGAGAGTGAGAGAGAGCCGTCAAAAACGGATGCCAGCGGATCCGCCGCCCATAGGTGGCCATTATACAAAATGGCGGATGTGGCGGATCCGCCGTAGTTCGCCATTTTGGCGGAGCAAAAAAACCTTGCATTGGCCGTTTTTGTAAAGTGACAGACGCCAATTTTTTGGCGGATCCGTCAAAAAACGACCTAACGGACGACCAGCCGTCAAAATCCGTCACTAATGCAAGTCAATGGGAAAAAAACAGATCCGCCAAAAAAAATGGCGGATCCGTTTTTTTCACATTTTTGACGGATTTTGACTGACGTCGCACGACTGAAGTGAGAAAGAGGCCTAACTTATAACGTATCCATCTAGGACAATATGGAGTAATTCTCCGATACTACTTTAATTGGGGTAAATACTCACCATGGCAGATATAACTCGGGAAACATTTATGGGATCGCCTCTTGATACAGGTGAGAGACCTCCACGGTCCATTATGTACAGTACAGCATCCAGAACTCCCTTATCAAACTGTAGGTTAAAAAATAAATACATTTATAAATATAATCATTATTTGACAACAGGAAATATTTGACCAATAATAGAAATGTTCCTAGTGTTCTCAGAACATAGTTGTTTTCCAAACGACATTATTTGGCAATAAGGACACTATTACCGTGTCATAAAAATAGGGCAAAAATATAACATAAACGCCACAGAAATATGAAAGATAGGACATGCTTTTTATATTTAAAATAAATGCAGCAAGGCCTAAGAACAGCACCAAAGAGCCAATTATATAGAAATGAGCTTGATAACTACCCTATACTGTCAAAGTGTTGCTTGTGTACTGTGCATGGATTGAAGTACCAAAGGATTTTTCTTCAACTTTTTGCTAACCCCATGAGTGCTGTAAATTTTTTTTCCACATTACAGTCTGTTATATCCAGTGGATTTTTTGACTGTTTCACACTTATTTGATTGTGTGGTGGACATTCCATTTTTTTATTCGTATGGCAAACCTATGAGTCTTTGTTAGGTCTTGGGCTGGCAGAGTAACTCAATGTCTCCCTGCAATCATGAATGGGTGACACTAGTGGACTGACACGGAGAGTCACCCCCTGTCAAACAATTGAGGCCTTATTCACATGTCAGTAATTAAATATCTAAGTGAAGAAATTGTACTGCTATCATCAGCGTTTTGGATCAGTTTGTCATCAGTGCATGGTACGTGTGTTCATTTTACCATTAGTGTGTCATCAGTGTATGGTCCGTATGTCCGTTTTACCATTAGTGTGTCATCAGTGTATGGTCCGTGTGTCTGTTTTACAAATCAGTGTGTCATCAGTGTATGGTCCGTGCGTCCGTTTTATCATTAGTGTGTCATCAGTGTATGGTCCGTGTGTCTGTTTTACCGTCAGTGTGTCATCAGTGTATGGTCCGTATGTCCGTTTTACCATTAGTGTGTCATCAGTGTATGGTCCGTATGTCCGTTTTACCATTAGTGTGTCATCAGTGTATGGTCCGTATGTCCGTTTTACCATTAGTGTGTCATCAGTGTATGGCCGTGTGTCTGTTTTACCATCAGTGTGTCATCAGTGTATGGTCCGTGAGTCTGTTTTATCATCAGTGTGTCATCAGTGTATGGTCCGTGTGTCTGTTTTATCATCAGTGTGTCATCAGTGTACGGTCCGTGTGTCCATTTTTTACCATCAGTGTGTCATCAGTGTATGGTCCATGTGTCAGTTTTTACCATCATTGTGTCAGCAGTGTATGGTCCATGTGTCTGTTTTACCATCAGTCTGTCAGCAGTGTATGGTCCATGTGTCCGTTTTACCATCAGTATGTCATTAGTGTATGGTCCATGTGTCCGTTTTACCATCAGTGTGTCATCAGTGTATGGTCCATGTGTCCGTTTTTACCATCAGTGTGTCAGCAGTGTATGGTCCATGTGTCCGTTTTACCATCAGTGTGTCAGCAGTGTATGGTCCATGTGTCCGTTTTACCATCAGTGTGTCAGCAGTGTACGGTCCGTGTGTCCATTTTTACCATCAGTGTGTCATCAGTTTATGGTCCATGTGTCCGTTTTACCATCAGTGTGTCAGCAGTGTATGGTCCATGTGTCCGTTTTTACCATCAGTGTGTCAGCAGTGTACGGTCCGTGTGTCCATTTTTACCATCAGTGTGTCATCAGTGTATGGTCCATGTGTCGGTTTTACCATCAGTGTGTCATCAGTGTATGGTCCGTGTGTCTGTTTTACAAATCAGTGTGTCATCAGTGTATGGTCCGTGCGTCCGTTTTATCATTAGTGTGTCATCAGTGTATGGTCCGTGTGTCTCTTTTACCGTCAGTGTGTCATCAGTGTATGGTCCGTATGTCCGTTTTACCATTAGTGTGTCATCAGTGTATGGTCCGTATGTCCGTTTTACCATTAGTGTGTCATCAGTGTATGGTCCGTATGTCCGTTTTACCATTAGTGTGTCATCAGTATATGGCCGTGTGTCTGTTTTACCATCAGTGTGTCATCAGTGTATGGTCCGTGAGTCTGTTTTATCATCACTGTGTCATCAGTGTATGGTCCGTGTGTCTGTTTTATCATCAGTGTGTCATCAGTGTACGGTCCGTGTGTCCATTTTTACCATCAGTGTGTCATCAGTGTATGGTCCATGTGTCAGTTTTTACCATCATTGTGTCAGCAGTGTATCGTCCATGTGTCTGTTTTACCATCAGTCTGTCAGCAGTGTATGGTCCATGTGTCCGTTTTACCATCAGTGTGTCATTAGTGTATGGTCCATGTGTCCGTTTTACCATCAGTGTGTCATCAGTGTATGGTCCATGTGTCCGTTTTTACCATCAGTGTGTCAGCAGTGTATGGTCCATGTGTCCGTTTTACCATCAGTGTGTCAGCAGTGTATGGTCCATGTGTCCGTTTTACCATCAGTGTGTCAGCAGTGTACGGTCCGTGTGTCCATTTTTACCATCAGTGTGTCATCAGTGTATGGTCCATGTGTCCGTTTTACCATCAGTGTGTCAGCAGTGTATGGTCCATGTGTCCGTTTTACCATCAGTGTGTCAGCAGTGTACGGTCCGTGTGTCCATTTTTACCATCAGTGTGTCATCAGTGTATGGTCCATGTGTCCGTTTTACCATCAGTGTGTCAGCAGTGTATGGTCCATGTGTCCGTTTTACCATCAGTGTGTCAGCAGTGTACGGTCCGTGTGTCCATTTTACCATCAGTGTGTCAGCAGTGTATGGTCCATGTGTCCGTTTTACCATCAGTGTGTCAGCAGTGTATGGTCCATGTGTCCGTTTTACCATCAGTGTGTCATCAGTGTACGGTCCGTGTGTCCATTTTTACCATCAGTGTGTCATCAGTGTATGGTCCATGTGTCAGTTTTTACCATCAGTGTGTCAGCAGTGTATGGTCCATGTGTCCGTTTTACCATCAGTGTGTCAGCAGTGTACGGTCCGTGTGTCCATTTTTACCATCAGTGTGTCATCAGTGTATGGTCCATGTGTCCGTTTTACCATCAGTGTGTCAGCAGTGTACGGTCCGTGTGTCCATTTTTACCATCAGTGTGTCAGCAGTGTATGGTCCATGTGTCCGTTTTACCATCAGTGTGTCAGCAGTGTATGGTCCATGTGTCCGTTTTACCATCAGTGTGTCAGCAGTGTACGGTCCGTGTGTCCATTTTTACCATCAGTGTGTCAGCAGTGTATGGTCCATGTGTCCGTTTTACCATCAGTGTGTCAGCAGTGTATGGTCCATGTGTCCGTTTTACCATCAGTGTGTCATCAGTGTATGGTCCATGTGTCCGTTTTTACCATCAGTGTGTCAGCAGTGTATGGTCCATGTGTCCGTTTTACCATCAGTGTGTCAGCAGTGTATGGTCCATGTGTCCGTTTTACCATCAGTGTGTCAGCAGTGTACGGTCCGTGTGTCCATTTTTACCATCAGTGTGTCATCTGTGTATGGTCCATGTGTCCGTTTTACCATCAGTGTGTCAGCAATGTATGGTCCATGTGTCCGTTTTACCATCAGTGTGTCAGCAGTGTACGGTCCGTGTGTCCATTTTTACCATCAGTGTGTCATCAGTGTATGGTCCATGTGTCCGTTTTACCATCAGTGTGTCAGCAGTGTATGGTCCATGTGTCCGTTTTACCATCAGTGTGTCAGCAGTGTACGGTCCGTGTGTCCATTTTTACCATCAGTGTGTCAGCAGTGTATGGTCCATGTGTCCGTTTTACCATCAGTGTGTCAGCAGTGTATGGTCCATGTGTCCGTTTTACCATCAGTGTGTCATCAGTGTACGGTCCGTGTGTCCATTTTTACCATCAGTGTGTCATCAGTGTATGGTCCATGTGTCAGTTTTTACCATCAGTGTGTCAGCAGTGTATGGTCCATGTGTCCGTTTTACCATCAGTGTGTCAGCAGTGTACGGTCCGTGTGTCCATTTTTACCATCAGTGTGTCAGCAGTGTATGGTCCATGTGTCCGTTTTACCATCAGTGTGTCAGCAGTGTATGGTCCATGTGTCCGTTTTACCATCAGTGTGTCAGCAGTGTACGGTCCGTGTGTCCATTTTTACCATCAGTGTGTCATCAGTGTATGGTCCATGTGTCCGTTTTACCATCAGTGTGTCAGCAGTGTATGGTCCATGTGTCCGTTTTACCATCAGTGTGTCAGCAGTGTACGGTCCGTGTGTCCATTTTTACCATCAGTGTGTCATCAGTGTATGGTCCATGTGTCCGTTTTACCATCAGTGTGTCAGCAGTGTATGGTCCATGTGTCCGTTTTACCATCAGTGTGTCAGCAGTGTACGGTCCGTGTGTCCATTTTTACCATCAGTGTGTCAGCAGTGTATGGTCCATGTGTCCGTTTTACCATCAGTGTGTCAGCAGTGTATGGTCCATGTGTCCGTTTTACCATCAGTGTGTCATCAGTGTATGGTCCATGTGTCCGTTTTTACCATCAGTGTGTCAGCAGTGTATGGTCCATGTGTCCGTTTTACCATCAGTGTGTCAGCAGTGTATGGTCCATGTGTCCGTTTTACCATCAGCGTGTCAGCAGTGTACGGTCCGTGTGTCCATTTTTACCATCAGTGTGTCATCTGTGTATGGTCCATGTGTCCGTTTTACCATCAGTGTGTCAGCAATGTATGGTCCATGTGTCCGTTTTACCATCAGTGTGTCAGCAGTGTACGGTCCGTGTGTCCATTTTTTACCATCAGTGTGTCATCAGTGTATGGTCCATGTGTCCGTTTTACCATCAGTGTGTCAGCAGTGTATGGTCCATGTGTCCGTTTTACCATCAGTGTGTCAGCAGTGTACGGTCCGTGTGTCCATTTTTACCATCAGTGTGTCAGCAGTGTATGGTCCATGTGTCCGTTTTACCATCAGTGTGTCAGCAGTGTATGGTCCATGTGTCCGTTTTACCATCAGTGTGTCATCAGTGTACGGTCCGTGTGTCCATTTTTACCATCAGTGTGTCATCAGTGTATGGTCCATGTGTCAGTTTTTACCATCAGTGTGTCAGCAGTGTATGGTCCATGTGTCCGTTTTACCATCAGTGTGTCAGCAGTGTACGGTCCGTGTGTCCATTTTTACCATCAGTGTGTCATCAGTGTATGGTCCATGTGTCCGTTTTACCATCAGTGTGTCAGCAGTGTACGGTCCGTGTGTCCATTTTTACCATCAGTGTGTCAGCAGTGTATGGTCCATGTGTCCGTTTTACCATCAGTGTGTCAGCAGTGTATGGTCCATGTGTCCGTTTTACCATCAGTGTGTCAGCAGTGTACGGTCCGTGTGTCCATTTTTACCATCAGTGTGTCATCAGTGTATGGTCCATGTGTCCGTTTTACCATCAGTGTGTCAGCAGTGTATGGTCCATGTGTCCGTTTTACCATCAGTGTGTCAGCAGTGTACGGTCCGTGTGTCCATTTTTACCATCAGTGTGTCATCAGTGTATGGTCCATGTGTCCGTTTTACCATCAGTGTGTCAGCAGTGTATGGTCCATGTGTCCGTTTTACCATCAGTGTGTCAGCAGTGTTACGGTCCGTGTGTCCATTTTTACCATCAGTGTGTCAGCAGTGTATGGTCCATGTGTCCGTTTTACCATCAGTGTGTCAGCAGTGTTGGTCCATGTGTCCGTTTTACCATCAGTGTGTCATCAGTGTACGGTCCGTGTGTCCATTTTTACCATCAGTGTGTCATCAGTGTATGGTCCATGTGTCAGTTTTTACCATCAGTGTGTCAGCAGTGTATGGTCCATGTGTCCGTTTTACCATCAGTGTGTCAGCAGTGTACGGTCCGTGTGTCCATTTTTACCATCAGTGTGTCATCAGTGTATGGTCCATGTGTCCGTTTTACCATCAGTGTGTCAGCAGTGTATGGTCCATGTGTCCGTTTTACCATCAGTGTGTCAGCAGTGTACGGTCCGTGTGTCCATTTTTACCATCAGTGTGTCAGCAGTGTATGGTCCATGTGTCCGTTTTACCATCAGTGTGTCAGCAGTGTATGGTCCATGTGTCCGTTTTACCATCAGTGTGTCATCAGTGTACGGTCCGTGTGTCCATTTTTACCATCAGTGTGTCATCAGTGTATGGTCCATGTGTCAGTTTTTACCATCATTGTGTCAGCAGTGTATGGTCCATGTGTCTGTTTTACCATCAGTCTGTCAGCAGTGTATGGTCCATGTGTCCGTTTTACCATCAGTGTGTCATTAGTGTATGGTCCATGTGTCCGTTTTACCATCAGTGTGTCATCAGTGTATGGTCCATGTGTCCGTTTTTACCATCAGTGTGTCAGCAGTGTATGGTCCATGTGTCCGTTTTACCATCAGTGTGTCAGCAGTGTATGGTCCATGTGTCTGTTTTACCATCAGTGTGTCAGCAGTGTACGGTCCGTGTGTCCATTTTTACCATCAGTGTGTCATCGTGTATGGTCATGGTCGTTTTACCATCAGTGTGTCAGCAGTGTATGGTCCATGTGTCCGTTTTACGATCCCAGTGTTGTCAGCAGTGTAGCGGTCCGTGTAGTCCATTTTTACATCAGTGTGTCATCATGTAGGTTCCAATGTGTCCGTTTTACCATCAGTGTGTCAGCAGTGATGGCCATGTGTACCGTTTTACCAAGTTGTGTCAGCAGTTACGGTCGTGTGTCCATTTTTACATCAGTGTGTCATCATGTATGGTCCATGTGTCCGTTTTACCATCAGTGTGTCAGCAGTGTATGGTCATGTGTCGTTTTTACCATCAGTGTGCAGCAGTGTACGCGTCCAGTGTCCAATTTTTACCATCAGTGTGTCATCAGTTATGGTCCATGTGTCCGTTTTCATCGTGTGTCAGGCAGTGTAATGGTCACATGTGTTCCGTTTTTACCATCAGTGTGTCAGCATTTGTTACGTCGTGTGTTCCATTTTTACATTCAGTGTTTCATCATGTATGGTCATGTGTCGTTTTACCATTCATTTTGTTCAGCATGTATGGTCCATGTGTCCTTTTACATCAGTGTGTCAGCAGTGTAACGTCGTGTGTCCTTGTTTCCCATCATGATGGGTCATCAGTGTATGGTCCATGTGTCCGTTTACCATCAGTGTCAGCATTGTACGGTCCGTGTGTCCATTTTTACCATCATGTGTCAGCATGAGTATTGTACCATGTGTCCGTTTTACCATCAGTGTGTCAGCAGTGTATGGTCATGTGTCGTTTTACCATTAGTGTGTCAGCAGTGTAGGTCCGTGTGTCCATTTTTACCATCAGTGTGTCATCAGTGTATGGTCCATGTGTCCGTTTTACCATCAGTGTGTCAGCAGTGTATGGTCCATGTGTCCGTTTTACCATTCAGTGTGTCAGCAGTGTACGGTCCGTGTGTCCATTTTTACCTCAGTGTGTCATCAGTGTATGGTCCATGTGTCCGTTTTACCATCAGTGTGTCAGCAGTGTATGGTCCATTGTCCGTTTTACCATCAGTGTGTCATCAGTGTACGGTCCGTGTGTCCATTTTTACCATCAGTGTGTCATCAGTGTATGGTCCATGTGTCCGTTTTACCATCAGTGTGTCACAGTGTATGGTCCTTGTCCGTTTTACCATCAGTGTGTCAGCAGTGTACGGTCCGTGTGTCCATTTTTACCATCAGTGTGTCATCAGTGTATGGTCCTGTGTCCGTTTTACATCAGTGTGTCAGCAGTGTATGGTCCATGTGTCCGTTTTACCATCAGTGTGTCAGCAGTGTACGGTCCGTGTGTCCATTTTTACCATCAGTGTGTCATCAGTGTATGGTCCATGTGTCCGTTTTACCATCAGTGTGTCAGCAGTGTATGGTCCATGTGTCCGTTTTACCATCAGTTGTCAGCAGTGTACGGTCCGTGTGTCCATTTTTACCATCAGTGTGTCATCAGTGTATGGTCCATGTGTCCGTTTTACCATCAGTGTGTCACAGTGTATGGTCCATGTGTCCGTTTTTACCATCAGTGTGTCAGCAGTGTACGGTCCGTGTGTCCTTTTTACCATCAGTGTGTCATCAGTGTATGGTCCATGTGTCCGTTTTACCATCAGTGTGTCAGCAGTGTACGGTCCGTGTGTCCATTTTTACCATCAGTGTGTCATCAGTGTATGGTCCATGTGTCCGTTTTACCATCAGTGTGTCAGCAGTGTATGGTCCATGTGTCCGTTTTACCATCAGTGTGTCAGCAGTGTACTGGTCCAGTGTGTCCATTTTTACCATCAGTGTGTCATCAGTGTATGGTCCATGTGTCCGTTTTTACCATCAGTGTGTCAGCAGTGTATGGTCCATGTGTCCGTTTTACCATCAGTGTGTCAGCAGTGTACGGTCCGTGTGTCCATTTTTACCATCAGTGTGTCATCAGTGTATGGTCCATGTGTCCGTTTTACCATCAGTGTGTCAGCAGTGTATGGTCCATGTGTCCGTTTTACCATCAGTGTGTCAGCAGTGTACGGTCCGTGTGTCCATTTTTACCATCAGTGTGTCAGCAGTGTATGGTCCATGTGTCCGTTTTACCATCAGTGTGTCAGCAGTGTATGGTCCATGTGTCCGTTTTACCATCAGTGTGTCATCAGTGTATGGTCCATGTGTCCGTTTTTACCATCAGTGTGTCAGCAGTGTATGGTCCATGTGTCCGTTTTACCATCAGTGTGTCAGCAGTGTATGGTCCATGTGTCCGTTTTACCATCAGTGTGTCAGCAGTGTACGGTCCGTGTGTCCATTTTTACCATCAGTGTGTCATCAGTGTATGGTCCATGTGTCCGTTTTTACCATCAGTGTGTCAGCAATGTATGGTCCATGTGTCCGTTTTACCATCAGTGTGTCAGCAGTGTACGGTCCGTGTGTCCATTTTTACCATCAGTGTGTCAGCAGTGTATGGTCCATGTGTCCGTTTTACCATCAGTGTGTCAGCAGTGTATGGTCCATGTGTCCGTTTTACCATCAGTGTGTCAGCAGTGTACGGTCCGTGTGTCCATTTTTACCATCAGTGTGTCACAGTGTATGGTCCATGTGTCCGTTTTACCATCAGTGTGTCAGCAGTGTATGGTCCATGTGTCCGTTTTACCATCAGTGTGTCATCAGTGTACGGTCCGTGTGTCCATTTTTACCATCAGTGTGTCATCAGTGTATGGTCCATGTGTCGTTTTACCATCAGTGTGTCAGCAGTGTATGGTCCATGTGTCGTTTTACCATCAGTGTGTCAGCAGTGTAGGTCCGATGTGTCCTTTTACCATCAGTGTGTCACAGTGTATGGTCCTGTGTCCGTTTTACCATCAGTGTGTCAGCAGTGTATGGTCCATGTGTCCGTTTTACCATCAGTGTGTCATCAGTGTATGCTGGTCGTACCATAGTTGTCCGCTTTTTTTACCATCAGTGTGTCAGCAGTGTATGGTCCATGTGTCCGTTTTACCATCAGTGTGTCACAGTGTATGGTCCATGTGTCCGTTTTTACCATCAGTGTGTCAGCAGTGTAGGTCCGTGTGTCCATTTTTACCATCAGTGTGTCAGCAGTGTATGGTCCATGTGTCCGTTTTACCATCAGTGTGTCAGCAATGTATGGTCCATGTGTCCGTTTTACCATCAGTGTGTCAGCAGTGTACGGTCCGTGTGTCCTTTTACCATCAGTGTGTCATCAGTGTATGGTCCATGTGTCCGTTTTACCATCAGTGTGTCAGCAGTGTATGGTCCGTGTGTCCGTTTTACCATCAGTGTGTCATCGGTGTATGGTCCGTGTGTCCGTTTTTACCATCAGTGTGTCATCAGTGTTTTTCATGTATGTATAGATAAATAATTAAATTACAAAGCTTCTACCATTTGTAATGTTAAATATGGATAGTACACAGATTCCACACTGATGTTGAGTTTTTCCCGAGCCATAGATTTGTATCGGCACTTTTCATCCATGAAACAGACATGTCTGTGTGTTTTGCTTGGACACAAGGTCCATGAAAAAACACAGACATGTGACCAGCCCCATAGACTATAGACTAATTGGTATGTCTTGTATCTGTGAAAAACACATAGAACATGTATGTGACACGGACGTCTGAATGAGGCCTTAGAAGGAGAGCTAACTAGTAACATTTTGTTTTCTTACGTGTCCATAATTCCAAGAACGTTCTCCAATTTGATGTTCTGTGCCATAGTAAATTCTGCCAATTTCATTAAGAACATATTCTCGTCTCCATGATTCATTATCCATAAACACAGAATCCACTAAACACAATGGAAAACGATAGTCATTAATGTGTAGAATAACTGTTTTAATTTTTAAAAAAAAATATTTAGAATTGAGAGTCCTCAGTGGTTGATACCTTTTAATGGCTAACTGAAAAGATGGTAACAAATTGCAAGCTTTCCAGACTACTCAGGTCTCTTCATCAGGCGAAGACTAATACAAAATCTGAAGAATCACATATTTATATACACAACAGGACACAGGAATAATGCAATAGGTAAGACAAGTGACGTGAAAAAACCTGTGCATCTATAATGACCACGGACAAGATAAAGATCCCCAACTCACATCAGGACTACAAAATACCAGGTACTTTCAGCTGCATCACATCTAATGTGGTGTACCTCATTATATGTACTAAATGTCCAACTGGGGGTCTGTATGTGGGGGAGACCGGGCAAAAACTGAGAACAAGGATGAATTCTCATCGCCACACAATAAGAGCAAAAAGAATGGATTTACCTGTGGCAAAACACTTTTGTATGCCCGGTCATAGCATGATGGATATGGAATTACTTGTATTAAAATCTAACTTCAAATCTGAGAAAGATAGAAAGGTTTGGGAATATAAACTTATGATGACCTTTGACACTCTTAGTGCTGGAATGAACGTGTCACATGGATTTATGTCTTTCTATATCAATTAAGGAATCTGCTTCTCTGACCTTCTAGGAGCATCAAAACACAATAGCAGACCCCAATCAGAGGGCAATAAAACTTTCACTCCTTATCTATGAACTGTTCCAATATTTATGTTCATCCCTCTGCCATAATGACAGTTCTGCTTCACGTCACTTGTCTTACCTATTGCATTATTCCTGTGTCCTGTTGTGTATATAAATATGTGATTCTTCAGATTTTGTATTAGTCTAGCCTGATGAAGAGTCCTGAGTAGTCTCGAAAGCTTGCAATTTGTTACCATCTTTTCAGTTAGCCATTAAAAGGTATCAACCACTGAGGAGTCGGACTCTCAAGTCTAAATATTTTTCTATCTACTGGCTAACACGGTACGAAGATACACATCTTTCCTATATTAATTTTTTTAGTAAGCTAGCTGAGGTACAAAGGGAATAAAATACAAAAGCTAGATTGGTTACGTTTAATCTTGCGCACACTTACTCCGACACCAAGCATTGAACAGGATGTAGACCTTCAGCTTAGGGTTATTATAAGTTCCTGCGCCACTTTTAACACTGAGCTGGTATTTTCCCACTGGAGCCTGAGCAGAGGTGTTCACCCATAAGGTGGCATTTTGCCCAGAAGCTTCAGCCACCTGACATCCCCAGCCACCTTCATCGAATTCCTTGACTAAGGGCAAAGTTATTGGCTGGGAATTTCCTGTCAGACAACAAAAAACAATGTCAATTAATGACCCCCCATGAAACACACTGTACCGCAAGACATTTCCATAAAATATACTGTAGCAGGTTGTATTGAGAGTATCTTACAACACAGACCAGGAGGTTACCATTTGAGATTGCTCATCATGGCACAGCCTATCTTTAGTCCTCTTATAAATGGGCAGTGATTTAAAGGACAAGGTAGTTATGAGCCAGCCTTTTATTATCATTAGCAGTAATTATTCACATATCTTCATACTGAGAAGTCCTTAATTGGCGGAAGTGGTGTGACTCAGTAAACTATCCTAAACCCAAAATCAAGCATTGCCCATGAAAGACAATATTTCTTATGCAGGAATTTACAGCATGGTGATTCCTCTGTATTAAATATTTAAAGCCAATAAACTCCTCATGACTCAGTACATCTTGTTAACCCTATTAAAATATTATATGGCTATAATGGTGCCTTTATTAGAAAACAAGCTCAGACAGGACAGTTAACAGCTTGTTCTCAATCACAAGGATGACTGAGGCATTTAATTAGCAAGCCTGAAAATAAATTTGCCTCTCGCTCACCTTGATTCAGAATGACACAGACTTGATCACTCTTGGGGTTGAATGACCTTTGGAAGGTGACACAGATCTGGAAGGGTTGTCCTCTCCTTACAATTAGTTCATCATATTCAAACTCATCAGTGTGATGAGACCGACGATTTTCTCCAGTTCGAGACTGGAGTAAGTCAACATTTTTAATCTGCAATGTCCCTGAGAATCCAAAACGTGACAGAATTCAGAAAATGTGATTTAGGAGATTAGTTATGTAAATGTATTCATCATTATAAGGAGGGTTATATGAAAGGCACTGAAAGATAGCAATAGAAGAGATGGTTACCTGTGGGCATTGATGGCAAATTATCATTGTTGTTTTCTGGTCTTCCTGGTTCAATGTTGCTGTTTGGACTACCATTGTTCTCATTAGTTCCACCTGAAATACCACCTCCTGCATTTATTTCACCTCCTGGAGTTCTGTCACCTCCAGAACCGTGGCCTCCTCCTGTAACTCTATCAGAAGGTCTGCCTCCTGTTCCTCCAGGTCCTCTCACATAATCATCAACATCTTCCCCTCTGGAGCAACAGGAGCAGCATCGCTCCCACCAGGACTTCTTCCTCTCCACATACCGTGACATGTTTTAAATCTGAGAAAGAATATAAATTGTGTTATAAAATGCAGTATCCCACTGTAATAAATACTCTTAAAAGTTTCCACGTTCAACATTTCAGAACAGCCCCTTGAATAAAGGTAACTCATTCACGTGTCATGTCATAAGCTTACTCCTAAGACTACATGCCAGCACAAGCTAGCTCATAAATCCATCCAAGCGTTGAAATAAATGCTGACAGTTTAGAGTTATGTAGTAGAGGAAGTTACCATCTTAAAGGAAAGCATTCGTCTAAATATATACTTCTTACTGCAGAAAAAAGTTTTTAAAACTAATGTCTAGCCTTGAATCTATACAGCCAAGGGCAGACACAGACAGTAAAGGGCCACTGTTCAAGAAGAAGATATGGGCCCTTTAGGCTTCAATGAGGTCATAAATATGGCAGGTTCAACCCTTTCTCAGGTTCCAAAAAGCAATAATTCATAGTATAAGCAGTCTTGCTTTAGTAGGCTTACTGAATGTAGCAGAGCCCCCTGTAGCAGTCCCATGAGCAGGCTCCTCTTCTGTTATTATGAACTTTCCTCCCCTTTTGTTACCTCCTTCCTGTTCTGAAACCACTCACGAGTCTTTAACCCCATAGTATCACTTACTGACCCGCTTGATCATACAGCCAAAATAAGAAATGAAATTAAAGAGGAAGATCTGCCAAACAGTAACCCCACCCTTCTGTGCAGTTCCCTTATCCTCGGTGAACACATCACCCCACGCTCAGCAGGGTCCTTCCAATGACACACACAAAAATGCACCCTACAGTTACTTCTGTGCATTGTGCAGAATTCCCCTCAATGTCAGTATGTATCCTTGGACATTTGCCAAAAGCATTCAGCAAAATGTTACAAAATAATGTACTGTACATAATTTAGAACCCATGCTACACATACAGCACAAAATACATCCCTATTTACTTTGCTACGTCACAACCACATCTGCAAAGTGATCTGGGATCTAGGAAAATGCTGATCATGGAAAAATAAATGATGACTTCGAAAACAATAGGGATAGTAGAAGATTTTTATAATCCTATATAGTAAAACTGGTAACCACCCAGGGCTGCAGTGAAATACGGTATTCTAGGGGCTCTAGAGAGAAATCCTCTTAAAAAGAGTGTCAGTATACACAATGGTTAGGGTGGTCTTTATATACACATAGTTTAAATATGTAGAAGGAGGGAAAGAGACAAATCTCTATCAATCTGATTTATGAGATAATGGCATCTAGGCTGTAGACCTTCTATCTCTATATAATATGTGTTGTGTTACATAGACTATGGATGCACAGACTTGTATGGCTGCCATTAATCACACCTCCATATTATGTAGCCCCTCAGAGAAACTTGGAGACTGACTTGTAGTTTTAGTTCTTTCTGTGAAAAACAAGTAGACATTTCTAACTCTTGGAAAACACATATATCTCAATTACATACAGATGTTGTATTAGTATATATTGTATAACAGGTCCTTGATTCACCTGAAAAAATGGTGGTGTGTGTCACTTATCTCTACATTATTGCCCACCACTCAGTATTTTTTTCACTACTTCAGTTGGATGAAAGGCAGCAAAACAGGTCTAGAGTCTCCTAGTTGAAAGTCATTGTATGAGTAAATGACTGTCATCAGATGTTCACATGGTGAGATATTTCAGGTTCCCACTCGTAGTTCCATTGTTTGAATTGTTAAACGATTCGAATTATAAAAAATGATGTACCATCAGGATTCTACAATCGCCCCCTCGCCGCTCGAGACACCTTTCCTTTAGCAATAACTGTTGCAGAGTTTCTACTACAGTGAAGAGCTCATGTATTACTATATGAGTGGCCACCAACTACTACCCCTGGAACATAGTATACATAGTACTATAAAACATCATATGCTGTGGTTAGCGCCTACTCGTATTCTTATTTCTGACGTATTCTAAATATTCTGTTCTTTTGTCTACAATGCATACAAACAATAACCTGCCTGTTTCAATGCATCTATCTATCTATCTATCTATCTATCTATCTATCTATCTATCTATCTATCTATCTATCTATCTATCTATCTATCTATCTATCTATCTATCTATCTATCTATCTATCTATCCAGCCCGTACAACAGATATTTATACTATTTTAGGACTGCATTACATTGTATATGGTAGCTTTCATTCTTGAGATAAGTGATATGTTTTCCTTGATTGATTACTATTATATAGCAAAACAAGTAAAACAAAGTACAAATACAGTAACAAGTAAACAAAAGAAAACTATCTACATGGCAGCAGGAATAAGCAATAAGACAGACAACCATCTCTTTACAAGAGCTAGCACTCAAAACATGCAACATCTATAAAACTACCGCATAATGTGATAACTTCTCGGAAAAATAAACATACATAAAACACTTTTCATATTGTAAGAGTACTAGACTAAAGATGTGGCACTGACCTGAACAGCTGCTAGTATAATGACAGATCCTCTCAATGCGGTTTATGCTGTAAGGGGTGTCTATAAATCAAGGGGTGGAACTTTAAAAAAAAATGATTCTCACGTCATGTCAGACCTTCCCATATCATGCTATGCCAAAGAATTGGAATCCTTGGAATGTGCGACTTGTAACACTGTCAGTGCTCATCACCTCACACCCATAGGAGGGCCTCTTGGTCCGCACCTCACACTGTTACACACCTTAACCTCTCAGTGTATTACATCTGCCTCTCATTGTATGACACTCGTATGCCTGTATCCTACAATTGTGTGAAACACAATGAGTTCCATCATACAAATAATGTAACTTACCCACTAATATTAATTAGTGGCTGGCTGGCTTCCAAGTACAATACACCTGTGCAGTAAGCAAGTGTCACTAATCACACAACACAGGTAATCGATTTACCTATTCCATCTTTCCGTCTCTTTATATACTGACTTGAGACATTATTAGATCCCCCAATGCTTTGTCAATTTACAGGAAAAAAAAACATTTTAATGAAGAAGATCAAATCTCGTAAAATTCAAATTCGACAGCCCCTAGGAGTGTTTTCCTAAAAATTCAATCTGCAGCCAATCAATTTGCCATAAATCACAGTAATACAAAGCCTCCGACTGACTGGAAAAGACGTGTGACAGGTCTCTTAGAACTGTATTGAAACTCTTTCAAGTTCTTCAAAACAAATTTTGACTTACAAATGACCTCCATATACCTGTCTACTGGAAAACCAGTACTAGCAGGGAAGGATATGTCTAGCTGTGTAGGGTCAACAATGGCAGCATCATTACATTACAGATGACATGATGGAAAGGAAGGAGATACCTGGCTGAGTGTGGGATATTGGCAGTGATGGCAGCAGAACAGTGTAGAAGATGACAGACTGGCAGGCAGGTAGATGGTATGACTAATCTAGTCTTTGGCAGCAGCAATAGGTAAATAAAAGTAGGCACTAATCCATGCCATATTCATTCTGACAAACGTAAGGTTTTCCACACTTTGGGAGTGCGATAAACTGGTCAACTTGAGCATGATAAAGCCTCTGGCCACACTGTATACCTTCTGTGACTGTGTGGTCAAGACTGGACATTACAATACGAGTAGCAATCTGGGCCATTTGTTGCTACTTGTCCATTCTGCTGAACCAGAAATCCACGGTATAGGGCTCAAGGTATCTTCTAAAGAAAAGACACAGTCTAAGTATGTCCAAACCCTGCTGTTTAGCCAATGGATCTCTGATTGCTGAAATGTGTGAGGTTGGCACATTGGCAAACAAAATATTTGGTCCATCATGTCAAATATACTTCAGCTGTTGTTGTTGCCTCAGTTTCTTGTTGTAGCCCTAGCACATGGTATACTACGGATCGCAGCCGGGAAACAAGACAGTCCACATCCGAGACTGGTTATCATGGGCGACTGCACTACTGTGCTACGCTGAGGGGTGCCAGACCTTTTGGCTCCGCTTGGCTCCGTGTTACCTCACACAGGCTGAGCTCTGCAGTGCCTGCTCTGCACGCTTGCAAACCAAAAACTGACACACCCAACACTCTCCTGCAGTGTTTTTACAAGGAACCTATGGCCATAGGCCACTTGGAAGACCTGGCCGGGAGGAAATGGACTGACCCACTACCGTCCTGTAGTTCACTTAAAAAATAAAGGCCCATGGCAGGTTTTCTTAAGTCTACCTGGGGCAAATAGTTTGCTCAAGACCAACACTTACTTTTCTTTTGCATTGCAATCACAGCTATAGTGACCTAAACATTTTGTTCCTTTGTGTTTCTCATTCAGACAAGGGGTGAATGGTCCATTACTAAACGACACTGACGCCCAAACAAATAGTAGCGTAGTGACTCCAAGACCCACTTAATCGCCAAGCACTCCTCCACTACGCTATAATTTTTCTCTGCCATGGTCAGTTTCCTGCTCATCCCCGTTCACCTCTTGCTACAGCACCGCTCCTAGGCCTACCTCTGAGGCATCTGTTTGGACGATGAAGGTTTTCTTGAAGTTGGGGCTGATGAGGATCGGTTGTCCACACAACTTCAGGGACAGGAATGCACCCTCCGCTTGAGGATTCCACCGTACCATAACCGACTTCTTTCCCTTTAACAGGTCAGTTAGGGGCGCCGATCTTCCAGCAAAATTGGGTATAAACCTGCGGTAGTACCCAATGATGCCGAGGAATGCCCTCACCTGTTTGGTACTTAACCGCTTGGGTCAGTTTTGAATGGCCTCGATCTTGTTTATTTGTGGATTGATAACCCCGCGGCCGATCACATAACCTAAGTACCAGGCTTCTGTGAGTCCTATCACTCATTTCTTTGGGTTCGCTGTAAACCCTGCGATTATGAGAGACTCCGGCACTGCTTGTACCTGGGACAGGTGGGTATTCCAATCTGCACTAAAGATGACTATGTCGTTTAAATATGCCGACACATATTTACAATGAGGCTCTAACACAATGTCCATCAGCCTCTGGAATATGGCCGGAGCCCCATGTAACCCAAAAGGCAAAGCGACATATTGATAGAGACCCTCTGGCATTATAAAAGCGGTCTGTTCTTTCGTCAATTCTGTTAACGGGACCTGCCAGTAACTTTTGGTGAGAACGAGAGTGGTGAAATACTGGGCCTCACCAGTCTCTCAATTAGCTCGTCCACTCGGGGCATTGGATAGAGGGCAAACTTTGATACCTCATTCAATTTCCTGACGTTATTACAAAAGCGTAATGACCCATCTGACTTTGGAATTAGCACAATAGGGCTAGCCCACTCACTCCGGGATTCCTTGATGACTCCTAACTGAAGCATTTACTTCACTTGAGCCGCGATGGCTTGCCTCCAGGCCTCTTGCAAACGGTATGGTTTCATCCATACCCTTACCAGAGGCTCGGTGACAATGTCATGCTGTATCACCGAGGTGCGCCCTGGCAGCTCTGAGAATACGTCCGTATTTCGTTGCACCAGAGCCCGAGCCTCCCGTCACTGCTGTTTTGTGAGAGCGTCATTTATTTTAACCTCACTGCCGGCCGCGTCCTTGACCGGCGACAGAGGGACCGGAGTTGCCTCCATGACCAAACATTTCCGGTCCTTCCAGGCTTTTAGCAGGTTGACACAGTACAGTTGTTCGGGTTTCCTCTTTCCGGGTTGGTACACTCTATAATTCACTTCTCCCGCCATCCCCGTATCTCATAAAGCCCTTGCCACTTGGCCATGGGCTTACTCTCTGGGATGGGTACTAGTACCAACACGCGGTCCCCTTCCTTAAAGGACCTGACCGTGGCCCTTTTATTCCCTTTTATTATATGTGCAGCTCTGCATGGCCTGGGCGTAAAATAGATGCTCTTTTACTATGGGCCTGACTGCCGCAATCCGGTCCTGCATGCTCACCACGTGCTCAATCATGCTCCGATGCGGAGTTGGCCTTGTTCCCATGTCTCTTTGGCTACGTCCAGCAACCCCCTTGGATGCCTGCCATACAATAGCTCAAATGGGGAAAATCCTGTGGACGCCTGTGGTACCTCGCAGATAGCGAAAATTAGATAGGGCAATAACATGTCCCAATTCCTCCAGTCCTTGGAGACCACCTTTTCGAGCATGGCTTTGAGGGTCTCATTAAACCTTTCTACTAACCCGTCGGTCTGTAGGTGTTACACCGACGTGCGTAGCTGTTTGATCTGGAGCAGCTTACATAGCTCCTTGGTCACCTTGGACATAAAAGGAGTCCCCTGATCTGTGAGGATCTCCTTTAGTAGCCCAAGGCGACAAAACATGGCAAACAGCTCGAGGGCTATTAGGTGTGGTGGAGAGGTATCACCTCTGGGTACCGCGTGTCGTAGTCCACTATGACCAAAATATGTTGATGGCCGTGGGTGGACTTTACTATTGGCCCCACCAGATCCATTGCTATCTGCTCAAATGGTACCTCTATCATGGGCAGAGGTACCAATGGACTACGGTAGATCACGCTCGGTGAGGTTAGTTGGCACTCTGGACATGTGTCAGAGTACCTTTTAGATGTCCGTGTAAATCCCAGGCCAACAAAAACACTGTAGTATTGCTCCTGTGTCTTTTTGGCCCCAAGTGCCCTTCCAGCATGTGAGCACCGCCCGCAGTATGATTGGGGCACTACCAGCTGTTCCAACACCTCATCCCAGATTTTATCCACCCTGTCTAACAAATCCTTGTGGATAGCCATACGGGGGAAAACTGCCTCGGCATCCGGTTGCTGAGCCACTCCATTAATCTCTATCACTCTATCTCGTGCCGAGGCCAGAGTGGGATCCTGGAGCTGAGCTGTTCCAAACTTACCAGGGGATACTTCCAGCTCAGGGATTGGTGGGGTTTCCTTGACCTCTCCTGCCAATACATCTAGGGGAAGCCTATAGGGGTTACACTCTGTCCCTAGGTTAGCGACCCCAACAGCAGTATTCCTGACTTGGGATCTTCGGGTTCTGCGCCCCGAATAATATTTACCTTGGGAGGGTTAACTCTGGTCTCCCATAGCGTCCAGAACAGGGGCAAGTCTCTTCCCAACACAGACCATATGGAAGGGTCTTTACCACTCCCACCACATGTTTAATTTATCCACACAGTTTGGAAAAAGTAACCTCCGTGGACGGGTATTCTCGGAGTTCTCCAAGTATACACACCACCCTCACTTTCCTTCCAATGGGTTGTCCCCGGCAACAAAGGATCCATGGACCAGAGTCACTAATCTCCCTGAGTCTGAGTGTTGTGAATGTGTTAGAAATGAATTCTGAACAGAAGCTCCCTCTGGTGGTTACAAACAGTACTGAACTATTCAATGAAGATTGTGAAGATTGGCAATCAGGTGTTACAGACTGGTCTTATATAAGGGAGGTTTCCCTCCCATCAGGGTTGCTGGTGATCAATTGTTCTTGTCTCTACTTTGGTTCCTGGTTCACTTGGAAGCTTGCTGTGTCTTGCCTGCATCTTCTGCTAACAGATAAGATATTTTCTGCTTTTATTTTTGTGCTTGCTTTTTGCATTTTGTCCTGCACTTCTGTGGAGGTCAGCCAGGTCCCCTCCGGGGCTTTTGCTCCTCTCAGTTTATCTGAGCCACTGTTATTTGTTCATTTGCCTTTTCCAGTTTTTTTCAGTGGCTGCTGCTTAGTTTTGTTACACCAGAAAACTAATTTAGGTGGTAGAGGTCATGTGATCTCAGGTGTTTTTGCAATTAGTGAGTTGGTATTTTTTTAGGGTTTTTTGGATTGCAGTAAGTGTCCTTCCTATCCTTTTCTTTCTAGGAAGATTGGGCCCCAAAGTTTGCTAATACTATTTTCTGTCTGTGTCTGTATTTTCTCTTGTCTAACCGCCATTACATGTTTGGGGGCTTCCTATGTTCTTTGGGGATCTGCTCCGGGGCAGATAGTTTTCCTCTTTCTATCTTTAGGTGTAGTTAGCTTCTCAGGCTGTGACGAGGCGTCTAGGACCAACGTAGGTACGCTCCACGGCTGCCTTTAGTTGTGGTGGTTAGTCAGGGTACTGCAATCCAGTAGATTCCAACCTCTCTGGTGTATTGCCTTTTTTGCCTGCTCTCCTCAGCTACCAAGTCATAACACTGAGAGAGCCTCCGTTTGGTACCCATTGACCTGGCAAAGTTGGGGTTCGCTGCCGGCAGTGCCTGTAGTGGCAGTGAGGACAGGCTGGGCATACATATACATACGGCGAGTATACCCGCAGTCCATGGGTTAAGCTGTCAGGGGGCAGTTGACAGCCACATGTCGAGGCCCTTGGCACCACCAACATTTAATAGCTGCCGAACTACTGAAACTCGGGGACGATTTAGGGGGAACCGGACTTTTGTCTCCCTCACTTCGGGTATCCTCTCAGTATGGGCTTGGTTCTGATTATCCCCAACCGAGGGTCATAAACTTTTCCCAGGCTCCAGAGCTGGAGGTGCCTGAGGTGACAGCCAAAGTGGAGCAGTGTCCCGTATAAAGTCGTCCAACCACCGGGTCCAGAGTGCCCGAGTTCCCTTGCCCCACCCAGAGGAAGAGCCCTCACCAGCTAGTTGACCAACACCCTCTCTACCATCTGGAGAGCGGTTAAGGTCTCAGGCTGTAGCCATTTTTTTACCAGCTGTAACAAGTCATATGCCTGAGACCTAGCGGGACGAGACTCCACAAAGGACCTCTGGTACATCCACTGAGCCCACACATATGTATTAACACACAGTCGGGCAAGGATCTCACCTCTCAGCTTCTCATAGTCCAGTGCATCGTCCTGATTGAGGTCCAGGTAGGCCTTCTGGGCATCTCCCGTCAGGAAGGGGGCCACCACTTCCATCTACTGGGACATTGGCAAGCTTGAACACGGTGAGTAATGCCTCCAAATCATCCTCAGGACTCATCTTCCTTAACACCAACTGAACTTTATACCAAGCCTCCAAACGGATTGAGGTCGCTGGTGGGGCCGCCTCTCGCATAGCCGCGATCTGCTGCATCAGCAGTATATTTGTCTGCTGCAATTGGTGCTGCTCCTGCTGCTATTGCTCTTGTTGTTGCCGCTGAAACTGCAGCTGTGCTGATTATGTAGCTCCTGCTGCTGCTGTTGCTGCTGCTGCCGCTGATACTGCAGCTGCTGTCGGTGCTGCTCTTGTTGCCGATGCTGAGTGAAGACCAACTGCTTCAAAAGCTGCTCCATCTTGTCAGCAGGCTTGGGCTGCAGCGTTGCAGGCCTAATCACTGACATGCAGCACGCTTTGGGGTGTGCTTTAGTTCACACTGCCCGCATTCTCCAAACATATGTAGTGCAGCGGGGTTGGTGTAGTGTTACAGACAGCCAGTGACCCAGCAAAGTTCAAAGTAAAACGTATTTAATGTCTATACTCACAGAAATAAACAGTACATGGTATCCTCCGGATCACAGCCAGGAAACAAGACAATCAACATCCAAGACCGGTTGCCGTGGGCGACTGCACCACTGTGCTACGCTGATGGGTGCCAGGCCTTTTGGCTCCACTTGGCTCTGTGTTACCTCACACAGGTTGAGCTCTGCAGAGCCTCCTGCTCTGCACACTTGCAAACCAAAAACTGACACACCTAACCCTCTGCTGCAGGTTTTTACAAGGAAACTGTAGCCATAGGCCTCTTGGAAGACCTGGCCGGAAGGAAACGGACCGCACCACTACCATCCTGTAGTCCGCTTAAAAAATAAAAGCCCATGACAGGTTTTGTTAAATCTGCCTTGGGCAAATAGCTTGCCCAAGACCAACACTTACTTTTATTTTGCATTGCAATCACAGCTATGCCTATACAGCGCTCCTGTGTGTTCTGTCACTGGTAATCATTGTATTATCTGTACACTATTATTGTATACAGAGCTCCTGTGTATAATGTCACTTGTGATCACTGTATTACCTGTACACTGTACACTGTATATTGAGCTCCTGTGTACAATGTCACTTAGTATTGTGTTTTTTTTAATTAATGATCATTATTGTAGTATTCGGTCACTATGTGATGGTAATATGTGGTTTGGTCATGGTGTGGCGATATTTGTTCCTTGTATGTGGTATTATTTGATCACTATGTGGTGGTAATATGTGGTTCGGCCATGGTGTGATGATATTTGTATGCGGTATTATTGGTCATTTTAAAAAATGTCTCATTCACTGTCATGACTCTGTTACTGGGTGTCCCTGGACCAGGGGCTCCTTTCCTGTCCCTAACGCTAGGGCGCCCTAGCTCACCCTGTTCCCTGGATTGCTTCTGATGGTGAAGATGCAGGGGCCATGTACCTTGGCTTAGCTCCTTAATGCGCCCTCAGTCTGTACACCTACTGACCCAGGGAAGAAGGAAGTAGTAGTATACCGTAGTTCACCAACCAGATTAACAAGGTGATACGAAGAGGGGTAACGAAAAATACCAAACATACAAATATACCTACACGTATAACAGAGGAATGCACCAGGGAGTGGAGGATGGGGTTAAACCAAAGTAGGAGAAGAAAGGGAATCATCACCCACTCAAAACAACAGTCACAGATAAACCCACCAAAAGCTTTATTCTATAACAACCAACAACAACCTCCAGCCATGCAGCATAAGCTATCTCTGACAATGAGTGCTAGCCCGTTTATATAGGAGATGGGAGTGGCTAACAGTGCATAGCTGAGAACCTTAATGCTCCAGGAGCTCTCAACAGAGCAGATTAACGCCTGCACTGTCAAAAGAAATTTACACAGTTTATTAAGAAGGTGAAGTGCTTCTAATCAGTGCAGGAGTAGGAGAAATCAGACCCTGCGGTCTTCTGGCTCCTCTCTGTAGCAGTAAACTCGTTACAGTCACTTAAAGAAAAATAAATAAAAATATACCTATAAAGAGTATTGGATATTTTAAGAAATTGTTAATAGGTTAGAGTAGAGTCCAGACAAAAGGGTCTACCTTGTTGTGGTGTCAGCTTAAAAAATCTTTAGACCAAAACAAAAGCTGATGGCTATGTATGTGATATGGTGCTCGATGGGAACTTTATCATTGTCACCTTAGACCTATATCGGGGAATAATAGATACACAATACAACTACAGTGGGTTTGGAAAGTATTCAGACCCCTTTAAATTTTTCACTCTTTGTTTCATTGCAGCCATTTGGTAAATGCAAAAAAGTTCATTTTTTTCTAATTAATGTACACTCTGCACCCCATCTTTACTGCAAAAAAAACACCGAAATGTAGAAATTTTTGCAAATGTATTAAAAAAGAAAAACTGAAATGTCACATGGTCATAAGTATTCAGACCCTTTGCTCAGTATTGAGTAGAAGCACCCTTTTGAGCTAGTACAGCCGTGAGTCTTCTTGGGAATGATGCAACAAGTTTTTCCACACCTGGATTTGGGGATCCTCTGCCATTCTTCCTTGCAGATACTCTCCAGTTCCGTCAGGATGGAAGGTGAACGTTGATGAACAGGCATTTTCAGGTCTCTCCAGAGATGCTCAATTGGGTTTAGGTCTGGCTTTGGCTGGGCCAGTCAAGAATGGTCACAGAGTTGTTCTGAAGCCACTCCTCTGTTATTTTAGCTGTGTGCTTGGGGTCATTGTCTTTTTGGAAGGTGAACCTTCGGCCAAGTCTGAGGTCCAGAGCACTTTGTAAGATGTTTTCATCCAAGATATCTCTGTGCTTGGCTGCATTCATGTTTCCTTCAATTGCAACCAGTCATCCTGTCCCTGCAGCTGAAACCCCCCCCCATAGCATGATGCTGCCACAACCATGCTTCACTGTTGGGATTGTATTGGGCAGGTGATGAGCAGTGCCTGGTTTTCTCCACACATACTGCTTACAATTATCACCAAAAAGTTCTATCTTCTTCTCATCAGACCAGAGAATCTTGATTCTCATACTCTGGGAGTCCTTCATGTGTTTTTTAGCAAATTCTATGTGGGCTTACATATGTCTTGCACTGAGAGGCTTCCGTCTAGCCACTCTGCCATAAAGGCCCGACTGGTGGAGGGCTGCAGTGATAGTTGACTTTGTGGAACTTTCTCCCATCTCCCTACTGCATCTGTGGAGCTCAGCCACAGTGATCTTGGGGTTCTTCTTTACCTCTCTCACCAAGGCTCTTCTCCCACGATTGCTCAGTTTGGCTGGACGGCCAGGTCTAGGAAGACTTCTGTTATGTTTCGGTAACTGAGGAGTGCAGGTAAAAAAGGCAATACACCAGAGCAGTTGGAATCTATGAGATTGCAGTACCCTGACTAACCACCACAACTAGAGGCAGCCGTGGAGCGTTCCTACGTTGGTCCTAGATGCCTCGTCACAGCCTGAGAAACTAACTACACCTAAAGATAGAAATAGGAAAGCTATCTGCCCCGGAGCAGATCCCCAAAGAACATAGAAAGCCCCCAAACATGTAATGGCTGTTAGACAAGAAGAAATACTGACACAGACAGAAAATAGTATGAGCAAACGTTGGGGCCCAAACTAACTAAATAGAAAAGGATAGGAAGGGCACTTACTGCAATCCCAAAAAACCCTGCAAAGCACCAACTCTACTAATTTCAAAAACACCTGAGATCACACGACCTCTACCACCTAAATTAGTTCTCTGGTGTAACAAAATCAAAACAGCAGCCACTGAAGAAACTGGAAAAAGCAAAAGTACAAACATCAGTGGCTGAACTAAACTGAGAGGGCAAAAGCCCCCGGAGGGGACCCTGAAGGCCCCCACAGAAGTGCAGGACAAAATGCAAAAATAAAGCACAAAAACAAAAGGAAGAAAATGTCTTATCTGTTAGCAGGAGATGCAGACACGACACAGCAGGCTACAAGGGAAACAGGAATCATGGAGTGAGACCAGAACAATTGATCACCGGCAACCCTGATGGGAAGGCGACTCCCTTATATAAGACCAGTCAGTAACACCTGATTCCCACTCCTCACAATCTTCACTGGACAGTCCAGTACCGCTTGTAACCACCAGAGGGAGCCTCTGCTCAGAACTCATTTCAAGTCCATTCACAACAGACTTCTGGTGGTCCCAAAAGTCTTCCATTTAAGGATTATGGAGGCCACTGTGCTCTTAGAAACCTTGAGTACAGCAGAAATTATTTTGCAATCTTGGCCAGATGTGTGCCTTGCCACAATTCTGTCTCTGAGCTCCTTGGCCAGTTCCTTTGACCTCATGATTCTCATTTGGTCTGACATGCACTGTGAGGTCTTATATAGACAGGTGTGTGCCTTTACAAATCAAGTCCTATCAGTTTAATTAAACACAGCTGGACTCCAATGAAGGAGTAGAACCATCTCAAGGAGGATCACAAGGAAATGGAGAGCATGTGACTTAAATATGAGTGTCTGAGCAAAGGGTCTGAATACTTATGACCATGTGATATTTCAGTTTTTATTTTTTGATAAATTTGCAATAAAAATCTACATTTCTGGTTTTTATCAGTCAAGATGGGGTGCAGAGTGTACATTAATTAGAAAAAATGAACTTTTTTGCATTTACCAAATAGCTGCAATGAAACAAAGAGTGAAAAATTTAAAGGGTCTGAATACTTTCCGAACCCACTGTATATTTGGGCTTAAAGGGACATAAGCATTACTATTGTTTGTGGGACATACAGGGTAACATCAGAGTAGTAATATATATTATTTGTGGTAATACTGCTACTGTGAGATGAAAGGGAGGTACTGTTACTGTAGATTTGGGGAAATGTGGGGAGGGTGCTCTAGACGCGGTCAGCCATAGATATCTATGTTTTACATTTTGCAGACATGAGTCCTGGCTGGAAAAAATCACAAGAGACTGCACCAGATAAAGAAGAAAAGAGGAAATGACTTACTTCAGTTGGGGATGTCACCTGTACTGTTTTTATTGATACCTTCCATTGTATGGTTATTGTAACGGAGGAATATTAGTGTTAGAACTGTGATTTTTATTAATAATCTGTATGGTGATAATTATTTGGTCACTATATATTGGTAACAGGATAGTGGTATTATTTAGACACTATCTGGTAGTAATATATGGTGTGATGACATTATTTTGCCCTTGTACCCTTGTAGGTGGTGTTATTAATAACATTGGTTTTGGTATAGTGGAATATGTTCAGTAGCAGCATAGTAATATCATACAGGTTATTGTGATTATTTCTATTATTTTACATATCACCGTAAATACTGCTATGTTCAGATATACAGACATGAATTAGTTTCATCTTCACAATTTAATTTTCCACTTTTGTCAGTTATCATTGATTAAATTCCCCCCTTTCTCCCCCAAAAAAACAGAAAAATAAATAAACAAAAATCCAAGGATGACAATCTTGATCTGGGTCTACAGAGATCATTGCTATTTGATAGTCGTCTATGGCATTTTCGGACATAATTTCAGATTTATGAGCCTGATGAGTAATAGCAAAATAGATGTCATAATCAGGGAAGCAAATTTGTGGAGATTGAAATCACTATGAAAATTGAGGGTTAGGTGCATTGTCATAGTAACATACATTCTTCCTATTATATAGATGTGTCACATGTAGTGTTGAGCGTGAGCGATACGATACTGCAAATATCGGGTATCGGCCGATATTGGCTGTATCGGACTTTCGATTCCGAGTTCCGATATTGTCGTCTTATCGGATACCGGAATCGGAATTGTCACGTCACTGTCATGTCCGTCGGTCGGGTCTGTCAGGAGTCAGCGGCACTTACCTGGCAGAAGATCTCCGGCGGTCACGGCCTGGACTGCTTGATGGCCGCCATCATCTTTCCCCGGCGGTCACATGCAGTTTCTCGCGATAACTGCAGTGACTGCTGGGTAATCCCGGCCGTAACAGCAGTCCGATGACGTCACTGCCGGGGAAGCAGGTAATCAGCTGTGCTGCGTCGAGATGACAGGCTCTGCCTGTCATTGCGATGTAGCAGAGCTGGATCGTCGTGGGACAGTCGTTACTATGGACTGCGTCGGACAGGTGGTATACTGTTGGTTTGTTTTTTTCCTTTTTTACAGGAGATCGATGGCGTCTCAGGAATGAGAGTACAATAAAAGAAATGAAAACTGTGTTGTCTCTTTTATTTCATTAAAAGACTTTTTTCTTGCTTTGTCTTTTTTTTATACATTTAAAAACTTTGGGATTAATAATGGATCGGTGTCTTATTGACGCCTATCCATTATTAACCGGGCTTATTGTCACCGTGCAATCAACGGTGACATTAACCCCTTATTACCCCACTTGCCACCGCTACAGGGCAGTGGGAAGAGCCGGGTAAAGTGCCACAATTGGCACATCTTTTGATGCGCCAAATGTGGGGCTGCTGTAGCCTGGTATTATCAGGCTGTTGAGGGCCAAAATCCATGGGCCTTGACAGTCTTTTAATACCAGGCCGCAGCAGTCTGCATTTTACTTGGCTGGTTAACAAAAATAGGGGGACCCCTACGCCGTTTTTTTTTCGAGGGGATCCCCTATTTTGTTAACCAGCCAAGATATGCAGACTGCTGTGGCCTGGTATTATCAGGCTGGCAAGGTCCATGGATCTTGGCTCCTTACCAGCCTGAAAAACCAGGCCTCAGCAGTCTGCTTCATCTGGCTGGTTAACAAAAATAGGGGGGACCCCACGCCAAATTTTTTTTGAGGGATCCCCTATTTTTGTTAACCAGCCAAGATATGCAGACTGCTGTGGCCTGGTATTATCAGGCTGGCAAGGTCCATGGATCTTGGCTCCTTACCAGCCTGAAAAACCAGGCCTCAGCAGTCTGCTTCATCTGGCTGGTTAACAAAAATAGGGGGGACCCCACGCCAAATTTTTTTGACGGGATCCCCTATTTTTGTTAACCAGCAAAGATAAGCAGACTGCTGTGGCCTGGTATTATCAGGCTGGCAAGCAGGGTCGGACTGAGCCACCGGAGAAACCTCCGGTGGGCCCCAGCTCCTGCGTGGTGGGCCCTGATTTGAAAGGATAGGTCGCGGGGCAGAGGGGGCGGTGGCCCCGGGCCCCGCGCTCTGAGGGGCCCACCCGGAGCTACGCTACAGTAACTGTATCAGGGGTGCACAGCACGCCGATACAGTTACATTCTGCGGCAGAGCAGGGAGAATCGATCTTCCTGCTCTGCCGCCCAGAAGCTATGGGGCCTGAACAGGCGTTGGGGGGGCCCGGTGCCAGCAGTGGGCCCCCCACCCGTCATCGGAGGGTCAGCTGTATCGGCATCCAGCCGATACAGCTGACCGCATAGAGAGAGAAGGAGCGAGCGCTCCTTCTCTCCCATAATCCCCCTCTCAGCGTCTGACAGCGGGCGCGATGACATCACCTGCCGGCGCCCGCTGTCAGACGCTGAGAGGGAGAACAGTGAGCAGCACAGGAGCCGGGAGGTGAGTATTGTTTTTTTTTTTTTTTTTAATGGGGGTGCATTATACTACAGAGGCTGTATATGGGGGGTGCATTATACTACAGAGGCTGTATATGGGGGCTGCATTATACTACAGAGGCTCCATATTGGGGTGCATTATACTACAGAGACTCCCTATGGGGATGCATTATACTACAGAGGCTACCTATGGGGGTGCATTATAATATAGCGGCTGCCTATGGTGGTGCATTATATTATAGACTCTGCCTATGGGGATTTATTATAATATAGAGGCTGCCTATGGGGGTGCATTATACTATATTGAGGACTATCTGGTGTATTATGCTGTATGGATGCTATCTAGGGGCCATCATACAGTGTTGGACCCATTAAATAGTTTGGGGACATTAAGGGGTCAGTATATATCCAGTGAGGGGCATTATTCTGTGTATAGGGGAGATGTACAGGGGGAGACTTGGGACATTATTAAATGTAAAGTGGACACTTATTGTTATAGGGGAACTCGGGTTACTGTGACTGTCAAAGGGGCACACAGGGCATTATTACAGTCTAGGGGACAAAATGTGGTCACTGTTTTCTAGGGCACTTGCACCCGGCATTACTATATTCTAGAGGGGTGCTTTAAAATTTAGAGGTCACACAGAACCACACAGCAGGTGCAGTAATAGGGACACATACGGCAGCAGCAGCAGCAGCTCAGTATTGGGGTATCACGTGCAGTAATAGGGACACATACGGCAGCAGCGGCTCAGTATTGGGGTATCAGGTGCAGTAATAGGGACACATATGGCAGCAGCGGCTCAGTATTGGGGTATCAGGTGCAGAAATAGGGACACATATGGCAGCAGCGGCTCAGTATTGGGGTATCAGCAGGATGAGGAGTTTGTGCAGGTTGAGAATAGTCCAATTGGTGACCAAGACAGTGCTAAAAATATGAGAAGTGAAATGTGTCTTTGTTGTAATCTCTGCAGTCGAGTCCTGGCTGGAGAAGTCGTCATGTCGGTCTGGGCCAGATGGAAAAGAAATGAAAAGTGAACAATTCCATTAGAAAGAACATCAGCGGTAAGTCATTATCTGTACCTGTGCTGTAATCTATTATATGTTCTGTAGGACTGGTATTATTTACCACAGACCATATGGCGGTAATATCAATATTGGTCTTTTTATATATAGATTATTTTTGGCAACAGCGCGGTCATTTGCTGAGGTTCTCTGATTAGGGGCCCACTCAGAAGTTTCGCCCCCACTAAACCAAAACCCTAGCTACGCCTCTGGCTCTCTCTAGTCTTTCTGTCTCTCTCTAGTCTTTCTCGCTCTCTGTTCTTTCTTTCTCGCTCTCTGTTCTTTTTTCTCTCTGTTCTTTCTTTCTCTCTCTCTTTTCTTTCTTTCCTCTCTTTCTTTCTCTGTTTGTTCTTTCTCTCTCGCTGCTCTTTCTTTCTTTTCCTCAGTACCAGCCACTGTGCCCTCATTACCAGTCAGTGTGATCAGCAGTGCTAAATGGGTACGCTTGGGGCCAGGATATGGGTGTGATTAGCTGTTAAATGGGTGTGGTTGGGGCGTGGCCTAAAATTTGCAGCGACGCCCTACGCGCGCCGCAGCCTTTAACCCTCTTTCCTGTCTTCAAAATTTGGGAGGTATGCTGTATGACCTCACTACAACTTCTGGCCATGCTCCTGATGAGCGCGACGGATGGTCTCCTGAGGGATCTCCTCCCACACCTGGACTAAAGCATCCACCAACTCCTGGACAGTCTGTGGTGCAACGTGGCATGGCCTAAAATTTGCTGCAGCAGGCACAGCGTGCCACAGCCTTTGTCCCTCTTTCCCTTCTTCAAAGGTTGGGAAGTATGATGGTGGGCCCCAAGAATATTTTTTCTCTGGTGGGCCCAAGGTACTCCAGTCCGACGCTGCTGGCAAGGTCCATGGATATTGGCTCCTTAACAGCCTTAAATACCATGCCTCAGCAGCAGGGGCGTACATAGAAATCATGGGGCCCCATAGCAAAAGTCTGAATGGGCCCCCCCCCAAAAAAAAAAACCCAGAGCCATTGTAAATGTAAAGTGCCAGCACAGTGAGGGGACACATTAAACAAAAAAATGTATTATGCCTAGAGTTGAGCGATACTTTCCGATATCCTAAAGTATCGGAATTGGAATGGTATCGCCGATACCATTAAAATATCGGCGATACCCGATACCGATACCGGAAGTCCCATGTAAGTCTATGGGAACAAAATATCGCAACTAAAAAAACCTCTTTCTTTCCTTGTAAACACTAAATATACACACATAGAATACATATATATATACATGTCATTGTGACATATATATATATACATATATGTATAGTTTATACACTTCTACATAGTAAAATATCCTCTGATTCAATTGCCGGGTAAAGCCGGCTTCAGTGAAAAGACAGAAGCACCCGACATGAAATGACACTTGGTGTACATAGGGTTAACCATGTCTTTTCATGTCGTTTGCTATCTGATTTGCACAAACAATTAAATCAGTCTATGTGTGCAAAATTTCACACCTGTAGGGGTTAATTAAAGGTGTAAATTCGTTGTAAAAAAAACCGGACTTTTTTGCTACGAATTTACACCTTTAATTAACCCCTACAGGTGTGAAATTTTGCACACATAGACTGATGTAATTGTTTGTGCAAATCAGATAGCAAACGACATGAAAAGACATGGTTAACCCTGTGTACACCAAGTGTCATTTCAAATGACACTTGGTGTACATAGGGTTAACCATGTCTTTTCATGTCGTTTGCTATCTGATTTGCACAAACAATTAAATCAGTCTATGTGTGCAAAATTTCACACCTGTAGGGGTTAATTAAAGGTGTAAATTCGTTGTAAAAAAAACGGACTTTTTTGCTACGAATTTACACCTTTAATTAACCCCTACAGGTGTGAAATTTTGCACACTTACACTCATGTAATTGTTTGTGCAAATCAGATATCAAACTACATGAAAAGACATGGTTAACCCTATGTACACCAAGTGTCATTTCATGTCGGGTTCTGCATTTTCACAAAAGCCGGCAATTGAATTAGCGGCTATTATACTATGTAGAAGTGTATGAACTATAAATATAAATATATATATATATATATGTGTCACAAATTCAATGACATGTATATATATATATGAGGTGTAAAATTGCTGAAAAAAAATGAGTGGGCTCCCGCCCTATTTTCGCAACCAGACAGACAAAGCCAGTGAGTGGGGGCAGATAATAATAGCCCAGAGAGGGACCATTTTTTTTGGCCCTCCCCGGCTACTTAACATCTGCCCCCAGACACCCCAGAAAGGGCAAATCTCTAATTAGATTTGCCCTTTCTGGCACTTTGCCCGTCTATTCCCATTGCCCTGTAGCGGTGGCGAATGGGTTAATAAGGGGTTAAAATGACCTTGCAATTGAAAGGTCACTTTAAGCCAGGTTAATAATTGAGAGCTGTCAATTAGACAACTATCAATTATTAATCCTATTGTATGAAAGAAAAATCAAACACACACTTTAATAAAAAAGAAGTTTAATGAAATAATCACACAGTTTTTGACCATATTTTATTTACCTGCTAAAACCATTTCCTGTAATAAAAATAAAATAATAAAGCAAAATTATTCTTACCAATCCGATGCACAGTCAGGTCCCACGGTGTAATCCTTCAGAAAGGGTTAATGTTTACTGCAGGGACCGCAGCTAATGCTGCAGCCTCACAGTAAACCCCCAAATGAATGAGTTCCTCTCCTGGCTGACAGGAGAGGAAGTGGAAAGCTTAATTGATTGCTTTCCACTTTCACTTCAGGTCAGCCAGGGACACCATCAGTGACGTCAGAGGGAACTGATTAACAAAAATAGGGGTTCCCTTCGAAAAAAAAATGGCGTGGGGTCCCCCCTATTTTTGTTAACCAGCCAGATGAAGCAGACCGCTGAGGCCTGGTTTTTCAGGCTGTTAAGGAGCCAAGATCCATGGACCTTGCCAGCCTGATAATACCAGGCCACAGCAGTCTGCATATCTTGGCTGATTAACAAAAATAGGGGATCCCCTCGAAAAAAATTGGCGTGGGGTCCCCCCTATTTTTGTTAACCAGCCAGATGAAGCAGACTGCTGAGGCCTGGTTTTTCAGGCTGTTAAGGAGCCAAGATCCATGGACCTTGCCAGCCTGATAATACCAGGCCACAGCAGTCTGCATATCTTGGCTGATTAACAAAAATAGGGGATCCCCTCGAAAAAAATTGGCGTGGGGTCCCCCCTATTTTTGTTAACCAGCCAGATGAAGCAGACTGCTGAGGCCTGGTTTTTTCAGGCTGGTAAGGATCCAATATCCATGGACCTTGCAAGCCTGATAATACCAGGCCACAGCAGTCTGCTTAGCTTGGCTGGTTAACAAAAATAGGGGATCCCCTCGAAAAAAAAACGGCGTAGGGGTCCCCCTATTTTTGTTAACCAGCCAAGTAAAATGCAGACTGCTGCGGCCTGGTATTAAAAGACTGTCAAGGCCCATGGATTTTGGCCCTCAACAGCCTGATAATACCAGGCTACAGCAGCCCCACATTTGGCGCATCAAAAGATGTGCCAATTGTGGCACTTTACCCGGCTCTTCCCACTGCCCTGTAGCGGTGGCAAGTGGGGTAATAAGGGGTTAATGTCACCGTTGATTGCACAGTGACAATAAGCCCGGTTAATAATGGATAGGTGTCAATAAGACACCGATCCATTATTAATCCCAAAGTTTTTAAATGTGTAAAAAAAAAGACACAGCAAGAAAAAAGTCTTTTAATGAAATAAAAGAGACAACACAGTTTTCATTTTTTTTATTACTCTCTCATTCCTGCGACGCCATCGATCTCCTGTAAAAAAATAAAAAAAACAAACCAACAGTATACCACCTGTCCGACGCAGTCCATAACGACAGTCCCACGACGATCCAGCTCTGCTACATTGCAATGACAGGCAGAGCCTGTCATTGCAACGCAGCACAGCTGATTACCTGCTTCCCCGGCGGTGACATCATCGGACTGACTGCTTTACGGCCGGGATTACCCAGCAGTCACTGCAGTTATCGCGAGAAACTGCATGTGACCGCTGGGGAGAAGAGGATGGCAGCCATGAAGCAGTCCAGGACGTGACCGCCAGAGATCTTCTGCCAGGTAAGTGCCGCTGACTCCTGACAGACCCGACAGACGGACACTGACAGTGACAGTGACATCCCGATTCCGGTATCCGATATGACGAAAATATCGGAACTCGGAATCGGAATTCCGATACAGCCAATATCGGCCGATACCCGATATTTGCAGTATCGGAATGCTCAACCCTAATTATGCCCCCATAGATTGTGCCCCCATAGATGCTCCATAGTATAGGCCCTTATGCCGCCGCAGCTGCTGCAACCAAAAAAAAAAAAAAGACATACTCACCTTTCGTCGCTGGGGGCCAGGTGCCGGTGTCCTGAGCAGGGGGTGACACCAGGTGCCGATGTCACCGCTCGCTCAGGGCCCCGGCACCTGAGATATTTACCTGTCCTCTCTCCACTGCTGAGTGCCGCTGTCTTCGGGGTCCTCCAGCAGTGAACGATCAGGCAGAGGGCGCAGCGCGCACTAACGACGTCATCGCGCCCTCTGACCTGAACATTGCAGCAAGAGGACGCGAGCAACGATGGAACGGGACAGGTAAATATCCCTTATACTCACCCTTCCGCCGGCGCGGTCTGTGCAGCCCCTGCTCTTCTCCCACGGTCTCCGCCGCCAGTGTTCAGCGGTCACGCGGGACAGCTTATTAAAGTCATGAATATGTGCGTATTCATGACTGTAATGAGCGGTACCACCTGACCGCTGAACACAGGCGTCGGAGACCGTGGGAGAAGAGCAGGGGCTGCAGAGACCGCACCAGGAGGGGTGAGTATATAGAAGAGCTGCGCTCCCCCTCCCCCGCCGACCCCCTGGTAGTACTGTGTCAGCACAGCTGCCCGACCGTCGAGGGCCCCCTCACCTGTCCGGGCCCCATAGCAGCTGCTTGGTCTGCTTCATTCACGGTATGCCACTGCTCAGCAGTCTGCTTCATCAGGCTGGTTAACAAAAATAGGGGGGACCCAACGCCATTTTTTTTTCGAAGGGAACCCCTATTTTTGTTAATCAGTTCCCTCTGACGTCACTGATTGTGTCCCTGGCTGACCTGAAGTGAAAGTGGAAAGCAATCAATTAAGCTTTCCACTTCCTCTCCTGTCAGCCAGGAGAGGAACTCATTCATTTGGGGGTTTACTGTGAGGCTGCAGCATTAGCTGCGGTCCCTGCAGTGAACATTAACCCTTTCTGAAGGATTACACCGTGGGACCTGACTGTGCATGGGATAGGTAAGAATAATTTTGCTTTTTTATTTTATTTTTATTACAGGAAATGGTTTTTGCAGTCAAATAAAAGATGGTCAAAAACATGTGTCTTTATTTCATTAAAATGATTTTTAATTAAAGTGTGTGTGTTTTATTTTTATTTCATGCAATAGGATTAATAATTGATAGTTGTCTAATTGACAGCTCTCAATTATTAACCTGGCTTAAGGTCACCTTTCAATAGCAAGGTGGCTTTAACCCCATATTAACCCATTCGCCACCGCTACAGGGCAATGGGAATAGACGGGCAAAGTGCCAGAAAGGGCGAATCTAATTATAGATTTGTTTTTTCTGGGGTGTCTGGGGACAGATGTTAGTAGCCAGGGGGGGGAAAAAATAATGGTCCCTCTCTGGGCTATTATTATCTGCCCCCATTCGCTGGCTTTGTCTGTCTGGTTGCGAAAATAGGGCGGGAGCCCACGCATTTTTTTTTAACAATTTTACACCTCATATATATATATATATATATATATATACATGTCATTGAATTTGTGACACATATATATATATATATATTTATATTTATAGTTCATACACTTCTACATAGTGTGAGACAGTGAGAGTATGTGTGTTGAATGGGGTGTACATTTCACCTAGATACTTTGCTGACTGGTATAAGGGAAATGTATGGCTTTGTAAACCTAGTGGTAGAGAAAGGTCACTACACCTTACATTCAGTACACACTTGCAGCTCAGGCCTGAAACCACTCAGCTGTTAATTAGGAGACCAGAAGTAGGTGTCTGCGAACACAGACAGAGAGCTCGCTTAGTCTGGACAAGGAGTCCAGGCACAAGAAGGAGTCTCCAGGAGTATGAGCTGTCTCAGTCTGGGTGCTCGATGTACCCCGGACACAGGAGTAGTCTCTGTGAGAATCCATGCGGATAGCTGCTGAATAGGAGGGGAGCTCTCTCAAGTCTGGACGTTGGATATGCCTTCAGACACAAGAAGGAGACTCTGTGAAACTCCATGCTGGTAACTACTGAACATATGTGTTGTTTTGGGGACAGGCTGTTAGAGTCTGGTCCCGGATAGATAGGGAAATCTATCTAAGTGTAGTAAGTGGCTGGACAAGCCCAGGGCTTATGTTTATGATTTGGTTTTGATTATGTTCTGTTTGCTGTGGACTTTAATAAAACTGGTTGCGGCCAGTTTTTACCAGAACTGCTGTCTGTGAATGAACTGCTTTATGCCATTCCGTCTACCAGGACGGCGATCCCGGAGCTATATCCCCTGAAAAGCTTACAATTGGTGCTGGAATGTGCGTGCAGCACAGTGGCTTAGAGACAGCAATAAAGGAGAGAAGTCTGTTGAAGCAGCAGCAGAGAAAAAAAAAGTGTGTCAGCAAAAAATGTCTGATTGGAGCAGTCTTAAAGAGACAGTAGCCCTAATAGACTTTGCAAAGAAAAAAAAAAAGTGTCTGCACAGCAAGGCTGAATTTTCTGTGGAAAAGACTGTGGAGTGTGTATGTCTTGAGTGAAGACTGCCGTTGTTGAGACAGAGAAGTCTGACAGCATGGATGACAGCATGGAGGCGCTGTTTGAACAAATGGCGCAAGTTAATGTGCAACATAAGACTGCCGTGGTTGAGACAGATAAGTCCGGCAGTATGGAGGAGCTCGTTGAGTACCTGGTCCAGGCCCAGCGGAGCATGCAGCAGAGCATGGAGCGGCAGCGCCTGCAGCACCAGCAGCGCATGCAGCAGGCCCAGCAGCAATTCCTGCAGCAGCAGCAGGAGAATAACCGGTTGTTTTTTGAGCAGGTTGCAGCACTACAAAAGACTTGCAGCGCATTGTCCCAAAGTAATGTTGCAAAGTCACCTGCATTGTCCGCTGTAAAGAAGGCGGTAAGACGGTCCCTGAAAAAGATGACACCTCGTGATGATGTGGAGGTATATCTCACTAGGTTTGAGGGACTGGCAGAGAAGGAGAATCTGCCCCTATCTGAATGGGCCATGATGGTCGCACCCTATCTGATTGGAGAACCCCAAAGGGCCTATGCTGACCTGAGCGAGCAGGACAGCCAAGACTATGCCAAGCTGAAAGCGGAGATTCTTACCCGGCTGGGTGTTACGGTGACAGCCCGTGCCAGGGGAGTTCATGACTGGAGATGCAGTTGGGAGTCTGCAGTCAGCAAACCTGATTATGGAGTTGAAAAGGTGATAGTGGACCGCTACACCCAAGCACGTCCTCCTGAGGTACAGCCAGAGGTCGGACAAGGAGACCACCAGGACGCCAATCGTCTGGTCAGCCTGATGGAGAGGGCCTTCGCCACCAAGGACTGCCTCCGTGACCAGCCGTCTGAGAGGTCGTCACTTCGGAGTTCCTGGACGCCGAACTCTCCCGGTAAGAGCGTTCCAGCTGTTGGGGTCGTGTGGGTGGGAGAGTGTGATGGACAGTGTTGGAGATGTCGTGAAATTGCAGCCAACTGTCCAATAGAGGGGGAGCCTATGTGTTGTGATGTTGGCGGATCCCTCTCTCCCTGCGCAGAGCCTGTGTGTGTGTCCACCTCAGCCGAAGAGACTGGACCACAGGGGTCCCCGGTGGTTGTAAATGACTGCCCAGCACAGGCCCTCTTGGACTCAGAGAGTCCAGTGACTTCCGTATGGACAGCCTGATTGATAGGGACTTTATCCCTGATAAACACCTGAGTGTGGTGTGCGTCCATGGAGACACCAAAGTCTACCCAGAGACTGTCGTGGACTTGATCCCCAAACGCGGGGAGGTTTCATGTGAAGTGGGGGTAGTGAAGAACCTGGTGCCCCCGTCATATTGGGTAATGACTTTCCCCGGTCTAAGGATCTCTGGGGGAAAAATGTTTCTGATGGACAGTGTGATGAAGCTCCTATGAGGGTGCGCAGTCCCGAGGGGCGGAACACAATGCTAGTGGGCCGTTAAACTTATGTGATAATGATGATGATGATAATGATAATGATGATGATGATCATGATAATGATGATGACCATGATAATGATGCTGATGCTGATAATGATGATGATCATGATAGTGATGATGATACTGATCATAATCATGATAATATATTGATAATATGATGACTGTGATAGGATGAAATTCCTTTGCAGGTGATGTGGGAGACGAGGATGGTGGTTCTCGGGAACCGAGTGTCCCTGACTTACCTGTGTCCTGTGACAATTTTGAGAGTGACATGGCGAGACCCCCTCTTAAAACGGCACAGGAAAATATAAATGTTCTAAATGAGGTTTCCCAAGAGCCTGGCTCTGAGGAGAGGTTTCCTCATGTTGCCATAAACACTCACCTGTTGTATAGGGACACTGAAGTCCAGGGAGAGGTCGTGAGCCAGCTCCTAGTACCTGAGCTATATGGAAGTATAGTGCTGGGGTTGTCACATAGTCACATACTTGAGGGACCACTGAGGGAAACCAGGGACCAGATGGTGAAGTTAATGTTGTGGATGACATGTTAACTAAGGTTCCAGATCAAGATGTGAATGAGAATGAATTGTATAACCCTGAAAGTGAGCAGGATGTGAATGAAAATGAAGTGTATAACCCTGAAAGTGAGCCAGATGTGGCTGAGAAAAAGGGGTCAGACAGGGATAGTGGTAGTGATAGTGAATCATCTGATGACAATCAAGCAACCAGTGCAAATGAGGAAGGCATGGTAGCAGAGGAGGTTGAGAGTCCTGAGAGGAAGGCTGATGCTGACCTTCAGTCGGACAGAAGATGGCATCTGAAGATGTTTTACAGTTGGCCGGTTCCCTGGCGAAGACTAAGGTGAAAGGAGGAGAGCTGAGCTTTAAAGGCAGGACTCTGAAACTGAACACAGCCCAAGTAGATGCTGTTGGAATGTGAAGTTACCAAGGTATGGTGTGGATCTGTATCGTGCCAAGGACTCTGAGGGAGATGCTGCAGAGGTGGAAAAAGCCATAGAAGTGGTAGTCACCAAGCCAGATGCCTCATAGAAGCTGAGGTCCAAGTGAAGCTGGTGTAATGTATGTGGTACAGTTCATATTAGCGTCTTGTGCTTGGGTGCGATGAAAATACTTGAGACACAGGTTGATAAAGAAAGTCTTGTATTGCTTCATACAAATTGGCAAAAATAAACACACAGGTTGCAAACACAGAAGCAGGAGACACAGCAGGCCAGAGTAATCTAAGCTCAGCAATAACTCTCCACAACAGATTCAGATCTTCTTCTCTGTTACCGCAAGTCCATGCAAACGTGAGGCTCTCAAGAGCAGAGTTCAGAGTCCACAAGTGCTTCAGAGTTCCTCAGTAGGAATGGCTGGAGTACAAGGTCCAAGGCTTCAGGAGTCAGAACACAGGTTCACTGCAGGCTAGATTCTGAAGCACTGATTGCTCAGCTGTGGCTGTTTAAGAAGCAAACGGAGAGAATCAGGGCGGGAACATGCAAGCTGGAAAACTCCATTTTGACTGAGGGCAAGATAGCTGCAGCAAAACAGAAAGCAAAATGGCCGACGAACAAACTGAGTTTCAGAAACAGATACACAGAACCTTACATTACTCCCCCTTAGGGACAACCTCCGGATGACCTCAGACCAGGCTTGTGTGGGTACCTCTGATGAAACTGACGGAGCAAGCGAGGAGCATTAACGTTATTGACTGGCTCCCATGAGTTGTCCTCCACTGGGTAGCCCTGCCATTTAATCAGATATTGTAACTGATTTCTATACAACCTGGAATCTAAAATCTTTCCACCACAAATTCCTCCTGACCATCGACTAGCACTGGGTCAGGGCAAGGAGAAGAACGTCCAGGAAACGTATTGGGTGTCGCAGCCTTTAGTAGGGATACATGAAAGACAGGGTGGATTCTCATAGTTCTGGGCAGTTGAAGACGACAAGCAACGGCACTTATAATTTTACTGATTTTATAGGGTCCAATGTACTTATGTCCCAACTTAGACGATGGAATCCTTAACTTAAGATTTCTGGTTGACAGCCAGACCAGGTCTCCTACCTTAAAAGCTGGTGCAGGTTTACGAAATTTATCTGCTGCCTTCTTGTACCTTTCCTGAGCCGATTCCAGATTCTCCTTTAGAAGATCCATATTCTTCTGTAAAGTCGTGACTCTTTCAGCCACTGCTGGCAAAGGCGTCTCTATGGGAAATCGTGGTAGAATGTTAGGATGATAACCTAGATTAGAGTAAAAAGGAGACTGTTTAGTGGAGGCACTCTGAGAGTTGTTGTAAGAGAACTCAGCCAATGGAAGTAGATCCACCCAATCATCCTGTAGGTGGCAGATAAAGCAGCGAGATACTGCTCCAGGGTTTGATTGGTTCGTTCGGTTTGTCCATTAGTCTGGGGATGAAAAGCAGAAGAAAGGTTTACTTTAATGTCCAATGCTGCACAGAAATTTTGCCAAAACCTAGAAGTGAATTGCACCCCTCGATCCGAAATAACCTCATCCGGTACTCCATGTAAGCGAAACACATCTTTAATCATCAAATCTGATGTCTGTTTTGCAGTGGGTAAGCCGACACAAGGGATAAAATGAGCTGCCTTTGTTAGACGGTCAACCACCACTAGAATAGTGTTCTTCCCTGAGAGGTTGGTAATTCCACAATGAAGTCCATAGAAATGGATCCCCACGGGCGGGACGGGGTGGGAAGAGGCTGTAACAGACCAGTTGGTGAAGAGCGAGGTGTTTTGCATCTTGCACAAACCTCACACGAAGTGACATAGTCCAAAACATCCTTCCTACAAGTGGGCCACCAAAAGAAACGAGAAAGAAATTCCTGTGTCTTTAGAATTCCTCTATGCCCGGCTATTTTGGAATCGTGAATGAGTTGCAATACTCTCAATCTGACTGTTTCAGGTATATACAGACGTTGTCCCAGAATCCACACACCATTCTTAAAGACAAGACTTACGTCCCTTGGGGGTTGAGCCAAAAAAGAATCCGCATGGTATGCTTCCTTGATGTCTTTAATTAGGTCTTGATGATGAATCACTCCTAGGAATCTAGAGTCAGGAAGAATAGTCTTAGGAGGAGTAATTGGACGTGTCTCTGCTGAGTAAATCCTAGAGAGTGCATCAGCCTTTCCATTGCGCGATCCTGGTCTATAAGAAATAATAAAATTAAATTGGTTTAAGAAAAGATTCCAGCGAGCCTGGCGAGGAGTCAGGCACTTAGCCGACCTGATAAACTCAAGATTACGATGGTCTGTCAGAACGACTATTTGCTGTGCAGCTCCTTGAAGAAGGTGTCTCCATTCTTTGAAGGCGGCAATAATGGCCAACAACTCTCTATTGCCCACATCGTAGTTCTTCTCAGCCGAAGACAACTGCTGGGAAAAGAAGGCACAGGGATGCAAGACATTCTTCTCACCTGTTCTCTGAGAGAGTATAGCTCCCACGGCACAGTCTGAAGCATCCACCTCTATTATGAAGGCAAGCTCTGGGTTGGGATGTACTAGGATAGGTGCAGTGGTAAATTTATCTTTTAGACGGGAAAATGCTTCCTGGGCTTGGGGAGTCCAGGAGAACTTAGACTCTTTCCGGGTAAGTTGGGTGATAGGTGACACTACCTCAGAGAAATTTCTAATGAAACGTCTATAGAAGTTTGCAAACCCGATGAAGCGCTGTACCTCCTTCACATTTCTAGGACTTGGCCAATCATTGATGGCTTGGGTTTTACTTCCATCCATACTAATTCCTTGTGTAGACAGTACATACCCCAGAAATTGAATTTCGGTCTTATGGAATTCACACTTTTCAAGCTTGATGTAAAGATGATTTTGTCTTAGACGTTCCAAGACCATTCTCACATGTCCATGATGTTCCTCTGTGGAGTTAGAAAAAATTAAAATATCATCCAAATAAATTACCACGAATGTATCCAGGAGATCCCTGAAGATGTCATTCACCAAGTGTTGGAAAGTGGCTGGGGCGGTACTCAGACCAAAAGGCATAACTAGATATTCAAAGTGTCCATAGCGTGACCTGAATGCAGTCTTCCATTCATCCCCAGGTCTAATACGGACTAAGTTATAGGCCCCACGAAGATCTAGTTTAGAAAAAATTTTGGCATGTCGCACTCTCTCCAATAACTCAGGGATTAAAGGCAATGGATAACGGTTTCTAATAGTAACCTTATTGAGTTCCCTATAGTCTACGCATGGTCTCAGGGATCCATCTTTCTTCTTTACAAAGAATATGGGTGCCCCTGCAGGAGATGAAGAGGGGCGTATGAAGCCCTTGGCTAGATTTTCGTCTATGTACTCTTTTAAAGCCTTCAGCTCGGGCCCCGCCAGGGGGTAGATCTTACCAAAAGGTATCTCTGCTCCAGGCAATAATTCAATTGGACAATCATATGGACGGTGAGGAGGAAGCTGGTCAGCGTTCTTCTTGTCACATAAATCCACATAGTCCTGGTATACAGCTGGTAGTTCAGGGACTGACATGGTTCCTTTAGGAACAGAGCAAGCTGAAATTTTTGGACTCATCTGTTTCTCTGGAAAGTGTAATTCCTTGGTCTCCCAGTTAATGGTAGGATTCTGAGCCTGCAGCCATGGTAGCCCTAGAATAATGGGAAAGTGAGGAGAAGAGATAAGCATAAAGGACAGTTTCTCTTGATGATCTTTACCCATAAGAACCTTTAAAGGCTCTGTTTCCTGATCCACTGGTCCAGAGGTCAGCAGGGAGCCATCCACAGTTTCCATCTGTACTGGAGTAGCCTTCTTCACTGAACGTATTCCCTGTTTCAGAGCAAAGGAGACATCCATAAAATTTCCACTTGCACCTGAGTCGATCATAGCAGAGCTAGACACCCAGGCTGAGTCAACCCAGAGTTTGATGGAAAGAAAACAGTGAGAATTGTTTTTTTTACAACTCAGCTGGGACACCGCTGAGGAAACTTGAAAGATGGCAGCATTTACACAGTCAACGTCCTCAGAGGTAACGGAGTTTAAGTCCGAGAAATCAAGATCTGTTGCTGCAGATCTCTCTGGAGCCTGAGGCTCGGACCTGACAGATCCCCTCTCGCAACACTCACATGAATGAGTGCTGCAGTAGTCTTGCGAGAACGGCTGGGGCAGTTAATAATAAAGTGCCCTGACTTACCACAATAAAAACATAGATTCTCCTTAAAACGATGTTCCTTGCGTGCATCACTAACCCGTCGTAGTAAAGAGTCTACCTGCATGGGTTCAGGTTCAGGTTCCCGTGTAATCCTATTCAAAGGTTCCTTAGCTGGAGAGGAAGGTAGGAAAAGGTTAGTACGATTGCTTTCGAACCATCTCTCTTGCCTGCGTTCAGTTAAACGAGTATCAATACGGATGCAGTAGTTAATAAAGTCACCTAACGCAGTGGGAGGGTCGGCACGAGCAAGTTCATCCTTAATCAGTGAGGATAACCCCTTTCGAAAAATAGATTTTTTGGCGGAATTGTCCCAGGTGGTATCAAGGGCCCATCTCCTGAAATCCAAGGCATATTCAGCTACCGAGTGCTTACCTTGGCGCAAAGCTAACATGGCTGCTTCAGCTGTTGCACCTCGATTGGGGTCATCAAACACCTGCCCCATGGCTGAAATAAAATCATCAAGGTGATTCAAACAATCATCCTCAGTCTCAATCAGAGGGTTTGCCCACATCAAAGCCTTGTTGGTAAGCAACATAATTATAGTAAGCACCTTAGATCGTTCAGTAGGAAATTGTGAAGCATGTGCAGAAAAAAAAAGATTGCATTGATTAACAAATCCCCTGAATTTTTCACGTTCACCACCAAAACGAAAAGGGGGCAACTTGGGAATCCCAGAACTCGGGGCCACGGCAGGAGCCTGGACTCGCCCCTCCAGAACCTCAATCCTGGCTCGCAAATCCTGGGTAGTCTGTCCAACCACTTGCAAATTGTGATTATTTAGGTCCTGAAGATTTGTAAAACGGGTCTTTATATTCTGCAAATCTGCAAGGATATTATCAGTCACTCCGCAAAGTTCCTTTATGCGGGCCTCCATTTTCTAGATCTTTTAAGACAGGATACTGGAAAAAGAGGAGAAAAAAAAAAAAAACAATAGTGTTCACCTGTGGCAACACTGAAGAAAGAAAAAACTTTAAGGGAACTGCTCACCTGGAATGGTTGTGAGAAGTCACAACCACTATCATCACAGAAAGCTTTCAACCAGACATCTGATATCCAGAGTTTCAGCAGACAAAAAGAGAAGAGAAAAAAAAAACAAAAACAATAGTGTTTACCTGTGATAACACTGCAGAAAAAAAAACTTAAGGGAATTGCTCACCTGGAATGGTTGTGAGAAGTCACAACCACTGTCATCACAGAAAGTACAACCGGACATCCGATATCCACAGTACAGCAGACAAGCCTTTCCAGACCCAGCAGACACTAACGTTTGGCTTCAGAATCTTGTAATGTATGTGGTACAGTTCATAAAGCGTCTTGTGCTTGGGTGCGATGTAAATACTTGAGACACAGGTTGATAAAGAAAGTCTTGTATTGCTTCATACAAATTGGCAAAAATAAACACACAGGTTGCAAACACAGAAGCAGGAGACACAGCAGGCCAGAGTAATCTAAGCTCAGCAATAACTCTCCACAACAGATTCAGATCTTCTTCTCTGTTACCGCAAGTCCATGCAAACGTGAGGCTCTCAAGAGCAGAGTTCAGAGTCCACAAGTGCTTCAGAGTTCCTCAGTAGGAATGGCTGGAGTACAAGGTCCAAGGCTTCAGGAGTCAGAACACAGGTTCACTGCAGGCTAGATTCTGAAGCACTGATTGCTCAGCTGTGGCTGTTTAAGAAGCAAACGGAGAGAATCAGGGCGGGAACATGCAAGCTGGAAAACTCCATTTTGACTGAGGGCAAGATAGCTGCAGCAAAACAGAAAGCAAAATGGCCGACGAACAAACTGAGTTTCAGAAACAGATACACAGAACCTTACATGTGGTGTGGATCTGCATCATGCAGGGACTCTGAGGAGATGCTGCAGAGGTGGAAGGAGCCATAGAAGTGTAGTCACCAAGCAGATGCCTCATCAGAAGCTGAGGTCTCAAGTGAAGCTGTGAGGAACAAGACTGAAGATATGGGGACTGACTCTGTCCAGGAATCTGTTTCTGCCGAAGACAGCGGCGTGGACGGGTTACGGTTCGGATCAGTAGCTGCAACTCGTGAAGCTCAGGCTGGAAGTTCGGCGCCCGGAGCCCCAGCGGTGTTCCCGAGTGACACCAAGGATCTGGATAAATCACAAGATGAGATTTTGAGACATCAGGCTGGCATTGGTGAGCTCAAGCGCACTTTCATGGAGTCTACATCGGAGCCACGTCCAACAAATGGGAAAAGCGATGTGTCACTCCGTTGCCGCTGCAGACACACGGGAGCTCAGATGGGATGCAGAACGTGGTGGAAGAGAAGAATCCGGCGGGTTCTGAGTATACAGATGCAGCTATCAAGGAGAACTTGAAAGCCGGAATAAATGGAAATATTGGAGACCATAATGATGTGACTGAAGAGGTAGAATGTAAGACTGACGGTAGGGCTTCTGAGCATGTTCTACCAGAAGAGCCTGAAGAAGGGGCCGAAGACATAAAAGACGTCCAACAGGTACCAGATGAATTGATGACTTCTCAGAAAAAACTCCAAACTGTGATGAAGGAGTGTGATGAAAGCCATGAGCATCTTCGTGAGAAGGTCAATGAAGTAAAAGGAAGGATACAGGGAATCTCTTCGTTGCAAGAGCAAATGCTGCTCAATAAGTCTAAGGCTCTATATAAGAATGCTGATGTCACGTATGAACATTACAATTCACTGGAGACTTAGCGGATGAATTATGTGTACTGCAAAAGAAAAATGATCAGCTCCTTCTACAGTCCCAATCATTTGAACAGTGTAGCTTAAAATGGTCAGAGACCATGGCAGAGGAGCTTAAGGTCTGTGAAATAGACTTTATGAGTCAACCGATATTCAAGAAAATAGATGTGCTAAAGAGGGTTCAAGGGGAACTAGAGAAAAGTGAAAAACCCCCTATACCTTCTGTGATAGTTGGTGACACATGGTCAGTGCACCAGGGACAGGAGGTACGTGAGTTTCTGACGAAGAGTCAGCAGAAGTGTTCTGATGTGCCGGGTCGTACTTCTCTGGCCAGGCACTATATCGAAACTGAGCCCGGCCCTAAGGTCAAGATGAAACCGTGCAGGATACCCGAGGCCCGCAGAGAGCATAGGCCTGGGAGGGTACAGGGTAGTGCGGATGCTTCAGATGAAGAGAAAGCTGATGTTGGCTATGGCTCAGGTGAAGATACAGATGACAGTAGTGAAGATGAAGCTGATGAGGGCCATGACTGGTCCAGAGTTCACTGTCTTTTTTGGATTGTTGACCAGCCCTCCGGTCTGGATGACCAGCCCTCCGGTCTGGAGAAGAGGGGGGGGATATGTGAGACAGTGAGAGTATGTGTGTTGAATGGGGTGTACATTTCACCTAGATACTTTGCTGACTGGTATAAGGGAAATGTATGGCTTTGTAAACCTAGTGGTAGAGAAAGGTCACTACACCTTACATTCAGTACACACTTGCAGCTCAGGCCTGAAACCACTCAGCTGTTAATTAGGAGACCAGAAGTAGGTGTCTGCGAACAAAGACAGAGAGCTCGCTTAGTCTGGACAAGGAGTCCAGGCACAAGAAGGAGTCTCCAGGAGTATGAGCTGTCTCAGTCTGGGTGCTCGATGTACCCTGGACACAGGAGTAGTCTCTGTGAGAATCCATGCGGATAGCTGCTGAATAGGAGGGGAGCTCTCTCAAGTCTGGACGTTGGATATGCCTTCAGACACAAGGAGGAGACTCTGTGAAACTCCATGCTGGTAACTACTGAACATATGTGTTGTTTTGGGGACAGGCTGTTAGAGTCTGGTCCCGGATAGATAGGGAAATCTATCTAAGTGTAGTAAGTGGCTGGACAAGCCCAGGCTTATGTTTATGATTTGGTTTTGATTATGTTCTGTTTGCTGTGGACTTTAATAAAACTGGTTGCGGCCAGTTTTTACCAGAACTGCTGTCTGTGAATGAACTGTTTTATGCCATTCCGTCTACCAGGACGGCGATCCCAGAGCTATATCCCCTGAAAAGCTTACAATAGTATAATAGCCGCTAATTCAATTGCCGGCTTTTGTGAAAATGCAGAACCCGACATGAAATGACACTTGGTGTACATAGGGTTAACCATGTCCTTTGCTATCTGATTTGCACAAACAATTACATCAGTCTATGTAATGTATGGTGTACAGTTCATATAGCGTCTTGTGCTTGGGTGCGAGGAAAACAAATGAGACACAGGTTTGATATAGAAGGACTTGTATTACTTCATACAAGTGGCAAAAATGGTCACACAGTTTGCAGGTACAGAAGCAGGAGACACAGCAGGCCAGAGTAACTTAAGCTCAGCAAAAACTCTCCACAACAGGTTCAGGATCTCTTCTCTGTTACCGTAATTCCATGCAAACGTGGATTTATCAAATAGCAGGTTTCCAGAGTCCACAAGTGTTCCAAAGTTCCTCAGTAGGAAATAGCTGGAGTACAAAGTCCAAGGTTTTCCAGGAGTCAGGTCACAGGCTCACTGCAGGCTTGATTCTGAAGCACTGATTGCTCAGCTGAGGCTGCTTAAGAAGCAAGAGGGAGAGAATCAGGGCGGGAACATGAAAGCTGGAAACTCCATATTGACTGAGGGCAAGATAGCTGCAGCAAGACAGAAAGCAAAATGGCCGACGGAAAAACTGAGTTTCAAGAAACATGTACAAAGAACCTTACATTACTCCCCCCTTAGGGACAACCTCCGGATGACCTCAGACCAGGCTTGTCTGGGTACCTCTGATGAAACTGGCGGAGCAAGCGAGGAGCATTAACGTTATTGACTGGTTCCCATGAGTTGTCCTCCACTGGGTAGCCCTGCCATTTAATCAAATATTGTAACTGATTTCTGTACAACCTGGAATCTAGAATCCTTTCCACCACAAATTCTTCCTGACCATCGACTAGCACTGGGTCAGGGCAAGGAGAAGAACGTCCAGGAAACGTATTGGGTGTTGCAGCCTTTAGTAGGGATACATGAAAGACAGGGTGGATTCTCATAGTTCTGGGCAGTTGAAGACGACAAGCAACGGCACTTATAATTTTACTGATTTTATAGGGTCCAATGTACTTATGTCCCAACTTAGACGATGGAATCCTTAACTTAAGATTTCTGGTTGACAGCCAGACCAAGTCTCCTACCTTGAAAGCTGGTGCAGGTTTATGAAATTTATCTGCTGCTTTCTTGTACCTTTCCTGAGCCAATTCCAGATTTTCCTTTAGAAGATCCATATTCTTTTGTAAAGACGTGATTCTTTCAGCCACTGCTGGCAAGGGCGTTTCTATGGGAAATCGAGGAAGAATGTTAGGATGATAACCTAAATTGGAGTAAAAAGGAGACTGCTTAGTGGAGGCGCTCTGAGAGTTGTTATAAGAGAACTCAGCCAGTGGAAGTAGATCCACCCAATCATCCTGTAGGTGGCAGATAAAGCAGCGGAGATACTGCTCCAGGGTCTGATTGGTTCGTTCTGTCTGTCCATTAGTCTGGGGATGAAAAGCAGAAGAAAGGTTTACTTTAATGTCCAATGCGGCACAGAAATTTTGCCAAAACCTTGAAGTGAATTGCACCCCTCGATCCAAAATAACCTCATCCGGTACTCCATGTAAGCGAAACACATTCTTAATCATCAAATCTGATGTCTGTTTTGCAGTGGGTAAGCCGACACAAGGGATAAAATGAGCTGCCTTTGTTAAACGATCAACCACCACTAGAATGGTGTTCTTCCCTTGAGAGGTTGGTAACTCCACAATGAAGTCCATAGAAATGGATCCCCACGGGCGGGACGGGGTGGGAAGGGGTTGCAACAGACCAGTTGGTGAGGAGCGAGGTGTTTTGCATCTTGCACAGACTTCACATGAAGTGACATAGTTTAAAACATCTTTCCTGTAAGTGGGCCACCAAAAGAAACGAGAAAGAAATTCCTGTGTCTTTAGAATTCCTCTATGCCCAGCTATCTTGGAATCGTGGATGAGTTGCAATACTCTCAATCTGACTGTTTCAGGTATATACAGACGTTGTCCCTGAATCCACACACCATTCTTAAAGACAAGACTTACGTCCCTTGGGGTTGTGCCAACAAGGAATCCGCATGGTATGCTTCCTTGATGTCTTTAAGTAGGTCTTGATTATGAATCACTCCCAGGAATCTAGACTCAGGAAGAATAGTCTTAGGAGGAGTAAGTGGACGGGTCTCTGCTAAATGAATCCTAGAGAGTGCATCAGCCTTTCCATTGCGCGATCCTGGCCTATAAGAAATTACAAAATTAAATTGGTTTTGGAAAAGATTCCAGCGAGCCTGGCGAGGAGTCAGGCACTTAGCCGACCTGATAAATTCAAGGTTACGATGGTCTGTCAGGACGCCTATTTGCTGTGCAGCTCCCTGAAGAAGGTGTCTCCATTCTTTGAAGGCGGCAATAATGGCCAACAACTCTCTATTGCCCACATCGTAGTTCCTCTCAGCCGAAGACAACTGCTGGGAAAAGAAGGCACAGGGATGCAAGACATTCTTCTCACCTGTTCTCTGAGAGAGTATAGCTCCAACGGCACAGTCTGAAGCATCCACCTCTATTATGAAGGCAAGTTCGGGGTTGGGATGTACTAAGATAGGTGCGGTGGTAAATTTATCCTTTAGATGGGAAAATGCTTCCTGGGCTTGGGGGGTCCAGGAGAACCTAGACTCTTTCCGGGTAAGTTGGGTGATAGGTGACACTACCTCAGAGAAATTCCTAATGAAACGTCTATAGAAGTTGGCAAACCCGATGAAGCACTGCACCTCCTTCACATTTCTAGGAATTGGCCAATCCTTGATGGCTTGGGTCTTGCTTCCATCCATACTAATTCCTTGTGTAGACAGTACATACCCCAGAAATTGAATTTCGGTCCTATGGAATTCACACTTTTCAAGTTTGATGTAAAGATGGTTTTGTCTTAGACGTTCTAAGACCATTCTCACATGTCCATGATGTTCCTCTGTGGAGTTAGAAAAAATTAGAATATCATCCAAATAAATCACCATGAATGTATCTAGGAGATCCCTGAAGATGTCATTCACCAAGTGTTGGAAAGTGGCTGGGGCGGTACTCAGACCAAAAGGCATAACTAGATATTCAAAGTGTCCATAGCGTGACCTGAATGCAGTCTTCCATTCATTCCCAGGTCTAATACGGACCAAGTTATAGGCCCCACGGAGATCCAGTTTAGAGAAAATTTTGGCATGCCGCACTCTCTCCAATAACTCAGGGATTAAAGGCAATGGATAACGGTTTCTAATAGTAACCTTATTGAGTTCCCTATAGTCTACGCAGGGTCTCAGAGATCCATCTTTCTTCTTCACAAAGAAGATGGGTGCACCTGCAGGAGATGAAGAGGGGCGTATGAAGCCCTTGGCTAGATTTTCGTCTATGTAATCCTTTAAAGCCTTTAGCTCGGGCCCCGCCAGGGGGTAGATCTTACCAAAAGGTATCTCTGCTCCAGGCAATAATTCAATTGGACAATCATATGGACGGTGAGGGGGAAGCTGGTCAGCGTTCTTCTTGTCACATAAATCCACATAGTCCTGGTATACAGCTGGTAGTTCAGGGACTGACATGGTTCCTTTAGGAACAGAGCAAGCTGAAACTTCTGGACTCATCTGTTTCTCTGGAAAGTGTAATTCCTTGGTCTCCCAGTTAATGGTAGGGTTCTGAGCCTGCAGCCATGGTAGCCCTAGAATAATGGGAAAGTGGGGAGAAGAGATAAGCATAAAGGACAGTTTCTCTTGATGATCTTTACCCATAAGGACCCTCAAAGGCTCCGTTTCCTGATCCACTGGTCCAGAGGTCAGCAGGGAGCCATCCACAGTCTCCATCTGTACTGGAGTAGCCTTCTTCACTGAACGTATCCCCTGTTTCAGAGCAAAGGAGATATCCATAAAATTTCCACTTGCCCCTGAGTCGATCATAGCAGAGCTAGACACCCAGACTGAGTCAACCCAGAGTTTGATGGAAAGGAAGCAATGAGAATTGTTTTTCTTACAACTCAGCTGGGACACCGCTGAGGAAACTTGAAAAATTGCAGCGTTTACACAGTCATCGTCCTCAGAAGTGACGGAGTTTAAGTCCGAGAAATCAATATCTGTTGCTGCAGATCTCTCTGGAGCCTGAGGCTCGGACCTGACAGATCTCCTCTCGCAACACTCACAGTGAATGACTGCTGCAGTAGTCTTACGAGAACGTCTGGGGCAGTTTATAATGAAGTGCCCTGACTTACCACAGTAGAAACATAGATTTTCCTTTAAACTATGTTCTTTGCGTGCATCACTAACCCGTCTTTGTAAAGAGTCCACCTGCATGGGTTCAGGTTCAGGTTCCCGTGTGATCCTACTCAAAGGTTCCTTAGCTGGGGAGGAAGGTAGGAAAAGGTTAGTGCGATGACTTTCGAACCATCTCTCTTGCCTGCGTTCAGTCAGACGAGCATCAATACGGATGCAGTAGTTAATAAAGTCACCTAACGCAGTGGGAGAGTCGGCACGAGCAAGTTCATCCTTAATCAGTGGAGACAACCCTTTTCGAAAAATAGATTTTTTGGCGGAACTGTCCCAAGTGGTATCGAGGGCCCATCTCCTGAAATCCAAGGCATATTCGGCTACTGAGCCTTTACCTTGGCGCAAAGTTAACATGGCTGCTTCAGCTGTTGCACCTCGATTGGGGTCATCAAACACCTGCCCCATGGCTGAAATGAAAGCATCAAGATGATCCAAACATTCATCCTCAGTCTCAATCAGAGGGTTTGCCCACATCAAAGCCTTGTTAGTAAGCAACATGATTATAGTAAGCACTTTAGATCGTTCAGTGGGAAATTGTGAAGCATGTGCAGAAAAAAAAAGATTGCATTGGTTAATAAATCCCCTGAATTTCTCACGTTCACCGCCAAAATGAAAAGGGGGTAACTTGGGAATCCCAGATCTCGGGGTTATGGCAGGAGCCTGGACTCGTTCCTCTAGAACCTCAATCCTGGCTCGTAAATCCTGGGTAGTTTGTCCAAACACTTGCAAATTGTGATTAGTGAGGTCCTGTAGGTTTGCAAAACGGGTCTTTATAGTCTGTATATCTGCAAGGATTGTATCAGTCACTCCGCAAAGCTCCTTTATGCGAGCCTCCATCTTCCAGATCTTTTAAGACAGGAGTACTGGAAGGAGAAGAGAAAAAAAAAAAACAATAGTGTTTACCTGTGGTAACACTGCAGAGTAAAATTAAGGGAATTGCTCACCTGAAATGGTTGTGAGAAGTCACAACCACTGTCATCACAGAAAGTATAACCGGACATCTGATATCCACAGTCACAGCAGACACAGCCTTCCCAGACCCAGCAGACACTAACGTTTGGCTTCAGAATCTTGTAATGTATGGTGTACAGTTCATATAGCGTCTTGTGCTTGGGTGCGAGGAAAACACATGAGACACAGGTTTGATATAGAAGGACTTGTATTACTTCATACAAGTGGCAAAAATGGTCACACAGTTTGCAGGTACAGAAGCAGGAGACACAGCAGGCCAGAGTAACTTAAGCTCAGCAAAAACTCTCCACAACAGGTTCAGGATCTCTTCTCTGTTACCGTAATTCCATGCAAACGTGGATTTATCAAATAGCAGGTTTCCAGAGTCCACAAGTGTTCCAAAGTTCCTCAGTAGGAAATAGCTGGAGTACAAAGTCCAAGGTTTTCCAGGAGTCAGGTCACAGGCTCACTGCAGGCTTGATTCTGAAGCACTGATTGCTCAGCTGAGGCTGCTTAAGAAGCAAGAGGGAGAGAATCAGGGCGGGAACATGAAAGCTGGAAACTCCATATTGACTGAGGGCAAGATAGCTGCAGCAAGACAGAAATCAAAATGGCCGACGGAAAAACTGAGTTTCAAGAAACATGTACAAAGAACCTTACAGTCTATGTGTGCAAAATTTCACACCTGTAGGGGTTCATTAAAGGTGTAAATTCGTAGCAAAAAAGTCCGTTTTTTTTACAACGAATTTACAACTTTAATTAACCCCTACAGGTGTGAAATTTTGCACACACAGACTGATGTAATTGTTTGTGCAAATCAGATAGCAAACGACATGAAAAGACATGGTTAACCCTATGCACACCAAGTGTCATTTCATGTCGGGTGCTTCTGTCTTTTCACAGAAGCCGGCTTTACCCGGCAATTGAATCAGAGGCTATTTTACTATGTAGAAGTGTATAAACTATACATATATGTATATAAAATATATATGTCACAATGACATGTATATATATATATATATATATATATATATGTATTCTATGTGTGTATATTTTGTGTTTACAAGGAAAGAAAGTGTTTTTTTAGTTGCGATATTTTGTTCCCATAGACTTACATGGGACTTCCGGTATCGGAATCGGATATCGCCGATATTTAGTGATATCGGCGATACCATTCCGATCCGATATTTTTGGATATCGGAAAGTATCGCTCAACTCTAGTCACATGCTTTACAGGGAAGGTTGATACTGTAGCCCAAGATCTACTGAACTGATCTAGAACTGATCTCAACAGCTACAAAATGACAGTTTAGTTTTACACGGATGAACTAAATCAAATGTAAAATTGATGTAATATTTTTTTTTAAATTAAGACTAACTAAACCTTTAAAATATTTCTTTCATATTTCAGTGCTTTTATAAATACAAGCAGATCGGTGGGAGTACAGGTACTAAAATCCCAGCCAATTGCTATAATCCCCTCCCACCCCTTCCCAAGAGTTATACAGCAGAGTGGAGGGTACAGTTCCTATTTTAACATGCACACAGTGTGGGATACCGATTCAATAGAAATAGAAAGTGTTGTGCTTCATGCTCCTTTCAACTGAGCTGCACACCTCTCAGGAGGGAGGGATTTGAGTGATTGTTGGGGTCTCAGGACCCGGTCTCCCACTAATCTGCTTGTATTTATGAGTGCACTTTATAGGTAAAAGTAGAGTGTAAATCAGTCAAACTACACAATTAAATTTGGATTTTTTTACATAAAGTACAGGGAATAGTTGGAAAATAGCACTTTGAATAGAGATGAACGGACAGGTTGAAATTCAAATTGGCCAACTTAGCCAAAACATTGTAAAATATTTGAGATGAATAAATTTGCTGCGAATCACAATACTCCAGTAAATATGAGTATAATACTCCGAGGTCTCCCAGGACTGTATTGAACCCATTTTGAGCTCTTAAAGTGAATCTGTCACCCCATTTTTGGAGTATGAGATGAGGCCACCGCCATCAGGGGCTTATCTACAGCATTCTGTAATGCTATAGATAAGCCCCCGATGTTACCTGAAAGATGAGAAAAACGAGTTAGATTATACTCACCCATGGGCGGTCTGCCGTCCGGTCGGGTCCGATGGGCGTCGCGGTCCGGTCCGGCGGATCCCATCTTCTAGCGAAGCCATCTTCTTCTCTGCATCCTGTTGCGGCTCCGGCGCAGGCGCACTGCTCTGCTCTGCCCTGGTGAGGGCAGAGCATAGTACTGCAGTGCGCAGGCGCCGGACCTCTCTGACCTTTCCCGGCACCTGCGCACTGCAGTACTCTGCTCTGCCCTCACCAGGGCAGATCAGTGCGCCTGCATTGGAGCCGCGACGGGACGCAGAGAAGAAGATGGCTTCGCTAGAAGATGGGAGGCGCCGGACCGGACCGCGACGCCTATCGGAACCGACCGGACGGCGGACCGCCCCGGGTGAGTATAATCTAGCTAGTTTTTCTCATCTTTCAGGTAACATCGGGGGCTTATCTACAGCATTACAGAATGCTGTAGATAAGCCCCTGATGGCGGTGGCTGCATCTCATACTCCAAAAATTGGGTGACAGATTCCCTTTAATTGCAAACGCAGTCTTATTAATGTTCAAATGACCTCAATCTATCTGACTAGGGGTAAATGGATGATAGACAGTGGTAACCAGGAGCGTAGTTAACAACACACTCAAGTATTAGACTTTTTAGGTTTCTTAAATAGTAAATACGATTCAAAAATTAGCTCTTTTTGGAAGCTGACGCCTACCTTGCTGGTGTTTATACACAGGTCGTGCACATGTAAGAAGCCGAGCCTTTTTCACACAGGATTATAAAATATCCCTGTTTTGAGGAGTTTCAAGAGCTTTATTCTTGCAAAAACAGTTGTGTTGTATTGAACCTGAAGAAATAATGGCTTTTCAACTATAAGTAAAAAATGTTCCCTGTTTTTGGGATCCACAACAGGTTTCCTATCCTCAAACAAATTAAGCAATTATTAAGGCTTTTTGTAAGTCCGTAAAAAAAAATCTCTTTTCTTTTAGCAAGCAGTAACAGGCTAGCTGTTTTCAAAGTGAAGAAGCAATGGCTTGTCAACAAGCCTTCTCAAAAAATTAGCCATATTTTGGGAAGCTGTTTCATGTTTGTGTACCCTCGAAAGTGTGTTTCCCAGCATCAGTAATGTCTTGCGTTATAAAACACAGAGGGCAACCAGGAGATGAGTGGATGTGCTGTGGCAGTGGCAGCGACAGAAGCTACACAGATGCAAATTAGGCGTGGGCATGCAAGGAGATGTGTGTAGGATAGCAAAGGTAGGCCCGGGGACTAGCAGTACAACAGTATAGATGACATAATGGACAGGAAGTTAATGCCTCATTCAGAATGGGCCATCGGCACTGGTGGAAGCAGAGCAGTGTAAAAGCCATTTTTTCAGTTGAAACGGATTCTTCTGTGGTTAATAAAGTATCCAGGACATGGTCTACAAGTGTTGCATTCCTCGTGTCAAGCCACTCAAGACCAATAGACAACGCCAGAAGCGTCTTACCTGGGCCAAGGAGAAAAAGAACTGGACTGTTGCTCAGTGGTCCATGGTGTTGTTTTCAGATGAAAGTAAATTTTGCATTTCATTTGGAAATCAAGGTCCCAGAGTCTGGAGGAAGAGTGGAGAGGTACACAATCCAAGCTGCTTGAGGTCTAGTGTGAAGTTTCCACAATCAGTGATGGTTTGGGGAGCCATGTCATAAGCTGGTATAGGTCCACTGTGTTTTATCAAGACCAAAGTCAGCGCAGCCGTCTACCAGGAAATTTTAGAGCACTTCATGCTTCCCTCTGCAGACAAACTTTTTGGAGATGGAAATTTCATTCTGCAGCAGGACTTGGCACCTGTCCACACCGCCAAAAGTACCAATACCTGGTTTAGAAACAACAGTATCACTGTGCTTGATTGGCCAGCAAACTTGCCTGACCTTAACCTCATAGAAAATCTATGGGGTATTGTCAAGAGGAAGATGTGAGACACCAGACCCAACAATGCAGATCAACTGAAGGCTGCTATCAAAGCAACCTGGGCTTCCATAACACCTCAGCAGTGCCACAGGCTGATCGCCTCCATGCCACACCGCATTGATGCAGTAATTGATGCAAAAAGGAGCCCCGACCAAGTATTGAGTGCATATACTGAATATGCATTTCAATAGGCCAATATTTCGAATTTTAAAATCATTTTTCAAGCTGGTGTTATAAATTATTCTAATTTACTGAGATAATGACTTTTGAGTTTTTATTCGCTGTAAGCCATAATCATCAACATTAACAGAAATAAACACTTGAAAGAGATCACTCTGTTTGTAATGACTCTATATAATATATGAGTTTCACTTTTTGTATTGATGAACTATAATAAATTAAATTTTTGATGATATTCTAATTTTGTGAGAAGCACCTATATATGTATATTAGATAGATGTACAGATAGATACATACAGAAAGATAGATATAAATATGTGAGTGAGATATATAAGCAGTGCTTTGCGTGTGTAGCTTGCTGTACATGTATCTTTCTCTTAAATACATTTTTTTTCGAAAAAAATGGCGTGGGATCCCCTTAAATTTTATTAACCAGCAGAGGGAAAGTTGACAGCTTGGGGCTGATGTTTATAGCCTGAGAAGGCGGTAAAACACATGGAGATTTCCAGGCTATTAATATCAGCTCACAGCTGTATATTGATCCTTTACTGGTAATTAAAATGGGGGACCCCCCAAAAATAACCTAGGGTCCATTTCATTAACCATACTAGACTTAGTATGCAGCTGTGAGCTGATATTGATAGCCCGGGAAGTTCCATGGGTATTACCCCCTTCCCAGGCTTTAAACATCAGCCTCCAGCTGTCCACTTTCCCTCTGCTGGTTAATAAAATGTCAGGGGGATCCCATGCCATATTTTACAGAAATTTATTTATTTCATAATTAAATACATGTACCATAAACTGCACACACGCTGTACTAATTATATATGTTAATGACATCTTTATATCTATTATATGTGTATATACTAATTCTAACGATTCTATTTTGTTGGGTCACGCTGTTATTTTACTTTTCGTGGCTGCTAAAATGTCAGGTTTTCAAGGACATAGGTGTGTAAAAATCGGGTGGCACTCGCATAGTCCGACTGCCGTGCAATTTTGTTATCACACCCATTGACTTGCATTGGCAAGTCTCGTCCAAGATACGAAGACAATTTCAGCATGCTGAGATTTTATATTCAGGGCTCATACTCACTTGAGCCGAAAACGGATGATTTTCAGCTGATAAAAAATCGGATTCAAATCGGACCAATGTTATTCAATAGGTGACATCTCATTTGCGATTTTTTTTTTCTCAGCCAAAATCGGTGTGAGAAAAAAATCACAACATGCTGCGATTTGATGCGATTTTGGCATGATAATCGCTAATGCAATAGATGGCGCTATAAAAAATGGCATGCAAATCGCATGACAATTGCACATAATCGGACCATCCTGAAAACTGACCGTTTTTTTTCCAGCAAGTGAGTATGAGCCCTCAGTCCAGTTTCAGCTGAGAAAAAAATTGCAGATGATCAGACAGGGATTCATAGATAAACATTGGTTTTTTATCGGATTGCATTGGTCCGTTTTTCTCACAGATGAGTATGAGCCCTAAATGTGAAAATACAAAAGCTACATTATTCTTAAAGAGGTTGCATTATGTGTATATACTCTGAATATTTAGTTCTACGAGGAATTTTTTGTGTATTCGGGTGAGTCCATGCTTGTCTTTATAATCTATGTAGTGAAATACTTAAAAACATGTCTTGTTACCTTTTATATTTAGGCTTTTACTATATGCAGTTGAGATATTTTGCAGCATTAGGCTATGTTCACACAATACATTTTTGCTGCATTTTTTTGCTCTGTTTTTTAATGCAAGGTAAAAGCTGTTTTTTCAGCACCAGCAAAAGCTATGAGATTTCAGAAATCTCATGTAGACACATTGATTTTGTTTTCCCAAATGAATTGAAAAACTGCAGCATGTGAATTATTTCAGCATTTTTGCAGTTTTTTTGCCCATAGAAAGCAATTTGTAATAGGTAAGTGCAAAAAAGCAGCAAAAATGCATCAAAAAGCATTACCATCAGTTTTTGAAGCATTTTTAATGAAAAAACGCATGTACATCAGTATGTGAAACCCATTTATTTTGGGGATTTTCACAAGTATAAACCATAATGTCTTGATATCCTCTCCTGAGCATGGCAGTTAGTATTAGGACAGTTTAATTAAATTAGTAATATGTGATAAAGTAAACCGTACTGGACCATCTCAATGTCCGACCAATGTGTGAAAGTAAACAATGTCAAGAAGTGTAAACCAAAGATCTTCCTCTAAGTTAGCATGCCTGTTCTCTATGTTAAATATGTGCATTAGTTTTATAAAGCAAAGGTGCAACATAGAATTCATAAAGCCCTATAGCAAAATGAGTGGCCCAAATTAATGATGAGCAAGCACTAAAATGTTTGACTACTTGGAACTCGAATCAAGCAGGTTGGACGCTCAGACAGGCTCGAGTAACGAGCATAATGGAAGTCAATGGGAAACTCAAGCACTCAGAGGGCTTGGGGGGGCAGCAAAATCGCTGAAATGTCTGGAAACAGTGCTCAAATGGAGTGGAAACAGCATGGGGAAGACGCCTGGATGCGTCTCTGAGGCCTCATACTCACTGGTGCCGAAAACGGATGAAAATCAGACGATAAAAAATCGGATGCAAATCTGACCAATGTTATTCAATAGGTGAGTTCTCATTAGCGATTTTTTTCTCATCAGATATTGGTGTGAGAAAAAAATCGCAGCTTGCTGCGATTTGATGCGATTTTGGGATGAAAATCGCCAATGCAAGTCAATGGGTGCGATTAAAAAACTAACAGCACTCGCACCATGCAAGTGCTGTCCGATTTATATGCACCAGTCTCCTTTGAAAAGCCGGTAATTCATCCCCGGCTACTGTAAAATCACACTGACAGCTCACAAAACAGTAGATAAATACACATAGAATACACATATATATATATATATATATATATATATATATATATACATGTCATTGTAACACATACATATATATATATTTATAGTTCTTACACTTCTAAATACTGTAATAGCCGCTAATTCAATTGCCGGCTTTTGTGAAATCACAGAAGCCGACATGAAATGATACATTGTTTCCACACAGTTAACCATGTCATTTCCTGTATTTTGATATATGGTTTGAACTTACAATTACATGAGTGTATTTGTACAAAATTTCAGACATGTAGGGGTTAATTAAAGGTGTAAATTCGTTGAAAAAAAATGCGTGGGCTCCCGCTGTATTTTCTCCACCAGACAGACAAAGCAAGCGAGTGGGGGCAGATAATAATAGCCTAGGGAGGGTACATTTTTTTTGTGCCCCCCCTGGCTACTAACATCTGCCCCAGACACCCCAGAAAGGGCAAATCTATAATTAGATTCGCCCTTTCTGGCACTTTGCCCGTCTATTCCCATTGCCCTGTAGCGGTGGCGAATGGGTTAATAAGGCGTTAATGTCACCTTAGTATTGAAAGGTGACCTTAAGGCAGGTTAATAATTGAGAGCTGTCAGTTAGACAACTATCAATTATTAATCCTATTGAAGTAAATAAAAAACACAAACACACTTTAAGAATAAATAATTTTAATGAAATCAAAACACATATTTTTTGACCATCTTTTATTTCACTCTTAATCCGTTCGAAGCCCTTGTTCTTCTAAAATAAATATAAAATAATAAAACAACATTATTCTTACCTATCTGGCGATCTGTCACGTCCCACGATGTAATCCTTCACAAAGGGTTAACTAGCAATCAGATAAGCAGCGCAAGTAAAGGTACTGCCACACTAAGCTATCCCGCTAGCGATCTCGTTAGCGTTGCATACTAATGAGATCGCTAGCGGGATTGTTTCTATATCGCTAAATGCGGCCACATTTAGCGATATAGTTAACGACGCTATCGCCGTTAGCGATCTTCTTAACGACTTTAGCGGTACAAAAGTACCGCTAAATCGCTAAGAAAAGGTGCCACACAGCGATTAGATACTTACCCAGCGGGAGCGCCAGCGATGAAATAGGGTCCGGAGCGATTCCAGCGACGAGAGAGATCACAGCAGGAAGCTCGTCGCTGGAAGCTGCCGCACTGAACAATATCGCTAACGGGATCGCTAAATAGTGACGTTTTTTAGCGATCCCGTTAGCGATATTGTTTAGTGTGGCATACCCTTAATCCTGCGTGCTTATCTGATAGCTCCTGAATGAATGAGCTTATCTCCTGCCGACAGGAGAGGATGTGATTAATGAATGAAGCTTAATTGATTGTATCCCACTTTCACGTTAGGTCAGGTCACTGAAGTGAAAGTGGCAATAAATCAATTAAGCTCCATTCATGAATCTAGTCCTCTCCTTTCACTGGGAGAGTAACTGATTCATTCATGGGGTTACAACTTGGAGACAGCATTAGCTCTCTGCAAGCTGTAACCTGTTAACCCTTTCTGATGGATTACACCGTGGGACCTGACTGTACATCGGATTGGTAAGAATAATTTTGCTTTTTTATTTTTTTTTTTATTACAGGAAATGGTTTTAGCAGGAAAATAAAATATGGTCAAAAACTGTGTGATTATTTCATTAAACTTATTTTTTATTAAACTGTGTGTGTTTGATTTTTGTATCATACAATAGGATTAATAATTGATAGTTGTCTAATTGACAGCTCTCAATTATTAACCTGCCTTAAGGTCACCTTTCAATACTAAGGTGACATTAACGCCTTATTAACCCATTCGCCACCGCTACAGGGCAATGGGAATAGATGGGCAAAGTGCCAGAAAGGGCGAATCTAATTATAGATTTGCCCTTTCTGGGGTGTCTGGGGGCAGATGTTAGTAGCCGGGGGTGTTGTGAATGGGTTTGAGATGAGTTCTGAGCAGAGGCTCCCTCTGGTGGTTACAAGCGGTGCTAGTCTGTCCAGTGAAGATTGTGAGGACTGGGAATCAGGTGTTACTGACTGGTCTTATATAAGGGAGTCACCTTCCCATCAGGGTTGCCGGTGATCAATTGTTCTGGTCTGAATCCTTTATTCCAGTTTCCCTTGTAGCCTGCTGTGTCATGTCTGCATCTCCTGCTAACAGATAAGACATTTTCTTCTTTTGTGTTTGTGCTATATTTTTGCATTTTGTCCTGCACTTCTGTGGGGGCCTTCAGGGTCCCCTCCGGGGGCTTCTGCCCTCTCAGTTTTGTTCAGCCACTGATGTTTGTACTTTTGCTTTTTCCAGTTTTTTCAGTGGCTGCTGTTTTGATTTTGTTACACCAGAGAGCTAATTTAGGTGGTAGAGGTCGTGTGATCTCAGGTGTTTTTGAAATTAGAAGCAAGGAGAAAAATAGAGTCAAAATGCTAATAAAACATCATATTTTTATTAAATAACTAACAATACGACAAATAATGAAATCTAAATATACAACATACAATGAGGCATGAAAACCCACTGATTAAACAGTGGGAGTGAGCAGAAGAAATATCAGAAATGTAGGTAACAAAATAGCATAACAACCACAAAATTGTAGCAAGACAAAAGGTGTCCCAAATCAAAAATGCAAAGTGAGAATGGACCACATGACAGCTTAATAAAAATTATTATCGTGGCACAGCTGACCTAAGCAGTAGTGCTTTCCTTAAGCAGTATAGCAGACGGCTAGGGGCGCAGCTGGGAAATGCATAAGCCAAGAGCCAAATAGCCCATGAAGCTTCTCACTGGGAGAGCACAGTAACACTGGCATTGCATGCCCCAGAAGAGCAGCACAATCCGTCTGTCCAAACAATACTACAATCATTTAACAATCAATGGAGTTAGAAGCATATTGTGACCACTGAAGTAATTACCTGTCATGACTTTGCAGATCTGAATATGGGACACCGGATCCCCGACGCGCGTTTCGACACTCCTTCTTCAGGGGTAGTAGTCTGGGGAATCCGGTGTCTCCTTATATACCTGACTCGGACGGTCACGTGCTAAAAACAGATGGTAATAATAAAGGCTAGCATAGGTGTGTGCAGCCATAATTAGAGGCCCAGACTCTCACGCGCATGCGTCCACACCGGATAGTGGGTCACGTCACACGGGGCGGCCGGCGCCTGGCCGTCCCTAAGCAACGCAGCACACATCACGGGAGAGGAGCGAAATATCGCGAGAGTCAAAATACAAAGTGGGCAAAAAATAGGCACGTGATCAACGGAGGCAGGTACACAACGCTGCATTTAAAAAGCATCAATGTGGAGTGTATAAACTTGAGTCAAATATGAATATTGATTTACATAAGCTAATACTTAGTAACCAAGAAAATACAAAAAATGAAATACAAAAAACAAAATTGTATAAACAAAAAATGCATCAATAAGAATTTATTCACAAAACTTAATACTTAAACTAAACAATGAATAAACCATAATAACACTAGAATGGACCAGCAAATATTATGCTGAATATCGGTGCGAGAAATAATTCTCATAGGCGCACCATCTTAAATTCAACATAAAGGTGTATAGTAAAGTCACTATTAGGATTGCAATCCATCAGAATTGTATACAAGGGTTGTTGATTGTAGTGAGTCCACGTTGAATACTTATACATATGTTGTCTGGCGTAAAAGATGAGGAAGACTAAACAGGATTCACAGGCTGGAATGAATATTGTAATCACTTGAAAAAAGACAAAAACAATAAGGGAATTAAAACCAGCATTAAAAACAAACGTTAAAATAAAAAATACGCTAAGGGGTAGGACATGAGTTAACTGAGGACGGAAATGAAAAACTCCAGGATATCTCTATTTTAGAGAAACGAGGCGAAACCATGGGATTCGTTCAGGCCAACTGGGGACATTGTCCCCAGGGTGGTGATCCATCGACATTCTTTCTGCGCAAGTTGGCGCTTGATGTCTCCTCCTCTAATCCCGCTTTGTATATGTTGGATTCCTCTAACCATGAATGACTTTGGATTACAATGGTGAAACTGTTTAAAATGTCTAGGTATTGTTGTTAACATAGATGGGTCTGTGATATCGGCCGCGGCAAGAATATTGCCTACATGTTCCCTTGTGCGTATTTTGAGTTGCCGAGAAGTCATACCTATATAAATCTTTTGACAACCACAAGTAGCGTAATAAACAACCTGAGTTGTGTTGCAAGTTATATATTGTTTAATTGTGTAATTAATTTTCCCATCGGCCGATGAGAAGGTATTAGTTCGCATTATGTTCTTACACGCAACACAATTGGCACAGGGGTAGCAGCCCTGTGGAGGGCCACGTGAATTGAAGGGATTTCTCATTGTGGGAACATAGTGACTGTGTACAAGGATGTCAGCCAAATTTTGGCTGCGTCTAGCTGTCATTAATGGACGTTCGGAGAGAACAGCTGCCAATGTAGGTTCAGTTTGTAGAATATTCCAGTGACGTTGTAAAGATTCCCACATAGCGGACCATTCTCCATTGAAAGTGGAAATAAACCTGACTACGTCAGGCTCTTGATCTTTGATCTTCCTTTTATTTTGGGGATGTATTAGAGAGTTGCGCTGGCTCCTTTTGGCTCTAAGATAGCCATATTTAATACTTCTATTACTATACCCGCGCATTTGAAATCTCTCCCTAAGATCAAGAGCCTGCTCCTCAAAACATAAGTCAGTAGAACATACTCTACGCAATCTTAAAAATTGTCCAGTTGGGATGGCCCTTACAGTTGTCCCCTTGTCCATTTGTCCGGCAATAGATATATTCACTAGGTTGGTAACTGAGGATTTCAAACAGATCTCCATCGACGGAGACTGGATAACCTCACTGCCCAACAACGTGTTGCCTTGAGAGAACTACAATCTCTTGAGGATATCGTTGTAAAGCCGGCGGACAAGGGGGGAAATATAGTGGTGTGGCCTCAAGAACAATATGAAAAGGAGGCGTTTAGGCAGCTGAGGGATAGGAGGACATACCAAAGATTAGATCATAACCCTGTGAGAGCCTTCTCAGCAGAGTTGGAGATGATCCTCCATCGGGCATTTGAGGAGGGTTTAATCCCAAAAAAGTTTTTGAAGGTTTGGTGGTTAAGTCACCAAAAATACCAACAATTTACTTTGTGCCCAAGATACACAAAAATGCTATTGAACCTCCGGGGCGACCTATTGTGTCTGGCATGGGAGGGCTTTGTGAACCTATTTGTAAATTTGTGGATTACTATCTCAAACCACTGGTGGAGGTCTTGCCCTCCTATGCCAGGGATACAATGGACGTCCTGGCTAGGATAGATGGTGTGACCTTGGAACCTGACATGTTTTTAGTGACAGCTGATATAGAATCACTTTACACGTGTATCCGACATCAGGATGGTCTTGATGCTTGTCGCCACTTTTTGAGCAATGGGAGTTGGGATGGCCCTTTTTGTGAATTTATTTTGGATTTGCTTAATTTCATACTCACCCACAATTTTTTGTTTTCAAGGATAGGTTTTATTTACAGTCCGTTGGCACTGCCATGGGTGCGGCCTGTGCGCCCTCCTTCGCGAATCTCTTTTTGGGATATTGGGAGAGGGGAGTTTTTGGGGGGGAGGGCGCCCAGGCCGCTGACCATGTGCAGTGCTGGCTGAGGTACATCGATGATGTACTAATTATTTGGCAGGGCACTGAGCAGGAATTACAAACCTTCATGGAAGGGTTAAATCAAAACATTTTCAATATTAAAATCACTTATACTTATAGTAAGACCGAGGTGGACTTTCTCGATATTAAGATAACAGTAGATGAACACCTACGATTACAGACGGATATTTATCGTAAGCCCACCTCGGTCAATTCATTACTCCATGCTACTTCATGCCACCCGGGGACAACTGTAAGGGCCATCCCAACTGGACAATTTTTAAGATTGCGTAGAGTATGTTCTACTGACTTATGTTTTGAGGAGCAGGCTCTTGATCTTAGGGAGAGATTTCAAATGCGCGGGTATAGTGATAGAAGTATTAAATATGGCTATCTTAGAGCCAAAAGGAGCCAGCGCAACTCTCTAATACAACCCCAAAATAAAAGGAAGATCAAAGATCAAGAGCCTGACGTAGGCAGGTTTATTTCCACTTTCAATGGAGAATGGTCCGCTATGCGGGAATCTTTACAACGTCACTGGAATATTCTACAAACTGAACCTACATTGGCGGCTGTTCTCTCTGAACGTCCATTAATGACAGCTGGACGCAGCCAAAATTTGGCTGACATCCTTGTACACAGTCACTATGTTCCCACAATGAGAAATCCCTTCAATTCACGTGGCCCTCCACAGGGCTGCTACCCCTGTGCCAATTGTGTTGCGTGTAAGAACATAATGCGAACTAATACCTTCTCATCGGCCGATGGGAAAATTAATTACACAATTAAACAATATATAACTTGCAACACAACTCAGGTTGTTTATTACGCTACTTGTGGTTGTCAAAAGATTTATATAGGTATGACTTCTCGGCAACTCAAAATACGCACAAGGGAACATGTACGCAATATTCTTGCCGCGGCCGATATCACAGACCCATCTATGTTAACAACAATACCTAGACATTTTAAACAGTTTCACCATTGTAATCCAAAGTCATTCATGGTTAGAGGAATCCAACATATACAAAGCGGGATTAGAGGAGGAGACATCAAGCGCCAACTTGCGCAGAAAGAATGTCGATGGATCACCACCCTGGGGACAATGTCCCCAGTTGGCCTGAACGAATCCCATGGTTTCGCCTCGTTTCTCTAAAATAGAGATATCCTGGAGTTTTTTATTTCCGTCCTCAGTTAACTCATGTCCTACCCCTTAGCGTATTTTTTATTTTAACATTTGTTTTTAATGCTGGTTTTAATTCCCTTATTGTTTTTGTCTTTTTTCAAGTGATTACAATATTCATTCCAGCTTGTGAATCCTGTTTAGTCTTCCTCATCTTTTACGCCAGACAACATATGTATAAGTATTCAACGTGGACTCACTACAGTCATGGCCAAAAGTTTTGAGAATGACACAAATATTAATTTTTACAAAGTCTACTGCTTCACTTTTTCTAATGGCAATTTGCATATACTCCAGAATGTTTTAAAGAGTGATCAGCTTAACAGCAATTACTTGCAAAGTCAATATTTGGCTAGAAAATGAACTTTATCCCCCAAAACACATTTCAACATCATTGCAGCCCTGCCTTAAAAGGACCAGCTAACCTCTTTTCAGTGATTGCTCCATTAACACAGGTGTGGGTGTTGATGAGGACATGGCTGGAGATCAATCTGTCATGATTAAGTAAGAATGACACCACTGGACACTTTAAAAGGAGGCTGGTGCTTGGCATCATTGTTTCTCTTCTGTTAACCATGGTTATCTCTAAAGAAACACGTGCAGTCATCATTGCAATGCACAAAAATGGCCTAACAGGGAAGAGTATCGCAGCTAGAAAGATTGCACCTCAGTCAACAATCTATCGCATCATCAAGAACTTCAAGGAGAGAGGTTCCATTGTTGCCAAAAAGGCTTCAGGGCGCCCAAGAAAGACCAGCAAGCGCCAGGACCGTCTCTTAAAAGTGTTTCAGCTGCGAGATCGGGCTACCAGCAGTGCAGAGCTTGCTCAGGAATGGCAGCAGGCAGGTGTGAGTGCATCTGCACGCACTGTGAGGCGGAGACTCTTGGAGCAAGGCCTGGTCTCAAGGAGGGCAGCAAAGAAGCCACTTCTCTCCAGAAAAAACATCATGGACAGACTGATATTCTGCAAAAGGTACAGGCAGTGGACTGCTGAGGACTGGGGTAAAGTTATTTTCTCTGATGAATCCCCTTTTCGATTGTTTGGGACATCAGGAAAACGCCTCATTCGGAGAAGACAAGGTGAGCGCTACCACCAGTCTTGTCTCATGCCAACTGTTAAGCATCCTGAAACCATTCATGTGTGGGGTTGCTTCTCAGCCAAGGGAATCGGCTCTCTCACAGTCTTGCCTAAAAACACAGCCATGAATAAAGAATGGTACCAGAATGTCCTCCAAGAGCAACTTCTCCCAACCCTCCAAGAGCAGTTTGGCGATCAACAATGCCTTTTCCAGCATGATGGAGCACCTTGCCATAAAGCAAAGGTGATAACTAAATGGCTCAGGGAACAAAACATAGAGATTTTGGGTCCATGGCCTGGAAACTCCCCAGATCTTAATCCCATTGAGAACTTGTGGTCAATCATCAAGAGACGGGTGGACAAACAAAAACCTAAAAATTCTGACAAAATGAAAGCATTGATTGTGCAAGAATGGACTGCTATCAGTCAGGATTTGGTCAAGAAGTTGATTGAGAGCATGCCAGAGAGAATTGCAGAGGTCCTGAAGAAGAAGGGTCATCAACACTGCAAATATTGACTTGCGGCATTAACTCATTCTAACTGTCAATATAAGCTTTTGTTACTCATATGTTTGCAATTATTATATTTCTGTCTGTGATAAAAACATCTGTCAAACACACATAAAAACCAGAGGGCAGCAGATCATGTGAAAATAGAATATTTGTGTCATTCTCAAAACTTTTGGCCATGACTGTACAATCAACAACCCTTGTATACAATTCTGATGGATTGCAATCCTAATAGTGACTTTACTATACACCTTTATGTTGAATTTAAGATGGTGCGCCTATGAGAATTATTTCTCGCACCGATATTCAGCATAATATTTGCTGGTCCATTCTAGTGTTATTATGGTTTATTCATTGTTTAGTTTAAGTATTAAGTTTTGTGAATAAATTCTTATTGATGCATTTTTTGTTTATACAATTTTGTTTTTTGTATTTCATTTTTTGTATTTTCTTGGTTACTAAGTATTAGCTTATGTAAATCAATATTCATATTTGACTCAAGTTTATACACTCCACATTGATGCTTTTTAAATGCAGCGTTGTGTACCTGCCTCCGTTGATCACGTGCCTATTTTTTGCCCACTTTGTATTTTGACTCTCGCGATATTTCGCTCCTCTCCCGTGATGTGTGCTGCGTTGCTTAGGGACGGCCAGGCGCCGGCCGCCCGTGTGACGTGACCCACTGTCCGGTGTGGACGCATGCGCGTGAGAGTCTGGGCCTCTAATTATGGCTGCACACACCTATGCTAGCCTTTATTATTACCATCTGTTTTTAGCACGTGACCGTCCGAGTCAGGTATATAAGGAGACACCGGATTCCCCAGACTACGCCCCTGAAGAAGGAGTGTCGAAACGCGCGTCGGGGATCCGGTGTCCCATATTCAGATCTGCAAAGTCATGACAGGTAATTACTTCAGTGGTCACAATATGCTTCTAACTCCATTGATTGTTAAATGATTGTAGTATTGTTTGGACAGACGGATTGTGCTGCTCTTCTGGGGCATGCAATGCCAGTGTTACTGTGCTCTCCCAGTGAGAAGCTTCATGGGCTATTTGGCTCTTGGCTTATGCATTTCCCAGCTGCGCCCCTAGCCATCTGCTATACTGCTTAAGGAAAGCACTACTGCTTAGGTCAGCTGTGCCACGATAATAATTTTTATTAAGCTGTCATGTGGTCCATTCTCACTTTGCATTTTTGATTTGGGACACCTTTTGTCTTGCTACAATTTTGTGGTTGTTATGCTATTTTGTTACCTACATTTCTGATATTTCTTCTGCTCACTCCCACTGTTTAATCAGTGGGTTTTCATGCCTCATTGTATGTTGTATATTTAGATTTCATTATTTGTCGTATTGTTAGTTATTTAATAAAGACGCTATGCGGTCTTATATCAAGGAATCATTGGAGAAGGGTCATATCAGACCATCCTCTTCACCCTTAGGTGCCGGTTTTTTCTTTGTGGCCAAAAAGGATGGTTCATTAAGGCCGTGTATTGATTATCGTCTCTTTGAACAATATTACCCGTTACCCTTGATTTCTGACCTGTTTTCCAGGGTGAAAAATGCTACTTGGTTTACCAAGCTTGACCTCAGGGGGGCGTATAACCTTATTCGCATTAAGCACGGGGATGAATGGAAGACGGCATTCAATAGCCCTGAAGGGCATTTTGAGTACCTGGTGATGCCCTTTGGGCTCACTAATGCTCCTTCCGTCTTCCAGTCCTTCATGAATGACATTTTCAGGGATTTTGTGGACAAATTTCTGATTGTTTATTTGAATGATATCTTGATTTTTTCTAATGACAGGGACTCTCATGTGAAACATGTTCGAACTGTATTCCAGATTTTGAGAGAGAATGCTCTGTATGTGAAGGGATCAAAGTGTCTTTTTGGCGTACAGAGGATCTCATTTCTGGGATTCATTTTGTCCCCATCTGTTATTGAAATGGACCCGGTCAAGGTTCAGGCCATCTGTGATTGGGTCCAACCTACTTCATTAAAGGCTCTTCAGAGATTTTTGGGTTTTGCCAATTTTTATCGTAAATTTATTGGTAATTTCTCGGTTATTGTTAAACCATTAACTGATTTGACCAGAAAGGGTTCTGATGTGGTGAATTGGCCTCCTGAGGCAGTCTCTGCATTTCAGGAACTTAAGCAGAGATTCACTTCTGCTCCTGTTCTACGGCAGCCTGATGTTTCTCTGCCATTTCAGGTGGAGGTTGATGCCTCTGAAATTGGGGCAGGTGCCGTTTTGTCCCAAAAAGATCCAGAGACCTCTAAAAGTAACCCTTGTGCCTTTTTCTCTCGAAAATTTTCTCCTACTGAACGTAATTATGACGTGGGTAATCGGGAGTTATTGGCCATGAAGTGGGCTTTTGAAGAGTGGAGACATTGGCTGGAGGGAGTCAAACATCAGGTGGTGGTCCTTACGGACCATAAGAATCTGGTCTATCTGGAATCTGCCAAGCGACTCAATCCTAGACAGGCCAGGTGGGCCTTGTTTTTCACACGTTTTAATTTTGTGGTTTCCTTTCTTCCTGGCACTAAGAATGTTAAGGCGGATGCCCTCTCGAGGAGTTTCCTTGCGGACTCTCCTGAGTTATCTGATCCTTCTGTTATTTTGAAAGAGGGTGTAGTTCTTTCCGCCATCTCGCCCAATTTGAGATTTGCTCTGGAGGGGTGTCAGGAGGATAGGCCCGAGTGCTGCCCTGTTGGAAAATTGTTTGTCCCAGACCAGTGGAAAAAGAGTGTGATGTCTGAGATTCATTGTTCCGCGTTGGCTGGGCATCCCGGAATTTTTGGTACCAGAGACTTGGTTAGTCGGTCCTTTTGGTGGCCTACCTTGTCTCGTGATGTCAGGGAATTTGTGCAGTCCTGCGGGACTTGCTCTCGCTCCAAGCCTTGCTCTCGCTCTAGTGGTTTGTTGATGCCATTGCCTGTGCCCAAGAGACCATGGACCCATATCTCTATGGATTTCATTTCCGACCTTCCTGTTTCTCAGAGAATGACCACCATCTGGGTAATTTGTGATAGGTTTTCCAAGATGATACATCTTGTGCCATTACCTAAGTTGCCTTCCTCCTCTGAATTGGTGCCGTTGTTCCTTCAACATGTGGTTCGTTTACACGGCATTCCTGAGAACATTGTGTCTGACAGAGGAGTCCAGTTTGTTTCCAGATTTTGGAGGACTTTTTGTTCTAAACTGGGTGTTCAATTGTCTTTCTCCTCGGCATTTCATCCTCAGACCAATGGTCAAACTGAGAGAAAAACCAGACATTGGAGACTTATCTAAGATGCTTTGTGTCTGCTGATCAGGATGACTGGGTCTCTTTTTTGCCTTTGGCTGAGTTTGCTCTTAATAATAGGGCTAGCTCTGCTACTTTGATGTCTCCGTTTTTCTGTAATTCTGCATTTCACCCTCGATTTTCTTCAGGACAGACGGAGGCTTCTGTCTGTCCAGGTGTTGACTCTGTTGTGGAGCGTATGCAACTGATTTGGGACCAGGTAGTGGAGAGGTTGTCCCTCTCTCAGGAGAGGGCCCAGCGGTTTGCTAACCAGCATAGGACTGATGGTCCTCGGTTTAAAGTGGGGGACTTGGTCTGGTTGTCCTCAAAGAATATTCCTATGAGAGTAGCATCTCCTAAATTTAAGCCTAGGTTCATTGGACCTTATAAGATCATGGAGATTATTAATCCTGTTTCTTTTTGTGTGCTTCTTCCAGGGACATTTAAGATCCATAACGTGTTCCACAAGTCCTTGTTGAAGAGGTTTGTTGAGCCAGTGGTTCCTGCTGCTGTGCCTCCTGACCCTGTTTTGGTTGAGGGCAATCTGGAGTATGTGGTTGAGAAAATATTAGATTCTCGTTTTTCTAGACGGAAACTAAAGTATTTGGTTAAATGGAGAGGTTATGGTCAGGAGGACAATTCTTGGGTGTTTGCTTCGGACATCCATGCTAGGAGACTTATCCGTGCGTATCATAGAACTCATCCTGACCGACCTGGTTGCTCAAATGAGGGTTCGGTGACCCCTCCTCAAGGGGGGGTACTGTTGTGAATGGGTTTGAGATGAGTTCTGAGCAGAGGCTCCCTCTGGTGGTTACAAGCGGTGCTAGTCTGTCCAGTGAAGATTGTGAGGACTGGGAATCAGGTGTTACTGACTGGTCTTATATAAGGGAGTCACCTTCCCATCAGGGTTGCCGGTGATCAATTGTTCTGGTCTGAATCCTTTATTCCAGTTTCCCTTGTAGCCTGCTGTGTCGTGTCTGCATCTCCTGCTAACAGATAAGACATTTTCTTCTTTTGTGTTTGTGCTATATTTTTGCATTTTGTCCTGCACTTCTGTGGCGGCCTTCAGGGTCCCCTCCGGGGGCTTCTGCCCTCTCAGTTTTGTTCAGCCACTGATGTTTGTACTTTTGCTTTTTCCAGTTTTTTCAGTGGCTGCTGTTTTGATTTTGTTACACCAGAGAGCTAATTTAGGTGGTAGAGGTCGTGTGATCTCAGGTGTTTTTGAAATTAGTAGAGTTGGTGCTTTTCAGGGTTTTCTGGGATTGCAGTACCCTTCCTATCCTTTTCTATTTAGTTAGTTTAGGCCCCAGCGTTTGCTCATACTATTTTCTTTCTGTGTCAGTATTTCATCTTGTCTAACCGCCATTACATGTTTGGGGGCTTTCTATTGTCTTTGGGGTTCTGCTCCGGGGCAGATAGCTTTCCTATATCTATCTTTAGGTGTAGTTAGTTTCTCAGGCTGTGACGAGGCGTCTAGGACCAACGTAGGAACGCTCCACGGCTGCCTCTAGTTGTGGTGGTTAGTCAGGGTACTGCAATCTCATAGATTCCAACTGCTCTGGTGTATTGCCTTTTTTGCCTGCACTCCTCAGCTACCGAAACATAACACGGGGGGGCACAAAAAAAATGTACCCTCCCTAGGCTATTATTATCTGCCCCCACTCGCTTGCTTTGTCTGTCTGGTGGAGAAAATACAGCGGGAGCCCACACATTTTTTTTCAACGAATTTACACCTTTAATTAACCCTACATGTCTGAAATTTTGCACACATACACTTATGTAATTGTAAGTTCAAACCATATATCAAAATACAGGAAATTACATGGTTAACTGTGTGGAAACAATGTATCATTTCATGTCGGCTTCTGTGATTTCACAAAAGCCGGCAATTGAATTAGCGGCTATTACAGTATGTAGAAGTCTAGGAACTATAAATATATGTATATATATATGTCACAATTACATATTATATATATATATATATATATATATATATGTATTCTATGTGTGTATATGTATTGTTTCTATTCTTTATTAAAGCTGTCAGTGTGATTTTACAGTAATGCCAGGGATGAATTAGCGGCTATTATACTATGTAGAAGTGTATGACCTATATATATATTATATATATATTAGATGTATATATATATATTATATATATAATTATTTGCTTTTTGTGAAAATTTTTTTGTTACAATGTGATTTTTACATGACTTTTTACATAGAGATAACTGCTCTATGTAAAACTTCATGTTAAAATCGCATTGCATACAGATGGAAAACTGACAGAAAACGCATGGTGCGATTTAAAATCGCATCAAAATCGCATGCCTTTTTACAACAAATGTACCGTTTTTTTCCTGCAGAAAACGGACCGATTTTTTTCCAGCCAGTGAGTATGAGACCTGACTCACAGGTCGCTGCTGGGAACAATGTTGTCAGAGTATTATGCCACTTTTATGGAGTTTTAAAACATACAAAACTGAGCATGAATATCTTGTATCCTGTCCTGTATAATGACTTGTATATTAAGCAAAATTAAAAAGACAAAAAATATCTCCTCCACCTTTTAGGCTATTTTCACACGTAGCATTTTTGCACCTTTTCATTGCTTTTAATTTGCATAAAACTCAGGACAAAATGCTGCAAAAATGCAATGTGTGAACATAGCCTTAATAGCCGGGCCATCTCTCACCGTATTTCCCAGTCGCCTTTGAGTACAGTAGATGACATAGTAGAAGGTGAAATAAAACCACACCCACCGGTAATCACTGGTAAATATTATTTTAACATTTTACTACCTTATCTGGGCATGTGGTATGTGTGACATGGTCAGAAACATCCTGTTTAATTTATGAAGGAGGGACTCTGAAACTCATAGAGCCTATGCGGACAATGCAAAAACTGTAGAGGTAGGTCTCATACACATTCTGTAAAAATTATGAAGGTGTCATCATACACACCCTGGAAAAATTAAGGACAAGGGTCGCATGATGACCTTGTAAAAATTTAGAGCGAGGGCCACCTATTTACCCTCTCAATATTTTCAGCGAGGGCCTCTTGATGACATTCTAAAAGTTTTGAGAGATGGCTGCAGGATGACCTTGTAAAGATTTTTAGCGAGGGCCGCCTGTTAGGTGTTGTGCAGTCTGACGCTTTTTTAAAGAAATTGCAAATGATAAAAGAATGGTCATTTGCAACCTGTGCCATAACAAGATCAGCAGGGGCCTGACCACTACTGGCCTGACCACCACCAGCATGCTCAGGCACATGCCATCAAAACACCCGACTAGGTGGGCTGAACTCCTGGGTCCACAATCAGTGTTTGCAGATGACACCACTGCCTCTTCCCCTGTGCTACGTGCTTGCCAATCCCCTGTCCAGAATGAAGGCGCGGGTGCCTCCTGCCAAGTACCTGTCATTTGCACATTAGCAAGCACCATCAGCAATCACATCCAATTCTTTCTCGCAGCTCAGTGTTCAGTTGTCCCTACCTCAGGCCTTGGAACACAATCGGAAATACCCAAAACCCACCCACCCATAGACCCAAACCCTAAATGGGCACATTTCCAGGCTGCTTGGCCTGGAAATGTTGCCATTTGGGCTTGTAAACACTGAGGCTTTCCGCAACCTAATGACGACGACCGTCCCTCTGTACTCGGTCCCTAGCTGACACTATTTTTCCCGGTGTGGCTCCCAGCCCATGTCCCATAAAATCACCTTTACCCAGACTAATGCAGTTACTGGGTTGGTCACTTAACAACCGACATGTGGACAAGTGCTTATGGCCAGGGACGCTGTTATGATTTGGTAGCTGAGGAGAGCAGGCAAAAAAGGAAATACACCAGAGCAGTTGGAAACTATGAGATTGCAGTACCCTGACTAACCACCACAACTAGAGGCAGCCGTGGAGCGTTCCTACGTTGGTCCTAGACGCCTCGTCACAGCCTGAGAAACTAACTACACCTCAGAGATAGAAAGAGGAAAGCTATCTGCCCCGGAGCAGATCCCCAAAGAACATAGAAAGCCCCCAAACATGTAATGGCGGTTAGACAAGAAGAAATACTGACACAGACAGAAAATAGTATGAGCAAACGTTGGGGCCCAAACTTACTAAATAGAAAAGGATAGGAAGGGCACTTACTGCAATCCCAAAAAACCCTGAAAAGCACCAACTCTACTAATTTCAAAAACACCTGAGATCACACGACCTCTACCACCTAAATTAGTTCTCTGGTGTAACCAAAAACAAAACAGCAGCCACTGAAAAAACTGGAAAAAGCAAATGTACAAACATCAGTGGCTGAACTGAACTGAGAGGCAAAAGCCCCCCGAGGGGACCCTGAAGGCCCCACAGAAGTGCAGGACAAAATGCAAAAATCAACCACAGAAACAAAAAGAAGAAAATGTCTTATCTGTTAGCAGGAGATTCAGACATGACACAGCAGGCTACCAAGGAAACAGGAATCAAGAATTGAGACCAGAACAATTGATCACCGGCAACCCTGATGGGAAGGTGACTCCCTTATATAAGACCAGTCAGTAACACCTGATTCCCAATCCTCACAATCTTCACTGGACAGTCCAGTACCGTTTGTAACCACCAGAGGGAGCTTCTGCTCAGAACTCATTTCCAGCCTATTCACAACAGTACCCCCCCTTGAGGAGGGGTCACCGAACCCTCATTTGAGCAACCAGGTCGGTCAGGATGAGTTCTATGATACGCACGGATGAGTCTCCTAGCATGGATGTCCGAAGCAAACACCCAAGAATTGTCTTCCTGACCATAACCTCTCCATTTAACCAAATACTGGAGTTTCCGTCTAGAAAAACGAGAATTCAATATTTTCTCAACCACATACTCCAGATTGCCCTCAACCAAAACAGGGTCAGGAGGCACAGTAGTAGGAACCACTGGCTCAACAAACCTCTTCAACAAGGACTTGTGGAACACGTTATGGATCTTAAATGTCCCTGGAAGAAGCAACGAAAAGAAACAGGGTTAAGAATCTCCATGATCTTATAAGGTCCAATGAACCTAGGCTTAAATTTAGGAGATGCCACTCTCATAGGAATATTTCTTGAGGACAACCAGACCAAGTCCCCCACTTTAAATCGAGGACCATCAGTCCTATGCCGGTTAGCAAACCGCTGGGCCCTCTCCTGAGTGAGGGACAACCTCTCCACTACCTGGTCCCAAATCTGTTGCATACGCTCCACAACAGAGTCAACACCTGGGCAGACAGAAGCCTCCGTCTGTCCAGAAGAAAATCGAGGGTGAAACCCAGAATTACAGAAAAATGGAGACATCAAAGTGGCAGAGCTAGCCCTATTATTAAGAGCAAACTCAGCCAAAGGCAAAAAAGAGACCCAGTCATCCTGATCAGCAGACACAAAGCATCTTAGATAAGTCTCCAATGTCTGGTTTGTTCTCTCAGTTTGACCATTGGTCTGAGGATGAAACGCCGAGGAGAAAGACAATTGAACACCAATTTTAGAACAAAAGGTCCTCCAAAATCTGGAAACAAACTGGACTCCTCTGTCAGACACAATGTTCTCAGGAATGCCGTGTAAACGAACCACGTGCTGAAGGAACAAAGGCACCAATTCAGAGTCAGAGGAGGAAGGCAACTTAGGTAATGGCACAAGATGTATCATCTTGGAAAACCTATCGCAAATCACCCAGATGACGGTCATTCTCTGAGAAACAGGGAGGTCGGAAATTAAATCCATAGAGATATGGGTCCATGGTCTCTTGGGCACAGGCAATGGCATCAACAAACCACTAGAACGAGAGCAAGGCTTGGAGCGAGAGCAAGTCCCGCAGGACTGCACAAACTCCCTGACATCACGAGACAAGGTAGGCCACCAAAA
>JARQOD010000001.1:710609976-710714612 GCA_033576555.1 Oophaga sylvatica
GGAGAAAATACAGCGGGAGCCCACACATTTTTTTTCAACGAATTTACACCTTTAATTAACCCCTACATGTCTGAAATTTTGCACACATACACTTATGTAATTGTAAGTTAAAACCACATATCAAAATACATGAAATTACATGGTTAAGTGTGTGTAAACAATGTATCATTTCATGTTGGCTTCTGTGATTTCACAAAAGCCGGCAATTGAATTAGCGGCTTTTACAGTATGTAGAAGTGTATGAACTATAAATATATGTATATATAGATATATATATGTCACAATGACATATATATATATCTATATATATATATGTATTCTATGTGTGTATATGTATTGTTTCTATTCTTTATTAAAGCTGTCAGTGTGATTTTACAGTATAGCCGGGATGAATTAGCGGCTATTATACTATGTAGAAGTGTATGACATATATATATATATATATATATATATATATATATATATATATTATATATATATATATATATATATATATATATATATATAATTATTTGCTTTTTGTGTACATTTTTTTTTACAATGTGATTTTTACATGACTTTTTACATAGCGATAACTGCTCTATGTAAAACTTCGTTAAAATCGCATTGCATACAGATGGAAAACTGATGGAAAACTGATGGAAAACGCATGGTGCGATTTAAAATCGCATGCAAATCGCATGCCTTTTTACAACAATTGTACCGTTTTTTCCCTGCAGAAAACGGACCGATTTTTTTCCAGCCAGTGAGTATGAGCCCTTAGGCTGTGGTTCCACAGTACGGAACCACAGCGCTTTGGACGGAGCAGAAAGTCCGCTCTGCCCAAAGTCCCGCCCCCTTCTGAACGTGCGGTGAATCCGGATGTGCTCATTGAACACATCCAGAATCACCGCAGCGCTAGATAGGCCTGTGTTATTTTCCTTGCAGCGACGGAGCATCGCCGCAAGGGAAAAGGACATGCTGCGATCTAAAAAGACGCGCCACATGTCCGTTAATGCAGGTCTGCCGCCTACGTGTTTTTACGCATAGTGGAGATGGGATTTCTTGAAATCACCTCCACTATGCTGTAACATCTGGACGCTGCGCGTTTTACGCTGCCCCAGCGCACAGCGTCAAACACGCTGCATTTACTGAAGGAATCCTGATTGTGGAAACACACCCTTAGTCCTTCTCCAACAGCTATCTCTACACTAAATAGTACAGCTAACAGCAGAATTGAATAGAATACATGTAGGCCTGATAAGGAGTTTTTTGGCTTCTGCAGCAAGACCTGTAATGCTACTACTAGCCCTTCTCCAGCAGCTATCCCTACACTCAATAGAATTCATATACCCCAAAAAAATATGGACAAAGAGTAAGTATTAAGCAAATTGAAGTATAAATTTTATTATTTTGCAAAATTCACAGAAAAAATTAAAACATAGTATAAAACAAATATAACAAGGGGAGAAGACAAAACCTAGACACCACTAGTAGTAAGAAAAGTAAAACAGACTATATGGCTAAATATATATATGCACAGCTAATTGCGATACCAGATATACACAGTGCACCAGATATACACCTCATATCAGCATTTATATGAAGCTCCCCGAGGAAGCACTGAGCGAAACGCGCGTCGGGGCTCTCCTGCCCACTATCTAGTAAGTCTCCTGATGTTAGACTGTGTATATCTGGTATTGCAATTAGCTGTGCACTTGCATTTGATATATTATTGCCATTTACCCACATGGGTTTACTAATGATTGGCTTCATATAAATGCTGATATGAGGTGTATATCTGGTGAACTGTGTATATCTGGTATCGCAATTAGCTGTGCACTTGCATTTGATATATTATTGCCATTTACCCACATGGGTTTACTAACGATTGGCTTCATATAAATGTTGACTATATATTGCTGTCCATATACATTTGTATCCTCTTATATGCCTAATACAGATTCTATTTTACCCACATTTGGGTTTATATCAATTTGCACTATGCACTTTATTTATTGAGGTCAGTGTGTATATTTCTTTGCATATATGGCATCTCTGAGTGTCAATTGTTGACATAAATGCACTATGCACTTTATCTCTTGAGGACAGCATATATTTGTAGTAATATATACAGTGTTTTACTGAAATAAATCTCTCTATGTATATTGAGAAGGATATGCATTTATATATTTAGCCATATAGTCTGCTTTACTTTTCTTACTACTAGTGGTGTCTAGGTTTTGTCTTCTCCTCTTGTTATATTTGTTTTATACTATGTTTTAATTTTTTCTGTGAATTTTGCAAAATAATAAAATTTATACTTCAATTTGCTTAATACTTAGTCTTTGTCCATATTTTTTTGGGGTATTTAATTGACATATATGGATGAGTATTTATAATCTAGTCTTTTTTGGGTTAATAATCAATAGAATTCATGTAGGCCTGATAAGAAGTTTTGTTTTCTTCAGCAAGGCCAATAATGCACTATTAGCCTTTTTCCAGCAGCTATCCCTACACTAAATAGTACAGCTAACAGAAGTATTGAATAGAATATATGTAGTCCTGATAAGGAGTTTTGTTTACCACAGCAACGCCTGTAATGCACTACTAGCCCTTCTCCAGCAGCTTCAGTATCTATCCCTACACTAAACAGTACAGCTAACATCGGTATTGAATAGCATACATGTAGCTCTGAAAAGGACTATTTGGTTATAGATTTTTCAGTCGCAAGGCCTGTAATGCAATATAAACCCTGACTATAGGACTGTAATGATCACTTTCCCTTCTCCTGCAGCTCTTCCTACACTATTTCCGGGTACAGTGTGGCAAGCATCACGTCATTGGATATTATACAGTGCTGCTCACTATTGTTGGCACCCTTAATTTTTTTCAGAGACTGTTCAATATCTTCAGAAATAAATTGAAATTTACCAAAGTTATATCCTCATGATTTTTTAATTAGTAGTTCAAAGTAATACAACAATAAAACATTGTTCTTCAACCTACATGTTGCAATTTCAAAGAAGAAACAGAATAAACAGCATGTGCAGCAATAAAGGCACCCCTAATTAATACTTGATTGCACACCCTTTGGCATTGATGACAGCCACCAAATATTTCTTGTAGCCATCTATAAACTTATGGCACTTCTCAATTGATATTTTCTCCCACTCTTCCTTTCCAGTTTGTTCAAGCCCTTGAATGTTTGCAGGGTTCTTTTTCCCAATGGCAGATTTCAGCTCACACCAAAGATTTTAAATGGGATTGAGGTCAGGACTCATTGCTGGCCATTTTAAAACCATCCATTTTTTTCTTTTTCCACCATTCCTGTGTTTGCTTTAGGTCGCTTTCTTGCTGGAGGACCCATGATCATCGACTCAAACCAAGTTTTCTTACACTGGGTAGGACATTTCGCTCTAAAATCTCTTGACACTTCTCTGAGTTCATGATTTCTGTGATATGGTCAAAGCTTCCAGTACCAGATTCAGCAAAGTAACTCCACAATATTATGGATCCTCCACCATGCTTAACTGTTGGTAGGGTGTTCTTTTCCTTATAATCTTTATTGTGCTGTCTGTAAACAAACTGTTGCTTTGCATTGCCAAAAGCTCTATTTTTTGTTTCATCTGTCCACATAACATTTTTCCAGAAAGATTGTAGTTTGTCAATGTACTCTTTAGCAAAGATCAGTCGTTCCCTTTTATGTCTTTTCTTCAGCAATGGTTTCTTCCTTGGACTTTGCCCACAATACTCTACTTGGTTAAGTGTGTGGCATCTGGTACTTGTTGAAATCATGACCCCAGACTGTTCCAGGTTGGCCTTCAGGTCTTTAGATGTTTGACATGGTGTTTTTTCCATCATTGGCACCAACCTTCGAAGACCTCTCTTGTCAATTTTCCTCTTTCCCCCACATCCAGGGAGGTTCTTGATGGTACAGTGCTTGGCAAACTTTTTAGTAACTTTGTGCACTGTTGAAACTGTGATACCAAGGTCTTTGGTAGTCTTGTGTTTTTTAATAATTGCAGTTCTGATGTTGTCATACAGCTCCTTTTCTTCACCATTGTGACAAAGGAGCAGGGCCTACCATGTGGCTTTTTAAAGCACTGAAGTCATTCATTGGCTAATTCATGTCACATGGGCACTGACAATTAATCACAGGTGATTCTCATTTGTAATTTAGCACCGGAGAGTCAAAATGTGTTTCCATATTAATTTAATGTAGAGGGTGCCCATACCTGTGTCACTGCAAGCTTTAGGTTTTTCTATTTTTCCCTCCCATGGTTTTTTTTAATTTAAATTATTGTTTATCATTTGCTCTTTTGTATTTAACATGAGTGCTATATACAAAAATACTGTTTCACTTGATTAATTTTTTTCATGAGATATTCCACATTATGTACTTAAACTTCATGGGTGCCAATAACGATGAGCAGGACTGTATAGACCTGATGATGTGATGTGTCCGGTCAATTACAGTACTGCCAGTAGCCAACATACTGTAGCTATGGCACTGCTGTGATTGGTAGGTAATCCACACATGTTTAGTGGCTGGAAAACAGCCGCGAAACATAGAAAGCGGGAGCTCGAGCATGTGCATGAGCATCGGGAATACTCAATCGGGTACCAAGTGTGTCCGAGCACCCCAATGCTCAATCGAGTACTGAGCACACTTGCTCATCAGTAGCCCTAATATCAGGAAACTGAAACAGTAGCATAAGTAGCAAGAGAGGTATGGCTAACAGCACCCATACATAAGAGAGCCCTCATAGTAGTTCTAAAACAGTAATAGAGCCACCAGAGTATGATAGAACCATTTAGATGGGACAAAATTTGTCTACAAAATAATAAGTTGGTGGCTGTTTACTATTTAGAACAGTGTATCCCAAACTCCAGTCCTTATGACTCCCAACAGATCATATTTTCAGGATTTCCTTAGTATTTCTCAGGTGAGAGAACCTGGGGCAATTTCTGATACCTTCATAATTATTCCATCACCTTTGCAATACTTAGGAAATCCTGAAACATGATCTGTTGGGGTCCATGAGGACTGGAGTTTGGGAAACACTGTTCTAAATAGTAGAAAGCCACCAACTTATTATTTTGTAGAAAAATGTTGTCCCACCTTAATAGGTTCTGTCATCCTCTGGGGCCTCTATTGCTGATATGGCTATTATTTACTATTGAACTATGCTTTGAACTAGGAGAAGAACACGTGACAAATTGTAAAAAAAAAATAAAAATGAAAACTTTGTTCAATCAATGTCAACTGTACATGTGGGAGATGGTATCTGTGGGCATCTTAAGATAAAAAAGTAAATGAAAAGTCATAGAAAGCAATTATATATAAGATGAGAACAAGAAGCTCAGAGTTTCTAACTGAATTGTTAGTGAGACATTATGCAATCTGGTCACTAAGCAGAAGTTTCATCAACTTACATTGTGAATAGAAGGAGGAAAGCTTACATATGAGATTATAGTATGACTAACAGAAAAAGGAGGTGACAGAGCAAAAGGAATTACTTTGGGAAGAGCAGAATTCATTGTAATGTCATACTGAACAGAAAGGTTGTAGAAATGATTTCTATGAGTCATAGAGAGTGATGGTTAATTCTGTATTTCCTGTTGTTTGATTCGTACGACACATGACGTTTTCATAACACGTTACTGTGATATTTGGGGAGGGTTTGCTGAGGTTACTTGTGTCACTACATAAAGAAACATTCAGCATTCTTTAGTCGCTCCAACGCTGCAGCTCCGAGGCAGTGTGCACAACCATATGACGTCTGTGGTGACACTAGCATATGTAGCCAATCTCTTTACATTGTAAAACTGAATTACTTTATTACGGTAACACTCATATCTCCAAACTGAAGAATAAATTCAGCATAGAAATAATCAAGTGGATCTAAGCATTATCATTCTTCTGGTAATATAACATTTTGGCTAGTGTTCCTGCTTCCGAAACACTGGTGGCATTTAAACATTGCTGTCTGGTGTGATTTCATATCCACCAAGTACACGTTAAGGCTTCCTTTAGATATATTTTGTGTGACTTTTACTTATACAGTGATTAAACTTTTATAGGAATAAACAAAGAAAAATAAAAAGAAGGGGGATACAGCTCACCACTCTACTGTAGCAGCTTGCATATTGGAGATTTCGGACTAATAATCTCAGCACTGGTGGAAAAAGTCAGAAAAGGGCCCCTGTGCAAGAATAATACATGGGCCCTTTGCAGGCCAAGATCTCCTAAAAATGCAAAATTGCACCTGCTTTGGAGGTATAAATAGGCCCCCTCACCTCTTGGGCTCCTGTGCGGCTGTACAGGTTGCACCAATGATATGTCCGCCCCTGAATCTCAGTATTAGGCCGGCGTCAGACTCACCGTACAAAAATACGGACCGTATTGTACGGCCGTATTACGCCAAAATGTTGCTGGCACACCAATCCGTATTTCACGCGTTTTCAGGGTGCGGCTGCGTATTTCTCGCATGTAAGCATCCATATGCAATCCGTATGGCATCCGTATAGCGTATTTCTCTCGCAGGCTTGCAAAATGGACATTTAACGGTTTTTAGGCCTGAAACTCATTCAAATCATCATCAGCAAGGCTATTTATTGCCTCTGCATCCGGTTGTAACCCCCAATCTTGCCATTTTGGTGGTCTGCTTGTGTTAGAGGGCTGCTGCTTGGTTGCCAACATGTCTGACAGTCTGCAGTTCACCCCAAATAATAGAGTGTTGAACAACTGGGTTTTGTCCCGCAGCTTTGGGCAGCCATACCCAGTGATCGTTGATCCGCGCAGGAGGAGGCGAATGTGGGTGCATCCGCATTTGAGGCAACGCCTCACTAAAGGCCATTTTCACCGGCTGTATGCATCTCTGCGGAATCATCCAGACAAGTTTTTTCTGTTTTGTCGGATGACCATTCCCACATTTGACCTTTTGTTGGAGATTGTGCGCCCTGGATCACCTACCAGGATACCCGGATGCGCAAAGCTATCTCCTCAGAGGAGCGACTTCTCCTTACGCTACGGTATGTATTCCTCAGCTACATACTGTCTGTTGATGATGTGTTTTCCCACTAGTGTCCCTTTAGCCTTATGTCTGTAGGTCAAATAACCTCACAATATATCCCATATATCACCTACACCTACCAGAACTATTCAATGTATGTAAAAACTGTAACTTTTGCTCAATATAAGTTATGATTCTTTGTAACTGATATCATGTAACGGTTATGTATAGTGCGTTTGTTCTACCTTTGTGCATGTATAGTGATTGGTCTCTATTTGGTTACTTGTAGGTTCCTAACTACTGGCATATCTTATGCTGCACTCCATCTGGAGTTCTTGATTGGGAGGTCCACCATCTCTGGCATTGTGCGTGATACCTGCTCTCAACTCTGGGACAGACTTCATCACCGGTCCCATATGTTGTAGTTGGGGATGAGGCCTTCCAGCTATCAAGGAATGTGATGAGGCCATATCCACGACGACACCTTGACCACCGTCGGCAGATCTTCAACTTGCGCCTAACACGGGCCAGGCGCCTGGTGGAGTGTGCCTTTGGCATTCTGTGTGCAAAATGACGTGTTCTCCAGTCTGCTATTCAGCTGAGTGAAGCAAACGTCAATGAGGTCCTAAAATCATGTGTTGTTCTCCAAAATTTCACCAGAATGCATGATTGTGGCCCATCTGATGTTGGTGAAAGTGTGTTGACCAATGGGGATATACCTACGCCCCATGTCATCCCTTTACGGCGCCCACTGTCAGGACTCAAAACCAGGGATATCTTCACCCAATATTTTGTCTTACCTGAAGGAAGTACATCATGGCAAGATGAGGCATTGTCTATGCTGTAATGTTTTTGTGTTATTACCTTATAAAAGTATTGGTTCTATACATAGTCTCTGTCTGTTGTTAATGGTCATAACAAATGTGTTGGTGGTTGAGTACAAACAACATATGGAAACAGAGTCCAAACTTTTTAGAAAAATATATATTTATATGTGCAAACTGCCTCTTGAGGTAGTGACTACCATATTTGCTTCATATGGTATCTGTATTTACAGCACAATAGAGTAAGTGTGCATTCTTACACAAGTAAACAGATAAGGCATGACAAAATGACACATTATTCCATACATAATAGTATGTCAACACAAAAAACAATACTCAATATGGGTAGTGCTGATCATATCTCACCTATATGTGTGATTGATCACATCACACAAGATGAAAGACGCAATAGCGAACATGGAGTTAAATAAAATAAACATAAATATTTTGCTTTTCCATAAATTAGAGTAATAAATAAGGAAAATCTGACAATATCACTATCACTAGTGACCACCATATCTACCCCATATGGTTGGGTTCTAAGACTAGACTATTGCAATGATGCAATAGCCAACAATTTTTAAAATGGATGGGGTAAAAATAACAAACATTGGTATAAATTATAAGATATAATGAAATAATATTATTTTCCCCTAGCCCATATCCCACCATCTAAGTACCATATGCTGTTGGTAGGCATTCAGATGAGTGCAAATATGCTTTACACATCATAGTATATTAATAAATAACAACAAATAGCAAAATGCTGTTGTAAGCATAGGACATAATACAAACACCTTACGTTGAATAGGCCTACACAATAGCATATTGTTACCATATGTACCTTACATGCTTATAGATTGTTGCACATTTCTGTAACACAACAGGACTATAAAGTAAAAATAAAAAATTACTACATAGTCTTGCAATGATAAGATCTAAGTGACAAAAATTATCACAGCTGGTGGTATGTGGGTGGTGGGGTAGGCGGGTTCCCAGCATCTCTGTGTGGTTGGCTATGATGCGAACCTTGACCATCACCCTGTTGGGGTGGATTTTCTTGACCCTGAGCTAACATCTGGCCATGTTCAGGTTGGTGTGTGAGCACATTGCTATACAGATAAGGGAGATTATATTCTTGTGGAAGATGATAGCCCCGAGAATCTTACCCCCCAATATGTCCATGTTGAGCATATCCAGGTTGGGACCAGCCTCCAACACTGGATCTGTACAAGTGGCCATATTGGGAAGTGGGATTATAGCCTGCCATCTGACCCTGTTGTTGCCAAGGTTGGTTTGGTGGGGGAATGGGTTGAGGTGTAGGCGCCCGTGCAGGAGGATCATCAGATCCTAATTGAGCATGCACATTTTGTTGGGGGGCAAGGCACATAAGGTTACGGGCTGAGAGCTGCCACCTCTCAAGGAATTCAAACACCTCATATGGGGTATTGGGGGGTGTGGATGCGTCAATTAGGATCTGAATTGATCCTCGCACACGAGCCTCACCTCTCGGGTAGGGGACGAAGGTAGCGGGCAAGGCTACCGGCATAGGCCTCCTCACCCTCATCCACAGCTGCCCTTGAAAGGTAATTGAGTACCCTAGTGTCCACATGCCTACGTGTGTCTGAGGCGGTGATGTCTCTCTGTCTTCTCCCACTGCGGGATATAGCACCAGGCTGGGGTGAGCCCACAAGAGGTACAGTGGGGCTGCGGCTATTGGCTGCTTCCTCTACACTGGGCCCTGCTGCTGCAGCAGGTGGGTACAGGTTGCGCTCCAGATGCTTGCTCGGTCCTGGTGCTTCTGATGCTTGGGGGATGCTGCAGGGAGGCTCAGAAGATGGCCCAGCCACCTCTTCACCTCCCCCAACCTGGTCAATAATGGCCTCTGAGTCAGAGCCAGTCCCCCTCTCAGTGAGGTTGGATTGGGTTCTGTGGGGAAAGGAAAGGGGATTAGAGCATGTAGGAGGGGTGAGCCTAAACTACATATGTGTTATGTGGTGTGATGTATGTACTTACGGTCTGAGATCCAGAATCGGTACCAGAAAACCCAGCCTTTCAAAGTACACGTACTTTCGTTTTCTGGGTGTTGCTGAGCCGCTCTTGTTCCTTTGCTGCTGTTCACACCTGTATTGGTCGCGGATGCTTCTCCATCTTCTCATAACATCATCCACTGCAATGAGACATATCATGTAAACAATTAGCTAGCTGAACAAACCCAAATTGTTAAACATACACCTAATATAGTTATGGGGGCCTAGTAGGATGTGGCTATCCTAACATTTTTCCTACCCCAAAAAAAAAAGAAATGTTCGCTGAAATTCTGCGCTAAAAATCGGCTGTGACCGTTAACTATTTTATACAAATATCAAGTAACTTACTGATTCGCTGCTGCTCCTCGCGTGGGCTGTCGCCAAAGTGGGGAAACATCTGGACACAGATGCGCCTCCATGCCGCCGTTTTCCTTGCGCGGTCAGCGTAATGCGAGTCTCTCTGGTCCCATATTTCAGACCTCTCCTGCACCAATACAATGAGCATTTTGACATTGATGAGGGTGGACATCATGGCCGACTCCGTGGAAGCGTTCTTCCGGGATGTCTGGCGCTCTTTTTGAGCTAATTTGCATGTGTCAGCTTCCTCCTGCATGTGTTGCACTATTTCCTGTGAGCTGCAGAAGTCTTGCGTATTTCTCGCAAGTCACACGCCTGGTCCGTGTGTAATCCGTTGTTTTCTCGCACCCATAGACTTTCATTGGCGTACAACGGGCGTAATACGCGTACAATCGCAGCATGCTGCGGGTGTCTCGCACCGTAAGATACGGCCGAGAAAAATACGCATGATCAGAGCTACCCCATAGAGAAGTATTGGTCCATGTGTAATGCGTGGTTTTCACGCCTCTCACTCGTCCGTATTCCTACCTAGTGTGACGCCGGCCTAAGGTGCATAGGAGCTCCTGGACCATTGAGTAGTAGTAGTGAATGCAAACAGTTTATAAAAAAAAGTTTATAAAATTCCAGCTAGGATTAAGAATTGATACGCTGCTCTGGAAGCCAAACACGGCTACAAATGTTTTTAACTGTGATTCAATAAAGGAATTACATTTTTACACCAGATGCTGGAATGTCATCAACTTTTTGGATTCATAAACATTAAAAAAAGGGGTTCTAGGTCTTTAAACTCATACTGATCACTCAAACCCAAACTTGTCTGAATTTGCATTCAATAGAAAGTATAGGCTAAATGATACTTTTTTGTGCGGCTCCTATAATTAAATTATATTGTTGTTGTTTTTTCAAATATTTTTAATTATTAAGTGGAAAAATGCCATTTCTCAAGCAAATTTCTGCAAAAGAAAAGCTCAAACAAATAACGTGAAAGAACCACGATGATCACAAAGCATTGCTTGTAATGCATTTAATATTTCGCTAAATTTGAGCAAACATACATCTGCAGCGCCTTTCAAAAAAAACCTGGACAAAATGACAAGGAAAAATCCCAACAATTTGTCAAATGCTAGGTCTCGTACTATCCTCATAGGGTATGTTTATACAAAGTTTTCTGTTGTAGTTTTTCATGAAGAACTTGTGACAAAATCCATAGCAAAGAGTTTTTCATTTAACAACAGCTTTCTATTGATTTTAATAGGTAAATGTGCCGGCAGTGTATGTACATAAGACAAGTAAACTGTATTCATGCGGAGAATCGGTCTCCAGACAGGCACAATCCCTGGCCATGTCATGCAATAGTAATTTAATGCAGCCACATAAACAAGCAGGGATGAATGTTCAATATGAGCTAATGGTTTTCTCCACACCGTAGTCATACACACATTGCTGGTACCCAGCCCACAATGGTCATTTGAAATTGACAAAGTAATTTTCTATTTAAATTTACTGAATATCAACTAATGAAAATCAGACATTATTTTGAATTATGCTTCAAAAGAAAATAAAATAAAAAAATTAAAATGGCATGGACAAAAATGATAGTACCCATAGAAAAGACTGAAACCAATTTTACCTTAGGGACATGTTTAACTAAGGAGTGTCCTGTAATTAGCATCACAGGTATCTACAACTTGTAATCAGTCAGTCTGCCCATTTAAAGAGATTTTTTTGGATTTTTGTTATTTTTATGTAACAACTGTCAGGCAGCTGATTGCGAACTACAGGTCTGTTCTGCCCAGCAATGATTTTTGCCAGCTCAGAGCTGTCACGGATCGCTCCTGCCAGCAATTCACCTGCTTCCACTGACATCACGTTGATCTAGAAGTACAAAAAATGGATCAGGGACTCTCTACTACTTTATTTTCTAAGATTACGTATTGTAAAAATCTCTAGACAAGACAATTGTTATGCCTCCCAAACTTTTAGGCTGTTCGCACTTTTTTTCCACGGGGAAATGGGCCAAAAATGCTATGGAATCCTTTTGCCAGCTAATTAAATGAGAATCCTGAACTTATATGCCCATGATCAGTAATTTTCTTAAAGTATTTGCAGTGCATTTTTTTCTGCAGGATGTCAAATCTTTATGCGGATTTTTAGCGTTTTTCACTCTTTGACTTCAATTGAGTCAGTCAAATCCACAGCAAAAATGCAAGTATAAAAATGTTTGTGGATTTGTTAAGTTTTTGCTTGTGTTTTTATGGGCTTTGTGGTAGAGCAAAGGGTGTTTTGCTGGATGGGAGATATATTTCTGCCAGCAGGTTAAAGTTTGGTCGGGATTTTCCCTAAACACAAGGACCTGTAATGATGTCATGGTCACGTGGTCAGCCCAGGTGATGTGTACCTCACCTGTGGGTGTGGTTAGGGGCAATGTAATGGTGAGGGTGAGTGTGAGAGAGAGAGATCGGAAGAGGAGGAGCTCGGCTGGAGCCAGCCTGTATCTGTTTACTGGACTATACGTGCTGCAAAGCCTTAGCAGCTAAACTCCAGACAACCCGGGGAATGGCATCTGGCGGTCGCTGCTGACCTGGCAGCCGCTTAGTTAAGCCCGTCCCAGCAAGGGTGAGTCTGGGACCAGTGGTTCTCCAAGTCGGAGTATATTTGTGTTTTTGCTATGTTTCTGTGATCCTGGTGTTTAAAGTGACATTGAACCATTAAAGTTGGACTCTTAAGCCTGTAGTGTTGCCTCACTACTGCGGCCCTGCCACTACCTACCAGAGCGAATCCCTACAATTGGTGGCTTGAATGCGGGCATACGCAGTGAGGTTGGGCTGTTTTTTGCTTATTTTTTTCTCAGTCCATGTCCTGGGTGAAAAGAGTGACGCAAACCCAAAAATGGAGACCACAGTAAAACTGCTTATGGAGGCCATGCGACAGCAGCAGCAGGTTACGCAGCAGCAGCAGGAGGCCTTGCGACAGCAGCAAGAGGTTGCGCAGCAGCAGCTGATATTTAATCAACAGCAGCAAGAAACCAACCAGCTGTTGATACAGCACATCACAGCACCACAGACAACAGGAGCTACCTAGGGAGGCCATGAGGTCCGGAAAGCGGTTCGTACAGCGATTCCAAAAATGGAGAAATCTGATGACATTGAGATGTACCTGGAGATGTTCGAAGGAGTGGATGAGAGGGAGAGACTACCCCGGAACCAGTGGGCAGAAGTCATTGCTCCGTTTCTGGTCCAGGACCGTTGAAAGCCTATCAGGACCTACCCACTGAGCAAAAGGCGGACTACACGATTGTCAAGGGTGAGATACTAGCACGTCTTGGGGTAAATGTTTTGGTCCGGGCCCAGCGGGTACACAAGTGGGAGTTTACCCCCTCCGAGCCAGCTCAGTCTCAGTATTACGACTTGGTGCCCTTGTTACAAAAATTGTTGCAGCCTGAGATATTGTCACCCAGCGTTATGCTGGACCGTATGGTGACTGATAAATTTTGGAGGGCTTTGCCCCACTCCCTCCAAACATGGGTCGGACAGGCATCCCTACTAATGCCCTCCAGATGGTAGACTCCTATAAAGATATGGGGCTACCAAAGAACTTCAGGGAGAGACTCCCCGGAAAGTAACAAGAAAGTTCCCTAAGTTTCCACCCGGGGCTTGGCGAGCTGAGAACCGGAAGGCCGCTCAAGAAGTATCTGGGGAAGAATGGGGCCCCATAATGTGCTGGCGGTGCCAGGAACCAGGACATGTGAGAGCTGATTGCCCCCACCTGGCTGAGCCCATGGACACAAACTTTAGGTATTACCAGTCTCACTATGCCAAACCGATGTGTGCAATGGGCACCCCAGAGGGACCCAGTATGAAACATTTGGGTAAAGTTGAAGTGGAGGGCACCCCTGCTCTGGCTCTATTGGACTCAGGGAGTCTTGTGATCCTGGTACGAGCCAGCCATGTGCAAACCAGCGAGTATACTAGTCGGACAATTGGGGTGTTGTTGTCATGGGTGCATCGCCACGAGGATCGTCGCGATTGCACATTCTGACTTCTCGCAGCTGAGTTGCTGTTACTTTGTGTTTGGTAATGAGAGAGTTAATTTTACCTAGCTCTTTGCTAAGACTAGGTCCAGCCTCGCCCGGCTGCTTTTGATTATGTTCTAATTAGCTTCCTTTATATCCCTGCCAGTCTGGGTGTTAGATGCCGGTGAAAGCCTTCATGTAGTCTAGCAGACTGGATCGGTTCTGAGAATACTTAAGCTAAGAGCTCCTTAGTTGTTTTTACTCTTATAGCTTATAGTTTATCTCTGAGACCTTAGGTGTTCCTACTGTGTGTGAGTGTTGTATGTAAGACTTTATTTCTTGTCTTTCTTGTATGTCTTTCTGTTCATTAACCGTTACCTGTTCATTCCCTTTGGTGGTAATCAGGGTCCTTCTTAGGACTAGATTACAGTTGGCAGGGATTGATAGGAGACAGGGTTTACGCTGGTGGCCTGGACCTCTGTACCTTTAACAGTACCTCCAGGTAGAGGGATTAGTTAGGACCCCAGTTTAGGGTCAGCATAGACCCCGGTCACCCTCTAGCCGGAGACAGCGTATAACGGATTCCGTATTGACCCACTGGACATTCTGTCAGGTAATTCTATGTTATCATATATCTATGCGCATGTTATATAGTATGTTGCCCTTTTGATATAGATTACTGTCATCACATATATATATCTGCTATATAGCGTGACATTTGTGTATACATGGAGACCTAAAAGTCTATCCTACCGCACTAGTAATGAAACACGCCAAGGGGGAAGTGGTGCCACGAGGTGGGGGTGGTGATTGATTTGCATTATGAAGTAATAATTGGAAGAGATTTTCCTTTGTTTCCTGTACTTTGGCCCACTGTTGTCCCACCCACTGAACAATTGCCGGCACCGGTGGCAACCAGGTTGCATTCTCCTGAAGTGGCCCAGAGGAAGAAGTGCTGGCGGTAGGGGTAACCTTCTCTTCGGTGGAGGAGAAGAAAGCTTCTCCCATAGAAGTATTGGCTGGGGAGGTGGAAGACTTGCTGCCAGGACCTGGATTGTCAGACTTAAATGTGTCAGGTGACAATTTTGGTACGGCGCAACTCCGAGACCCTACGTTGGCTCGAGCCCGGGAAAATGTACTGTTTGTTAATGGGGAACCCCAACAACCTGGGGCAGCTACAGTATTGCCACCCTTTGAGCTAAACCAAGATTTGTTGCATCGAGTTGAGAAAATACGGGGGGGAAATGGTAGAACAGTTACTGGTACCGCAGGCATATCGTAGGCTGGTAATGGATTTAGCGCATGTGCATGTACTGGGGGGCATCTAGGCCAAAAGAAAACCCTAGACTGAATTCTGCAGTGGTTTTACTGGCTAGGGGTCCATGAAGAAGTTAAACGGTATTGTAATTCCTGTCCAGTGTGCCAGGTAACCAGTCCCCAGGCTCACTTTCGGAGTCCGTTGGTGCCTTTACCCATTATAGAGGTACCTTTTGAAAGAATGGCAATGGATTTGGTTGGGCCTGTCCCTAAATCAGCAAGGGGTCACCAATACATCCTGGTAGTTTTAGATTATGCTACCCGGTATCAGGAGGCCGTTCCACTACGCCACACATCCGCTAAGCTTATCGCAAAAGATCTCATGGGTATGTTCTCACAGGTGGGAATTCCTCAAGAAATTTTAACAGACCAGGGAACCCCATTTATGTCAAAAATTATGAGAGAACTCTGCCACTTGTTAAATGTCAAACAGTTGCGCACGTCGGTCTATCATCGCCAAACACATGATCTGGTAGAAAGGTTCAATAAGACTCTGAAAAGTATGTTATAAAAAGCAGTTTCCAAAGATGGGAAGGACTGGGACCTCTAACTGCCATATTTATTGTTTGCAGTGTGGGAGGTGCCCAGGCATCTACGGGGCACTTGACCTTTGAACTATTGTATGGCAGACATCCACGGGGCTTACTCGATGTAGCCAAAGAGGCCTGGGAGAACCAACCTACCCCCCATAAAAGTGTGATAGAACATGTGGCAAAAATGCAAGAAAGAATGGAGACAGTCCTGCCATTAGTCCGGGAACAAATGGAGGCAGCATAAAGGTCGCAGAGTCGGGTCTATAACCGGGAGGCTCGGGTAAGAACCTTTAGCCCTGGGGATCGGGTGTTGGTACTTGTGTCTACAGTGGATAGCAAGTTTCTTGCAAGGTGGCAGGGACCCTACGAGATTATAGAGAAGGTGGGGCCCGTAAACTACAAGGTACACCAACCAGGATGAAGAAACCCAGAACAGGTTTACCATGTTAATCTGCTTAAACCATGGAAAGATAGAGACCACCTGGGTGGGGATCGTCCGCTGCCTGCATTTCCGGTGGAGAAGGCTCCATTACCTGGGGAGGGACAGGAGAAGTCCTCTCCGTAGTCAAAATAGCAGACACTTTGTCTCCTAGACAGGTCCGGGAGTTTGTTAGCCGAAATACAGACGTTTTTTCGGAGCTCCCTGGTCGCATCTCCCTAATCCAACATGACATTGTCACGGAGCCACAGGCCAAAGTCCGACTAAAGCCATATCGGGTGCCTGAGGCCCGGCGACAAGCCATCTCGGAGGAGGTAAAAACTTTTCTGCAGTTAGGGGTCATTGAAGAGTCCCAGAGTGAGTGGGCCAGTCCGATAGTCCTAATACCCAAGCCTGATGGGACGCTAAGGTTTTGTAATGACTTTAGAAAACGTAATGAAATTTCAAAGTTTGACGCCTACCCCATGTCCCAAGTCGATGAGTTGATAGAGCGGTTTGGGCAGGCACGGTATTTTTCAATCCTTGACCTCACCAAAGGATATTGGCAGGTACCCCTAACGAAGGCGACGAGGGAAAAAACGACTTTTGTAACACCCGAGGGGCTGTTCCAGTATAAAATATTACCCTTTGGGTTGCATGGCGTGCCAGCGACGTTCCAACGGTTAATGGATATTGTTCTCCGTCCCCATCGACATTATGTCGCAGCCTATCTGGACGATATTGTTGTGTACAGTACAGACTGGGAAAGTCACTTACCAAAAGTACAGGCGGTTATAGATTCTCTGCGACAAGCAGGGGTAACTGCAAACCCAAAGAAATGTTCCATCGGGTTGGAGGAAGCTCGGTACCTGGGGTACGTAATTCGGAGAGGAGTTCTCAAACCCCAAATAAACAAAGTGGAGGCAATCCAGAACTAGCCCCGTCCCCTCACAACAAAACAGGTAAAAGGATTTTGGGGTTTAGTGGGATATTACAGGCGGTTTATTCCCAACTTTGCAACCCTGTGCGCGCCGTTAACAGACTGCTTGAAAGGGAAGAAATTGGTGATGGTTCGCTGGAATGATCAGATAGAGGAGGCCTTTGTAAAATTAAAATTGGCACTGTGTGGTACACCTGTTCTGATCACACCCGATTTCAAAAGAGAGTTCATTGTGCAGACTAATGCTTCTGAGATAGGGCTTGGTGCCGTGCTGTCTCAGGGGGTTATTGGGGAAGAGCATCCCATTAGTTTCCTAAGTCGGGAGCTTACCCAGCTGAAACCAGGTACAGTATTGTGAAGAGAGAGTGCCTGGCCATTAAGTGGGCACTGGAGTCATTGCGCTATTATCTGCTGGGGAGAACATTTCGGTTGGTGACTGATCATTCCCCTCTGACGTGGATGAGTCAAGCTAAAGAGAGGAATGCCCGAGTCACCAGGTGGTTTCTGTCCCTGCAAAATTTCAAATTTTCAGTAGAACATCGGGAAGGCAGACTACAGGGGAACGCTGATGCCCTGTCCAGAGTTCACTGTATGTCATGTGTCCACCCCCCTAGGGTTGAACAAAGGAGGGAGGTATGTGGTACAGCAAAGGGTGTTTTGCTGGATGGGAGATATATTTCTGCCAGCAGGTTAAAGTTTGGTCAGGATTTTCCCTAAACACAAGGACCTGTGATGATGTCATGGTCACGTGATCAGCCCAGGTGATGTGTACCTCACCTGTGGGAATGGTTAGGGGCAATGTAATAGTGAGGGTGAGTGTGAGAGAGAGATCGGAAGAGGAGGAGCTCGGCTGGAGCCAGCCTGTATCTGTTTACTGGACTACACGTGCTGCAAAGCCTTAGCAGCTAAACTCCAGACAACCCGGGGAATGGCACCTGGCTGTCGCTGCTGACCTGGCAGCCACTTAGTTAAGCCCGTCCCAGCAAGGGTGAGTCTTGGACCAGTGGTTCTCCAAGTTGGAGTATATTTGTGTTTTTGCTATGTTTCTGCGATCCTGGTGTTTAAAGTGACATTGAACCACTGCATTTGGACTCTAAGCCTGTGTGTTGCCTCATTACTGTGGCCCTGCCACTACCTACCAGAGCGAATCCCTACAGCTTCCTATGGTTTTTTCCCACACTGTCATCTGTGTGACAGATTGGGAAACACCAACACGGCGGTGCTGACCGGCCGTAACGCTACCGCCGTCAGAGTGCTGAAGGGTCACACAGTCAGATGTCAGCGTGACCCCGCAGAGATACTGTGACTGGAGGTAAAAAGCTTACTGCGGTCAGCAGGCGTCGACTGATGAGAGACTACTACTCCGATCAGGCTATGTCTGCTGTCACTGATAACAGTGACAGCAGGAGCCACTGATGGGAGAAAAAAATTAAATCATATAATACATATTCACCAATATACTCACTTAACACCAAATCCCTGGCGCCCATGTCTCTTGTAAGCAAGCAAAAATAATAAACCACCATATACTCTCTTGTCTGCCGTTGTCCAAGTAATCCAGAGTGTCCCACAGTGATCTCATGTGTAGAACAGTCACATCAGGGATGTGTCTGCTCTTTCCAGCAGCCGGCTACACATTGACAGGAGCGTCATCGCTCCCGCAGTGTATAGCGCTGAGCTGCGGTGAGAAAGTTCACTGGAGTTCACCAGCTGATCAGCTCCGATGATCTCACTTACAGCACCACCACTGCGTGAGAACTTTCTCATGTAGCGGTGGTGCCATAAGTGAGGTCTCATCAGCTGATGAACTCCAGTGAACTCTCTCACCACAGCTCAGTGCTATACACTGCAGGAGCGATCACCTGCTGAGACAGTGTGTAGCTGGCTGTTTCTAAAAGTCATCAGGATCGTTGTGGGACATTATGGATTATTATCTAGTTGGTGGATAGATGAGGAATATTGTGTTTTATTATTTTATTTTGTTACAGGAGACGTTGGCTTCAGTGGATTAGGCAAACAGTGAATATAGTTTAAGTTAGATTCAATAAAGGACTGTCATTATTTCATAATATCACTATGGGGTTAGTAATGGGGTTGTCTTAAAGACACCTCTCCATTACTAACCTGAGGGCTTGATGTCACCTGACAAAACAAAGGTGACATCAACCCCCCAACCATTACCCTGCTTGCCATCGCACGAGGTCAAGTGTGAAGAGCGAGTCTAAGAGCCAGATTTGGCGCATTTTATAGATGCGCCTTTTTTGGGGCAGCTGAGAGATGATCTTTTTAGTTTGGGAGGGGGCCAATATCCATGGCCACTTCCTAGGCTATTAATATCAGCCCACAGCTGTCTGCCTAGCATTTGCTGGTTAAATTTTATAGTGGGACCCTACGTCAATTTTTTTCTGGGGTCCTCCTGTAAACTAGCCAGTAAAGGCTAAGCAAACAGCTGTGAGCTGATATTAATAGCCTGGGAACCTTTATGGCTATTGGCTCCTTCCCAGTATATGCACATGAGCCTTCGGCTTTCCGTATGCTGGTTATGAAAATTACGTGGGAACCCCCACAATTTTTTTTTTCATTTTTTTGTAAAAATTAACATTTGCTGTTTGGTTACAGTAGGTTCATTCTGCTAATGCTTCTAAATAGGCTTGTGACAATGTGTGTGTGTGTTTACTTACCGGCTGAGTAATATGGGTGTCTCGCTGACACCTTTTCATTACTAAACCTAGGGTTTGGTGTCAATAACAACTGCTAACACCAAGCCCTTCTCCCACTACCCTAATGCTACTGCATCAGAATGAAAAAGATGTTGAACCAAGAAATTACATCACTAAACAGTTTTTAAAAATATCATTAAGCTAAAAGTTAGCCTTCACTGCTGTACAAAAACACATTTAAAAACACATACAAAACTGCGGCATAGAAAGCAAGAGTTTTTGACACAGCGTTTTTGCTGCCAAGAGAAATTTCTGTAAGCAAATACTCAATATATGCATATAGCCTTACAGGGATTCTTAAAAACAAATGATGAAGACTAGAATAATTTGTAGTGGAGATGTAGATTACAAGCGAAATATAGAGAAGATTTAAAAAAAGGATAATAAAAAAAACTATAATTAAAGGAATCAACTAGTTAAGGCAGAAGGAAAAAAGAGTGTCTAGATAGATATTTTTTCAAAACACATAAAAATGTACTTTTCCCTGTCAAAATTGCTCTTTGATTATCAAAGGAGACAATTTTCTATTCTTGTTAAAAGGGACACCAGTTAACATCAATGGTTTTTTCACTTGCCATGAAATTAAAAGCACCGGAAAGAAAAAACAGAAGAAAGAACATAATTTGGGTGAAAACTCAATAGCTAGACACTTTTTTCGAAATGGGTCAGGAAATCTATGTGGCTGATTCAATAAGTCAGTGACTGGAGTAGAATTTCTGCCCTGCAAAATGTCAGCAGTTTTGAGGAATTGGACGGGCACATGTTGCAGGAGTGTTTAGACACCAATCTGTCTTCATGATGTCTCAATACTCATGAGTGCAGCATGACTGTCTACCTACATGGGCTCAATATTAACTTGTATGTCCATGGTATAAAGGGAATCTGTTAGCAGGTTTTTGCTATGTAACCTGAGGACAGCATAAAGTCTGTGTTAAAACACAGAATTCAGCTGTGTGTCACTTATCAAGCTGTGTGCTGTTGCTTTCTTACAATGAAGGTTTTATCACCAGGACTCTGCCCCCTCCTGTGATAAGCAGCTCTCTGTCAATAGACAATGTACATAGAGAATAATTAAACAACAATTTTCGCCATTATAATTTTTAAAGGCACTTCAAAATGATAAGACTATTTAAGCAAATTTGATTCCCAACGATGAAGGGACAAACAAGGAAGAGATAGTTTTCAATAGAACGTTATATTTTCATTTCAGACAAAAAATATATGAAATAAAGCAGCAAGCACGAATGCTTCTTAGGGGACGTGAGGTGTAATAATAATGATACTGTTGAGATTGGATGGTATTAATGCTTCAAATATCTAGAAACATTATTCATGGATCATCACTGAATTAAATATAATAATAGAGTATGTAGGTACAAATATACCACAGGTAAAAATGTAATGTCATATTGCACTAAATATGAAGAAGCTGGAGGCAAAACGCGCGTCGGGGTGAGGGGACGCTGAGGTGAATAATCCATAGTACTCACTGGGCTACTGGAAACCGCCGGTAACATTTTACATTGGCACGTTATGCACCTTATATGAATGTTGTTATTGGTAGGCCGGAGTCACACTACCGATGAATACGGACGAGTGGTATGCGATAAAACATCGTATAGCACTCAGACCAGTATTAATCTATGGGGCAGCTCCCATCACCATTTTTTTTCTCGGCCATATTCTACGAAATTGCAGCATGCAGTAATAAGTAATTCTATAGTTTAAAAGTATCATTTTTATTCTCAGTCTGTTAAAACATGTTCAGATGCAGTCCTGTAATATATATCTGTAACTGCAAGTTCACGTGGCATGGGAAGCATGATTTTTGGATATGGGATGTACCCCCACTCCATCTTAAAACCACCATAACTACAGTAAACCCAGGAACTAGAATAAATACATAAAAACCATTATTTTGTTTGTCAAAATGGCCACAGCTTTATTTAAATCACAGGAATAAAGCAATCACAGTAGGAGTCAGGTGAAGTACTAGTACATTGGGATTCACAAGTACTGTGATATCCCCAGCTGTCTGACATACAGCACCAGGACAGACAGCCATAAAGGGGCAGCACGCACTGGGGGCCATTCAAGCAGAATTAGTAAACTTTCAGGGCACCAATGACCCTATTATCCTCACTTCTGTGCTTAACCACTGTTCCCGACCCTGATTGACGTTACCATTACAACGTCCTTGAGGTTGGCCACCAAAGCCGAGCCTGTTCACTACCATGAGGTTTTACATCCTCAATTAGTTAAAATGAGTCCACCTTAACTTGTCTGCAACCTCCACCTGACTCCTAAACCGCCACCAACGAGGCCATTTGACACTTTGAATGGACTAGACCCCCATCATCCATGCCTAATAAAGCCATCAACCGGTTCTGCAACTATGGAAAGACTGTGCACACAAGTAACAAAATTCCAGGACTATGACAGATTCATTTTATCAATGCCACTCTACCCAGTTATGATCGATAATACGGTAACTAAAGCAAAATGACAGTCACTAAACATCCTGTAATGAGGATCTCATAATGGGGAATGTGGAAAGTAAACCATATTAAAGGGGTAGCCACTGTCTGAATACCCATATAATAACATTTGTCATGCCTCAAAAAACTGTTATGCTGCATGTATTGTAGCCAGCTCTAATAATTCACCAATTCACAGATTTTGGTTCTAGAAACCACCATTATGTACAGTAACTGTGCTGTGCAGTAACAATTTCTTAAACCCACTTACTACTACCCAAAAAGTGATGAGAATAAATAAAGAGAAATATATTATAAATAGGGAGTAATTAAAAGCCATACACAATATAACATCAACATTATAACCAACCATTAAATAACTTAACTTTCATAATATTTGGACATAGTAATTGAAATAAGCCTATAGCAGAAAAAGACCACAAAGGCAATATTAATAACCGTGCCATGCCATTGTTAATTGCTTTTCAGGCACTTGATAACATTTATTGTTAACCGCTACAATAGGGTCAAAGGCATCGGGAATAGGCATATTGCCCTTCGCATTAATGCACTTGATTACTTAACCCTTAGCTGCTCTTACTGGCTCAAGGGCATTGGGAATCGGCATATTGCCTTTGTGCTAATGCACATGATTTACCCTTAGCCTCCCCCACCAGCTCAAGGGCACCAGGAACAGGCATATTGCCCTTGGTGTTTCTGCACTTGATTACTTTACCTGGTACTGCCACACTAAGCGATCACACTAGCGATCACGACAACGACGCAAGCTTACGAGATCGTTGGTGTGATCGCTTTAAAGTCGCTAGTAGCTGCCAAACAGGACGATCTCATTATGACGCATCAGCGGTCAGCGATCTCTTTAACGACTTTGGCGGTCGTTGGGACGTGCCACACAGCATGTATTGTGAAAGATCACGACCTCGATAGGCGTGATTGAGCGCAACCTTTTCCACGCCCCTCAACACAGATTGGTGGTCACTATTTATGTCATGACTGTTTGTCACAGCTCTCTCGCTTTGTGATTGGATGACCGCGTCATAAAAGACGACGTATCAGCGCTCCTTTCCATTGCTCTCGAGCAGAAGCGGTTCTTTCAAATCTCCAGCATCGTTCCAGTGCGTCCTGCTAGCCTTCTTTGCAGCTACTGCGATCCAGTTTGTGCCACTATTGCGTTTGCTGCAATCCATTCTGCGCCGTTATTGATCTTTTTTCTGCGATCCAGTCTGTTCCTCTTGCATTAGCTGCGATCCAGGCTGTGTCATTATTTTTCTGCGATCCAGTTTGTGGCTCTATTGCGTTTCCCTTTTTTTTTTTTTTCAGGATCACAAACAAGTCTTGTAAGGTAGGTATTTTTTTTTGGTCACATTTAATTTTTTATTTTAAAATTTTACAGATCCATTTTTAGATCCCAGCTGTTGTTAACCATTGTCGTCCATCATTTTTTTTTTTGTTTGCCATTGTTTTGTTCTGGCCCGCCCACCACCACCATTTTATGTTCCCTGCTGTTTTTACCGTAGTTGTCCATCTATGACTTTTATTTAGGTCTGCCATTGTTTTCTCCTGCTGCGCCCACCACCACCAGTTTCTGATCCCTGCTGTGTTCTATGTTGTAGGCTATGTAAGCATTTTATTTAACCATTCTGCCGTTCTCACATAATCCTTTTTTTATTACAGATGGCCGATAAGCATGAATTTCTGCGGGAATTCATCGAGATGTACCGCTCGATGCATTGCCTGTGGAAAATAAAGTTGGCTGATTACAGCAACAGGCTGAAAAAGAGGGAGGCGTACCAAAAACTGGTGGAGCTGTGCAAAAACCGATATCCCGATGAACCAGCGGATGAGTCATCGGTGAAAAAACGGATTCAGGCCCTCCGCACAGTTTGCAAAAAAGAATTAAACAAAGTACAAAATTCTACCAAGTCTGGAGCCGGGGCCGAAGATGTGTATGTCCCCAAAATGTGGTACTTTGAGCTGTTCTCTTTCACAAGGGACCAAGAAGTACCCAGACAAGCGACTTCCATGTTGGAACCAGACCCGGTGATCCAGCCGGACTCCCCTGTCGTACATGTAAGTACCTTTGTATTAAAACACATTTTAATGTACATGCCAAAGTGGACTTGTAATTAAAAATATAATTGTGAAATGTAGATAAAATGGCTGAATTTATCCCTTCATGTACTGATAATTTATCTAGCTCAACGGTTGAGGCCTATCCATTTACAAGTGTCGTTTTCACATTTTTGCTGTATTTGGGTGTTATAGTGTGAAGATAAATTTTTTTTTCTTTGTGATTTACCGTTTGTTTTTTGTTCATGCAGGACACAGAAGAGGCTGTCTCCTCCGACTGAAGAAGACAGCATGGCGTTGGTCCAAGAGGACGAAGTAGTTGAGCCACCATCCTCATCTGTGCGGAGCCGGCTTACATTTTCTGGCAGAAAAAGGAAGGCTCCCACCTCAGCTACTCCAGAACTGATTGAAATAGCCAAAAAAGTCCTTACCGCGGAAAAAGACCAAACAAAAATAACTGGCTTTGCATACTACGCTAATGAGAAGCTGCCAACACTGGATCCTATACAGCGGGTTCATGCAGAGAGACTCATGTTTGAGGTCCTGACTCAAGCGTCATTAGGAAACCTTGATAACACGTCTGTCGTCACGCCCAGACCGCAGTACCCGGAATACTCATGGCCGCACAATCCTGTGCCGAACACAATTGGGATAAATCCACCAAACCCAAACGTTGTTGCTCCACCTTATTTTTATACACCGCCGAGGAAACGTAGTAATGGCAACGATCCATGTTACCAGCAGCTGTAGTTTTTAACCCCTTCCCGACCCATGACGCCGACGTCGGTGTCATGAAAACCTGTGCCATCCCGACCATGACGCCGGCGTCGGCGTCATGCTATAAATCATGTTCCTGGGGGTCGGGTGACCGGGGTCACTGAAAGGTCACCCGACCCCCAGGCACAGGACCCTTAGTACATCACCACAGGGGGGTTGGCTTAACCCCCACGTGGCCACGATCGCTCTGATTGGCTGTTAAAAGTGAAACAGCCAATCAGAGCGATTTGTAATATTTCACCAATGAAACTGGTGAAATATTACAATCCAGCCATGGCAGATGCTGCAATAGCATCGGCCATGGCTGGACACCGAGCCCTGACCCCCCCACACCAAGTCACGGCGGTGATCGGCCGCCGCCACCAAAATTTGGCAGCAATCGGTCACTGCCGTCACTGTCTGCTCCCCTGCTCCTGCCATCCGCTGCCCCCACCTACCGATCCCCCCCCACCTTCCGACCCCCCCTACTCACCTCTCCCGGTCCACCGATGTCCCTGGATCCGTCCCGGCGGCTGCCCGGGATTCTTCATGGGCGCCGCCATCTTGGAAAATGGCGGGCGCATGCGCAGTGCGCCCGCCGGCGCATGCGCAGTGCGCCCTCCATTGTACAAAAATTTATTTTGATCACTGTGATAAACTGTCACAGTGATCAAAATAAAAAAAAAGTAAATGAACCCCCCCTGTCATAGGTAGGGACAAATAATAAAATACATATTTTTTTTTTTTCCTAGCGGATTTTGCTGCGGATCCGCGGCGGATTTTGCTGCGGATCCGCGGCGGATTTTGCTGCGGATCCGCGGCGGATTTTGCTGCGGATCCGCGGCGGATTTGCTGCTGATCCGCGGCGGATATTGCTGCTGATCGCGGTATTGCTGCGATCGCGGATATTGCTGCTGATCCGCGGCGGATATTGCTGCTGATCCGCGGCGGATTTTGCTGCTGATCAGCGGCGGATTTTGCTGCGGATCCGCGGCGGATTTTGCTGGGGATCCTCGGCGGATTTTGCTGGGGATCCTCGGCGGATTTTGCTGGGGATCCTCGGCGGATTTTGCAGGGGATCCGCGGCGGATTTTGCTGCGGATCCGCCGGAGATTTTGCTGCGGATCCGCAGCGGATTTGGCGCTGCAGATCCACAGCGGATTTGGCGCTGCGGATCCACAGCAGATCCAGAAACCATGTACAGTACAATGCAAATAAATGGTTAAAAAAAACGCTGTGCACATGCGGATTTGCTGCGGTTTTAAATCCGCAGCATGTCAACTCTTTGTGCGGATTCCGCAGAGGTTTTACACCTATTCCATTATAGGTGTAAAACCGCAGGGAAAAACCGCAACAAATCCGCGCTAAATTCGCAGGTAAAACGCAGGTCATTTTACCTGCGGATTTAAGAAAAATCCGCAAGTGAATCCGCAACGTGTGCACGGGGCCTCAGGGTTAGGGTTAGGCTGGGTTCATATTGCATTATGGCAGTCCGTTAGATGGACTGCGTTTCACCGCGGTATAACGCGGTGTAACGCAGTCCGTTAACGCTGCCATTCACCCCATTTGTGTGCGCATCGCAATGCATGCCGTAAAGCGGCATGCGTTCGCGACGCGCCATCATTCAGTGACGGAGCCTCGGACACGGGCTGCAGCGTCTGGGCTCCGTCTCCGCTAGCACAGATGAATCATCTGCTGATTCATCTGCGCTAGCGGGTATAGCATAACGCGATCGCGTTATGCTATACCGTTACCAGCCGGTCAACGCTACGTGTTGAACGGGCTGGTAAAACGCAATATGAACCCAGCCTTAGGGTTAGAACTAGGGTTAGGGTTAGCATTAGGGTTAAGGTTAGAATTAAGGTTAGGGTTGGAATTTGGGTTAGGGTTGGAATTAGGGTTAGGGTTGGAATTAGGGTTAGGCTTGTGGTTAGGTTTATGGTTAGAGTTGGGATTAGGGTTAGGGGTGTGTTGGGGTTAGGGTTATGATTAGGGTTTGTATTAGGGTTAGGTGTGTGTAGGGGTTAGGGTTGGGGTTAGGGGTGTGTTGGGGTTAGGGTTGGAGTTAGAATTGAGGGGTTTCCACTATTTAGGCACATCAGCGGGTCTCCATACGCGACATGGCGCCACCATTGATTCCTGCAAATTTTGCGTTCAAAAAGACAAACAGTGCTCCCTTTATTCCAAGCACCGACATATGCCCAAACAGTGGTTTATCCCCACATATGGGGTATCAGCGTACTCGGGAAAAATTGCACAACAACTTTGGGGTTCTAATTTCTCCTGTTAACATTGGGAAAAAAAATTGGGGACTAAAAAATTATTTTTGTGGAAAAAAAATGATTTTATATTTTCACGGCTCTGCGTTATAAACTTCTGTGAAGGATTTGGAGATTCAAAGTGCTTATCACACATCTATAGAAGTTCCTTGGGGATCTAGTTTCCAAAATGGGGTCACTTGTGGGGAGTTTCTACTGTTTAGGCACATCAGGGACTCTGCAAACATAACATGACGCCTGAAGACCATTCCATCAAGTGGGCATTTCAAAACGTCACTACTTCCCATCCGAGCCCCGACGTGTGCCCATACAGTAGTTTTCTCCCACATATGGGATATCAGCATACTCAGGACAAATTGGACAACAACTTTTGGGGTCTAATTTCTCATGTTACCCTTGGGAAAATAAAAAAATTGGGGACTAAAAGATCCTGATTGTGGAAAAAATATGATTTTTTTATTTTCATGCCCGGGCGTTATAAACTTCTGTGTAGCCCTTGGGGGTTCAAAGTGCTCACCACATATCTAGATAACTTCTTTGAAGGGTCTAGTTTCCAAAATGGGGTCACTTGTGGAGAGTTTCTACTGTTTAGGCACATCAGGGGCTCTGCAAACGTAACAAGATGCCCGCAGACCATTCCATCAGGTCGGCATTTCAAAGCGTCACTACATCCCTTCCGAGCCCTGACGTGTGCCCAAACAGTGGTTCCCCCCCACATATGAGGTACTAGCGTACTCAGGACAAACTGGACAACAACTTTTGGGGTCCAATTTCTCCTGTAACCATTGTGAAAATAAAAAATAGTGGGCTAAAAAATCATTTTTTGAGAAAAAAAAATGATTTTTTATTTTCACGGCTCTGCGTTATAAACTTCGGTGAAGCACCTGGGGGTTCAAAGTGCTCACTATGCATCTAGATAAGTTCCTTAGGGCGTCTAGTTTCCAAAATGGGGTCACTTGTGGGGGAGCTCCAATGTTTAGGCACACAGGAACTCTCCAAATGCGACATGGCAACCGCTAAATATTCCAGCATATTTTCCATTCAAAAAGTCAAATGGCGCTCCTTCCCTTCTGAGCCCTGCCGTGCACCCAAACAGTGGTTTATGACCACATATGAGGTATCTGTGTACTCAGGAGAAATTGCCCAACAAATTTTAGGATCCAATTTACACTGTTGCCCATGTGAAAATGAAAAAACTGAGGCTAAAAGATAATTTTTGTGAAAAAAAAAGTACTTTCTTTTTTTTACAGATCAATTTGTGAAGCACCTGGGGGTTCAAAGTGATCACTATTCATCTAGATAAGTTCCTTAGGGGGTCTAGTTTCCAAAATGGGGTCACTTGTGGGGGAGCTCCAATGTTTAGGCACACAGGAACTCTCCAAATGCAACATGGCAACCGCTAAATATTCCAGCATATTTTCCATTCAAAAAGTCAAATGGCGCTCCTTCCCTTCTGAGCCCTGCCGTGCGCCCATACAGTGGTTTATGACCACATATGAGGTATCTGTGTACTCAGGAGAAATTGCCCAACAAATTATAGGATCCATTTTATCCTGTTGCCCATGTAAAAATGAAAAAATTGATGCTAAAAGAAAATTTTTGTTGGAAAAATTAAAATGTCCATTTTTTCCTTCCACGTTGCTTTAGTTCCTGTGAAGCACCTGAAGGGTTAATAATCTTCTTGAATGTAGTTTTGAGTAGCTTGAGGGGTGCAGTTTTTATAAAGGTGCCACTTTTGGGTATTTTCTGCCATATAGACCCCTCAAAGTGACTTCAAATGTGAGGTGGTCCCTAAAAAAAATGGTTTTGTAAATTTTGCTGTAAAAAAGAGAAATCGCTGGTCAACTTTTAACCCTTATAACTTCCTGGGCAGTGGGGATTTCTGTGGAGGTAATGGTAACAGTTATAACAGGGAATTCTGTTGCAACATGTACATGTTACATGTTTGCTGTGCACTTACGGTTTTGGGGCCACTGCTGTTCCCTGAAGACCCACTTACGGCCCATCCAGAACCTGCGGCACCGCCGGCTAGGGAAACACAGAAAAATATATATATCACAACAGCCCTTAAACATTTTAAGACCTAACAAAGTTGTCAGAACTTGTGCGTAAATTACCTGATGGCGAGCCTGCATACGCGTCACGGAGTGACGCTGGAGAGAATCCTAGGGGGGATGTAGATGGGGATGATGACCCCAAAAGTGGAGGCGGGGTTGGTACAGGTGAAGGGGTTCCTGGACCTGGTGATGCCCCTGGTGATGACGCTGCGGGGGCCGCGGGGGACAGTGGTGCAGCTGCAGGTGAAGGTGGTGCTGCAAATAAAAAATACAAGTCAGTGAAATAATCCTTCTACAAACCCCGTCACTGTTGTACTCCCATCACTACTGGTACTCCCGTCACTGCCAGTACTTCCGTCAATGCCTGTAACCCCCTAACTACTGGTACTCGTCAACACCTCCCTGCTCCACCGCTGTGACATCTCCCGCATTTCCTGACAAGTCCACAGTAGAGCAGTGCCCGGCGAGGAGAGGTCTTTCCTTTGTATTGAATGTTTGGAGCAATATATGGGGAGCATTTTACACTGGAGAATTATATATGGTGCCCATCATATACTAGAGCATCATATGGAGTTCATTATTTATTGAACATCACATTTATATATGGAGCATCATATGGAGCACATATGGGCCCATTCTGTATGGCGCACTATGTGGTGCCCATAATACTGTATGGAGGACTATACTGTCCGTCACCCCATCACTAATGGTACTACCGTCACTGTCCGTAACCCCATCACTGCCAGTACTTCCGTCAATGCCTGTAACCCCATCACTACTGGTAGTCCCGTCACAGCCTTAACCTAGCCTCTCCAGATACCCTCACCAACACTCACCACGATGCCTGCGAAGCTCTGCACGGATGCTGGCGACCCTTTCGCTCAACCGGTAGCGCAGGTCCGCCAGCTTCTTCCTTATCTGCTTCGTAGTCCTCTGCACCCCGAAATGCCGAGCAAGGCCCTTCTGAATCCGGCGCAGTACTGCTTTTTTGTGATGCATGGGACGCACCGTCGGTATGCTGCACCCATAGTCCCATGCATCACTTTTCCGGATTAGGTAATGCACCTCAGCGTCCCCCCAGGCTGCTGCACGCTGCTGCCTTGCCGCCATAGTCACAAGATATGAATAACGCTGCATGAACGACGCCAGCGTCGTGACGTCACGACGTACGTACGCTATAAACTAATCGCACTTGCGACGCAAGACGCTATTGCGATTGCAAAGTGACCGCACCAACAACGCAGACACGCGACGTCATTGCGATCGCAATGTTACAGGTCCTAGTCAGGCGCCCCAGCCACGCCGACATGAGACGCCATTGCGATCGCAAAGTGATCGCACCAACAACTCACAGACACACGACGCAATTGCGATCGCAAAACTTCAGGTCCCAGCTAGGCGCCCCAGTCACACAGACATGACACGCCATTGCAATCGCAAAGTGACAGTTTGTGCTGCTATTGCGTTTGCCCCGATTTGCCATTTATTATTGCCGAGGGGATGTGGCCAGCAATCGGAGCTGAGGGGCGTTACTAAAGAAAACCTAGTCCCGCCTGCGCCGCTGTCATATGCGTCACCAACGAGGTCGCTTGTCATTCACAAAAGGTGTCAAACACAGTGATTCAGGCTCACCAGCGGGACGCCAACGATCAAAATACGGCCCAAACCGTTCGTGCACGATCAGCGACATCACAGCGGGGGCCGCATCGCTGCTACATGTCACACACAGCGACGTCGCTAACGATGTCGCTGCTGCGTCACAAAATCGCTGCCGCTTGAGCAATCTCGCTAGCGATCTCGCTTAGTGTGGCATACCCTTTAGTCGCTCCCACTGACTCATGGGCACCCAGATTAGGTACACTGCTCTTCAGTTTAATGCACTAGATTACTGCATTGTCCAGACCACAACCTTGAAAGAAACAGGAGTTGGTCAATATAAGCAGTCAATATCCGTGCCTCAGCATTCTCAAGTCACATAAAAAAAGAGGGTCCTTGAAGCTACAGATTGTATTGAAAAGCATGCCTACCTTTTTTTCTTCTCCCCTCCAGCTGCTGTTCCTGGCTCGGAGGAGCCAATTTATTCTGTAGGTATGCAAAATATGATTGTCTTGACCCCATGGACTTTACCCTAACAGGGTCTTATAAGATATAAATGCTTATGGAGACCAGGGGGCCACACCATGATGGTTACTCCTCTACACCAGAGGGCCATACTTGAGATGGTTACCCCTCCAAACCAGGGGGCCATACCCGAGATGGTTACCCCTCCACACCAGTGGGTCATACTGTGATGAACACCCCTCCAAACCAGGGGTCCATACCTGAGATGGTTACCCCCTACTGACCAAATTATAAGTAACTTCAAGGACCCACTAAAAATGAAAAACAAATAACTGCTTTTTATGTATTACATAGTTATGGCCACAGTAGCCTTTATTAAAACAAACACAATAAAACATCAAAGCATAAATAACATTAACACTCTGGGAGGCGTCCTTGAAGCTCCCAAAATCTGGTGATTACCAAACATAAAGTGAACATCAAATGTACAAACAATTACTCCCAGCCATTACCCCACTGGCTTGAGAGCACCATACCCACAAGGTGTCCAATGTTCACTTGAACTTCCTGGGGATCCGACAAACCCTTGCCGAAACTCCCTTCCACATCTCACCAGATCCAGAACCATATTAAGTTCCAAAAGGAGGAATCCATATCCCAATGGATCCCTAGACCAATTTTAAACCAACTTCAAGGACCCCCCAACCGCACAAGATGTGGGAAAAGTGAGGATGAAAACACCATGTAAGTTTACAACCAAGGTATACAACAGGTTGATACTGGAAAATATCCCATCATAAGGTCAGATATATTCAGTGATGGGCAATGCTGTGTTATATGCTGTAACAATAAATAAGAAGCCATCGGCTCCTCTACAGCAGTTACAGACAGGCTGTCTAATCACCAGCTGCACATAAATTGTAAGAAATATAATATGTACTGTAGACATAGTATAAGCTGCCTGCAGCCATAGGTGTATGTGCCGAAAACTGCAAGGTCTGTGTCCCAGTCAGTCACGCTACCTACATACAATAGACGAGAGACAGGGCTAGAAAAATGGGCCCATGATGTGTTCTCCAGAGCAAGGTGCAGCATCACACTAGGAGTGCCCACTCACCGCCCAACAATGTGCTGAGTTACTAGTGCCCACTCACTGCCCACCATATGCTGCGCTATTAGTGCCCCACTCACCGCCCCACCATGTACTGATTTACTCCCCGAATATTTATTTTACATCTGATAAAACATATGATAAGGCTTCAAGTAATCCACTCAGGGCTGTGCTATCCACCATCTTAAGTAATATAAAATAAGCACTTGGTGAGTATACACCGATCCTGCAAACATATGAGGGGGACAATATACAGAAACAAGATGGATAGATCAGGCAGGACAGCTTGTAACATAAGAGGACTAAAGCTGCCATAGCTACAGATATAAAGCACTGAGCTGGAAGTCAAGAACAGATTATATGTACAGCGAGAAAAATAACCTGGAGACACAGAATCTTTATACACAGCATGATCCGTATACTGTATAGCAGAGTGAGGAGTGATATACTGCACAGGGATGGAGCCTTTACACAGATACCACATATATAGTGAGAGTAACCTGGTTACACTGGATCTGTACACCCAGCATCATCAGTATGTAGCAGAGATGAGGTCACATACAGGGCACCAGACTCCATAAATGGGAAGGGGGGATAATCAGCACACAGCAGGGTCAGTACACACTGCACTGACATGAAGTGCAGCCTCTCATCATCATACATATACCATCCCAAACTGCTCCTCTCTCACCAGTGTCTCTAGTACATGTGACTGCCCAGCTCCACCATAGTAATGATAGACACTGTATGTGTCCATGCTCTGTCCTATCATACATATACCCAGAACTAATGAAGACTCTGTATAATACAGCAGTGATGTGATATATCAGCTATGTCTGCAGGGAGGTCACACATGAACTTCCACTGCAGTGTGTGAGGTAAGTTGTAGCAACCACATGAGGGAAAATGGCAGCTACATGAATTTCTGAGCTAATATTGATCCCATATATGATGTAGGAGCTGATGCTATTACACGATGTCTGAGTTGAATGTGGAGAAGTATATCAGCCATGTCTGCAGGGAGGTCAAACAGAAACTGCCTCTGCAGTTTGTGAGGTAAAATGTAGCAAACACATGAGGGAACATGGCAGCTACATTAATTTCTGAAGTAATATTGATCCCATATATAATAAAGGAGCCACTGGCAGACAAAGTCAGAAAAGGGCCCCTGTGCAAGAACAATACATGGGCCCTTTGCAGCCCAAGATCTCCTAAAAATGCAAAATTGCACCTGCTTTGGAGGCATAAATGGGCCCCCTCACCTCTTGGGCCCCTGTGAGGCTGCACAGGTTGCACCAATGACATGTCCGCCCCTGGTAGGAGCTGATACTACACTAGTACAGTCATGGCCAAAAGTTTTGAGAATGAAACAAATGTTATATTTTCACATGATCTGCTGCCCTCTGGTTTTTATGTGTGTTTGACAGATGTTTTTATCATAGACAGAAATATAATAATTGCAAACATATGAGTAATAAAAGCTTATATTGACAGTTAGAATGAGTTAATGCAGCAAGTCAATATTTGCAGTGTTGACCCTTCTTCTTCAGGACTTCTGCAATTCTCTCTGGCATGCTCTCAATCAACTTCTGGACCAAATCCTGACTGATAGCAGTCCATTCTTGCACAATCAATGCTTTCATTTGTCAGAATTTTTAGGTTTTTGTTTGTCCACCCGTCTCTTGATGATTGACCACAAGTTCTCAATGGGATTAAGATCTGGGGAGTTTCCAGGCCATGGACCCAAAGTCTCTATGTTTTGTTCCCTGAGCCATTTAGTTATCACCTTTGCTTTATGGCAAGGTGCTCCATCATGCTGGAAAAGGCATTGTTGATCGCCAAACTGCTCTTGGAGGGTTGGGAGAAGTTGCTCTTGGAGGACATTCTGGTACCATTCTTTATTCATGGCTGTGTTTTTAGGCAAGACTGTGAGAGAGCCGATTCCCTTGGCTGAGAAGCAACCCCACACATGAATGGTTTCAGGATGCTTAACAGTTGGCATGAGGCAAGACTGGTGGTAGCGCTCACCTTGTCTTCTCCGAATGAGGCGTTTTCCTGATGTCCCAAACAATCGAAAAGGGGATTCATCAGAGAAAATAACTTTACCCCAGTCCTCAGCAGTCCACTGCCTGTACCTTTTGCAGAATATCAGTCTGTCATGATGTTTTTTTCTGGAGAGAAGTGGCTTCTTTGCTGCCCTCCTTGAGACCAGGCCTTGCTCCAAGAGTCTCCGCCTCACAGTGCATGCAGATGCACTCACACCTGCCTGCTGCCATTCCTGAGCAAGCTCTGCACTGCTGGTAGCCCGATCCCGCCGCTGAAACACTTTTAAGAGACGGTCCTGGTGCTTGCTGGTCTTTCTTGGGCGCCCTGAAGCCTTTTTGGCAACAATGGAACCTCTCTCCTTGAAGTTCTTGATGATGCGATAGATTGTTGACTGAGGTGCAATCTTTCTAGCTGCGATACTCTTCCTTGTTAAGCCATTTTTGTGCATTGCAATGATGACTGCACGTGTTTCTTTAGAGATAACCATGGTTAACAGAAGAGAAACAATGATGCCAAGCACCAGCCTCCTTTTAAAGTGTCCAGTGGTGTCATTCTTACTTAATCATGACAGATTGATCTCCAGCCATGTCCTCATCAACACCCACACCTGTGTTAATGGAGCAATCACTGAAAAGAGGTTAGCTGGTCCTTTTAAGGCAGGGCTGCAATGATGTTGAAATGTGTTTTGGGGGATAAAGTTCATTTTCTAGCCAAATATTGACTTTGCAAGTAATTGCTGTTAAGCTGATCACTCTTTATAACATTATGGAGTATATGCAAATTGCCATTAGAAAAAGTGAAGCAGTAGACTTTGTAAAAATTAATATTTGTGTCATTCTCAAAACTTTTGGCCATGACTGTACACAATGTCTGAGTGAATGTGCACCTATCATCTGTAATGTGAGGTGATACACCCAGTATTATACTCCCTGAAACTGCACACGTTTCCTCCAGTTCATCCAGTGAGAGAAAGAGGGAGAGAGCGCGTGTAAGGTTCTATGTATATATTCCTGAAACTCAGTTTGTTCGTCAGCCATTTTACTTTCTGTCTTGCTGCAGCTATCTTGCCCTCAGTCAAAATGGAGTTTCCAGCTTGCATGTTCCCGCCCTGATTCTCTCCTTTGCTTCTTAAGCAGCCACAGCTGAGCAATCAGTGCTTCAGAATCTAGCCTGCAGTGAACCTGTGACTTGACTCCTGTAAGCCTTGGACCTTGTACTCCAGCTATTCCTACTGAGGAACTCTGAAGCACTTGTGGACTCTGAACCCTGCTCTTTGAAAGACCCACGTTTGCATGGACTTACGGTAACAGAGAAGAAGATCCTGAATCTGTATTGGAGAGTGATTGCTGAGCTTGGATTACTCTGGCCTGCTGTGTCTCCTGTTTCTGTGTCTGCAAACTGTGTGACTATTTCTGCCAACTTGTATGAAGTAATACAGGACTTTTCTATATCAAACCTGTGACTCCTGTGTTTTCATCGCACCCAAGCACAAGACGCTATATGAACTGTACTACATACATTACAAGATTCTGAAGCCAAAACGTTAGTGTCTGCTGGGTCTGGAAGGCTGTGTCTGCTGTACTGTGGATATCAGACGTCCGGTTGTACTTTCTGTGATGACAGTGGTTGTGACTTCTCACAACCATTCCAGGTGAGCAATTCCCTTAAGTTTTTTCTTTTTGCAGTGTTACCACAGGTAAACACTATTGTTTTTTTTTTTTCCTTTCTTTTCTCTTTTTTGTCTGCTGTAACTCTGGATATCAGATGTCTGGTTGAAACTTTCTGTGATGATAGTGGTTGTGACTTCTCACAACCATTCCAGGTGAGCAGTTCCCTTAATTTTTTTTTCTCTCTGCAGTGTTGCCACAGGTGAACACTATTGTTTTTTTTCTCTCCTCTTCTTCCAGTAATCCTGTCTTAAAATATCTGGAAAATGGAGGCCCGCATAAAGGAACTTTGCGGAGTGACTGATAATATCCTTGCAGATTTGCAGAATATAAAGACCCGTTTTACAAATCTACAGGACCTCAATAATCACAATTTGCAAGTGGTTGGACAGACTACCCAGGATTTGCGAGCCAGGATTGAGGTTCTAGAGGGGCGAGTCCAGGCTCCTGCCGTAGCCCCGAGTGCTGGGATTCCCAAGTTGCCCCCTTTTCGTTTTGGCGGTGAACGTGAGAAATTCAGGGGATTTATTAATCAATGCAATCTTTTTTTTTCTGCACATGCTTCACAATTTCCCACTGAACATCTAAGGTGCTTACTATAATTATGTTGCTTACCAACAAGGCTTTAATGTGGGCAAACCCTCTGATTGAGACTGAGGATGATTGTTTGAATCACCTTGATGATTTTATTTCAGCCATGGGGCAGGTGTTTGATGACCCCAATCGAGGTGCAACAGCTGAAGCAGCCATGTTAGCTTTGCGCCAAGGTAAGCACTCGGTAGCTGAATATGCCTTGGATTTCAGGAATGGGCCCTTGATACCACCTGGGACAGTTCCGCCAAAAAATCTATTTTTCGAAAGGGGTTATCTCCACTGATTAAGGATGAACTTGCTCGTGCCGACCCTCCCACTGCGTTAGGTGACTTTATTAACTACTGCATCCGTATTGATACTCGTCTGACTGAACGCAGGCAAGAGAGATGGTTCGAAAGCAATCGTACTAACCTTTTCCTACCTTCCTCTCCAGCTAAGGAACCTTTGAGTAGGATTACACGGGAACCTGAACCTGAACCCATGCAGGTAGACTCTTTACAACGACGGGTTAGTGATGCACGCAAGGAACATCGTTTTAAGGAGAATCTATGTTTCTATTGTGGTAAGTCAGGGCACTTCATTATAAACTGCCCCAGCCGTTCTCGTAAGACTACTGCAGCACTCATTCATTGTGAGTGTTGCGAGAGGGGATCTGTCAGGTCCGAGCCTCAGGCTCCAGAGAGATCTGCAGCAACAGATCTTGATTTCTCTGACTTAAACTCCGTTACCTCTGAGGACGTTGACTGTGTAAACGCTGCCATTTTTCAAGTTTCCTCAGCGGTGTCCCAGCTGAGTTGTAAGAAAAACAATTCTCATTGCTTTCTTTCCATCAAACTGTGGGTTGACTCAGCTTGGGTGTCTAGCTCTGCTATGATCGACTCAGGGGCAAGTGGAAATTTTATGGATGTCTCCTTTGCTCTGAAACAGGGAATACGTTCAGTGAAGAAGGCTACTCCAGTACAGATGGAAACTGTGGATGGCTCCCTGCTGACCTCTGGACCAGTGGATCAGGAAACAGAGCCTTTGAGGGTTCTTATGGGTAAAGATCATCAAGAGAAACTGTCCTTTATGCTTATCTCTTCTCCCCACTTTCCCATTATTCTAGTGTGTGACCCGCACCACAATTGTGGGTTACCAGGGCTATGGGGTACTCGGAGCCGAACCCGTAGATTTCTATGGGGAATGTCACTGGTAGCGTGGCTCGGTCCGTGTCCCTGGCGGTCAGGCGTTAAAGGGGAATTTATTTACAGGGGATTTAGTAGATAACAGTTCGTGACGCCACCTGTAGTTGTCTGATCACTGAGACCAGCGCTGCAGTAGATCTCTGAGGGGATGTTGTGGCAGCTAGATGACGGGTCCCCCACAGGTGGGACTGGTCCCTCAAAGTCTATGGTATTAATGATGTAGGGTGCAGATAAATGAATCAGTCTCACACCATCCAGCGTCTTTCCATACCTTTTACTTGTCAGATGATAAGGCAGGTCCCAGGGAGGCTGGTCGGGTGGAGAATGTGCTTCGAGATAACAGCTGAACAGGTTAGAGGCCTCCTTTACTTCCAATATGATGAGTCCAACTAGCATAGAGCTAAGTTAACTCCGAATACTCCAGCTAACTCCATAGCTGTACTGCCCGGTCAGCATTGTGGTCGGAGCCTTCCAAGTGATGGAACTAGGTTCTTGCTTTTGTCGTGCACTGACTCAAAGTCCCTATTCCACCTGACCCCTGTTACGTACCGACACTCCAAGGGCTGCTTTCTGCGACCTAAGGTCCAGTAAGACTCTGGTTTTCCTGTCACTACGCCTGAAGCTGTAGCGACACTTCGGTCCCCAGTGACCGGTAAACAGTGCAGGATAGTTCAATCCTTAAGGCACTTCTCTGTTTCTTTCCACTGCGCCCTTCGCCCTGTTCGCGCTTTTAACATAAGCACTCCACACTTCCTAAGGTAATACAAGTTAATCCTTTCTTGCTTCTTCCTTGGAGCTCGCTGACAGAATCTCAGTATTCTCCTAGTTCAGGAGCACGTCGACTGAACTTCACTGTCCTTGGGACAGGCGACTGAAGTTTCTGTTGCTAAATCTCCTTTCTTCCTTAATTGTCTCTGTCTTCTGGTTAGGCACAGCTCTGACTAGGCTAAGGTGAACTGGCTCACCCTTACTAGCCTCCACTTTAAGAACTGCTGACAGGATCTGGCTGACTCTCCCTGTGCAAAGACAGGAAACAGACTCTCTCACTCACTTCTGACTTCTGCATGTCACTAGCTTATATACCCTATGGGTGTGTCTAAAGTGTGTGATGGAGTGAATGGATATCGAGCATTAAACTGTTACCTCTCCGCACATCCTCCAGGGTACTGTGTGCCTTACACACCAGGGCTACACACTAGGGCTACCATGGCTGCAGGCTCAGAATCCTACCATTAACTGGGAGACCAAGGAATTACACTTTCCAGAGAAACAGATGAGTCCAAAAGTTTCAGCTTGCTCTGTTCCTAAAGGAATCATGTCAGTCCCTGAACTACCAGCTGTATACCAGGACTATGTGGATTTATGTGACAAGAAGAACGCTGACCAGCTTCCTCCTCACCGTCCATATGATTGTCCAATTGAATTATTGCCTGGAGCAGAGATACCTTTTGGTAAGATCTACCCCCTGGCGGGGCCCGAGCTAAAGGCTTTAAAGGATTACATAGATGAAAATCTAGCCAAGGGCTTCATACGCCCCTCTTCATCTCCTGCAGGTGCACCCATCTTCTTTGTAAAGAAGAAAGATGGATCTCTGAGACCATGCGTAGACTATAGGGAACTCAATAAGGTTACTATTAGAAACCGTTATCCATTGCCTTTAATCCCTGAGTTATTGGAGAGAGTGCGACATGCCAAAATTTTTTCTAAACTAGATCTTCGTGGGGCCTATAACTTAGTCCGTATTAGACCTGGGGATGAATGGAAGACTGCATTCAGGTCACGCTATGGACACTTTGAATATCTAGTTATGCCTTTTGGTCTGAGTACCGCCCCAGCCACTTTCCAACACTTGGTGAATGACATCTTCAGGGATCTCCTAGATACATTCGTGGTAATTTATTTGGATGATATTCTAATTTTTTCTAACTCCACAGAGGAACATCATGGACATGTGAGAATGGTCTTGGAACGTCTAAGACAAAATCATCTTTACATCAAACTTGAAAAGTGTGAATTCCATAGGACCGAAATTCAATTTCTGGGGTATGTACTGTCTACACAAGGAATTAGTATGGATGGAAGCAAAACCCAAGCCATCAAGGATTGGCCAAGTCCTAGAAATGTGAAGGAGGTACAGCGCTTCATCGGGTTTGCCAACTTCTATAGACGTTTCATTAGAAATTTCTCTGAGGTAGTGTCACCTATCACTCAACTTACCCGGAAAGAGTCTAGGTTTTCCTGGACTCCCCAAGCCCAGGAAGCATTTTCCCGTCTAAAAGATAAATTTACCACTGCACCTATCCTAGTACATCCCAACCCCGAGCTTGCCTTCATAATAGAGGTGGATGCTTCAGACTGTGCCGTTGGAGCTATACTCTCTCAGAGAACAGGTGAGAAGAATGTCTTGCATCCCTGTGCCTTTTTTTCCCAGCAGTTGTCTTCGGCTGAGAGGAACTACGATGGGGGCAATAGAGAGTTGTTGGCCATTATTGCCGCCTTCAAAGAATGGAGACACCTTCTTCAGGGAGCTGCACAGCAAATAGTCGTCCTGACAGACCATCGTAACCTTGAGTTTATCAGGTCGGCTAAGTGCCTGACTCCTCGCCAGGCTCGCTGGAATCTTTTCTTAAACCAATTTAATTTTATCATCTCTTATAGACCAGGATCGCGCAATGGAAAGGCTGATGCACTCTCTAGGATTTACTCAGCAGAGACACGTCCAATTACTCCTCCTAAGACTATTCTTCCTGACTCTAGATTCCTAGGAGTAATTCATAATCAAGACCTACTTAAGGACAGCAAGGAAGCATACCATGCGGATTCCTTTTTGGCACAACCCCCAAGGGACGTAAGTCTTGTCTTTAAGAATGGTGTGTGGATTCAGGGACAACGTCTGTATATTCCTGAAACAGTCAGATTAAGAGTATTGCAACTCATTCACGATTCCAAGATAGCTGGGCATAGAGGAATTCTAAAGACACAGGAATTTCTTTCTCGTTTCTTTTGGTGGCCCACTTGCAGGAAGGATGTTTTGAATTATGTCACTTCATGTGAGGTCTGTGCAAGATGCAAAACACCTCGCTCCTCACCAACTGGTCTGTTACAGCCTCTTCCCACCCCGTCCCGCCCGTGGGGATCCATTTCTATGGACTTCATTGTGGAGTTACCAACCTCTCAGGGGAAGAACACCATTCTAGTGGTGGTTGACCGTCTAACAAAGGCAGCTCATTTTATCCCTTGTGTCGGCTTACCCACTGCAAAACAGACATCAGATTTGATGATTAAAGATGTGTTTCGCTTACATGGAGTACCGGATGAGGTTATTTCGGATCGAGGGGTGCAATTCACTTCTAGGTTTTGGCAAAATTTCTGTGCAGCATTGGACATTAAAGTAAACCTTTCTTCTGCTTTTCATCCCCAGACTAATGGACAGACCGAACGAACCAATCAAACCCTGGAGCAGTATCTCCGCTGCTTTATCTGCCACCTACAGGATGATTGGGTGGATCTACTTCCATTAGCTGAGTTCTCGTATAACAACTCTCAGAGTGCCTCCACTAAACAGTCTCCTTTTTACTCTAATCTAGGTTATCATCCTAACATTCTACCACGATTTCCCATAGAAACGCCTTTACCAGCAGTGGCTGAAAGAATCACGTCTTTACAGAAGAATATGGATCTTCTAAAGGAAAATCTGGAATCGGCTCAAGAAAGGTACAAGAAAGCAGCAGATAAATTTCGTAAACCTGCACCAGCTTTCAAGGTAGGAGACTTGGTCTGGCTGTCAACCAGAAATCTTAAGTTAAGGATTCCATCGTCTAAGTTGGGACATAAGTACATTGGACCCTATAAAATCAGTAAAATTATAAGTGCCGTTGCTTGTCGTCTTCAACTGCCCAGAACTATGAGAATCCACCCTGTCTTTCATGTATCCCTACTAAAGGCTGCGACACCCAATACGTTTCCTGGACGTTCCTCTCCTTGCCCTGACCCAGTGCTAGTCGATGGTCAGGAAGAATTTGTGGTGGAAAGGATTTTAGATTCCAGGTTGTATAGAAATCAGTTACAATATCTGATTAAATGGCAGGGCTACCCAGTGGAGGACAACTCATGGGAACCGGTCAATAACGTTAATGCTCCTCGCTTGCTCCGTCAGTTTCATCAGAGGTACCCACACAAGCCTGGTCTGAGGTCATCCGGAGGTTGTCCTTAAGGGGGGAGTAATGTAAGGTTCTATGTATATATTCCTGAAACTCAGTTTGTTCGTCAGCCATTTTACTTTCTGTCTTGCTGCAGCTATCTTGCCCTCAGTCAAAATGGAGTTTCCAGCTTGCATGTTCCCGCCCTGATTCTCTCCTTTGCTTCTTAAGCAGCCACAGCTGAGCAATCAGTGCTTCAGAATCTAGCCTGCAGTGAACCTGTGACTTGACTCCTGTAAGCCTTGGACCTTGTACTCCAGCTATTCCTACTGAGGAACTCTGAAGCACTTGTGGACTCTGAACCCTGCTCTTTGAAAGACCCACGTTTGCATGGACTTACGGTAACAGAGAAGAAGATCCTGAATCTGTATTGGAGAGTGATTGCTGAGCTTGGATTACTCTGGCCTGCTGTGTCTCCTGTTTCTGTGTCTGCAAACTGTGTGACTATTTCTGCCAACTTGTATGAAGTAATACAGGACTTTTCTATATCAAACCTGTGACTCCTGTGTTTTCATCGCACCCAAGCACAAGACGCTATATGAACTGTACTACATACATTACAGCGCGTTACCTCCTCTATATAAGCTCCACCCTCCTCACAGTAGCACACCAGGCACAGGCATACTGTGCTCCTTCGTCTTAAAGCAACATCACTCTTGCTTAAAATCTACACTGCTATACAAACAAAGCTGCAGGAGTTAAACATCCACCCCTCCCAAAGTCATGTCCTCCTCCGCTTAGTGCTCCAGTGGTTTCTTTCCTTCTCTCCCCAGACTATAGAGTTGTCATGTCATAGAAATCTGACCACGGTTTCAAAAATGACTGTTTAGCAAATTACCTAATGAAAACCCACTTGTGAAGTCATTTTAGCTTACGTGATAGAAACTGTTATGATGTCATATCAGCAACTACATTGTGACCCCACAGAATCGGACTGAAATCTATTTTAATGGCACAGCAGACATTTATGATGTCACTATTGTTTAATAGATTAAGTGTAACCCACTTGCTATGTCATAGAAGCTGACAATCTTTTATGTTTCCTACACTTGTGATGTCAGACCAGTTCATATAACTTTAAACCATTATTTATATTATAGCTCATAATCTGAAATAAAGAAATTTGCAATGTCACAGTTGTCCACCTGAATGAAGTCCACATGTGATTTCACAGCTGCATATCTACTAAAATCTCTCTGTCACAGCTGTATATTTACTAAAATCTCTCTGTCACAGCTGCATATCTACTAAAATCTCTCTGAAACTGTCTGCAGAACCCCTACGCAGCACAGATTGGACATACGATATATCCAGGGCCGGCTCCAGGTTTTTATGGGCCCGGGCGAAAGAGCCTCAGTGGGCCCCTTTAACACAGACCACGATTCATGATGCACAGATACGGCAGAGAAATATAGGTACAGTACAATGCCAAATACTTCACTTCTTCCATTACATGAGTGATATCTATTGTAAATTGTACACTAGCTCAAAATCCGGACAGTATAGTCCTCCATACAGTATTATGGGCACCACATAATCTCCCCCTCATCACCCATATAATACCCCATGCAGGATGTCACCCCCAATCCCCCATATAATGCTCCATACAGAATACTGGACCCAAAATAATGCTCCATACAGAATACTGGACCCAATATAATGCTCCATACAGGATACTGGTCCCCATATAATGCTCCATACAGGATACTGGTCCCCATTAGAGTTGAGCGATACTTTCCGATATGCTAAAGTATCGGAATCGGAATGGTATCGCCGATATCACTAAAATATCGGCGATACCCGATACCGATACCGGAAGTCCCATGTAAGTCTATGGGAACAAAATATCGCAACTAAAAAAACCCCATTCTTTCCTTGTAAACACTAAATATACACACATAGAATACATATATATATATATATACATGTCATTGTGACATATATATATACATATATGTATAGTTTATACACTTCTACATAGTAAAATATCCTTTGATTCAATTGCCGGGTAAAGCCGGCTTCAGTGAAAAGACAGAAGCACCCGACATGAAATGACACTTGGTGTACATAGGGTTAAACATTTCTTTTCATGTCCTTTGCTATCTAATTTGCACAAACAATTAAATCAGACTATGTGTGCAAAATTTCACACCTCTAGGGGTTAATTAAAGGTGTAAATTCGTTGTAAAAAAAACGGACTTTTTTGCTACGAATTTACACCTTTAATTAACCCCTAGAGGTGTGAAATTTTGCACACATAGTCTGATTTAATTGTTTGTGCAAATTAGATAGCAAAGGACATGAAAAGACATGGTTAACCCTATGTACACCAAGTGTCATTTCATGTCGGGTTCTGCATTTTCACAAAAGCCGGCAATTGAATTAGCGGCTATTATACTATGTAGAAGTGTATGAACTACAAATATAAATATATATATATTGTGTCACAAATTCAATGACATGTATATATATATATGAGGTGTAAAATTGCTGAAAAAAAATGCGTGGGCTCCCGCCCTATTTTCGCAACCAGACAGACAAAGCCAGTGAGTGGGGGCAGATAATAATAGCCCAGAGAGGGACCATTATTTTTGCCCCCCCCGGCTACTAACATCTGCCCCCAGACACCCCAGGAAAGACAAATCTATAATTAGATTCGCCCTTTCTGGCACTTTGCCCGTCTATTCCCATTGCCCTGTAGCGGTGGCGAATGGGTTAATATGGGGTTAAAGCCACCTTGCTATTGAAAGGTGACCTTAAGCCAGGTTAATAATTGAGAGCTGTCAATTAGACAACTATCAATTATTAATCCTATTGCATGAAATAAAAATAAAACACACACACTTTAATTAAAAATCATTTAAATGAAATAAAGACACATGTTTTTGACCATCTTTTATTTTACTGCAAAAACCATTTCCTGTAATAAAAATAAAATAAAAAAGCAAAATTATTCTTACCTATCCCATGCACAGTCAGGTCCCACGGTGTAATCCTTCAGAAAGGGTTAATGTTTACTGCAGGGACCGCAGCTAATGCTGCAGCCTCACAGTAAACCCCAAATGAATGAGTTCCTCTCCTGCCTGACAGGAGAGTAAAGGCTGGGTGTCACATAACGATACACCAGCGATCCCGACAACGATATGCACTTGTCAGGATCGCTGGTGTATCGCTACATGATCGCTGCTGAGCTGCCAAACAGGCAGCTCAGGCAGCGATCTGGGACAGCGACACTGCGGGTAACATCGCTTAAGGGCCCGTCTCACATAGCGATATCGCTACCGAGATCGCTGCTGAGTCACTAGTTTTGTGACGCAGCAGCGAGCTCACCAGCGATATCGCTGTGTGTGACATTCAGCGACGATCAGCCCCCCTGCCGGGTATCGCTGATCGTCGCAGAAATGTCAGGACCTTTTTTTGATCGCTGGTTTCCCTCTGACAGGCACGCATCGCTGCGTGTGACAGGCGGGAAACCAGCGATCAAAGGTCCTGACATTTCAGCGATGATCAGCGATACCCGGCAGGGGGGCTGATCGTCGCTGAATGTCACACACAGCGATATCGCTGGTGAGCTCGCTGCTGCGTCACAAAACTAGTGACTCAGCAGCGATCTCGGTAGCGATATCGCTATGTGAGACAGGCCCTTAAGTGGAAAGCTTAATTGATTGCTTTCCACTTTCACTTCAGGTCAGCCAGGGACACAATCAGTGACGTCAGAGGGAACTGATTAACAAAAATAGGGGTTCCCTTCGAAAAAAAAATGGCGTGGGGTCCCCCCTATTTTTGTTAACCAGCCAGATGAAGCAGACCGCTGAGGCCTGGATTTTCAGGCTGTTAAGGAGCCAAGATCCATGGACCTTGCCAGCCTGATAATACCAGGCCACAGCAGTCTGCATATCTTGGCTGATTAACAAAAATAGGGGATCCCCTCGAAAAAAATTGGCGTGGGGTCCCCCCTATTTTTGTTAACCAGCCAGATGAAGCAGACCGCTGAGGCCTGGATTTTCAGGCTGTTAAGGAGCCAAGATCCATGGACCTTGCCAGCCTGATAATACCAGGCCACAACAGTCTGCATATCTTGGCTGATTAACAAAAATAGGGGATCCCCTCGAAAAAAATTAGCGTGGGGTCCCCCCTATTTTTGTTAACCAGCCAGATGAAGCAGACCGCTGAGGCCTGGTTTTTCAGGCTGGTAAGGATCCAATATCCATGGACCTTGCAAGCCTGATAATACCAGGCCACAGCAGTCTGCTTAGCTTGGCTGGTTAACAAAAATAGGGGATCCCCTCGAAAAAAAAACGGCGTGGGGATCCCCCCTATTTTTGTTAACCAGCCAAGTAAAATGCAGACTGCTGCGGCCTGGTATTAAAAGACTGTCAAGGCCCATGGATTTTGGCCCTCAGCCTGATAATACCAGGCTACAGCAGCCCCACATTTGGCGCATCAAAAGATGTGCCAATTGTGGCACTTTACCCGGCTCTTCCCACTTGCCCTGTAGCGGTGGCAAGCGGGGTAATAAGGGGTTATTGTCACCGTTGATTGCACGGTGACAATAAGCCCGGTTAATAATGGAGAGGTGTCAATAAGACACCGATCCATTATTAATCCCAAAGTTATTAAATGTGTAAAAAAAAGACAAAGCAAGAAAAAAGTATTTTAATGAAATAAAAGAGACAACACAGTTTTCATTAATTTTATTATACACTCATTCCTGCGACGCCATCGATCTCCTGTAAAAAAAGAAAAAAAACAAACCAACAGTATACCACCTGTCCGACGCAGTCCATAGTAACGATTGTCCCACGACGATCCAACTCTGCTACATCGCAATGACAGGCAGAGCCTGTCATCCCGGCGCAGCACAGCTGATTACCTGCTTCCCCGGCGGTGACGTCATCGGACTGACTGCTTTACGGCCGGGATTACCCAGCAGTCACTGCAGTTATCGCGAGATACTGCATGTGACCGCCGGGGAGAAGAGGATGGCGGCCATGAAGCAGTCCAGGACGTGACCGCCGGAGATCTTCTGCCAGGTAAGTGCCGCTGACTCCTGACAGACCCGACCGACGGACACTGACAGTGACAGTGACATCCCGATTCCGGTATCCGATAAGACGAAAATATCGGAACTCGGAATCGGAATTCCGATACAGCTAATATCGGCCGATACCCGATATTTGCAGTATCGGAATGCTCAACACTAGTCCCCATATAATGCTCCATATAAAATATGGAGCTCTCCTCTGCGCTGTGCTGCGTTCTGCACTGTTACGGCTCAGGAAAGGGCGCTGTGGAAAGACTCCCCATTATCATCATCATTGCCTCCCCATCATCATCATTGCCTCCCCATCATCATCAATGCCTCCCCATTATCATCAATGCCTGCCCATCATCATCATCGCCTCCCCATCATCATCATTGCCTCCCCATCATCATCTTTGCCTCCTCATCATCATCATTGCCTCCCCATCATTATCATTGCCTCTTCATCATCATCATTGCCTCCCCATCATCATCATGGCCTCCCCATCATCATCAATGCCTCCTCATCATCATAATTTCCTCCTCATCATCATCATTGCCTCCCCATTATCATCAATGCCTGCCCATCATCATCATCGCCTCCCCATCATCATCATTGCCTCCCCATTATCATCAATGCCTCCCCATAATCATCATCACTGCCCTCCCCCACCACCATCACACAGACAGCACTGCAGCACACAAGCACTCTCACATACACACACACACAAAGCACCGCACTACATACACACACACTGATACACACAGACACACACAGTCACATACACATCACATCTCACCTGTCCGGCGTCCGCGCGCTCTCTGCCACAGCCGGCCACTGAATGATGACGTCATTCAGAGGCTGCTGCGAGAGGGAGCGCAGGCGCCCCCTGGAGCCCGGAGCTGCGGCATCGGAGGCACGGGGAGAGGTAAGTATTGTGCCAGCTGCTGCCGGGGCCCTGAGCAAGCGGGGGGGGCAGTGGCGGCGCTGACACCGCTCTCCTCCGCTAACGGGCGCCGGGGTGCCCGACGGCGAGTGGGCCCCCCTGCCTGCTCAGGGCCCCGGCACTTGCCCGGGTATGCCGGGTGCTGACGCCGGCCCTGGGTATATCCATTCCTGACTTTCGTCCTCAGTTTATAGACACCTCAGCCCAGTCAAGGCCATGAATTTAATTGCTTCTTATATAAATTGTCTCCCAACTACCCATTGTATTTAACATTTTGTTACAGATGGCATTGATGCCACAAGAGAACCTGTCATCAGGACAAGCCACTCATCTAGTGCAAGGGGCCGTTTACATGGGCCAACCAGCTGCATGATACGACCAGCGATTGGTAATCTTTTGCAATCGGCGGTTGCTTAACCCCTTACTAACCGAGGCAATTATTAACCTTAATGACCAGGAAATTTTTTTAAAATCTGACCAGTGTCACTTTACGAGGTATTAACTCTGGAACGCTTCAATGGATCCCACTGATTCTGAGACTGTTTTTGCATGACACATTGTACTTTATGTTAGTGTTACATTTACTGTAGGTCCATATGATTTGCGTTTGTTTGTGAAAATATAGGAATTTTATTAAAGGTAGAAACTGAACCAAGGTCTGTCTGTCTATTTGGCTGTATCGTTACATCGGGAAGAGAATATAACCTTCGCTCAACATTAAAAGGTGGTGAATGCTATGTTCTTTCAATCTGACGTTAATACTAAAATGAAGTGACATAATAGGAAATGGTAAAAAATGTAATAAGATAAAATATAATGTTACTTTCAACTGGATAGCCTTGTCTACTCTGCATAGTATAGTTTAAGGCTATGTGCACACATTGATTATTTGATTTCAGAAATTTCTGCAACGCTTCTGTATCTCTAAGAATTTGTTGGCAGCAAAAATGCATAGTGCGTTTTTGCATGCTTTTTTTGCACCCTTTTTTATGCGTTTTTGTACAGCAATTAATACTTTTAGGAGCTAAATAGAGTTATTTGAAAAATAAATGTTTTGTGGTGTAATGTCCTTGTTCAACACCTTCTTTTTTATGCTTATTTGCCCAGTCCCAGGCTAAAAATAACAGCCCTCAGCTTCCCCAGAAATGGCAGTTCATATTTGAAGAGCCAAATCTGGCACTTAGCCCAGACTGTACAAAAATGCATAAAAACCGCATGCAAAAACGAACCAAAAAATTCATCAAAAATGTCTGCAATCAAATACTCCACGTGTGCACATAGCCTTATAGTTACTAGCTTTATCAGGTAGAATAGTTCTTCTTAGTAGTCTATACTTCAGGAAGACAACTGTCAGATGAGTGGCGTTTAATTCCTTACTGTCACTGATGATATACAGGATTTCTATCTATTTTGCAATCTTCATGATGTGGATGTTACTAACAATGTGGTCGATTGCCAGTCTGATCTGTGGACGGCAAGGTAAAGAGAAGGAGAAGCTGAGCGGATTTATATATAGTTTTGTTGAAAAAGAAATCAGTATCCGGTCACGGTCTAAGCAAAACCAGGAGTGGATGATAATACAGAAGAGGTGACGTGTTTCTATTACACTTTTCCTCTGATTGTTCCTCTCCTGGTTTTCGCTTACACATACTGTGGTAAAATACTGAGCAAATACTCAACGTGTGCACGTGGCCTACCTTGTAGTTTATTCACTGAAATCCCTGGTGTTTGCTGACATACAACTACAGTGGTCGGCCCTAGTCAGTGACTTACAGCTGTCTGTGCATACACAGTCATGCAGGGAAGACTTACAATCACTGAATAGGACCGGCGCCTACTGGACTCATGAGTAAAATGCATGGTTTGCTGAATCTTTTCCCACAAATATGTATATCAATCTGACAGCAGATCAGAGAACCAATTTCAACATGAAAGTTTCTCTTTGAACTTAGATTCCTTAACCAATGATCCCCTTTCTTACCTAGCTTCCTGTCAGGGAACCATAGTGTGCTTGGTCCTGACCATGAGGTTATAACTTTATTTTGGATTTGTAAGGTCTAAACCAGCTAGTTTGGTAGGACATTTTATGCACTGATCTTGATATGTGACCATTGCATATTTCTCTTGAAATATTTTCTTCTCATCTTGCAATTTCTTCATCACCTTGTTATACTGGTTTTCATTTTTATGTTACAATCTACGTTATCATCTGGTGATATATACATCTTTGTTAATACTGTGCATCACCCGCCTTTTTTTTTCTCTGTTTCAATAGATTTTTGATTTATTTTTCCAAAAAGAAAAAAAAATAACAACAATAACAAGCTGTGCTTGTGGCATATCACTTCTATCTTTTAAGTATATCTTCTCTCATTATTTTACTATACTTAAGACATATTATTTATTGTAATGGGAGAGATAGGCAGGGAAAGGGCAAGGGGAGGGGATTAGAAGGGTAAATGGGTATATCCAAATGTAGGATAAAAACAGGAGTAAATGCTGTATAGTCTTCACCCGCCTTTTTGAGACTACTGTGTCGTACATCCCTTGATTTGAGGAGCCATACATCCCGGAATCACTCCTGGGACCAGTGACTGGTTGCAGCAGTCACATAAATGATTTATGCACATTTCCAGATGCAGCACTGGTTGAGGTTTCAAAGATGAGACATGGTTATTTTATTATGTTATTGCACTGGCTGTGTTTCTAACATTCTAGAAATCCTCTTTATGATTTAGGAACAAGACAAATGAAACTAAGGGCTTTTAAATAATAAATGGGCAGTCCATGTTCTACATGTCATTATATATATATATATACAGTACAGACCAAAAGTTTGGACACACCTTCTCATTCAATGATTTTTCTGTATTTTCATGACTATGAAAATTGTAGAATCACACTGAAGGCATCAAAACTATGAATTAACACATGTGGAATTATAGATTACACTTTACAAAAAAGTGTGAAACAACTGAAAATATGTCTTATATTCTAGGTTCTTCAAAGTAGCCACCTTTTGTTTTGATTACTGCTTTGCACGCAGAAAAGGTGAACGGATGGATTCTACATGCCTGGTTCCCACCGTGAAGCATGGAGGAGGAGGTGTGATGGTGTGGGGGTGCTTTGCTGGTGACACTGTTGGGGATTTATTCAAAATTGAAGGCATAGTGAACCAGAATGGCTACCACAGCATCTTGCAGCAGCATGCTATTCCATTAGGTTTGCGTTTAGTTGGACCATCATTTATTTTTCAACAGGACAATGACCCCAAACACACCTCCAGACTGTGTAAGGGCTATTTGACCAAGAAGGAGAGTGTTGGGGTGCTACGCCAGATGACCTGGCCTCCACAGTCACCAGACCTGAACCCAATCGAGATGGTTTGGGGTGAGCTGGACCGCTCACTGCTTCAATTTTGAATAAATCCCCAACAGAGTCACCAGCAAAGCACCCCCACACCATCACACCACCTCCTCCATGCTTCACGGTGGGAACTACACATGTAGAGTCCATCCGTTCACCTTTTCTGCGTGCAAAGCAGTAATCAAAGCAAAAGGTGGCTACTTTGAAGAACCTAGAATTTAAGACATATTTTCAGTTGTTTCACACTTTTTTGTAAAGTGTAATGTATAATTCCACATGTGTTAACTCATAGTTTTGATGCCTTCAGTGTGATTCTACAATTTTCATAGTCATGAAAATACAGAAAAATCATTGAATGAGAAGGTGTGTCCAAACTTTTGGTCTGTACTGTATATATAGTGCAAAAGAATTAAGCAGGTGTGAAAAAAATGCTGCAAAATAAGAATGCCTTCAAAAGTAGAAGTGCTAATACTTTGTTATCAATTAGCAAAATGCAAAGTGAATGAACACAAGAGAAATCTAAATCAAATCAATACTTGATGTGACCACTTGTCTTCAAAACTGCACCTATTTTTCTAGGTACACTTGCCCTGCAGTTTTTCAAGCAGCTCGGCAGCAGGTTGTTCCAGGGTTGCCAACTGTTCAGAAATTCCAATAAAAACCATAAAAATAAGGCACTTCTTTGCCCTGTCCATAATTTTTTAGCTGGAATCTGTCACCCCCTGGGACGTATATGACCTATTAATATGGGCATAAAGGTGATAGAAATGATAAACTAGTCCTACCTGTATGCCTCATATAAGCGGTCTTGTTGTTGAAAAATATTATGCTGTCTTCCAGGCTGTGGGGTGTGCGGTGCCTGGAAGAAATCCCTGCCTCCTGTCTTCATTGTAATACTACTTCCCTCCTGTGCACGTCAGTTGTGGCGCCAGATCCTGCGCCAGCGTCCTGCACTCCATCAAAAATCCATACCTCTTTCTCATACTCAGTGCTTCTCAGAAAGTGTCACCTTTCACATCAGTCTATGTTTCCAATGGGGTTTACAATCTAATTTCCCTATATCAGACAGATACTCAAGCAGATGTTACACATGATCAAATCTGATTGGGTTACATGAGTGGTTTTCACTACAGTTTCATCAGGGCTTGGTCAGAGTTTCATCAGTTTTTTTTCAATGATTGGAAAAAAAAGTGTCTCCATCTTCTCCTATCTGTCAGTAAAAAATGGACAGCACACAGATGGTATCCAAATTCCCTCCAACTTACGGACCCATAGGCCGGCGTCACACTGCCGAGTTTGATGCGAGTTAGTCGCACGACTTTCTCGCATCAACACCCAGCACGGCCACCCGCTCTCGGACCCGAGTGCGCGGCGGCATAGAAATACATGCAGCCGCACACTCGAGTCCGAGAGCGGGCGGCCGTGCCGGGTGTTGATGCGAGAAAGTCGTGCGACTAACTTGCATCAAACTCGGCAGTGTGACGCCGGCCATAGACTTTCATAGCCAAGTTTGATCTGACATGCGAACCAATATCAGGCATGTCTCCATGATTTTGTACTGACCACTCGGTCCAAGGAAAAAATCTGACATGTGAACAGCCCCATAGACTGTCATAGGTACGAGTGCTATCTGTGAAACAAATGAATAGTACTCGTACTGGGAAAAACTGGCTGATGAATGAGTCCTAAAGAATATGGTTGTCAGTTATTATTGATAGGCCGGAGTCACACACAACTACAAAAAATCGGACCGTTTTAGTCGGTCGATTATCGGACCAAAATGTAAACATCACACATCCGCCTGGCATCCGATTTTCCTTCAAAGATGCGATTTAGTCGCATGTGTGTGTACCTTGTAACATCCGATTTTCATCCGATTTGCGAGAATTTCTCGCAGGCTTGCAAATCTGACATATAATGGATCCAAAAGAATAGTATTTAAATCACAAAAGAAAGAATAGATATATACACATAGAACACATATATATATATATATATATATATATATATACATGTCATTGTGACATGTATATATATATATATATATATATATATATTTACAGTTCCTAGACTTCTACATACTATAATAGCCGCTAATTCAGTTGCCGGCTTTTGTGAAAGTACAGACCCGACATGAAATGATACATTGTTTAGACACAGTTAACCATGTCATTTCATGTATTTTGATATATGGTTTTAACTTACAATTACATAAGTGTATGTGTGCAAAATTTCAGACATGTAGGGGTTAATTAAAGGTGTAAATTCGTTGAAAAATAATGCGTGGGCTCCCGCTGTATTTTCTCCACCAGACAGACAAAGCCAACGAGTGGGGCAGATAATAATAGCCTAGGGAGGGTACATTTTTTTTGTGCCCCCCCTGGCTACTAACATCTGCCCCCAGACACCCCAGAAAGGGCAAATCTCTAATTAGATTAGCCCTCTCTGGCACTTTGCCCGTCTATTCCCATTGCCCTGTAGCGGTGGCGAATGGGTTAATAAGGGGTTAAAGCCACCTTGCAATTGAAAGGTCACTTTAAGCCAGGTTAATAATTGAGAGCTGTCAATTAGACAACTATCAATTATTAATCCTATTGAAGTAAATAAAAAAACACACACACACTTTAAGAATAAATAATTTTAATGAAATAAAAACACATTTTTTTGACCATCTTTTATTTTACTCCTAATCCATGCGAAGCCCTTGATCTCCTAAAATAAAGAAAAAATAATAAAACAACATTATTCTTACCTATCTGGCGATCTGTCACGTCCCACGCTGTAATCCTTCACAAAGGGTTAACTAGCTTTCAACCAAGCAGCGCAAGTAATGCTGCATGCTCAGCTGAAAGCTCCTGAATGAATAAGTTCCTCTCCCAGCGACAGGAGAGGATGTGATTACTGTGGGAAGCTTAATTGATTGTGTACCACTTTCACTTTAGGTCAGGTCACTGAAGTGAAAGTGGCAATAAATCAATTAAGCTCCACTCATTAATCACTTCCTCTCCTTTCGCTGGGAGAGGAATTTATTCATTCAGGGTGTTACAGCTAGCAGGCAGCATTAGCTCCCTGCTCGCTGTAACCTGTTAACCCTTTCTGATGGATTACAGCGTGGGACCTGACTGTGCGTCGGATTGGTAAGAATAATTTTGCTTTTTTATTTTATTTTTATTACAGGAAATGGTTTTAGCAGGAAAATAAAATATGGTCAAAAACTGTGTGATTATTTCATTAAACTTCTTTTTTATTAAAGTGTGTGTGTTTGATTTTTCTTTCATACAATAGGATTAATAATTGATAGTTGTCTAATTGACAGCTCTCAATTATTAACCTGGCTTAAAGTCACCTTTCAATTGCAAGGTGGCTTTAACCCCTTATTAACCCATTCGCCACCGCTACAGGGCAATGGGAATAGACGGGCAAAGTGCCAGAAAGGGCTAATCTAATTAGAGATTTGCCCTTTCTGGGGTGTCTGGGGGCAGATGTTAGTAGCCAGGGGGGGCACAAAAAAAATGTACCCTCCCTAGGCTATTATTATCTGCCCCCACTCGCTGGCTCTGTCTGGTGGAGAAAATACAGCGGGAGCCCACGCATTTTTTTTCAATGAATTTACACCTTTAATTAACCCCTACATGTCTGAAATTTTGCACACATACACTTATGTAATTGTAAGTTAAAATCATATATCAAAATACATGAAATGACATGGTTAACTGTGTCTAAACAATGTATCATTTCATGTCGGCTTCTGTGATTTCACAAAAGCCGGCAATTGAATTAGCGGCTATTACAGTATTTAGAAGTGTAAGAACCATAAATATATGTATATATATATATATATGTCACAATGACATATATATATATGTATTCTATGTGTGTATATGTATTGATTCTATTCTTTATTAAAGCTGTCAGTGTGATTTTACAGTATAGCCGGGGATGAATTGCCGGCTTTTCTAAAGGACACCGGTGCGATTTAATCGCAAGTCACACTGAGGTCCGTTTGTAATCCGATTTTTCATCGCTCCCATAGACTTGCATTGGCGATAGTCGACCCACAATCGGTGACAATCGCAGCATGCTGCGATTGCACTCGGACGTTTAAAACGGACCACAAAAAATCTGATACTGGGAGCTGCTCCATAGATTAACATAGGTCCGACTGCAATGCGATATTTCATCGTATTGCAGTCGTCCGATTTTGTCGCCAGTGTGACGCCGGCCATAGAGCCAAGATCATAAGGTAATGATTGGAGATGAGCGAATAAATTAGAGTGGAATAGAATTCTACTTGAATTTTACAAAAATATGCATTCGCCAACTGCAGATATTTTGTACTTTTACTTCCAGATGAATTTTATCAAAATGTCGTAAAAGGCCATGAAAATTTAAAAGATTAAAATTATTAAAAAAAAATTAGGGCCTGCGCACTCATTGCAGATTTATCACATTTTTTTGTCTGTGCAGATTTGTCACAAAAACCAAAGGGTTTCCTGATGCTAGCAAAGTGAATGAGAATCCTGAAGTCTCATGCACACTTTGCTTATTTTTGTCTTGCAGATTTAAATCTGCAGCATGTCAATTCTTTCAGGATTTTTGCTGCAGATTTCACTTATACTCAGGGCCGGCGTTAGGGGCAGGCAGACCAGGCAGCTGCCTAGGGCCCCCAGCTAGCGGCACATCACGCAGCAGCTATGGGGGCCTCTGTGAGGCAGGGGGGCCCGCCTGCCCCCAGCGCCGACTTCCCCCGCCGCTGCTTTGAACTATACCGGCGTCTGCCGATACAGTTCAAAGCAATGATGGAGGAGAGAGCGTCAGCTGATGCTCCCTCTCCCATCATTCCCCGCTCTGTCTCTGACACAGCGCGTGCGCGATGACGTGATCACGCACTCACTGTGTACCAGGCAGTGCAGGAGACAGGAGCCGGGAGCAGCGCGGGCACAAGGAGAGGTGAGGAGTGTTTTTTTTTTTTTTTTTATAAATCTGTCAGTGCGTACTGAACTGTGGCTGTGGGGCCATTCTTGGGGGGGAGGAGAGATGAGGGCTGTACTATGTGGGCCCTGCTATATACTATGTGGGCCCTGCTATATACTATGTAGGTCCTACTGTATACTATGTGGGCCATGCTATATACTATGTGGGCCCTGCTATATACTATGTGGGTCCTGCTGTAAACTATGTGGGCCCTGCTGTATACTATGTGGGCCGTGCTATATACTATGTGGAAAAGAGAGAAAAGAAGACCACTATAGATAATGTACACCACAATAATATAATAATGGAAAATAGGAATTTTATTGACACTACAAGATAAAAACATTTAAAAACAATGTAAACCCCGCATGGTGTCCGCTACCATCACAATGGCCAATATACAATACAAAAGTAAAGCAATGTTCCACAAAAAATGTGTGTATATATATATATATATATATATATATGCATATACACAATAACACTAGTGAAAAGCACAATAAATTACACCAATATAAATTGCCCAAAATTGAGCCTGTGTGAACAAGAGCCTAAAATTGCAGCATGATATTGCCCTACAAGATGGATGTGAAGAGCCTGGGCAGAATGACCCACCTAAAAAACCTAGAGGTGAACCCTGACCTGAGAATAGTGCCCTAAAACCCCAGTGGTACAAAGAGAATTAGGCAGAAACAAGCTGTCATAGAAATAATTGAGCATAAAATGTCAGGGATACCAAGGGTCTTGTATACCCAGGGTGCATAAATGCAGTGACTGCAGAGAGCCAAAAATAGACACAATGGGGCTCACGTGCAGCAAATCCTGGATGAAGGATCCTAAAATGCAGCCAAATAGTGGCAAGTGCTGAATAAAGGTCCATATGATGCGGCCATGGATTATACTATTTGAGGACTATGAGGAGTGTATTATACTATATGGAGGACTGAGGAGTGTTATACTATATGGAGGACTATAGGGAGTGTATTATACTATATGGAGGACTACAGGGAGTGTATTATACTATATGGAGGACTATGGGGTGTGTGTTATGTTTTGGTAGCTGAGGAGAGCAGGCAAAAACGTCAATACACCAGAGAGGTTGGAATCTACTGGATTGCAGTACCCTGACTAACCACCACAACTAAAGGCAGCCGTGGAGCGTTCCTACGTTGGTCCTAGACGCCTCGTCACAGCCTGAGAGGCTAACTACACCTAAAGATAGAAAGAGGAAAACTATCTGCCCCGGAGCAGATCCCCAAAGAACATAGGAAGCCCCCAAACATGTAATGGCGGTTAGACAAGAGGAAATACAGACACAGACAGAAAATAGTATGAGCAAACGCTGGGGCCCAATCTGCCTAGACAGAAAAGGATAGGAAGGATACTTACTGCAATTCCAAAAAACCCTAAAAAAAAGCCAACGCTACTAATTGCAAAAACACCTGAGATCACAACGACCTCTACCACCTAAATTAGTTCTCTGGTGTAACAACACTAAGCCGCAGCCACAGAAAAAACTGGAAAAGACAAATGAACAAACAACAGTGGCTCCAGAGGAACCGAGAGGAGCCCAAGCCCCCCGGGGAGGGGAACCCGGCCAACCCCACAGAAATGCAGAGAAAAATGCAAATGGCAAGCACAAAAACAAAAAAACAGAAAATATATTATCTGAGAGCAGGAGAAGAGGCAAGACTCAGCAAGCTTCCAAGTGAACCAGGAAACAACGTTGAGACAAGAACAATTGATCACCAGCAACCATGATGGGGGAAACCTCCCTTATATCCAGCCAGTCTGTAATTCCTGATTGCCAATCCTCATTGAATGGTTCAGTACTGTTTGTAACCACCAGAGGGAGCTTCTGCTCAGAATTCATTTCTAAAACATTCATAACAGGTGTGCATTTTACAATATGGAGGACTGTGGGGCATATAATATTATATGGAGGACTATGGGAAGTTTATAATACTATATGGAGGACTATGAGGACTGTATTATACTATATGGAGGACTATGGGGAGTATATTATACTATATGGAGGACTATGGGGCATATTATATTATATGGAGGACTATAGGGAGTGTATTATACTATATGGAGGACTATGGGGAGTGTATTATACTATATGGAGGACTATGGATACATTATATTATATGGAGGACTATGGGGTGTGCACTTTACAATATGGAGGACTGTGGTGCACATTATAATATATGGAGGACTATGGGGTGTATTATACTAAACAAGCAAGATGCTGCCTATTCATCGAGTGATTGGATTGTTTATGCCGGAACAAAAATCATTGTTCTTAGCAGCACATCGCTGGTGTAAACTGTAGATGTGCTGCTGATAACATGATACTGTATGGGGATCTATTAGTGATTGTTCTGTCCCCATCATTGTTCCTCAGCGGGTGGAAAGAGGCCGGGAAACAAGTGTTGAACGATTTCAATATAGTCGATCATACTCATTTAGCGGTCTGAAGTCAGCGCATTTAAATACAACCGAAATGCTTCTGTGTGATGTGCAATGTGTTAGCATTTGGGGCCCCATTTTAAACTTTGCCTAGGGCCCTACTTTGCCTAAAACCGGCCCTGCTTATACTAACAAGTTTAGATAAAAAATGCAAACTAATAAACGTAGTAAATATATACCTATTTTACGCTGCATTTTTCCTGTCAAGAGATGTAGAAATTTCTGCATCAAATACTTAGGTGTGCACATACCCTTATACTCACCTTGCCAATCATCTCTTTGGCCCCTCCACATCACCCATCCGCCCTTGCTGTAGGATTTTGTGCATGTGCATGCATGGTCACAGTGTCAGGAGCATGGTAGAGACCAAAAAATTAGTAGTAAATGAAAAGGCCCATATCTCTGGAATAGCATGGCAAATTTGAAAAACAAACAACTTAGTACTCAGGGGAGCAGCAAGAATAAGATAAAAGTAAAAACTGACTATTTTTGACCTGATGACAGGTTCTATTTACAGTGAGTACGGAAAGTATTCAGACCCCTTTAAATTGTTCACTCTTTGTTTAATTGCAGCCACTTGATAAATTCAAAAAACAGAAAATATTGGAGACCGGCTCAACGGGACTGGATTTTCCTTTTCTTTTTATTTTTCAAAAGAAATTATAGTGCATACAAAAGAAAATTTTCATGGTCGACATGACCCAGTCGACGCGTTTCGACTGCACTAAGCAGTCTTACTCATGAGTCATTTCGAAAAAGAAAAAGAAAAGGCAAATCCAGTCCTGTTGAGCCGGACTCCAATTTTTTCTGTTATCCTTGATGTGAGGCCAGGGTGAGGCCGGTGTCTGAGCCCCAGGTGGATGAGCATAGAGCAACTGGGTGAGCTGGAATTAAGTTTTTAAATTCAAAAAGTTATTTTTTTTCTCATTAATATACACTCTGCACCCCATCTTGACTGAAAAAAACAAATGTAGAAATTTTTGCAAATTCATTAAAAAAGAATAACTGAAATATCACATGGTCATAAGTATTCAGACCCTTTGCTCAGTATTGAGTAGAAGCGCCCTTTTCAGCTAATACAGCTATGAGTCTTCTTGGAAATGATGCAACAAGTGTTTCACACCTGGATTTGGGGCTCCTCTGCCATTCTTACTTGCACATCCTCTCCAATTCCGTCAGATTGGATGGTGAAAGTTGGTGGACACCCATTTTCAGGTCTCTCCAGAGATGCTCAATTGGGTTTAGGTCAGGGCTCTGGCTGGGCCAGTCAAGAATGGTCACAGAGTTGTTCCGAAGCCACTCCTTTGTTTCAGCAATGGGATGAAACTGGAAGGGAGAAGATACAGATTAGATATGTCACGATCCATTTTTGGATCTGTGGCAGATTTTGCTTTTCATATTAAAACTTTTTTCCTTTCAGACCATCAGGGGTTAATTTCAGTCTTTTCCCCAGGTGGCCGCTGGTGTAATTACATTTGGCTGGTGCAGGTGGTGACCGCTCCTACCATCCTTTAAAAGGTCACCTGATGCGTCAGCTGACTGTTGGTGATACACTTCCTCTTTGGAGACCAACCAAGTTGGATTCAGGAGTTTGCTGATTGCAGTGGTACTTCAGCTATTACAGTGGTGCCTTACTTTGCTGTGTGGTGCATTGCAGCAGAGAAAGCTAAGTTTTATTTTTTATTTGCCTTGTCCCCTAGGAGTCTGTCGTTTCTTTCTTTTTGTTATATTGGTGCAGTTCACTTTACTCCCTGTCTCACCTCCTGGGGAGGGTGTTGGGGGGTTTAGCTCAGGGCTAAACAGGAGATAGGGACAGATCGGTGACTTGGGCCTCACTACCTTCAAGTGTACCCCCAAGTTAAGGAAAGACAGTGCACCCCCTTAGCCTGAGGGTAGTTCAGGGGCCCAGGTTCCTCGCCCTCTATTTTCCCACTACTGCCCCGTGACAAGATATTAGAAAAACTTTTTGACAGTGAGGGTGATGAATGAGTGGAACAGGCTGCAACGAAAGGTGGTGAGTTCTCCTTCAATGGAATTTTTCAGACAGATGCCTGACAGACATGTGTCTGGGTTGATTTATTGAATCCTACATTGAGCAGGGGGTTTGACCATTCTATGATTCTTGTCTTTGTTCTGAGCAGCAAATCTTCCAGAGTAAAAGCTTTGCTGCTGATAATTATTATATTCTATGTGTACAGAACAGTTTTAGTAACGATTGTTCTGTGTTCATAGAATTCGGGTCAGCCTGTCTTATCAAGATAATAAATGACCACCGATCGGCTTGTTAATAGCTGATCCGTGATTGTTTAATGACTGCATTCAGCTTTTCTAAATAGGCTTGTAGTTGCATGCTGTACGTAGATGAACATTGATGGCAAGCACTGGATAAAGACTGAAACTTTGGGGCAGATTTAGTAATGCTGTCTTAAAATTGCACAGCATAGAATTAGACTTAGTAATAGATTTATTACTGTGGCTTACACTTGATAATGGATTAGGCCACACAATCTGGGCCATGGCCTTTCAGGCTAAACTATGCACCGTTGTCTCTCGAGGTACCAAATTTGTATAAAACACGTAAAAATGTGGCGGACAAATTCCTAAATTAAATCTTCTGTTAAATTCTTATTGCACATGACTTATTTGTAGCATAGAGTGTAAGGCGTGTTCCTCTCCAAATCAGTGAAAGGCTACCTTAACAAAACAGAAGTCTCTGTAGATAAGACGCTCAGACCTTAATGATTATTGCAGAGATTGTGAAATATTGAAAGTATGCATTGCATGCTTTGTACAAAACTTGTGAAAACAGTAAAAGGGAAGTTTGATAGCAAAAACTTCCAGCACTTTCTGGTAAGGCAGGAATTAACTGGGCTTTGGCAGGAAACAAGATGACATTATTTTCAATAGAATGATTTATCCAAATCTAGGCAGGATCCAGCACGGGTTCAGAAAGTGAATTTGGGTGGGAGTTGGAAACACAATTGCATTTTGGAGAAGTATCATACATTATCTTTGCTGTTTACAGGAACACTTTTCCTTGAAGAGTCACATGTATATGAGTCGCACATAAGTACCAGGGCTATGGGGTACTCGGCACCGAGCCCATGAAAGTCTATGGGGTTTGTCACTGGCAGCAGGACTCGGTCCGTGGCCCTGGGCGCTCATACAATGGGGGATATTTACAGGGGATTTGTAGATTAGAATAGTTCGTGACGCCACCTGTGGTGTCTGATCAATTGGACCAGCGCTGCTATATGGATCTTCCTAGGGGATGTTATGGGGCAGCTGGGTGGTAAGTCTCCTACAGGTGAGACTGGTCCCTGGAAGTCTATGGTGATGATGCAGGGTGTAGTTAAGAATTCAGTCACACACAATGCAGCTTCTTTCCATACCTTTACTTGTAGGTGTTTCAGGCAGGTCCCGGGGAGCTGGTCGGGGTGGAGAATGCACATTCAGGATAACCGCTGAGCAGGTTAGAGGCCTCCTTTACTTCATATGTATGTGAGTCCAAACTTGCATGAAGCGAAGTTAACTCTGCAATCTCCAGCTTTTTCAATAGCTGCAACGCCCGGCCGACATTGTGGTGGAGCCTTCTATGTCTCTGATTATCAGATGTTGAGAGAACTAAGTCTATATTTGCTGATCAGGCTAGACTCCTGTTCTCCCTGACTCCGGTTACGTATCAGCGCTTAGGGCTACCTTCTGCGACCTGTGGTCCAGAAAGCCTCCGGTTGTCTTGTTACTAGGCGTGAAGCACTAGCAACTCTTCGGACCCCGGTGTCCGGTTAACTTGAGTGAGGGTGATCTGTCCCTTTGTCACTCTTACTTCTCCACTCGCCCTTCGCCCTGCTCTCACTCTTAACATAAGCACTTGTAGCTTTGATGGAAATGTCAGCTTTCTCCAGAGCTCACTGAACAGCTCTCAGTATCCTCCAAGTCCAGACTGAACTGACACTGAACTGCACTGTCCTAAGACAGGAAGCTATCTGGGGGATGACTCACTCCTGAGTCTCCCAAGGCTTGAATGAACACTGAGCGAACTGAACAGAATGTGCCCACTCACTCCTCCTGCACAGACTGTCTAGAAAGACTGAACTCTGACTGCTACGTGTCACTACTTCTTATACCCCTAGTGGGTGTGTCTGAAAGTGTGAGTGACGTGAATGGATATCAAGCTTTTCGATTACCTTCCTGTGCATTCTCCTGGATTATGTGTGCCTGACATAGCTGGGCCACACATATATATAGAAGAACAATATGAAACTGACACTGCTGTACTCTATACTTTGCAAAAATCAATAGTTCAAATGAGAATTAGAAACAATGAAAGATAGTACTGTGCAAAAGTTTTAGGCATGTGTGGAAAGATGCAGCAAAGTTAGAATACTTTTAGAAATGTTATATAAGTACTGTATATGAAAGAAAGAGGAATCCCCAGCTCCACAGAAATACAAAACTCTCTTTATTGGTTTCAATATTGAAAAACGAAACAGCATTCACCATTGCTTCTTAAAAAAGGTTAATGTCCTTTATTCCATGTGGCGGGACAATCCTTTAACCCCTTTCTGACATCCGACGTACTATCCCGTCCATGGGACCAGGGCCCGTATGACCATGGACTTGATAGTACATCAAACGCAATCAGACGCGCTCGCGGGGGGAGCGCAGCCGAACGCGGCCGGGTATCAGCTGATTCCCACAGCTGACACCCGACCCTAACTGCCAGGAGCGGTCATGGAACGCTCCCAGCACTTTAACCCCCGGGACACTGCGATCAAACAAGATCGCAACGTTCTGGAGCAGGTAGAGGGGCTGTCAGCTCTGACAGCCCCTTTGCCTTTGGATCGGAGACCCCCGTCATGACGAGGGGTCTCAATGGCTCCCATAGTAACCCGATGTCATCTTCTTGTCAATGGCAGTGATGACCAGGAAATCTCTGAGGTCAGTGTAAAAGCCATGCAGCGCTGACAGCTTATATGGCATGCAGACCTGCATGCCATATAAGCGATCAGCCTGCAGAAAATGAGTGTCCCATAGTGGGACACAGTGTAAAAGTAAGAATTAAATAAAAAAAATTTTTTTAAATAATTGTAAAAAATCAATATTTATTCTATCAATAAATAAATATTTGAATAAAAAAATAAAAGTATACATATTTAGTATCGCCGCGTCCGTAACGACCCGACCTATAAAACTGTCCCACTAGTTAACCCCTTTAGTTAACCCATGAAAAAAACAAGGCAAAAAAACAATGCTTTATCATTATACCGCCGAACAAAAAGTGGAATAACACGCGATCAAAAAGACGGGTATAAATAAACAAGGTATAAACGAGCCACCATACAGCGTCATCAGCGAAAAATAAAAAAGTTATAGCTCTCAGAATAAAGCAATGCAAAAATAATTATTTTTTTATATAAAAAAGTTTTGTAATATATTGATTACCAGTTATAAATTACAAATATAATCTACAAAAAATACAGACTCCAAACAATCAATAGCAAACAAAGAGATGAGTCATACTGTGTCTCAAAATATTGTGAGACAGTGAAGGAATATGTGTCGAATGGGGTGTACATTTCACCTAGGTACTGTGCTGTATGGTATAAGGGAAATGTGTGGCTTTGTAAACCTAGTGGTAGAGAAAGGTCACTACACCTTACATTCAGTACACACTTGCAGCTCAGGCCTGAAACCATTCAGCTGTTAATTAGGAGACCAGAAGTAGGTGTCTGCGAACACAGTCAGAGAGCTCGCTTAGTCTGGACAAGGAGTCCAGGCACAAGAAGGAGTCTCCAGGAGTATGAGCTATCTCAGTCTGGGTGCTCGATGTACCCCGGACACAGGAGTAGTCTCTGTGAGAATCCATGCGGATAGCTGCTGAATAGGAGGGGAGCTCTCTCAAGTCTGGACGTTGGATATGCCTTCAGACACAAGGAGGAGACTCTGTGAAACTCCATGCTGGTAAATGCTGAACATATGTGTTGTTTTGGCCCAGGCTGTTGGAGTCTGGTCCCGGATAGATAGGGAAATCTATCTAAGTGTAGTAAGTGGCTGGACAAGCCCAGGTCTTATGTTTATGATTTGGTTTTGATTATGTTCTGTTGGCTGTAGACTTTAATAAAACTGGTTGCGGCCAGTTTTTACCAGAACTGCTGTCTGTGAATGAACTGTTTCCGTGCCACTCCGTCTACCCGGACGGCGATCCCAGAGCTATATCCCCTGAAAAGCTTACAATTGGCGAGAATGCTGGGCAGCACAGTGGCTGATACAATTGGTGCTGGAATGTGCGTGCAGCACAGTGGCGAGAGACAGCAATAAAAGGTGAAGTCTGTTGAAGCAGCAGCAGAGAGAGAAAAAAAAAGTGTGTCAGAGAAAAAAAAAAAAAAAAAAGAGAAACGTCTGTTGGAGCAGTCTTAAAGAGACAGTGGCCCTAATAGAGTTTGCAGAGAAAAAAAAAGTGTGTCAGCAAGGAGAAACGTCTGTTGGAGCAGTCTTAAAGAGACAGTAGCCCTAATAGACTTTGCAAAGAAAAAAAAAAAAAAGTGTCTGCACAGCAAAGCTGAATTTTTTGTGGAAAAGACTGTGGAGTGTGTATGTCTTGAGTGAAGACTGCCGTTGTTGAGACAGAGAAGTCTGACAGCATGGATGACAGCATGGAGGCGCTGTTTGAACAAATGGCGCAAGTTAATGTGCAACATAAGACTGCCTGGTTGAGACAGATAAGTCCGGCAGTATGGAGGAGCTCGTTGAGTACCTGGTCCAGGCCCAGCGAAGCATGCAGCAGAGCATGGAGCAGCAGCGCCTGCAGCACCAGCAGCGCATGCAGCAGGCCCAGCAGCAATTCCTGCAGCAGCAGCAGGAGAATAACCGGTTGTTTTTTGAGCAGGTTGCAGCACTACAAAAGACTTGCAGCGCATCGTCCCAAAGTAATGTTGCAAAGTCACCTGCATTGTCCGCTGTAAAGAAGGCGGTAAGACGGTCCCTGAAAAAGATGACACCTCGTGATGATGTGGAGGTATATCTCACTAGGTTTGAGGGACTGGCAGAGAAGGAGAATCTGCCCCTATCTGAATGGGCCATGATGGTCGCACCCTATCTGATTGGAGAACCCCAAAGGGCCTATGCTGACCTGAGCGAGCAGGACAGCCAAGACTATGCCAAGCTGAAAGCAGAGATTCTTACCCAGGCTGGGTGTTACGGTGACAGCCCGTGCCAGGGGAGTTCATGACTGGAGATGCAGTTGGGAGTCTGCAGTCAGCAAACCTGATTATGGAGTTGAAAAGGTGATAGTGGACCGCTACACCCAAGCACGTCCTCCTGAGGTACAGCCAGAGGTCGGACAAGGAGACCACCAGGACGCCAATCGTCTGGTCAGCCTGATGGAGAGGGCCTTCGCCACCAAGGACTGCCTCCGTGACCAGCCGTCTGAGAGGTCGTCACTTCGGAGTACCTGGACGCCGAACTCTCCCGGTAAGAGCGTTCCAGCTGTTGGGGTCGTGTGGGTGGGAGAGTGTGATGGACAGTGTTGGAGATGTCGTGAAATTGCAGCCAACTGTCCAATAGAGGGGGAGCCTATGTGTTGTAATGTTGGCGGATCCCTCTCTCCCTGCGCAGAGCCTGTGTGTGTGTCCACCTCAGCCGAAGAGACTGGACCACAGGGGTCCCCGGTGGTTGTAAATGACTGCCCAGCACAAGCCCTCTTGGACTCAGAGAGTCCAGTGACTTCCGTATGGGACAGCCTGATTGATAGGGACTTTATCCCTGATAAACACCTGAGTGTGGTGTGCGTCCATGGAGACACCAAAGTCTACCCAGAGACTGCCGTGGACTTGATCCCCAAACGCGGGGAGGTTTCATGTGAAGTGGGGGTAGTGAAGAACCTGGTGCACCCCGTCATATTGGGTAATGACTTTCCCCGGTCTAAGGATCTCTGGGGAAAAATGTTTCTGATGGACAGTGTGATGAAGCTCCTACTGAGGGTGCGCAGTCCGAGGGGCGGAACACAATGCTAGTGGGCCGTTAAACTTATGTGATAATGATGATGATGATGATGATAATGATAATGATGATGATGATGATGATGATGATGATGATCATGATAATGATGATGACCATGATAATGATGCTGATGCTGTTAATGATAATGATGATGACTGTGATAGAGATGAAATTCCTTTGCAGGTGATGGTGGGAGACGAGGATGGTGGTTCTCGGGAACCGAGTGTCCCTGACTTACCTGTGTCCTGTGACAATTTTGAGAGTGAACAATGGCGAGACCCCACTCTTAAAACGGCACAGGAAAATATAATTGTTCTAAATGAGGTTTCCCAAGAGCCTGGCTCTGAGGAGAGGTTTCCTCATGTTGCCATAAACACTCACCTGTTGTATAGGGACACTGAAGTCCAGGGAGAGGTCGTGAGCCAGCTCCTAGTACCTGAGCTATATAGAAGTATAGTGCTGGGGTTGTCACATAGTCACATACTTGAGGGACCAGATGGTGAAGTTAATGTTGTGGATGACATGTTAACTAAGGTTCCAGATCAGGATGTGAATGAGAATGAATTGTATACCCCTGAAAGTGAGCAGGATGAGAATGAGAATAAATTGTATAACCCTGAAAGTGAGCCGGATGTGGCTGAGAAAAAGGGGTCAGACAGGGATAGTGGTAGTGATAGTGAATCATCTGTTGACAATCAAGCAACCAGTGCAAATGAGGAAGGCATGGTAGCAGAGGAGGTTGAGAGTCCTGAGAGGAAGGCTGATGCTGACCTTGCAGCCGGACAGAAGATGGCATCTGAAGATGTTTTACAGTTGGCCGGTTCCCTGGCGAAGACTAGGGTGAAAGGAGGAGAGCTGAGCTTTAAAGGCAGGACTCTGAAACCGAACACAGCACAAGTGGATGCTGTTGAAGATGAGAAGTTATCAATGTATGGTATGGAGCTGCATCATGCCCAGGACTCTGAAGGTAATGCTGCAGAGGTGGAAAAAGTCATGGAAGTGGTGGTCACCAAGCCAGATGCCTCATCAGAAGCTGAGGTCTCAAGTGAAGCTGTGAGGAACAAGACTGAAGATATGGGGACTGACTCTGTCCAGGAATCTGTTTCTGCCGAAGACAGCGGCGTGGACGGGTTACGGTCCGGATCAGTGGCTGCAACTCGTGAAGCTCAGGCTGGAAGTTCGGCGCCCGGAGCCCCAGCAGTGTTCCCGAGTGACACCAAGGATCTGGATAAATCACAAGATGAGATTTTGAGACATCAGGCTGGCATTGGTGAGCTCAAGCGCACTTTCATGGAGTCTACATCGGAGCCACGTCCCAACAAATGGGAAAAGCGGTGTGTCACTCCGTTGCCGCTGCAGACACACGGGAGCTCAGATGGGATGCAGAACGTGGTGGAAGAGAAGAATCCGGCGGGTTCTGAGTATACAAATGCAGCTATCAAGGAGAACTTGAGAGCTGGAATAAATGGAGATATTGGAGACCATAATGATGTGACTGAAGAGGTAGAATGTAAGACTGACGGTAGGGCTTCTGAGCATGTTCTACCAGAAGAGCCTGAAGAAGGGGCCGAAGACATAAAGGACGTCCAACAGGTACCAGATGAATTGATTACTTCTCAGAAAAAACTCCAAACTGTGATGGAGTGTGATGAAAGCCATGAGCATCTTCGTGAGAAAGTCAATGAAGTAAAAGGAAGAATACAGGGAATCTTTTCGTTACAAGAGCAAATGCTGCTCAATAAGTCTAAGGCTCTATATAAGAATGCTGTTGTCACGGTAGAACATTACAATTCAGCTGGAGACTTAGCGGATGAATTATGTGTACTGCAAAAGAAAAACGATCTGCTCCTTCTACAGTCCCAATCATTTGAACAGAGTAGCTTAAAATGGTCAGAGACCATGGCAGAGGAGCTTAAGGTCTGTGAAATAGACTTTATGAGTCAACCGATATTCAAGAAAATAGATGTGCTAAAGAGGGTTCAAGGGGAACTAGAGAAAAGTAAAAAACCCCCTATACCTTCTGTGATAGTTGGTGACACATGGTCAGTGCACCAAGGACAGGAGGTACGTGAGTTTCTGAGGAAGAGTCAGCAGAAGTGTTCTGATGTGACGGGTCGTACTTCTCTGGCCAGGCACTATATCGAAACTGAGCCCGGCCCTAAGGTCAAGATGAAACCGTGCAGGATACCCGAGGCCCGCAGAGAGCATAGGCCTGGGAGGGTACAGGGTAGTGCGGATGCTTCAGATGAAGAGAAAGCTGATGTTGGCTATGGCTCAGGTGAAGATACAGATGACAGTAGTGAAGATGAAGCTGATGAAGGCCATGACTGGTCCAGAGTTCACTGTCTCTTTTGGATTGTTGACCAGCCCTCCGGTCTGGATGACCAGCCCTCCGGTCTGGAGAAGAGGGGGGGAATATGTGAGACAGTGAAGGAATATGTGTCGAATGGGGTGTACATTTCACCTAGGTACTGTGCTGTATGGTATAAGGGAAATGTGTGGCTTTGTAAACCTAGTGGTAGAGAAAGGTCACTACACCTTACATTCAGTACACACTTGCAGCTCAGGCCTGAAACCATTCAGCTGTTAATTAGGAGACCAGAAGTAGGTGTCTGCGAACACAGTCAGAGAGCTCGCTTAGTCTGGACGAGGAGTCCAGGCACAAGAAGGAGTCTCCAGGAGTATGAGCTATCTCAGTCTGGGTGCTCGATGTACCCCGGACACAGGAGTAGTCTCTGTGAGAATCCATGCGGATAGCTGCTGAATAGGAGGGGAGCTCTCTCAAGTCTGGACGTTGGATATGTCTTCAGACACAAGGAGGAGACTCTGTGAAAATCCATGCTGGTAAATGCTGAACATATGTGTTGTTTTGGCCCAGGCTGTTAGAGTCTGGTCCCGGATAGATAGGGAAATCTATCTAAGTGTAGTAAGTGGCTGGACAAGCCCAGGTCTTATGTTTATGATTTGGTTTTGATTATGTTCTGTTGGCTGTAGACTTTAATAAAACTGGTTGCGGCCAGTTTTTACCAGAACTGCTGTCTGTGAATGAACTGTTTCCGTGCCACTCCGTCTACCCGGACGGCGATCCCAGAGCTATATCCCCTGAAAAGCTTACAATATATGTCATGTGTGCATTGCCACGAAGATCGTCGTGGTTGCACATTTTGACTTCTCACAGCTGAGCTGCTGTTTCTTTGTGTTTGGCAGCTAGGGAGTTAATTCTGTCTGTGCTCGGTGCTGGGACTGGGTGCAGTTTCTCCCGGCTGCAATTGATTATTTGTTGATTGGTTTCCTTTAAATTCCTGGTTGTCTGCTTGGGGAGTTGCCAGTGAAACCTTCATGCAGACCACAGATAGGAATGAATCTGTATAGACTTTAGTTGTGAGCTCCTTAGTTGTTCTAAGCTCAACTTGGTTAGAATTTATTTCCCAGACCATTTATGTTCCTTTGGTGTTTGAGTGTGTATGCAAGCGAGTGTTATCCTGTCTGTCTTATATGTCTAACATGTGTATTTAGCTGAGATCAGCCCATATCCCTTTGGTGGTAGTCAGGATCCTTCTTAGGACTGATTACAGGGTTCAGGGTCTGATAGGAGACAGGGTTAGGTTGGAGACTTGGACCTCTGAACCATTATCAGTACCTCCAAGGTGAGGGATTAGTTAGGACCCCAGTTTAGGGTCAGGTTAGATCCCGGTCCACCTCTTCCCTGAGTTCAGCAGATATCATGTCAGGTAAATCTATTCTATACTTACATGCTGATGTTGCTATACTAGTTGTTGTATAGAGTGTTGTTCCTGTATTAATAGTTTACTGACATTGTATACATATCATTAGACAGCGTGACATTTTCACTGGCCATAAAAATTATCTCCAGTTACCATGGATCCAGTAGCCCAGCTGGCTCTGCAGTTGCAGGGATTATCCATGGAGCTGACGGACATTAAGTCCAAAGTTTTGTCTCCCCTGGAGCAAACCAGAGTTGAACCTAAAGTAGCTCTCCCGGACAGGTTCACTGGTGGGCGAGACAAATTTTTCACCTTCCGGGAGGCATGTAATTTGTATTTTCGGCTTCGGCCTCGATCATCAGGGAGTGAGGAGCAGAGAGTGGGAATTGTTATCTCACTTCTGCAAGGGGACCCTCAATCCTGGGTAGTGTCGGCTGTATTTTCTGAGCTTGAGGAGGAGGTGTTAGAGGCTCAGGGGGACGCCCCTGCAGGACCTCCAGGGAGACTGTTTGTCCCAAATCTGTTGAGACAAAAGGTTATTGAGGCACATCATAATTCTGCTCTAGCAGGACATCCAGGGAGTAAGGCTACTTTAGATCTCCTTTCTCGCCGGTTTTGGTGGCCTAATGCTAATAAAGATGTTATAACTTTTGTCGCGTCATGTGGGGTGTGTGCTCGCTCTAAAACCCCTCATACCCGTCCGTCTGGGACCCTTTTACCCTTGAAACTTCCGGAGCGTCCATGGACTCATTTATCTATGGACTTCATTACGGACCTTCCTCCGTCGTCAGGGAATACTGTCATACTGGTGGTTGTTGACAGGTTCAGTAAGATGGCACATTTCGTTGCTCTTCCTGCACTCCCTAATGCTAAAACTCTGGCGCAGGTGTTCATTAGGGAGATCGTTAGACTTCATGGGTTGCCTTCTGATGTGGTGTCAGATAGGGGGTCTCAGTTTGTGTCCAAATTTTGGAGGGCATTTTGTTTACGTCGGGGGATGCAATTGTCATTTTCCTCGGCTTTTCATCCGCAGACCAATGGTCAGACAGAGCGTCTGAATCAGAGCTTAGAGACATATCTCCGGTGTTTTGTCTCAGAGAACCAAGAGGACTGGTCTTCTTTCTTGCCTCTGGCAGAGTTCGCTCTTAACAACAGGCGGAGCGAGTCCACTGGTAAGTCCCCGTTTTTTGGGCATATGGTTTCCATCCCCAGTTTTGTACTTTCAATGGGGGGGGCCCTTCTGGGGTTCCTGAGGAGGAGCGTTTCTCATCGTCACTTGCTTCTGTGTGGAGAGGTGTATTGAATAATCTGAGTGCGATGGGGAACCGTTACAAACGTATGGCTGATAGGAGGAGAGTTTCTGGTCCAGATCTGAATGTGAACGATCTGGTATGGTTGTCTACCAGGAATATAAAACTTAAAGTGCCCTCCTGGAAACTGGGTCCCAGATTCATCGGGCCGTACAGGATCAGTTCCATAATTAATCCTGTGGCATTTCGTCTGGACCTCCCTCCTACGTTTAAAATTCATAATGTGTTCCACAAGTCATTACTTAAAAGGTATGTGGCACCAGTCATACCGTCACCTCTACCTCCTCCTCCTGTGTTGGTCAATGGTAACTTGGAATTTCAAGTATCAAAGATCATTGACTCACGTCTGAATCGCCGGTCCCTTCAGTACTTGGTGCATTGGAAGGGGTATGGTCCAGAGGAGAGGACGTGGGTCCCTGCGTCTGATGTTAACGCAGATCGTTTGGTTCGGACCTTCCACAGAACTCACCCGGGCAGGCCTGGCCCTGAGGGTCCGGAGGCCCCTCGTAGAAGGGGGGGTACTGTCATGTGTGCATTGCCACGAAGATCGTCGCGGTTGCACATTTTGACTTCTCACAGCTGAGCTGCTGTTTCTTTGTGTTTGGCAGCTAGGGAGTTAATTCTGTCTGTGCTCGGTGCTGGGACTGGGTGCAGTTTCTCCCGGCTGCAATTGATTATTTGTTGATTGGTTTCCTTTAAATTCCTGGTTGTCTGCTTGGGGAGTTGCCAGTGAAACCTTCATGCAGACCACAGATAGTAATGAATCTGTATAGACTTTAGTTGTGAGCTCCTTAGTTGTTCTAAGCTCAACTTGGTTAGAATTTATTTCCCAGACCATTTATGTTCCTTTGGTGTTTGAGTGTGTATGCAAGCGAGTGTTATCCTGTCTGTCTTATATGTCTAATCTGTGTATTTAGCTGAGATCAGCCCATATCCCTTTGGTGGTAGTCAGGATCCTTCTTAGGACTGATTACAGGGTTCAGGGTCTGATAGGAGACAGGGTTAGGTTGGAGACTTGGACCTCTGAACCATTATCAGTACCTCCAAGGTGAGGGATTAGTTAGGACCCCAGTTTAGGGTCAGGTTAGATCCCGGTCCACCTCTTCCCTGAGTTCAGCAGATATCGTGTCAGGTAAATCTATTCTATACTTACATGCTGATGTTGCTATACTAGTTGTTGTATAGAGTGTTGTTCCTGTATTAATAGTTTACTGACATTGTATACATATCATTAGACAGCGTGACAATATATAAATATTTTATTTAGCGTAAATGTATACCACATAAAATAATTTAATACACTTGAATAGTTTAATTATCATATATGGATAAAACGATATGATCCTCAAAGACAAAATCGCAGTCAGGACAGCACAGCATATTATAACTACTTAGTAATGCTCACAATTTACATTACAAAAGCAGGTAGGAGAAGCCGTGAATCACCCACATTTCTTGGGACTGCGCTAATCCACCCAAAAAATATCCGGGACATTATGGCAACGAAATCTGAAACGGATGTTTCTCAATTAAAAACATTGCCCCGACATTTTCTTGCTAGGGTTAGGGCTAAAGTTAGAGTTAGTGTTGGGGTTAAAGTTAAGGATAGGATTGCGGCTAAAGTTAGGGTTAGGGTTGGGGCTAAAGTTAGGGTTAGGGTTAGGGTTGTGCTAAAGTTAGGATTAGGGTTGGGGCTAAAGTTAGGGTTAGGGTATGGATTAGGGTTAGGGGTGTGTTAGGGTTAGGTTTGTGGTTAGGGTTATGGTTAGGGCTGGAATTAGGGTTAGGGGTGTGTTGGGGTTAGTGGGAAACAAAAAATATATAGTCAGCTCACCCTTCTGTGAAATCTTCATTAGACAGCTGGTGCTCAGCACGGTTCCATGGAGCAAACGTACTTGGGAAGAGAAAAAAAAAAAACAGCGAGAGGGTTGCAGTCTAAAAGATAACCTTTAATCCATTAGGTTAAAACATAAGTGGCACAGGATTGCCCGGCATGGGAAAAAACACTTCAAAAAACAGATGACGCGTTTCGACTTAGCAGTCTTCATCAAGATCTGTTGGGGTTAGGGTTGGAGTTAGAATTGGGGGGTTTCCACTGTTCTGGCACATCAGGGGCTTTCCAAACGTGACATGGCGTCCGATTTCAATTCCAGCCAATCCTGCGTTGAAAAAGTCAAACGGTGCTCCTTTCCTTCCGAGCTCTGCTGTGCCCCCCAACAGTGATTTCCCCCCACATATGGGGTATCGGCATATTCAGGACAAATTGGACAACAACTTTTGGGGTCCAATTTCTCCTGTTACCCTTGTGAAAATAAAAAATTGGGGGCAAAAATATCATTTTTGTGAAATAAATATGATGATTTTTTATTTTTGTGGCTCTACGTTATAAACTTCTGTGAAGTGCTCATCACACATCTAGATAAGTTCCTTAGGGGGTCTAGTTTCCAAAATACTGTCACTTGTGGGGAGTTTTCACTGTTTAGGCACAACAGGGGCTTTCCAAACGCAACATGGCATCCAATCTCAATTCCAGCTAATTTTGCATTGAAAATTCAAATGGCGCTCCTTCCCTTCTGAGCTCTGCCATGTGCCCAAACAGTGGTTTACCTGCATATATGGGGTATCAGCGTATTCCGGACAAATTGTACAACAACTTTGGAGGTCCAATTTCTCCTATTAGCCTTGGTAAAAGAAAAAAATTGGATCTGTAGTACATTTTTTATGAAAAAAAGTTAATTGTTAATTTTTTTTAAACATTCCAAAAAATTCCTGTGAAGTACCTGAAGGGTTAATAAACGTCTTGAAAGTGTTTTTGAGCACCTTGAGGGGTGCAGTTTTTAGAATGTTGTCGCTTTTGAGTATTTTCTATCACATAGACCCCTAAAAGTGACTTCAAATGTGATGTGGTCCCTAAAAAAAATGGTGTTGTAAAAATTAGAACTCTCTGGTCAACTTTTAACCTTTTTAACTTCCTAACAGGAAAAAAATGTGGTGCTGATGTAAAGTAGACATGTGGGAAATGTTATTTAGTAACTATTTTGTATGTCATATCTGTCTGATTTAAGGGTATGAACATTCAAAGTTGGAAAATTGCGAAATTTTCAACATTTTTGCCAAATTTCCGTTGTTTTCACAAATAAACGCAAATCATATCAAATAAATTTTACCACTATCATGAAGTATAATATGTCATGAGAAAATATTGTCAGAATCACCGGGATCCATGAAAGCATTCCAGAGTTATTACCTCATAAAGGGACAGTGGTCAGAATTGTAAAAATTGGCCCAGTCATTAATATTCAAACCACCCTTGTGGGTTAAGGGGATAACATGCAGGGGGAGCGGGGAAGTGAATGAGGACAACAGCCGTTTTGCGCCTATTCCAGCGCTTCTGCGGGTCCAAACTGTGTTGATAGGCGCAAAACAGCTGTTGTCCTCCTTCACTTCCCCGCTCCCCCTGCATGTTAAAGGATTGTCCCGCCACATGAAATAAAGGACATTAACCATTTTTAAGAAGCAATGCTGAGTGCTGTTTCTTTTTTCAATTTGAAATGCACTTGGTCTTCAACACATTTTTCATGCACCACCTAGCTCATTATCAGTTGGTATGCTTTATACTGATTTAGACTGCAGTCAACAGTTTGGTGCCGTTTTTTCTGCATTTTCACTTTTTGCTCTTCTTTATTGGTGTAAATAGAAAACATTTCAGTGGGTAAGTTTAAAAAGCCATGGTAGTGGATAAAACAACGTTTTTCAGGTGGTAAAACCTTTAATCATGCTATCATACAGAAGGAAGGGTTGGAAAATATATAAGGCAGTATATTGTTCCTAATTGACAATTAATCAGATTAACCCCTTCACATGCATAGAAAAATTCATAATACAGGTGCTTCTCACAAAATTAGAATATCATCAAAAAGTTAATTTATCTCAGTTCTTCAATACAAAAAGTGAAACTCATATATTATATAGAGTCATTACAAACAGAGTGATGCATTTTAAGTGTTTATTTGTGTTAATGTTGATGATTATGACTTACAGCCAATGAAAACCCAAAATAATTATCTCAGTAAATTAGAATAATTAACAAAAACACCTACAAAGGCTTCCTAAGAGTTTAAAAAGGTCCCTAAAGGCACTGCCACACTTAGCGATCGTACTAGCGATCACGACAACAACTCGACCTGGCGAGATTGCCAGTGCGATCGCTAGTTAGATTCCAAACACATCTCATCAGCGATCTGTATAACGACCTCTGCGGTCGTTGGGAAAACCTAGTCCCACCTGCGACGCTGGTGAAGTCGTTCATAAAGGGTGTCACACTCAGCGATTCAGGCTCACCAGCGGGACACCAACGACCAAAAAACAGCTCAGAACATTCATAAGCGATCAACGACATCTCAGCAGGGGCCACATCGCTGCTACATGTCACACACAGCTAAGTCGCTAACGAGATCGCTACTGTGTCATAAATGGTGACGCAGTAGCGATCTCGTTAGCGATCTCGCTTAGTGTGGCATACCCTTTAGTCTGTTTCATTAGGCTCCACAATCATGAGGAAGACTGCTGACTTGACAGATGTCTAGAAGGCAGTGTGACAGGGTCGCTGGTGCAGTACATGAGAGGAGATATGTGTCACAAAGGTTGCTTTCCTGCGTGATGTGAAAGCCATAAGTGTTTTCTCCAGCATGATATGTAATGAGAGCAATCCAGTAGCTATATGGGCATGGCTTTTATGCATAAACCATATGTTCCGGGGTGAAAGAGGCTACAGCGTTCGGACAAAATGGAGAACCTACTCAAGCACCTGATCCTCAGCCAACAGCAGCAGCACCAGATACAGCAGGAGACTAATAAACTGCTGATGCAGCAGATTCAGCAACAACAGGCAAATGGAACTCCTGGTGGGAGATGTCTGCAGCAGATAAACAGCCCCTCTCCCACATAATGTGACGACTTCTGAGTCCGGAAAGACGAGCCATGCAAAAGATGACCCCAGGCGATGATATAGAGGCATTTTTAACAGTGTTTGAGCGGGTGGCGGAGCATGAGAAGCTATCACCAGAGCAGTGGGCAGAGGTACTGGCCCCCTATTTGACTGGTGAGCCGCAGAAGGCTTATTTTGATTTGATATTACAGGATGCCCAGGAATATGTCAAGTTGAAAACTGGGATACTGGCACACTCAGTGGTGACTATGTCTGTCAGAGCCCAAAGGGATCATCACTGGGCGTATTTTGGTGATAAACCTCCCCCTCTCAAATATTTGACTTGTTGTATTTGGTCCAGAAATTGTTGCAGCCGGAGTCCTCCACTCCAGCCCAGATGGTCGAGCGGGTGGTCATGGACTGATTTATTCACTCCCTCCCCAAGCCGGTGCAGACCTGAGTTGCTCAGGGAGACCCCCTGAATGTTGATGACCTGGTGGGCCTCATAGAAAGGTACTATGTGGTTGAGAAGTCCCTAAGGAAGCCAAGGGGTGGCTTATCTCCATACTGGGGTACCCAGTGGGAGCCCGAGTCCCAAAAGAGGGATAACAGAGCCTTCACTGGGGGGGAGTCCAAGGTCCCCATGAGCCGCTGAGGGGCTACCAAATACTGCTGGTAAAGTCCTGATCTGCTGGAGATGCCACGGGCCAGGACACATAGACGGCCATTGTGCTATGTCTTCCGAGCAGATGGACTGTAGCCTAGACAGGCACTGCTCGTATTATGCCTACCCAGCCAACAGTGTGGAATATCAGCCCAGAGAGGGGCCGCAGTCATGTCCCGTGACCATAAAAGGAGTACTGGAGTCAGGACTCTTGGACTCCGGGAGTTTGGTGACCCTGATAAGGGCCATACTTCCCCCACCAGTTGATCACAGGGAAACATGTGGGCATCTGCTGTATCCACGGGGATGCCAGAGACTACCCTTTGGCCAGATTGTTGATTAAAACGAGCCGTGGCATGGAATTCCATGAGGTCGGGGTAGTCAGAGACTTACTGCACCCCGTGATAATCGGGCAGGACTTGAGCCTGTTCTGGAACTTGTGGGGGATAGCAGGGGTGCCCAGTGTCTCAAGCAGGAGCTAGCCCAACCCTGATGCATCCCTATCGCAGTCGGATGTGGGGGAGTTCCCACTGTGTATCCTAGCTGGTGATGAAGATGAACCGGTGACCAGTGAGACTGAGGTTCCTGAGCTGGGGATGTCCAGCTATTTTTTTTTCTGTCTGTGTTGTGTGGGGAAAGGAAGCCTCTAGATTGCTCCTTTACGATACGATACGATACCACTTTATTGATCCCGAGGGAAATTATGGTATCACAGCAGCGTTACAACAGCATTGCAAACAAAACATTACAAACAGCATTACATACAGTAATTACTAGACACAGATTTGCACATGACTAGCCACAATACGTAACAAACAAAGGTACACAAATCGCTAATCATTTCCATTAGTGCGCCAGTTCTAGGTCATAGCCATCTTTCACCCTTAGTGAATTGTTATACATTCCCAATGGCGGTAGGCACAAACGATTTCCTGAATTTCTCCTTCTTGCACCTTAGTAGGATTAGACGGCTGCTGAATGTGCTCTTCTGCTTCAAGAACAGCTCGTATAGTGGGTGTGTATTATTGTTCATTATAGCCCTACAATTCTTTTGAATCCTATCCTCCACTACTTCCTCAAAAGAGTCAAGATGGAGGCCAACAGCCACGCTTGCCTTCTTGATAAGTTTGTTGAGTTTATTAGCGTCAGCTACTCGCACACTACTGCCCCAGCAAATGATAGCAAAAAAGATGGCGCTTGCTACAACGGACTGGTAGAACATTTCCAGCATTTTGCTGCACACATTGAACGACCTGAACTTCCGCAGAAAGTACAGTCTGCTCATTCCCTTCTTGTGAACCTTCTCTGTATGACACCTCCAATCAAGTTTGCTGTCAAGGTGAACCCCCAAATATTTGTAGCTCTCAACCATCTCAACCTCCTGGCCAGCAATAGTGATCAGTAAGTAATCATCCTTTTTCCTTCTATAACTCACCACCATCTCCTTGGTTTTCTTCACTTTTAGTTCTAGAGAGTTAGTCTGACACCAATCCACAAAGTAAGAATCCACCCTTCTATATTCCTCCTCCCCCCGGCCCCCCACAATGCCCCCTACAATCACTGAGTCATCTGAGAATTTTTGCAGGTGACAGAAGTCGGATTTATACTGAAAGTCAGCTGTATACAATGTGAAGAGGAAGGGCGACAGCACTGTACCCTGAGGGGCTCCCACACTGCTCCGTACACTGCCAGATACCACCTCCCCCATCCTTACAAACTGCGGCCTGTCCTTCAGGTAGTCACTTATCCAGTTCACCATCCCCTCATCTACCACCATAGCAGTCAACTTATTACGTAGTAAGGGTGGCTGTAAGGTATTGAAAGCACTTGAGAAGTCAAAGAACATGGCGCGCACTGCAGTGCCATCATTGTCCAAGAACGAATGCATTGTATGTAGCAGAGACACTACCGCATCTTCCACCCCCAATCTCTGCTGGTACGCAAACTGCAGGGGGTCAGTGTAGGCCCTCACCCTCGGGCACAAGTAGACAAGTACTATTCTCTCCAACGACTTCATAGCATGCGATGTTAAGGCCACTGGACGATAGTCGTGAAGGGAAGTTGGAGAGGTGATCTTGGGAACTGGCACCAGGCAGGTGGTCTTCCACAGCACTGATATTCTCTGTGATTGTAGAGCGCTATATGTGTTCTCCCAGATGCACTGGGCAGAACTGTGTATGAACTGTTTACTTTCTTTTGAGCCAGAAAGGCTGTTTTTCCATTACCAGTTTGGGCTTTTGGTTTATGAAGTAATAAACCACCCACAGACTTTACCAGATGTGGTCTTTTGTCTACCTTGAGGAGCAGCTATGTGAGTCGACCTCCCACAGCAGTCATTGACACACTCAACAAGGAGGCTAAGCACAAAAGATCATTACTAAAGAAGCTGGCTGTTCACAGAGTGCTGTATCCAAGCATATTAATGTAAAGTTGTGTGGAAGGAAAAAGTGTGGCAGAAAAAGATGCATAAGCACACGGGATAAGAGCAGCCTTGAAAGGATTATTAAGAAAATGCCAGTCAAAAATTTGGGGGAGATTCACAAGGAGTGGACTGCTGCTGGAGTCATTGCTTCAAGAGCCACCACACGCAGATGTATCCAGAACATGGGCTACAAGTGTCGCATTCCTTGTGTCAAACCACTGATGATCAATAGATAACGCCAGAAGCATCTTACCTGGGCCAAGGAGAAAAAGAATTGGACTATTGCGCAGTGGTCCAAGGTGTTTTCAGATGAAAGTAAATTTTGCATTTCATTTGGAAATCAAGGTCCCAGAGTCTGGAGGAAGAGTGGAGAGGCACAAAATTCAAGCTGTTTGAGGTCTAGTCTGAAGTTTCCACAATCAGTGATGGTTTGGGGAGCCATGTCATCTGCTGGTGTAAGTCCACTGTGTTTTATCAAGACCAAAGTCAGCACAGCCGTCTACCAGGAAATTTTAGAGCACTTCATGCTTTCCTCTGCCTACTAGCTTTTTGGAGATGGAAATTTAATTTAATTCTCCAGCAGAATTTGGCACCTGTCCACACTTTTAGTGTCTGCGGAACGCACCTAATAAATAATGTAGAGAGGTGCATTCGCAGCCCGGGGTACACCGTTCAGGCAGAGCCTGCTGCTAGTAAGATGGCGTAAGTAGCAAACTCTGTTATCCCACAGAGTCGCTAAAATAAACGCCGTAGCGTGCTGTGGCAGATAGTGCGAACTCTGTTAGTCCACAGAGCCGCTAGCGGGAATGTCGCAGCGCTATATGGCGATAAGTGCGAACTCACTTAGCTTCAGTGAGCCGCAAAGTAAAACGCTAGGGCGCTGACTAGCATTTTAAAGCGAACCCTGTTGCGTCACAGAGCCGCTGAGAAACCCCACTGTGTCCAGGTACACAGTTGACTGCTAAGCGAACATAGGAAGTAGTCATGCGCTATCTATGGCAACTGTACGCTAGGCCCTGAATACGGCAACCAAACTCCTCACCGGTTATGCTGGTATTCTAAAGGCATCTAAGACACCGACCCTGACCAGCTAGCATACCAAGCTCCTCACCGATTAGGTCGGTATTGTAATGGCGTATTTCAGCCGCCCTAACCACACACACGCATGACCATACTGGCGCAAAGCACATAAAGGTTTGCTACTAACGCATGGCCGTGCGGTCAGGACAACCTTTTATAGCAGCCACGAGTAGAAGACCTTCCAGAAAGGACCAATAGAAGTCGTAGCTGTATCTGAGCATGTGACCCCTGATCTCCAATGGGAGATCTTGCCCTGGGCATGCTCAGAAGAAGAAACAGAGGACTTAGTCCCAAATCTGCCTGCTCCAGCACTGGTTATAACTGAAGATCCAGGAGAGGCAGCAGCAAGTCTCTGCACAGTATTAGACCGGGCAAGACGCTGGGACTGACATCTCTGCTGAGCAGGTTCCACTGCGGCCGGAGACGGATGGGGGACCGCAGCGTGAATGGCTCGAGATTCCCCTTGTGCAGCATTCGGAACTCGAACCCTAACATTACCTCCCCTCCTAGGGCCCCCCCTTCTTTGGGCCTCGCTGCGCTCAAAGGCAGCGATGAGCTGCGGAGCGTGAATATGCTCGGCAGGCTCCCAAGACCTATCCTCAGGCCCATAACCCCTCCAGTCCACCAAATTAAACTTTTTGCCTCGTACCACCTTGCACCCAACAATGGCGTTCACCTCATGATCGTCGGTAGAGGAACCCGACGTCCCGGCAGAGGACTCAGAAAACCGGGAGATGGCCACGGGTTTCAGAAGGGACACGTGAAAGGTGTCGGTGATACCAAGGCGAGGCGGAAGGGCTTAGCGGTAAACTACAGGGTTTACCTGCTCAAGAATCTTAAAGGGGCCCAGATAACGAGGTGCCAACTTAGTCGACTCTATTCGCAACCTGATGTTTCAGGCAGAGAGCCACACTAAGTTGCCCGGAGCAAATGTCGGAGTGGGGCGCCGATGAGTATCGGCAGAAGACCCCATCCTCTCCTTGGAGGACTGGATGGCGTCCTGGGTACGATCCCAAATGTCCCATGCCTCCACAGCCCAGTCTGCCACCCTGGAGTCAACGGAAGACACGGTCATGGGCACCGGGACCCGTGGATGCTGACCATAGTTTAAGAGGAATGGGTCTGTCAGGTGGAGTCAGCCACAGCATTATTGAGAGCGAACTCCGCCCACGGTAGCAAGGATGCCTAGTCATCCTGCCTGGCTGAGACAAAATGTTGCAAATACATGACCAAAGTCTGGTTGGTCCTCTCCACCAACCCATTTGTCTCGGGATGATATGCAGAGGAGAGGTTTAACTCAATATTGAGTAGCTGGCATAGCTCTCTCCAGAACCGAGACGCAAATTGGGGACCTCGATCACGACAATTTTGTCTGGCATACCGTGTAGGCGGAAAATATGCCTGATGAATAATGCTGCCAAGGCCCGTGCAGACGGTAACCGTGGTAACGGCACCAAGTGCACCATTTTGGAGAAATGGTCGGTTATCACCCAGATGATTGTGCAGCCCCGAGACTTGGGTAAGCCCACCACGAAATCCATCCCGACCATCTCCCAGGGCCTGTCTGCCACCGGTAAAGGGAAAAGTAGCCCAGCTGGCCGTTGTCGAGGGGACTTATTCTTGGCGCAGGAGACGCACGCCTGAACATATTCCCTGACGTCACGGGCCATATGCGGCCACCAGTATGTCCTCGCCAGCAACTCAGAAGTCCTTTTTGTCTCAAAATGTCCACCCACCCTGGACAAATGTGCCCAAGAGAGTACTTCCGGTCGCAAATTGGTGGGCACAAAAGTCTTGCCCGGAGGACAGACTCAAGCGAAACCGGGGCCACCGTTCTTAGGCACTCTGTGGGGACAATAAGCCGAGGCTCCTCCTCCACCTCCTCAGAGGACACCACAGAGCGAGATAGAGCGTCGGCGCGAATGTTCTTCTCACCGGAGAGGAAATGGAGGGTGAAATGGAACCGGGAGAAGAACAAGGACCATCTGGCCTGATGGGAATTTAGCCGCTGGGCTGTCTGCAAATACACCAAGTTCTTGTGGTCCGTGAATACTTGGAAGGGGAAGCGAGCCCCCTCCAGAAGATGTCTCCACTCGGAGAAGGCCAACTTCATAGCCAGTAACTCCCTGTCCCCGATGGAATAATTCCTCTCTGCTGGTGTAAAGGTCTTGGAAAAGAAGAAGCAGGGATGCTTCCGACCCTGGGCATCATTTTGAAAAAGGACTGCTCCAGCACCAACAGAAGAGGCATCCATCTCTAAAATAAACGGCTTATCGACATCGGGGTGATGTAAGATGGGAGCACTGGCAAAATGCGACTTGATGGAGGAGAACGCCTTGGTGACCTCCTCTGGCCACAACTTGGGATTAGCTCCCTTCTTGGTGAGGGCTACCAAGGAAGCTACCAAAGTAGAGAAGTGGGGAATAAATTGGCGATAGTAGTTAATGAACCCCATAAAGCGCTGCACTGCTTTAAGGGAGTGGGGTTCTTGCCAATCCATTACAGCCTGTAGTTTGGCAGGATCCAAAGTCAATCCCTGGGCGGAGATGATATAGCCCAGGAAAGGTAGAGACTCCTGCTCAAACATGCACTTCTCCAACTTCGCATATAGGGAATTTGCTCGCAAGAGGTCGAAGACCTTGCAGACATCTCTACGGTGGGAGGCCATATCTGGAGAAAAGATGAGAATGTCATCCAGATAGACTACCTCCGAGGTGGTCAACATATCCCGGAAGATGTCGTTCACAAAGTCTTGGAAGACAGCTGGGGCATTACAGAGCCCAAAGGGCATTACCAGATATTCGTAATGCCCATCCCTGGTATTAAATGCCGTCTTCCATTCGTCCCCCTCACGGATGCGAATCAGGTTATACGCACCCCTCAGGTCTAGCTTAGTAAATAACCTTGCTCCCGAAGCCTGTCAAAGAGCTCAGAGATTAGTGGCAAAGGGTACTTATTTTTCACGGTGATAGCGTTGAGACCCCTATAATCAATGCACGGACGTAACTCTCCGTTCTCTTCTGCACAAAGAAGAACCCCGCTCCCGATGGTGACACCGACTTCCTAATGAATCCCCTTGCCAAGTTCTCCTGAATATATTGGGACATGGCCTCTGTCTCAGGAAGAGAGAGGGGATAAACTCTTCCCATAGGAGGCTCAGCTCCAGGCAAGACGTCGATAGGACAGTCATAGGGGCGATGAGGCGGAAGAGTCTCCGCAGCCTTCTTCAAGAATACATCGGCATAGGACCAATAGACCTTGGGAAGAGGAGAGAGGTCTATGGGTATCTCAGTGGTGGTGACCTGCACGCTATCCCTAATGCATCTGCCTTTACATAAATTACCCCAATTCAGAATTCTCCCTGAAGACCACTCAATATGGGGAGAGTGGTGGCAGAGCCAGGGTAATCCCAACAAAACCTCATCTATACCCTCAGGGAGGATAAAAAATGATATATTCTTCTGATGGGAAGGAGACATAGACAAGGTGAGTGGGACAGACTGATGGGTGATTTGTGTGGGCAGAATTGTTCCGTTCAACACCCGTACCGACACTGGTTCAGCCAGTGACACCAAAGGCATGGTGTGGTGAGAAGCAAAGGAGGACGACATAAAATTCCCCTCTGCCCCCGAATCCACACACAACTTGATGGGTAGGGTGGTAGAACCGTGGGTAATTATCCCCTTGAGGAGCACTTTAGGGGCAAAAGTCATGGCGTCCAGTGACCCTGTTCCTACGGTTACTGGGCGCGACTGTTTATTCAGCCGCTGTGGACATCGGTTGGCAAACTGTCCCTGCTGCTGGCAAATATAACAAATCGGGGATGGATGAGTGGCCCGAGATTTAGATCCCGTAGGAGCAACCTCTTGAAGGTCGGGCGCCTGAACGGGCGACTCCACAGGGGTGGTGAAGGTGGGAGCCAGGCGAACCATCTGCCTACACTGGGCATGTTCCAGCCTTCGCTCGTGGAAACGGAGGTCGACGCGGGTGGAAATAGCGATAAGCTTCTCCAGTGTGGCAGGAATCTCCCTGGTAGCCAAGGCGTCCTTCACATGACCCACCAGTCCTCTCCAGAACACGGGAATGAGGACTTTATCTGGCCACTCTAATTCCGAGGCCAGAGTCCGAAATTGGACAGCAAAATGGCTGACCAAAGCCGAACCCTGGGCACTTGCCAGCAGTTGGAGCGCCGTATCGTGGGTGACCTGAGGTCCTAGAAAAACCTTTTTCAGAGCCTCCAGAAAACGAGGAACGCTCTGCACCACACGGTCATCGCGCTCCCACAGTGGCATTGCCCACTCCAATGCTCTGCCCGACAGAAGAGCCATCACAAAGCCCACTTGTGCCCGATCCGTGGGGAAACGTGCAGCCAGAAGCTCGAGGTGTATGGAGCACTGACTAACGAATCCCCTACATTGCTTGCTGTTACCAGCAAACTTGTCTGGAAGCGGGAGGTGGGACAATGTAGGGGCAGAGGTGGCAAAGGACAAACTGGCTGCAGCTACGCTAGCAGCCTAAACAGCAACTGCGGTAACATCCACAGCTGAGGTTGTGCGCTCAAGAGCCGCCAACCTACCCTCCAGCTGCTGGATGTACAGCTGTAAACGCTGTTCATCCGCCATTTTACTAGCCAGACCCTGGCGCTAGTATTATGTTAGGGTCTGCGGAACGCACCTAATAAATAATGTAGAGAGGTGCGTTCATAGCCCGGGGTCCACCGTGCAGGCAGAGCCTGCTGCTAGTAAGATGGCGTAAGTAGCAAACTCTGTTATCCCGCAGAGTCGCTAAAATAAATGCCGCCGCGCGCTGTGGCAGATAGTGCGAACTCTGTTAATCCACAGAGCCGCTAGCGAGAATGCTGCAGCGCTTTATGGCGATAAGTGCAAACTCACTTAGCTTCAGTGAGCAGCAAAGTAAAACGCTAGGGCGCTGACTAGCATTTTAAAGCGAACCCTGTTGCGTCACAGAGCCGCTGGGAAACCCCACTGTGTCCAGGTACACAGTTGACTGCTAAGCGAACATAGGAAGTAGTCATGCGCTATCTATGGCAACTGTACGCCAGGTCCTGAATACGGCAACCAAACTCCTCACCGGTTATGCTGGTATTCTAAAGGCATCTAAGACACCGACCCTGACCAGCTAGCATACCAAGCTCCTCACCGATTAGGTCGGTATTGTAATGGCGTATTTCAGCCGCCCTAACCACACACACGCATGACCACACTGGTGCGAAGCACATAAAGGTTTGCTACTAGCGCACGGCCGTGCGGTCAGAACAACCTTTTATAGCAGCCACGAGTAGAAGACCTTCCAGAAAGGACCAATAGAAGTCGTAGCTGTATCTGAACATGTGACCCCTGATCTCCAATGGGAGATCTTGCCCTGGGCATGCTCAGAAGAAGAAACAGAGGACTTAGTCCCAAATCTGCCTGCTCCAGCACTGGTTATAACCGAAGATCCAGGAGAGGCAGCAGCAAGTCTCTGCACAGTATTAGACCGGGCAAGACGCTGGGACTGACGTCTCTGCTGAGCAGGTTCCACTGCGGCCGGAGACAGATGGGGGACAGCAGCGGGAATGGCTCGAGATTCCCCTTGTGCAGCATTGGGAACTCAAACCCTAACACACACTGCCAAAAATACCAATACCTGGTTTAAAAACAACAGTATCACTGTTCTTGATTGGCCAGCAAACTCATCTGACCTTAATCCCATAAAGAATCTTTGGGGTATTGTCAAGAGAAAGATGAGAGACACCAGACCCAACAATGCAGACAAGCTGGAGGCTGCCATCAAGCAACCTGTAACGGGTCTGGTAGGCGGAACCTCTGAGCTTTATTATACAAGAAGGTCTTCCTTGTAAAGGAGCGGGTGGCGCCCGGGGAGAGGGATAGGAAGTCACTGCAAGTGACGGGGGCAGTCTCTGGGTAAACAGGCGGGTAGTCACGGCAAGTGACCGGGGCAGTCTCTGGGTAGACAGGCAGGAGGTCACGGCAAGTGACCGGGGCAGTCTCTGGTTAGGCAGGCAGGAAGTCACAGCAAGTGACCGGGGCAGTCTCTGGGTAGACAGGCAGGTAGTCACGGCAAGTGACCGGGGCAGTCTCTGGGTAGACAGGCAGGAAGTCACGGCAAGTGACCGGGGCAGTCTCTGGTTAGACAGGCAGGAAGTCACAGCAAGTGACCGGGGCAGTCTCTGGTTAGACAGGCAGGAAGTCACAGCAAGTGACCGGGGCAGTCTCTGGGTAGACAGGCAGGAAGTCACGGCAAGTGACCGGGGCAGTCTCTGGTTAGACAGGCAGGAAGTCACAGCAAGTGACCGGGGCAGTCTCTGGTTAGACAGGCAGGAAGTCACAGCAAGTGACCGGGGCAGTCTCTGGATGAACAGGCAAGCAAGGAGCCGGGGAAGTCTTTGACTGAACAGGTATATACGACCTGAGATGGTGGAGCCTCCCGGTAGGCTAGCAGGCAGATGACAGATGAGCACCTCCAAGTGAGCAGGCGAGAGTCTCTGGAACAGCCGATGAACACCGCAGGTGATGGCCGAACCTTCAGGTGGGGTTGCAGTCAGATGGCAGATGAGTGCTCCCAAGTAAGCAGGCGAGAGTCTCTGGGATTGCCGATGGTCACCGCATGTGACGGCCGAACCTCCAGGCAGGCTAGCAGGCAGGTAGCAGACAGCAGACTGGCAGGAAACAGGCAGGTAACTGGAAACGGACCCTGAGGGCTGAAGCAGAGTAAACAGTGCAACAACAACATTGCCCGGGCACCTCCATAAAGGAGGAAGTACTTTATATAGGGTGGAGTCCTCCGGCATTGGCCGGGGACCTTTTTTTGAAAGATGCGCGCGGCCCCTTTAAGAGCGGGGGAGGGCGCGGGCGCGCGCCCTAAGTCCAGCAGCAGGGAAGGAGCGCGCGGCCCCAGCAGGGCGGAAGGAGGACGCTGAGCGCGGGTAAGGGGGGCGACGTCCCTGCCTGGCAGAGGACGCTGTCGCAGGGGAACAGCGTCCCTGCCTGGCAGAAGGCAGGGACGCCGGTGCTACAGTACCCCCCCTTTAGGCCCCCCCTTTTTTAGGCCAGAAAGAAATTTAGCTAGGATGAGAAGGGCATGGATGTTCTCCCGAGGCTCCCACGTCTCTCCTCAGGACCAAACCCCTTCCAATCCACCAGAAAATAGGTCTTTCTTCCTACCCTTATTGTGGCCAGAATTTTCTCTACCTCAAATTCGTCTTCAGCAGCCACTGGAGCAGGAGGTGTACCTGTAGATTTGACAAAAGAGTTAAGTACCACCGGTTTGAGGAGAGATACATGGAAGGAGTTAGGAATCCGCAAATTGGCCGGAAGTTTCAATTTATAGGACACCGGGTTGATCTGACTGATGATCTCAAAAGGACCGATGAACCGAGGACCTAACTTGTAGGAAGGAATCTTGAGCCGGACATACTTGGACGAGAGCCGGACCTTATCCCCAGGACGGAATTGAGGAGGATCCAGACGTTTTTTGTCAGCATGTCTTTTCATGCGCTCGGATGACCGAATGAGTGCGGACCGGGCACTCTCCCATATGGAGGAAAATTCCTTAATCAGAGATTCTGCAGCTGGATTGTCCACAGAGATGGAGACAGGAACAGGGATCCGAGGGTGTTGACCGAAGACTACAAAAAACGGAGATTTGGAGGAAGATTCGCTCTCGTGATTGTTGTAAGAGAATTCGGCCCAAGGCAGGAGATCCACCCAGTCAGAATGGTGGGCATTAACGAAGTGCCGGAGATAACTGGTCAGATTCTGATTGATTCGCTCGACTTGTCCATTGGACTGCGGGTGGTAAGCGGAGGAGAAATCCAGGGTGACGTCTAGCAACTTACAAGTGGCTCTCCAGAAACGTGAGGTGAACTGCACCCCACGATCCGACACAATGTGACGAGGCAGACCATGAAGACGGAAGATGTGGCGGATAAAGTCTTTAGCCAGCTTGGGTGCAGACGGAAGCCCTGGCAGAGGAGTGAAGTGAGCCATCTTGGAAAATCGGTCAACGACCACCCAAATGACCGTACAACCAGCAGAGACGGGAAGATCCGTTATGAAGTCCATGGCTATATGCTGCCAGGGAGCAGCGGGTACAGGAAGCGGGAGAAGACGGCCGGCAGGCAGGTGTCTCGGAACTTTGTTGCGGGCACAGGAGGCACAGGCAGAAACAAAGTCTATTACATCTTTGTGCAGGGTAGGCCACCAATAATGCCGGGTAATGAGCTGGAGGGTCTTTTTCTGACCAGCGTGGCCAGCTAGTTTAGACGAATGACCCCAGTGTAGGATCCTTTCCCGATCAGGTTCCGATACGAACGTCTTACCAGGAGGAAGACGATTTAGACTCAGGGGAGCCACCTGCATCACTCTGGTGGGATCGATGATATGTTTAGGTTCCTCCTCCAGATCCGACACCAGAAAAGACCGGGACAAGGCATCCGCCTTGATGTTCTTATCGGCTGGGCGAAAATGTAACAAAAAATCGAAGCGGGCAAAAAACAAGGACCACCGGGCTTGGCGAGGGTTAAGCCTCTGGGCATGCTGGAGGTAAGCCAGATTCTTGTGGTCAGTGTAAATGATTACCGGATGAAGAGCCCCCTCGAGTAGGTAACGCCACTCCTCTAATGCCAGCTTGATGGCCAATAACTCTCGGTCTCCTATGGAGTAATTGCGCTCAGAAGAGGAGAAGAGTTTGGAGAAGAAGCCGCAAGATACCATCCTCCCGGATGAAGATTTTTGAGTAAGTACCGCTCCGGCTCCAGAAGAGGAAGCGTCCACCTCCAGGAAGAACTGCTTGTTGCCATCCGGGCGATGCAGCACTGGAGCGGAAGAGAAGGCCTGTTTTAAGGACAGAAAGGCCTCTTCTGCTTCGGGCGTCCACTGTTTGGGGTTAGCATCCTTGCGGGTGAGCGCGGAGATTGGAGCAGTCCGGGAAGAGAAGTGCGGTATGAAGAGGCGGTAATAATTGGGAATCCCAGGAACCGCTGAATGGCCTTCAACCCCTCCGGTCGGGGCCATTTCTCGATGGCAGACAGTTTCTCCGGATCCATTCGTAGGCCTGTCTGAGAAATGATGTAGCCCAAAAACGGAAGCGAGGTCTGCTCAAAGAGGCACTTCTCATATTTGGCGAAGAGGTGATTCTGCCTGAGCCTGAGCAGACCTGACGAACATCCCTCCGGTGAGACTGGAGATCCGGAGAGAAGACCAAGATGTCGTCTAGGTACACCACAACGCAGGAGTAGAGAAGGTCCCGGAAGATGTCATTGACCAACTCCTGAAAGACTGCTGGAGCATTACAGAGACCAAAGGGCATAACCAAATACTCGTAGTGGCCGTCCCGGGTATTGAATGCCGTCTTCCATTCATCTCCCCGACGGATACGGACCAGGTTATATGCCCCACGGAGATCCAGTTTGGTGAAGATTCTAGCCCCCCTCAGACGATCAAACAATTCTGGAATGAGCGGAAGAGGGTATTTATTCTTCACTGTGATCAAATTTAGGCCTCTGTAGTCAATACAGGGACGAAGAGAGCCGTCTTTCTTTTTTACGAAGAAAAAACCTGCTCCCGCTGGGGAGGTGGATTTCGGATGAATCCCTTAGCCAAATTCTCCTCGATATATTCGGACATCGACCTGGTCTCAGCAGCGGACAATGGGTAAATACGCCCACGGGGAGGCGTAGTACCGGGTTGCAGGTCGATAGGGCAATCATATGGTCTGTGCGGTGGTAATGTCTCTGCTTCCTTTTTATTGAAGACATCAGCGAAAGACCAATATGGGATCGGGAGCCCTGGTAGATTAGTTGGTGTAGGAGAAGGACGGACGGGATGAACAGGAACCAAGCAAGTTTTATGACAGTCCTGTCCCCAGCGAAGAATCTCTCCATTCTGCCAGTCGAGCACGGGTGCATGCTTTTGGAGCCAAGGCAGACCTAGTAAGAAAGCATGTGAGAGTCCAGGCAGAACATGAAACGAGATGCTCTCAGAATGCAGCATTCCTACCTGCAGGGTTATGGCTTCAGTGATAAGTTGAATGGGACGTGGCAGGAGACCTCCATCCACAGCAGCAACAGATACTGGTTCAACCAGAGGTTTGGTAGGAATGTGATATTTCTCTACTAGAGCCTGTGAAACAAGATTCCCGGCTGCTCCAGAATCAAGTTGGGCAAGTTCGAAATAACGGTTCTCACCGAGGAGAATTGAGACTGACAACAGCAGAGATGAAGAGGATTTATTTTTGTCTAGGTGGACCTCTCCGAGCGAACCTAGACACAGGCGTTTCCCGACCTCTCTGGACAGGTACGGATCCAATGCTCCTTACTACCACAGTAGAAGCAACTCCTCTCGGTACGGCGTGAGTCCTGACGGGCTTTGACCATCTTGGTCTGGTCGACTTGCATAGGCTCAGAAGAGTGTACCTGAGGAGAAACGGAAGGAGTTACAGGTCTCTGAAAAGAAGGAGCAAGACGAGGAAACCTTCTCTCACGGGTGGCCTCTTTAGCGCGCTCCTGGAACCGTAGATCAATTCGATTGGCGAGATTTATTAGGTCATCGAGAGAGGTTGGAATGTCCCGACCAGCAAGTTCATCTTTAATGCGGCCGGACAAACCCTCCCAGAAGACTGAGATCAGAGCGTCATTATCCCAAGCTAGCTCCGAGGCAAGGGTACGGAACCGTATGGCATATTGACCCACGGTGAGACTCTCCTGACGGAGACGCAGCAGAGAAGATGCAGAGGAGGTCTTCCGTCCGGGTTCATCGAATACCCTCCGGAAGGCTGAGAGAAAAGCAGACAGGTCAGACACCAGAGGATCCTCTCTCTCCCAAAGAGGATTTAGCCAGGCCAGGGCCTCTCCGGTGAGATGAGACATGATGAAAGCAATTTTGGCCCAGGTCGGAGTTAAACTGGTGTGCCAGGAGTTCAAAATGCAGGGTGCATTGGTTAATGAAACCCCGAGCCAGAGCAGGGTCGCCTCCAAACCGAGGAGGAGCTGAAAGTCGAGGTCCAGGAACAGAAACCACAGAATTGGTAAGCAGCGGAACTGCCGGATTGCGAGTCATGGCGCCCGCGGTGGTTGCTGGTGAAGTAGTCAGGGTGTCCAGGCGGGAATTAACATTCCGCAGGTGACCCAGGATGGACTCCTGTTGAGACCTCTGACGAGACAGTTCATGACACAGGTCAGAGAGCGAAGGGGTTTGGGTGCCACCGGGTTCCATGGCCCGAGCAAACTGTAACGGGTCTGGTAGGCGGAACCTCTGAGCTTTATTATACAAGAAGGTCTTCCTTGTAAAGGAGCGGGTGGCGCCCGGGGAGAGGGATAGGAAGTCACTGCAAGTGACGGGGGCAGTCTCTGGGTAAACAGGCGGGTAGTCACGGCAAGTGACCGGGGCAGTCTCTGGGTAGACAGGCAGGAGGTCACGGCAAGTGACCGGGGCAGTCTCTGGTTAGGCAGGCAGGAAGTCACAGCAAGTGACCGGGGCAGTCTCTGGGTAGACAGGCAGGAAGTCACGGCAAGTGACCGGGGCAGTCTCTGGTTAGACAGGCAGGAAGTCACAGCAAGTGACCGGGGCAGTCTCTGGTTAGACAGGCAGGAAGTCACAGCAAGTGACCGGGGCAGTCTCTGGATGAACAGGCAAGCAAGGAGCTGGGGAAGTCTTTGACTGAACAGGTATATACGACTTGAGATGGTGGAGCCTCCCGGTAGGCTAGCAGGCAGATGACAGATGAGCACCTCCAAGTGAGCAGGCGAGAGTCTCTGGAACAGCCGATGAACACCGCAGGTGATGGCCGAACCTTCAGGTGGGGTTGCAGTCAGATGGCAGATGAGTGCTCCCAAGTAAGCAGGCGAGAGTCTCTGGGATTGCCGATGGTCACCGCATGTGACGGCCGAACCTCCAGGCAGGCTAGCAGGCAGGTAGCAGACAGCAGACTGGCAGGAAACAGGCAGGTAACTGGAAACGGACCCTGAGGGCTGAAGCAGAGTAAACAGTGCAACAACAACATTGCTCGGGCACCTCCATAAAGGAGGAAGTACTTTATATAGGGTGGAGTCCTCCGGCATTGGCCGGGGACCTTTTTTTGAAAGATGCGCGCGGCCCCTTTAAGAGCGGGGGAGGGCGCGGGCGCGCGCCCTAAGTCCAGCAGCAGGGAAGGAGCGCGCGGCCCCAGCAGGGCGGAAGGAGGACGCTGAGCGCGGGTAAGGGGGGGCGACGTCCCTGCCTGGCAGAGGACGCTGTCGCAGGGGAACAGCGTCCCTGCCTGGCAGAAGGCAGGGACGCCGGTGCTACACAACCTGAGCTTCCATAACACCTCAGCAGTGCCACAGGCTGATCGCCTCCATGTCACGCTGCATTGATGCAGTAACTGATGCAAAAGGAGTCCCGACCAAGTATTGAGTGCATTTACTGAACATACATTTCAGTGGGCCAACATTTCAGATTTTAAAATAATTTTTCAAGCTGGTGTTATAAAGTATTCTAATTTACTGAGATAATGACTTTTGGGTTTTCATTGGCTATAAGCCATAATCATCAACATTAACAGAAATAAACACTTGAAATAGATCACTCTGTTTGTAATGACTCTATATATGAGTTTCACTTTGCGTATTGAAAAACTGAAATAAATTAACTTTTTGATATTCTAATCTTGTGAGAAGCAACTGTAATATTGAAAAGAACAAGTCACATAAGGCGTACAGCGTATACATCGTGTATGATACAGCTACAATAAAATGAATATACAAAATAGAAGATATGCATCATGTATACAAAATTGTGCAATAATTATACAAACAACAAAGACATGGAAATACATTATATATAAAATGTACAAGATATATGTAGAATGCAAAATATACAATATATTATATTTTATATTACACTGCTGTCACAGAAGCACACATGTCTACAGAAATTATGAATAATATTCTCATGAATAAGTTCTTATTATTACAATATTTCTATTACTGGTAAACAGTTGTGCCTCAATGTGACATGAGCAATGGGAAGAATGGAAAAATATGGTACAAATTCATTCAATCTTTCACCTACTTTGATGGAAAATATAAATAATTAATAATGGAGCATAATATCCTTTCTGAGATTCAGATCCATCGGTACCCATGAATTCAAACTAAATATCGACCAAGCTTCACGTCTTTTCATAGCGGCCTCTGTGCTTCTCCATCTGTTATTGAGAATTTTCATGGTTGTGTATGTAGTAGATATGTTTCCTAATGCGGACCTTTAGTTGGTGAGTGGTACTGCCAATGCATTATAAGTTGCAGTGGGAGCGCTCCACGACGCACTCAACTAAATTTTATTGGCAATTGAGAAAAGTCTTACTAAGAAACTTGGCTTTGTTCAAGGAATAAAAAAACCTCTTACATTTCTTAGTATATGAACATGTTACAAGATTTAGTGCCACATTTAAAAAATACAGTAGTTGATAACCAATTTTTACCTACTGTCTAAGAGTATTTTACTTCACTCAGTGCAAGAATTTGTCCCAAGGAAAGTGTTTTTCTTGGGACAACACGGTAACCTTTTCTTTATAACTGACGCTGATTTCTCGTCTGTTCCCAGTATGGAGAGATTCTTGTTAAACAATTTCTTAATGGCAGAATATTGATCACTATATTCTAAAGATAAATTAATGGGTGCAAAATGTCTGACATTATACATTCTTCATTACTAGAAGATTTAGGTTTAGGTTTTTATCAACAATGTTTTTCGCTCTAGTGAGCATGCACTGTTGTAACCCCATCACTAAAGGTACTGCCACACTAAACAATCCCGCTAGCGATCACGATAACGACGCATACTAATGCGATCGCTAGCGGGATTGTTTCTATATCGCTAAGTGCGGCCACAATTAGCGATATAGTTAACGACGCTATCGCCGTTAGCGATCTTCTTAACGACTTTAGCGGTACAAAAGTACCGCTAAATCGCTAAGAAAAGGTGCCACACTAGCGATATATACTTACCCAGCGGGAGCGCCGACGAGAAAATAGGGTCCGGAACGATTCCAGCGACGAGCGAGATCACAGCAGGAAGCTCGTCGCTGGCAGATGCCGCACTGAACAACATCGCTAACGGGATCGCTAAATAGTGACGTTTTTTAGCGATCCCGTTAGCGATATTGTTCAGTGTGGCATACCCTTTAGTCTCCAATTAGTTTTCATTGATTAACTTTCATATAATATAGCCAAACTATGCATGTGAAGGGGTTAATCTGTTTAATTGTCAATCAAATGTGAAAATCGGATACTGCCCTATATATGTTTCAACCCTTCCTATTGTATGATAGCATGATTAAAGGTGAGTCTACCTGAAATGCATTGTTTTATCCACTACCATGTCATTTTAAACTTACCGACTGATGTGTTTTCTATTTAGACCAATAAAGAAGAGTTTTGTATTTCCATGGAGCTGGATTCCTCTTTCTTTGCAATTATCCATGTCCAGGGCACTGGTGCTTCCATTATACTCTGCAAAAGTGAGGTTATAGAACCAATTTTCGTGTCTCGGGACATACACTATGGCAAGGCAGAGTACATCAGCAAGTTTGTCTCAGGCAAATATTACAAAGCAGACAGGGGTTTCAAGATGTGTTGTTCAAGCCCTTTCTAAGAATAGGCAAGAAATGGGGAATGTTGAGGACCATAGATGCAATGGTTGGCCAAGGAAATTTAGCGCAGAAGATGAATCATGATATGGACTTATTCCCTATGATATGGGGAGATGTCCAGCAGTGCCATCAGCTCTGAAATGGCAGCAACCAATGGCACCCAGCTCCATCCATCTACTGATCGGTGAAGTCTGGCCAGATATGTTCTTCATGAAAGGATTTTGGACAATTCTTTGAAATGGGATCAAGGCCAAGTGACTCTCAATTATGCTTGAAAAAAATAGGAACTGAAGTTCAGAAAAATAACAGCATGGTCTCTGCACTGCTGAGTGAAAATTTAAAATATATTGCTGTAACAGATGGCATATTGTTTGCCCAAGCACTGGCGAGTGGCACAATATAGAGTGTCCTGCAGGCAACAGTAATGCATGATGGAGGTTCATTGCAAGTATACGTCTGCATTTCAGCAAATGGAGTTGGGTATTTGGTCAAGTTTAATGGTGTCCTCAAAGGTGAAATATACAGGCAGATACCTAATACTTTCAGAGAATCACCTGATTGGCACCAAATTTATTCTACAGCAGAACAACTCCCAACATACAGTAGATGTCATTAAGAATTATCTTCAGTTTGAAGAACAAGAAGTCCTGAAAGTGATGATACGAATCCCAAAGAGCCCTGATCTCAATCTCATCAAGTCTGTGTGGGATTACATGAGGAGTCTGAAGGATTTGCAGAAGATACGTCCACCGAAGATCTGTGGTTAGTTCTCCAAGATGTTTGGAACATTCTCACTACCAAGTTCCTTCAAAAGCTGTGTACACGTGTACCTAGAAAAATTGGTGCTGTTTTGAAGACAAAGGGTGGGCGCAATAAATATTGATTTGATTTAAATTTCTGTTTTGTTTACTCATTTTGCATTTTGTTAATTGAAACATAATTTATTAACATTTCTATTTTTTAAAGCATCCTTTGCCGTATTTTTTCCTACATCTGGCTAAAACTTTTGCACAGTACTGTATATTATGAGAGAAATATTCTTCTTTTTTAATTTATGAGACACTTCTCTCTCTTCTTTTTTTGGGTGCGGATAACACTTGAGCTTGGCTACAGGCAGGGGCGGAACTATCGTGGAAGCAGGGGAAGCAGCTGCCACAGGGCCCGGGCTAGAAGGGGGCACGTCCCTGCTGCAGCTGCTTCACCTACCACCACGGTAGTTCCGGGGCCCGCCGCCACCTCCGGCGCCGCTATGCAGGGCCGCCATCAGGGCATTATTAGCGTAGCTACCGGGGGGGGCAGAGGGGGCCCACCCGGAGCTACGCTACTGTAACTGTATCGGTGTGCACAGCGCGCCGACACAGTTACTTTCTGCGGCAGAGCAGGGAGAATCAATCTCCCTGCTCTGCCGCCCGGCCGCTATGGGGCCTGAGCAGGCGATGGGGGGCCCGGTGCCAGCAGTGGGCCCCCCGCCCGTCATCGGAGGGTCAGCTGTATCGGCATCTAGCCGATACAGCTGACCGCATTGTGAGAGAAGGAGCGAGCGCTCCTCCTCTCCCATAATCCCCCTCTCAGCGTCTGACAGCGGGCGCGATGACGTCACTGCCCGGCGCCGGCAGTCAGACGCTGAGAGGGAGAGCAGTGAGCAGCGCAGGAGCCGGGAGCAAGAGAGGTGAGTACAGGATTTATTATTTTTGTTAAGGGGGTGCATTATAAGTAAGGCTGCATATGGGGGAGTGCATTATAAATAGGGCTGCATATGGAGGAGTGCATTATAAATAAGGCTGAATATGGGGGAGTGCATTATAAATGACTGCCTATGGGGGAGTGCATTATAAGTACGGCTGCATATGGGGGAGTGCCAGGGGCGGAACTATCGTGGAAGCAGGGGAAGCAGCTGCCACAGGGCCCGGGCTAGAAGGGGGCCTGTCCCTGCTGCAGCTGCTTCACCTACCACCACGGTAGTTCCGGGGCCCGCCGCCACCTCTGGCGCCGCTATGCAGGCCGCCATCAGGGCATTATTAGCGTAGCTACCGGGGGGGGCAGAGGGGGCCCACCCGGAGCTACGCTACTGTAACTGTATCGGCGTGCACAGCGCGCCGACACAGTTACTTTCTGCGGCAGAGCAGGGAGAATCAATCTCCCTGCTCTGCCGCCCGGCCGCTATGGGGCCTGAGCAGGCGATGGGGGGCCCGGTGCCAGCAGTGGGCCCCCCGCCCGTCATCGGAGGGTCAGCTGTATCGGCATCTAGCCGATACAGCTGACCGCATTGTGAGAGAAGGAGCGAGCGCTCCTCCTCTCCCATAATCCCCCTCTCAGCGTCTGACAGCGGGCGCGATGACGTCACTGCCCGGCGCCGGCAGTCAGACGCTGAGAGGGAGAGCAGTGAGCAGCGCAGGAGCCGGGAGCAAGAGAGGTGAGTACAGGATTTATTATTTTTGTTAAGGGGGTGCATTATAAGTAAGGCTGCATATGGGGGAGTGCATTATAAATAGGGCTGCATATGGAGGAGTGCATTATAAATAAGGCTGAATATGGGGGAGTGCATTATAAATCGACTGCCTATGGGGGAGTGCATTATAAGTACGGCTGCATATGGGGGAGTGCATTATAAATAGGGCTGCATATGGAGGACTGCATTATAAATAAGGCTGAATATGGGGGAGTGCATTATAAATGACTGCCTATGGGGGAGTACATTATAAGTACGGCTGCATATCGGGGAGTGCATTATAAGTGCGGTTGCATATGGGGGAGTGCATTATAAGTACGGCTGCATATGGGGGAGTGCATTATAAGTAAGGCTGCATATGGGGGAGTGCATTATAAGTACGGCTGCATATGGGGGTGCATTATAAGTACGGGTGCATATGGGGGTGCATTATAAGTACGGCTGCATATGGGGGTGCATTATAAATAAGACTGCATATGGGGTGCATTATAAGTAAGGCTGCCTATGGGGTACATTATAAATAAGGCTGCCTATGGGGTGCATTATAAATAAGACTGCCTATGGGGTGCATTATAAATATGAATGCATATGGGGTACATTTCAAGTAAGGCTGCATATGGGGTGCATTATAAGTAAGGCTGCATATGGGGTGCATTATAAGTAAGGCTGCCTATGGGGTACATTATAAATAAGACTGCCTATTGGGTGCATTATAAATAAGGCTGCCTATGGGGTGCATTATAAATAAGACTGCCTATGGGGTGCATTATAAATAAGACTGCCTATAGGGAGTGCATTACAATATAGAGGCTGTCTGTTGGGGTGCATTATAATACAGAGGCTGCCTATAGGGGTGCATTACAATACATAGGCTGTCTATGGGGGTACATTATACTATATTGAGGACTATCTGGTGTATTATGCTATATGGAGGCTTTCTAGGGGGCCATCATACAGTGTGGGGATTATAGTGGCGGGGCCATCATACAGTGTTGGAGCCATTAAATAGTTTGGGGATATTAAGGGGTCAGTATATATCCAGTGAGGGGGCATCATACTGTGTATAGGGGAGCTTATTGTTATAGGGGAACTCTGGTTACTGTGACTGTCAAAGGGGCACACACAGGGCATTATTACATTCTAGGGGACAACATGTGGGCACTGTTTTCTAGGGCCCATGCACCTGGCATTACTATTTTATAGAGGGTGCTTTAGAATTTAGAGGTCACACAGAACCACACAGTAGGTGCAGTAATAGGGACACATAGGGCAGCAGCGGTTCAGTATTGGGGTACCAGGTGTAGTAATAGGGGCACATACTGCAGCAGCGGCTCAGTATTGGAGTATCAGGTGTAGTAATAGGGACACATACGACAGCAGCGGCTCAGTATTGGGGTATCAGGTGTAGTAATAGGGACACATACGGCAGCAGCGGCTCAGTATTGGGGTATCAGGTGCAGTAATAGGGACACATACGGTAGCAGCGGATCAGTATTGGGGTATTAGGTGCAGAAACAGGGACACATATGGCAGCAGCGGCTCAGTATTGGGGTATCAGGTGCAGAAATAGGGACACATATGGCAGCAGCGGCTCAGTATTGGGGTATCAGGTGCAGAAATAGGGACACATACGACAGCAGCGGCTCAGTATTGGGGTATCAGCAGGATGAGGAGTTTGTGCAGGTTGAGAATAGTCCAATTGGTGACCGTGACGGTGCTGACAATATGAGAAGTGAAATGTGTCTTTGTTGTATTCTTAGTTGAGTCCTGGCTGGAGGAGTCCTCATGTCGGTCTGGGGCCAGATGGAAAAGACATGAAAAGTGAACAATTCCATCAGAAAGAACGTCCGCGGTAAGTCATTATCTGTAACTCTGCTGTAATCTATTATATGTTCTGTAGGACTGGTGTTATTTACCACTGACCATATGGCGGTGATATCAATATTGGTCTTTTTATATATAGATTAATTTTGGCAACAGCGCGGTCATTTGCTGAGGTTCTCTGGTTAGGGGCCCACTCAGATGTTTCGCCCCCCCAAACCGAAACCCTAGCTACGCCTCTGATTATTACCCTTACTGGTGTAAGGGGCACGGGAGCTGGAGGGGCCCGCAGTGAGCGGTGTGTGTGGAGAGAGCAGGAGTCACTGTGACAGACAGCTGGGAGAGGCAGCCAGTGCTGAGCAACAGGAGGGCGGGACTTTCCAGCATCCAATCCCTGCTAAGCGCGGGCTTAGTGCAGTACAGTATTCTCCCCTGTCACACAGTCAGGAGTGAGTCACTGAGCAGCAGGAGCAGCGCAGCCCTCAGCCCCAAACCCCCGGTGAGTGTCTGAGCCTGTGTTAATAGACGGTGTCCGGCCAGGCTCCAGTCCAGTCCTGACAGCCAACGCTCCTCAGTGAGCCGGCTACTGTGCTCAGTGACAGCGTCAGTCATACTATCAGCACAGCAGCCGGCTCACCAAGGACGCTGCTATGTCCTGAGTCTGACCCCTGTCTGTATCAGCTATAGCTCATGAAAAGAGCAGATCTGAGTGCCCCCCCAGATCTGAGTGCCCACCCCCAGACCTGATTGCCCCCCCCAGATTTGAGTGCCCCCCAGACCCGAGTGCCCCCCAGACCCGAGTGCCCCTCCATACCTGAGTGCCCCTTCCCCCTTCACCTCCTGCAAAGAAGCATAGACTGCTGAGCCCAACCAGCCCCCTGACAGGACACAGCCCCTTCTCAAGATTCCCTGCATTTACTCTCTGTCAGGGGGCAGATGGGGCTCAGAAGCTTTAGGCCATGTTCACACGTTGCACAAATGCTCCGAAATTTTGCGGAGCATTTCCACAACTCCCCTTCGCGGGTAAAACACATACGTAATTAGTATGTGTTTTCCCGTAAAACACAAGCATTTTGCAAGCGTTTTTAGCTTGCAGAATGCTCGCGCTTTTCCAAGCGATTTGAAGCATCGCTTGGAAAAGTGATTGACAGGTTTGGTCTCACTAGTCACGCATAGTGCTTGACAAGGAAACTTGCCCCAGGAAACTGCAGGCCCTATCAGGGGCCTAGGGCCCCAGGAAACAGCAGGACCCATCAGGGGCCTAGGGCCCCGAAAACAGCAGGCCTCATTACAGTGCTGCAGATGGCGACCAAAATGATCGCCAAAGCGGCTAAAAATTTGCAAATGGCGACTGGATTATTCAATCCATTCGCCGTTTGCGATTAGTGATCTTTAAAAAAAAATATATATTTTTTAAAATGGCGGCCGGGGGGGGGCCCCATTGTGAAGTTTGCTGTGGGGCCCTGCCGTTCCTAGTTACGCCCCTGGGGAGTGCATTATAAATAGGGCTGCATATGGAGGACTGCATTATAAATAAGGCTGAATATGGGGGAGTGCATTATAAATGACTGCCTATGGGGGAGTACATTATAAGTACGGCTGCATATCGGGGAGTGCATTATAAGTGCGGCTGCATATGGGGGAGTGCATTATAAGTACGGCTGCATATGGGGGAGTGCATTATAAGTAAGGCTGCATATGGGGGAGTGCATTATAAGTACGGCTGCATATGGGGGTGCATTATAAGTACGGCTGCATATGGGGGTGCATTATAAGTACGGCTGCATATGGGGGTGCATTATAAATAAGACTGCATATGGGGTGCATTATAAGTAAGGCTGCCTATGGGGTACATTATAAATAAGGCTGCCTATGGGGTGCATTATAAATAAGACTGCCTATGGGGTGCATTATAAATATGAATGCATATGGGGTACATTTCAAGTAAGGCTGCATATGGGGTGCATTATAAGTAAGGCTGCATATGGGGTGCATTATAAGTAAGGCTGCCTATGGGGTACATTATAAATAAGACTGCCTATTGGGTGCATTATAAATAAGGCTGCCTATGGGGTGCATTATAAATAAGACTGCCTATGGGGTGCATTATAAATAAGACTGCCTATAGGGAGTGCATTACAATATAGAGGCTGTCTGTTGGGGTGCATTATAATACAGAGGCTGCCTATAGGGGTGCATTACAATACATAGGCTGTCTATGGGGGTACATTATACTATATTGAGGACTATCTGGTGTATTATGCTATATGGAGGCTTTCTAGGGGGCCATCATACAGTGTGGGGATTATAGTGGCGGGGCCATCATACAGTGTTGGAGCCATTAAATAGTTTGGGGATATTAAGGGGTCAGTATATATCCAGTGAGGGGGCATCATACTGTGTATAGGGGAGCTTATTGTTATAGGGGAACTCTGGTTACTGTGACTGTCAAAGGGGCACACACAGGGCATTATTACATTCTAGGGGACAACATGTGGGCACTGTTTTCTAGGGCCCATGCACCTGGCATTACTATTTTATAGAGGGTGCTTTAGAATTTAGAGGTCACACAGAACCACACAGTAGGTGCAGTAATAGGGACACATAGGGCAGCAGCGGTTCAGTATTGGGGTACCAGGTGTAGTAATAGGGGCACATACTGCAGCAGCGGCTCAGTATTGGAGTATCAGGTGTAGTAATAGGGACACATACGACAGCAGCGGCTCAGTATTGGGGTATCAGGTGTAGTAATAGGGACACATACGGCAGCAGCGGCTCAGTATTGGGGTATCAGGTGCAGTAATAGGGACACATACGGTAGCAGCGGATCAGTTATGGGGTATCAGGTGCAGAAACAGGGACACATATGGCAGCAGCGGCTCATTATTGGGGTATCAGGTGCAGAAATAGGGACACATATGGCAGCAGCGGCTCAGTATTGGGGTATCAGGTGCAGAAATAGGGACACATACGACAGCAGCGGCTCAGTATTGGGGTATCAGGTGTAGTAATAGGGACACATATGGCAGCAGCGGCTCAGTATTGGGGTATCAGCAGGATGAGGAGTTTGTGCAGGTTGAGAATAGTCCAATTGGTGACCGTGACAGTGCTAAAAATATGAGAAGTGAAATGTGTCTTTGTTGTATTCTCTGTAGTCGAGTCCTGGCTGTAGGAGTCCTCATGTCGGTCTGGGGCCAGATGGAAAAGACATGAAAAGTGAACAATTCCATCAGAAAGAACGTCCGCGGTAAGTCATTATCTGTAACTCTGCTGTAATCTATTATATGTTCTGTAGGACTGATATTATTTACCACAGACCATATGGCGGTGATATCAATATTGGTCTTTTTATATATAGATTAATTTTGGCAACAGCGCGGTCATTTGCTGAGGTTCTCTGGTTAGGGGCCCACTCAGATGTTTCGCCCCCCCAAACCGAAACCCTAGCTACGCCTCTGATTATTACCCTTACTGGTGTAAGGGGCACGGGAGCTGGAGGGGCCCGCAGTGAGCGGTGTGTGTGGAGAGAGCAGGAGTCACTGTGACAGACAGCTGGGAGAGGCAGCCAGTGCTGAGCAACAGGAGGGCGGGACTTTCCAGCATCCAATCCCTGCTAAGCGCGGGCTTAGTGCAGTACAGTATTCTCCCCTGTCACACAGTCAGGAGTGAGTCACTGAGCAGCAGGAGCACCGCAGCCCTCAGCCCCAAACCCCCGGTGAGTGTCTGAGCCTGTGTTAATAGACGGTGTCCGGCCAGGCTCCAGTCCAGTCCCTACAGCCGACGCCTCCTCAGTGAGTCGGCTACTGTGCTCAGTGACAGCGTCAGTCATACTATCAGCACAGCAGCCGGCTCACCAAGGACGCTGCTATGTCCTGAGTCTGACCCCTGTCTGTATCAGCTATAGCTCATGAAAAGAGCAGATCTGAGTGCCCCCCAGAGCTGAGTGCCCCCCCAAATCTGAGTGCCCACCCCCAGACTGATTGCCCCCCCAGATTTGAGTGCCCCCCAGACCGAGTGCCCCTCCATACCTGAGTGCCCCTTCCCCCCTTCACCTCCTGCAAAGAAGCATAGACTGCTGAGCCCAACCAGCCCCCTGACAGGACACAGCCCCTTCTCAAGATTCCCTGCATTTA
>JARQOD010000001.1:710714712-710868344 GCA_033576555.1 Oophaga sylvatica
TCGCTCCGCCTGTTGTTAAGAGCGAACTCTGCCAAGGCAAGAAAGAAGACCAGTCCTCCTGGTTCTCTGAGACAAAACACCGAAGATAAGTCTCTAGGCTTTGATTCAGACGCTCTGTCTGACCATTGGTCTGCGGATGAAAAGCCGAGGAAAATGACAATTGCATCCCCCGACGTAAACAAAATGCCCTCCAAAACTTGGACACAAACTGAGACCCCCTATCTGACACCACATCAGAAGGCAACCCATGAAGTCTCACAATCTCCCCAATGAACACCTGCGCCAGAGTTTTAGCATTAGGGAGGCAGGAAGAGCAATGAAATGTGCCATCTTACTGAACCTGTCAACAACCACCAGTATGACAGTCTTCCCTGACGACTGAGGAAGGTCCGTGATGAAGTCCATAGACAAATGAGTCCATGGACGCTCCGGAAGTTTCAAGGGTAAGAGGGTCCCAGACGGACGGTATGAGGGGTCTTAGAGCGAGCACAAACCCCACAGGACGCGACAAAAGTTAAAACATCTTTATTAACGTTAGGCCACCAAAACCGGCGAGAAAGGAGATCTAAAGTAGCCTTACTCCCTGGATGTCCTGCTAAAGCAGAATTATGATGTGCCTCAATAACCTTTTGTCTCAACTGATTTGGGACAAACAGTCTCCCTGGAGGTCCTGCAGGGGCGTCCCCCTGAGCCTCTAACACCTCCTCCTCAAGCTCAGAACATACAGCCGACACTACCACCCCCTCCTGAAGGATAGGAATCGGGTCATCCATTTTCCCGGCCCCTGGGAAACTGCGAGACAAGGCATCCGCCTTAACATTCTTAGATCCAGGGCGATAAGTGACAACAAAATTAAACCTGGTAAAAAACAACGACCATCGAGCTTGTCTGGAATTCAGACGCTTAGCAGATTCCAAATACAGCAGGTTCTTGTGATCAGTAATGACGGTGACCGGGTGGACCCCCCTCCAAAAAGTGACGCCATTCTTCAAAAGCCAACTTAATGGCCAAAAGTTCCCTATTGCCGATATCATAATTCCTTTCGGCGGACGACAATTTTTTAGAAAAGAAAGCGCACGGATGCCATTTACCAGGGGACGGACCCTGGGACAATATTGCACCCACCCCTACGTCAGACGCGTCCACCTCCACAACGAACGGCTGTGATGCATCTGGTTGGATGAGAACGGTGCCGAAGCAAAACATTTTTTCAAAGAGGAAAAAGCTTGGCAAGCTTTGTCCGACCATTTAGAAAAATCCGTCCCTTTTCTTGTCATGTCAGTGAGAGGTTTGACAACAGATGAGAAATTACAAATAAATTTCCGGTAGTAGTTAGCAAACCCCAGAAAACGCTGCAGAGCCTTAAGATCCTCTGGCTGATCCCATTCAAGCACTGCTCTCACCTTTTCAGGTCCATACGGAAACCGGAGGCTGACACCAAGAAACCCAAAAACTGAAGTTCCTGTACGGCGAATACACACTTTTCCAGTTTGGCGTATAGTTTATTGTCTCGCAAGATCTGCAACACCTGTCTCACATGCTCCTGGTGAGACACAAGATCTGGTGAGTAAATTAAAATGTCATCCAAATATACGACCACAAACAGCCCCACCAGATGACGAAAAATGTCATTAACAAAATGTTGGAATACTGCTGGTGCAGTAGTCAGACCAAAAGGCATGACAAGGTTCTCATAATGTCCCTCCGGCGTGTTAAACGCCGTTTTCCACTCATCCCCCTCTTTTATCCTAATCAGATTATACGCCCCCCTGAGATCCAATTTAGAGAACCATTTGGCGCCAACAATTTGATTGAAGAGATCAGGAATCAGAGGGAGTGGATACGGATCTCGAACAGTAATCCGATTAAGTTCGCGGAAATCCAAGCAAGGGCGTAGGCCTCCATCTTTTTTCTTCACAAAGAAGAACCCCGCGGCCACTGGGGAAGATGAAGGTCTAATATGCCCTTTGGCCAGACTTTCCGAAATATAATCTTTCATAGCCTGCCTCTCAGGACCAGAAAGGTTATATAACCTAGCTTTAGGTAACTTAGCATCAGGAAGTAAATTAATAGAGCAGTCATACACGCGATGAGGAGGCAACTCCTGACACCCCTCCTCAGAGAACACATCCCCAAAGTCCTCCAAAAAAGGAGGCAAAGTACTAGGCACGACCGCACTGATGACTGTGTTCATGCAGTTACTTTTGCAAAACTCCCCCCATTGGCTTATATCTCTGGACTGCCAATTAATAACAGGGTTATGTTTAACCAACCAAGGAAGTCCCAACACAATGGAGTAGGTAGACCCTCCAACACATAACAAGATAATAGTTCCCTATGTATTGCCCCTACCCGAAGGTCAATGTTATGAACCTCATGAACAAAGCTACCTTGGCCGAGAGGCCTGGCGTCAATGGAGAATATAGGGATCGGTTTGACCAATACACTCAGATGCATACCTTGAGCCTGAGCAAACTGAGCGTCAACCAGATTAGCCCCGACCCACTATCAAGAAGAACAGAAAATCTCTCCACTCTCGTACCAACCACCACCTCCACTGGTACAAGGAACTGAGAAGAACTAGCAGACGAAATACATACTCCCAGGTTGTCGTCCACCACACAACCTGGGATTAACAGTTTTCCGGTGACTTTTTGCTCAACAAGGCACGGGATGGACATCCCCCAACAAAATGTCCCTCTTTCCCGCAGAAGAAACACCTTCTAGTCCTGCGGCGTACCGCCAATCCCCTCCTACGAAATGATGTCCCTCCCAACTGCATAGGCTCCTCCGAACAGACAAGGGGAACCTCAACATAAGGGACTTTAGTAGTAGGTGGAGTAACAACAGGGGGCGGAGTTACCTCGCACCTCTCCCGGAGCCGTCTATCAGTACGGATAGCTAGGGCCATAGCAGCCTCCAGTGATGGAGGAGAATCATACTGAGCCAAAACGTCCTTTAATTTGTCAGAAAGCCCATGACAAAACTGGCTCCTAAGAGCTGGGTCCATTCCACTGAGTATCTGTGGCCCATCTACGGAACTCAGAAGCAAATTCCTCCGCCGGACGATCTCCCTGCTGTATCTTACGTAATTTTGTCTCAGCAAGAGAGACCCGATCTGGGTCATCATATACCAAACCCAGGGCAGTAAAAAATCGATCTACTGACTGTAGAGCCGGGATCCCGGAGGAAGGGAGAAGGCCCAGGATTGAGGGTCCCCTTGTAGGAGCGAGATAACAATTCCCACTCTCTGCTCTTCACTCCCTGATGATCGAGGCCGAAGCCGAAAATACAATTTACATGCCTCCCTGAAGGTAAAAAATTTGTCTCGCCCACCAGTGAACCTGTCCGGGAGAGCTACTTTAGGTTCAAATCTGGTTTGCTCCGAGGGAGACAAAACTTTGGACTTAATGTCCGTCAGCTCCATGGATAATCCCTGCAACTGCAGAGCCAGCTGGGCTACTGGATCCATGGCAACTGGGAATAATTTTATGGGCCAGTGAAAATGTCACGCGGTCTTATGATATGTGTACGATGTCAGTAAACTATTCTTAAAAGAACAACACTCTATACAACATATAGATTAGCAACATCAGTATGTAAATATAGAATAGATTTACCTGACACGATATCCGTTGAACTCAGGGTTAATCTTGAGGACTTGATACACTGTCACAGGAAAGAGGAGGACCGGGGGTCTAACCTGACCCTAAACTGGGGTCCTAACTAATCCCTCACCTTGGAGGTACTGATAATGGTTCAGAGGTCCAAGTCTCCAGCCTAACCCTGTCTCCTATCAGTCCCTGAACCCTGTAATCAGTCCTAAGAAGGATTCTGATTACCACCAAAGGGATATGGGCTGATCTCTGCTAAATACACAGATTAGACATATAAGACAGACTGGAGAAAACACAGACTTGCATACACACTCAAACACAGAAGGAACATAAATGATCTGGGATATTAAACTCTAAGTAAGGTGAGCTTAAAACAACTAAGGAGCTCTTTAACTTAAGTCTATACAGATACAATCCTATCTGTGGTCTGCATGAAGAATTTCACTGGCAACTCCCAACACAGACAACCAGAGATTTAAAGGAAACCAATAAACAAATAATTAATTGCAGCCGGGAGAAAACTGCACCCAGTCCCAGAACTGAGCACAGACAGAATTAACTCCCTAACTGCCAAACACAAAGAAACAGCAACTCAGCTGTGAGAAGTCAGAATGTGCAACCGCGACGATCTTCGTGGCGATGCACACATGACAACGTGGCAGCTGTCCCAGAGGGACCAAAAGGGTAACAGGTATTTACAGAGTCCGTGGAAAGTTCTTGATGGAGAAGGGTAAGGTCCTGGTCCAGAACGGATGGTAGAAGGCTGGCTTCAGTGACCTTGTCACGGTCCATGGTGCAGATGGCTGATGGCGGAACGGGATGACACTTGCGCCAGTAATAGCCGAGATTGTCCAAGATAGCCAGATACAGGTTAGCAATGATCTGAGGAGACAAACAGTATCAGCGAAGCACAGAGACTGCAGACGCAGCGCATACAGATCAGGAACAGAACCGGAAATAGCAATGATAGAACACGTTGCTCCGGCACTCCCCTAATGGTGGAGTGACCAGATATAGTACTGAGTGCGCAGCCATTGGTTAATTAGCTATTTCAAAAAATGCACGCTGCCCCTTTAAGAGAGACGGTGGGCGCGGCCTCGCGTCCTAAGCAGACTATCTGGAGGCCTGCCAGCAGCGTGCCAGGAAGTGGAGGAGGACACAGGACGCCGAAGAGCAGCTGGGGCAGGTGAGTGAGCAGAACGGAGTGCAGAGCCAGCGCTGGGACCGAGTGTAACAGTATCCCCCTCTTTACTCCCCCTCTTTTTCAAGCCTGCGTGAAATCTTTTAAGAAGAAGAGGAGCCTGGATGTTCTCTTTAGGCTCCCAAGATCTCTCCTCAGGACCAAAACCTTTCTAGTCCACCAGGTAATAGATCCTACCTCTTACTCTCTTAGAGGCCAAGATATGTTTTACCTCAAAAACATCATCCTCAGAGACTGGATCAGGAGTGGTACCCGGTCCTTAAAGAAGGAGCTCAACACTACTGGTTTGAGGAGGGAAACATGAAAGGAGTTAGGTACTCGTAGAGAATTAGGCAATTTCAGTTTATAAGAGACTGGGTTGATTTGTCTCAAGACTTCAAAGGGACCAATGAAACGGGGACCCAATTTGTACGATGGTAACTTCAGACGGATGTACTTGGAGGAGAGCCATACCTTGTCTCCTGGACGAAAGATGGGAGCCTCCAAACGTCTTTTATCCGCATGCGTTTTCATACATTGAGAATCTTTCTCCAAAGCCGACCTGGTCTCTCTCCAAATGTCCGAGAAATTCTTAGACAAGGTATCGACTGCCGGAACATCAGACAATCCCGAGACAGGAAGAGGAATTCCGGGTTGCAGTCCAAACACAATCTGAAAGGGAGACTTTCCAGAAGATTCACTTACTTGGTTGTTGTAGGAGAATTCCGCCCAGGCAATAATTCTACCCAGTCATTATGATGAGCATTGACGAAGTGACGCAGGTATCCAGCCAGGATTTGATTGATCCTCTCCACTTGCCCATTAGACTGGGGATGATATGCAGAAGAAAAATCTAGTTCAATTTTTACCATTTTACAGAGTCCTCTCCAGAACTTAGAGGTGAACTGGACGCCCCTGTCGGACACGATGTGGAGAGGAAATCCATGTAGACGGAAGATGTGCTGAATGAAGTGAGCGGCCAGTTCTGGAGCAGATGGGAGGCCAGATAGCGGAACGAAGTGGGCCATTTTAGAGAAGCGGTCCACCACAACCCATACCACTGAGCAGCCAGAAGAAATGGAAGATCCGTGATGAAATCCATTGCGATGTGCTGCCAGGGAGCGGACGGAATCGGCAGAGGCAGAAGCCTGCCGGCTGGTAGATGTTTAACAGTTTTGTTACGGGCACATGAAGGACAGGCTGCGACGAAGTCCTGGATATCCTTGCCCATGGTAGGCCACCAGTAATAACGGGAGATGAGTTGCTGCGTCTTTCTCTGACCAGCATGGCCAGCCAACTTAGAAGAATGACCCCAGCGCAGAACACGACTACGATCAGAGGCAGACACGAAAGTCTTCCCAGGAGGAAGCCGGGCCAGATCAGTGGAGGCAACAGAGACTAACTTAGAAGGTTCAATAATGTGCTGAGGTTCCTCCTCCAGTTCAGGAGGCAAGAAGGCTCTAGAGAGTGCGTCTGCCTTGATGTTCTTGTCAGCTGGACGGAAATGAAGTACAAAATTGAAACGGGCAAAAAATAATGCCCAACGGGCCTGACGGGGATTCAGTCTTAAAGCAGATTGGAGATAGGCAAGGTTTTTATGGTCGGTGAATATGATTACCTGGTGATGAGCTCCTTCAAGAAGATGTCTCCATTCTTGCAGAGCCAATTTGATGGCCAACAGTTCGCGATCACCGACAGAGTAGTTCCTTTCTGCAGGAGAAAAAACCTTGGAAAAAAAAACCACACGAGACCATCCGCCCCGTAGACGACTTCTGGGTCAGAACTGCTCCTGCACCTATGGAAGAAGCGTCAACTTCAAGAAAAAATTGCTCACTTGAATTAGGACGATGAAGAACGGGTGCGGAAGCGAAGGCTTTTTTGAGAGAAACAAAGGCCTCTTCTGCCTCGGAGGACCATTCCTTAGAGTTTACACCTTTCCGGGTTAAGGCTGTGATTGGAGCCACTTGGGTGGAAAAGTGTGGAATAAATTGCCGGTAGTAATTGGCGAACCCGAGGAACCTTTGTATGGCTTTTAGCCCAGACGGACGAGGCCAGTTGAGAACTGCAGACAACTTCTCCGGATCCATCTTTAATCCTGTGGAAGATACAATGTACCCAAGGAAAGGCAAAGAAGACTGCTCAAAGAGGCATTTCTCATATTTGGCATATAACCTGTTCTCTCTCAGTCTTTGTAAGACCAGGCGTACTTGCCTCCGGTGTGACGTCAAGTCAGCAGAAAAAATCAAAATGTCGTCCAGGTAAACCACGACACAAGTATAGAGCAAGTCCCTGAAAATGTCATTAACAAATTCCTGAAAAACCGCAGGTGCATTGCTTAGGACGAATGGCATTACCAGGTATTCATAGTGGCCGTCACGGGTGTTGAAGGCTGTTTTCCATTCGTCCCCCTCTCTGACTCGGATCAGGTTGTAGGCCCCTCTGAGGTCCAATTTGGTGAAGATCTTGGCCCCTCGGAGATGATCAAACAGCTCTGAAATAAGAGGTAATGGATACCTGTTTTTTACCGTGATTTGATTTAGACCCCGATAGTCAATGCAGGGCCGCAAGGATCCATCCTTTTTCTTCACAAAGAAGAATCCAGCTCCTGCCGGTGACGATGACTTCCGGATAAATCCTCTAGCCAGATTCTCTTGGATGTAGTCCGACATGGCCTGAGTCTCTGCCTGTGAAAGGGGATAAACTCTCCCGCGAGGAGGAGATGCTCCTGGAAGAAGCTCTATCTGACAGTCATACGACCTGTGTGGAGGTAGTCTCTCAGCCTCCTTTTCCCAAAGACGTCAGAGAAGGACCAATAGACGGAAGGCAACCCTGGCAGGGTATCAGGTTGGACTGGAGGCGAAACAGGTTGAATCCGGGTTAAGCAACGATTCATGCAGGTATCTCCCCAACGCAGAACTTCTCCAGTTTTCCAATTAAGGACTGGTTCATGCATCTGGAGCCAAGGTAAACCTAAAAGCATGGGATGGGATAAACCGGGATATACATAAAATCGCATTCGTTCAGTATGCATTAGACCTACCCGGAGTTCCACCAACTCGGTTTGAAACTGGACGGGCTCGGTCAGCGGTTTGCCATCCACGGCGGACACCTGTAACGGATCAGGAAGACGCTGGACTGGTAAGCGGTAATGATCCACAACCGCCTGCTGGATGAAGTTCCCTGCAGCTCCAGAATCCAGTAGACAATGTACGGAGAATTTATTGCTCCATAGGACACGGAGACTGAGATGTGTAAAGAGGGAGAGGACTGTTCTCTACCTAGGTTGGCCCCTCCTACCGGACCTAGGCACTGGAGTTTCCCGACTTTTTAGGACAGAAATGGATCAAATGTTCAGAACTACCGCAGTAGTAACAACTTCCCTCCTTGCGACGTGCCTCCCGGCGGCGGGTGGCCAAACTTACATGGTCCACCTCCATGGCCTCGGAGGCGGAGGGCGAAGTACCTGTTTTGTACACACTAGATCCAGGTGATAGGACCTTTTGTCCCGTTTGATCTCCATGGAGCGCTCTTGAAAACGCAGGTCAATTCGGGTTGCCAAGGATATTAGCTCTTCCAAGAGGTTAGGTCTGTCCCGTCCCGCCAGCTCATCCTTGATTCTTCCGGATAGGCCCTCCCAGAAGTTAGCAACCAGGGCCTCATTGTTCCACGATAATTCAGACGAGAGGGTGCGGAATTTAACAGCATACTGAGCTACCGTGAGAGTACCTTGGCGCAGGCGGAGCAGAGCTGAGGCAGTCGAAGTGGTGCGACCAGGTTCATCGAAAGTCCTGCGAAAAGCCTCTAGGAAAGATTGAAGATCGTTAACCAGCGGATCCCCTCTCTCCCATAGCGGGTTTAGCCAGGCGAGGGCCTCTCCTCCCAGGTGTGACATGATGAAGCCCACCTTGGCTCGGTCAGAAGCAAACATATGCCCCAAGATTTCGAAGTGTAGAGTGCACTGATTGAGGAAACCCCGACACAGAGTAGGGTCACCCTGGAAACGGGTAGGAGCCGCCAGACGGGGACCTTGACTTGCCATGGGAACTGGTACCTGATTATTGATAGAAGAGTCAGGTGCAGACGAGGACCCTAAGGAATCCATGCGGGTAGACAAGCTGCGTAGATAAGTCGTGATCTTGTCCTGTTGAACTCCCAAACGGGTCACCTCCTGGCACAGATCCGTGGTCAGAGATCTCTGGGATCCAGCGGTTCCATGGCCGGAGCAATCTGTAACGAATGGAAGCGGAGGCAGAGGTGGGAAGTTCACATTCGTTTTTATTTTTTAATGTGGAACCTCGAGACCGCGGTCCGGGGGCTCCGAAGGGGGCGTAACTAGTGAGCCCCGGGTACCCGTAGTAAGGCCCCTCGAACAGGACCAGAATGGAATACCCGGAGGACACAGGTGCTACCTCCAGTTAGACCCCGGACACGTGGCAGCTGTCCCAGAGGGACCAAAAGGGTAACAGGTATTTACAGAGTCCGTGGAAAGTTCTTGACGGAGAAGGGTAAGGTCCTGGTCCAGAACGGATGGTAGAAGGCTGGCTTCAGTGACCTTGTCACGGTCCACGGGTACGGATGGCTGATGGCGGAACGGGATGACACTTGCGCCAGTAATAGCCGAGATTGTCCAAGATAGCCAGATACAGGTTAGCAATGATCTGAGGAGACAAACAGTATCAGCGAAGCACAGAGACTGCAGACGCAGCGCATACAGATCAGGAACAGAACCGGAAATAGCAATGATAGAACACGTTGCTCCGGCACTCCCCTAATGGTGGAGTGACCAGATATAGTACTGAGTGCGCAGCCATTGGTTAATTAGCTATTTCAAAAAATGCACGCTGCCCCTTTAAGAGAGACGGTGGGCGCGGCCTCGCGTCCTAAGCAGACTATCTGGAGGCCTGCCAGCAGCGTGCCAGGAAGTGGAGGAGGACACAGGACGCCGAAGAGCAGCTGGGGCAGGTGAGTGAGCAGAACGGAGTGCAGAGCCAGCGCTGGGACCGAGTGTAACAGCCCTATTTTAGTGATTCCTGGGCTTCAAACAGATTACCCCCTTGGCTAGGTACTAAATGTAATTTATGGGACAACCCCTTAAAATTTACTAAGAAGTTTGTTTTCATGGTTTATTTATTCATAGCATGCATCTTCAGTAACAAAATGCATGAAGTTGAGATTTTGAATCCACACATACTACATTTCCTGTTACTTCTTTCTTTTCTCTCCTTTAAAATATTGTTTCTTACAGAATTAAAAGTAGTGTAGGTTTTAGCTTGATCCATTTATATTTATAGCCACACAATACGCATGGCCAGGGGCCGAGAATCTAGGCCAAAAATCTGCCCCCGCTCTGTGTAAAAGGTTTAGATTTTTGGACTGGAAGTTATTTGAAGAGGCATTAACCCAAAAAAGTGAATAATCAAAAAAGCAGATACAATAAGAAAGTCAGTGCCAGGAATGACAGACTTATCAAAAACAATCTGTTATCCTGTTCATTTACAGAGAACGAGTCATGTCAAAAAAATACTTGTAATGTATGTGGTACAGTTCATATAGCGTCTTGTGCTTGGGTGCGATGAAAATACATGAGACACAGGTTTGATATAGAAAGTCTTGTATTACTTCATACAAGTTGGCAAAAATAGTCACACAGTTTGCAGACACATAAGCAGGAGACACAGCAGGCCAGAGTAATCTAAGCTCAGCAATCACTCTCCACAACAGGTTCAGGACCTTCTTCTCTGTTACCGTAAGTCCATGCAAACGTGGGTCTTTCAAAGAGCAGGGTTCAGAGTCCACAAGTGCTTCAGAGTTCCTCAGTAGGAATAGCTGGAGTACAAGGTCCAAGGCTTTAGGAGTCAGGTCACAGGTTCACTGCAGGCTAGATTCTGAAGCACTGATTGCTCAGCTGTGGCTGCTTAAGAAGCAAAAGGAGAGAATCAGGGCGGGAACATGCAAGCTGGAAACTCCATTTTGACTGAGGGCAAGATAGCTGCAGCAAGACAGAAAGTAAAATGGCTGACGAACAAACTGAGTTTCAGGAACATGTACACAGAACCTTACATTACTCCCCCCTTAGGGACAACCTCCGGATGACCTCAGGCCAGGCTTGTGTGGGTACCTCTGATGAAACTGACGGAGCAAGCGAGGAGCATTAACGTTATTGACTGGTTCCCATGAGTTGTCCTCCACTGGGTAGCCCTGCCATTTAATCAGATATTGTAACTGATTTCTATACAACCTGGAATCTAAAATCCTTTCCACCACAAATTCTTCCTGACCATCGACTAGCACTGGGTCAGGGCAAGGAGAAGAACGTCCAGGAAACGTATTGGGTGTCGCAGCCTTTAGTAGGGATACATGAAAGACAGGGTGAATTCTCATAGTTCTGGGCAGTTGAAGACGACAAGCAATGGCACTTATAATTTTACTGATTTTATAGGGTCCAATGTACTTATGTCCCAACTTAGACGATGGAATCCTTAACTTAAGATTTCTGGTTGACAGCCAGACCAAGTCTCCTACCTTGAAAGCTGGTGCAGGTTTACGAAATTTATCTGCTGCTTTCTTGTACCTTTCCTGAGCCGATTCCAGATTCTCCTTTAGAAGATCCATATTCTTCTGTAAAGACGTGATTCTTTCAGCCACTGCTGGTAAAGGCGTTTCTATGGGAAATCGTGGTAGAATGTTAGGATGATAACCTAGATTAGAGTAAAAAGGAGACTGCTTAGTGGAGGCACTCTGAGAGTTGTTATACGAGAACTCAGCTAATGGAAGTAGATCCACCCAATCATCCTGTAGGTGGCAGATAAAGCAGCGGAGATACTGCTCCAGGGTTTGATTGGTTCGTTCGGTCTGTCCATTAGTCTGAGGATGAAAAGCAGAAGAAAGGTTTACTTTAATGTCCAATGCTGCACAGAAATTTTGCCAAAACCTAGAAGTGAATTGCACCCCTCGATCCGAAATGACCTCATCCGGTACTCCATGTAAGCGAAACACATCTTTAATCATCAAATCTGATGTCTGTTTTGCAGTGGGTAAGCCGACACAAGGGATAAAATGAGCTGCCTTTGTTAGACGGTCAACCACCACTAGAATGGTGTTCTTCCCTTGAGAGGTTGGTAACTCCACAATGAAGTCCATAGAAATGGATCCCCACGGGCGGGACGGGGTGGGAAGAGGCTGTAACAGACCAGTTGGTGAGGAGCGAGGTGTTTTGCATCTTGCACAGACTTCACATGAAGTGACATAGTTTAAAACATCCTTCCTGCAAGTGGGCCACCAAAAGAAACGAGAGAGAAATTCCTGTGTCTTTAGAATTCCTCTATGCCCAGCTATCTTGGAATCGTGAATGAGTTGCAATACTCTCAATCTGACTGTTTCAGGAATATACAGGCGTTGTCCCTGAATCCACACACCATTCTTAAAGACAAGACTTACGTCCCTTGGGGGTTGTGCCAAAAAGGAATCCGCATGGTATGCTTCCTTGATGTCCTTAAGTAGGTCTTGATTATGAATTACTCCTAGGAATCTAGAGTCAGGAAGAATAGTCTTAGGAGGAGTAATTGGACGTGTCTCTGCTGAGTAAATCCTAGAGAGTGCATCAGCCTTTCCATTGCGCGATCCTGGTCTATAAGAAATGATAAAATTAAATTGGTTTAAGAAAAGATTCCAGCGAGCCTGGCGAGGAGTCAGGCACTTAGCCGACCTGATAAACTCAAGGTTACGATGATCTGTCAGGACGACTATTTGCTGTGCAGCTCCCTGAAGAAGGTGTCTCCATTCTTTGAAGGCGGCAATAATGGCCAACAACTCTCTATTGCCCACATCGTAGTTCCTCTCAGCCGAAGACAACTGCTGGGAAAAGAAGGCACAGGGATGCAAGACATTCTTCTCACCTGTTCTCTGAGAGAGTATAGCTCCAACGGCACAGTCTGAAGCATCCACCTCTATTATGAAGGCAAGCTCGGGGTTGGGATGTACTAGGATAGGTGCAGTGGTAAATTTATCTTTTAGACGGGAAAATGCTTCCTGGGCTTGGGGAGTCCAGGAGAACCTAGACTCTTTCCGGGTAAGTTGGGTGATAGGTGACACTACCTCAGAGAAATTTCTAATGAAACGTCTATAGAAGTTGGCAAACCCGATGAAGCGCTGTACCTCCTTCACATTTCTAGGACTTGGCCAATCCTTGATGGCTTGGGTTTTGCTTCCATCCATACTAATTCCTTGTGTAGACAGTACATACCCCAGAAATTGAATTTCGGTCCTATGGAATTCACACTTTTCAAGTTTGATGTAAAGATGATTTTGTCTTAGACGTTCCAAGACCATTCTCACTGTAAGGTTCTGTGTATCTGTTTCTGAAACTCAGTTTGTTCGTCTGCCATTTTGCTTTCTGTTTGCTGCAGCTATCTTGCCCTCAGTCAAAATGAGTTTTCCAGCTTGCATGTTCCCGCCCTGATTCTCTCCGTTTGCTTCTTAAACAGCCACAGCTGAGTAATCAGTGCTTCAGAATCTAGCCTGCAGTGAACCTGTGTTCTGACTCCTGAAGCCTTGGACCTTGTATTCCAGCCATTCCTTCTGAGGAACTCTGAAGCACTTGTGGACTCTGAACTCTGCTCTTGAGAGCCTCACGTTTGCATGGACTTGCGGTAACAGAGAAGAAGATCTGAATCTGTTGTGGAGAGTTATTGCTGAGCTTAGATTACTCTGGCCTGCTGTGTCTCCTGCTTCTGTGTTTGCAACCTGTGTGTTTTATTTTTGCCAATTTGTATGAAGCAATACAAGACTTTCTTTATCAACCTGTGTCTCAAGTATTTTCATCGCACCCAAGCACAAGACGCTATATGAACTGTACCACATACATTACAAGATTCTGAAGCCAAACGTTAGTGTCTGCTGGGTCTGGAAAGGCTTGTCTGCTGTACTGTGGATATCGGATGTCCGGTTGTACTTTCTGTGATGACAGTGGTTGTGACTTCTCACAACCATTCCAGGTGAGCAATTCCCTTAAGTTTTTTTTTTCTGCAGTGTTATCACAGGTAAACACTATTGTTTTGTTTTTTTTCTCTTCTCTTTTTGTCTGCTGAAACTCTGGATATCAGATGTCTGGTTGAAAGCTTTCTGTGATGATAGTGGTTGTGACTTCTCACAACCATTCCAGGTGAGCAGTTCCCTTAAAGTTTTTTCTTTCTTCAGTGTTGCCACAGGTGAACACTATTGTTTTTTTTCTCTCTTCTTCCAGTATCCTGTCTTAAAAGATCTGGAAAATGGAGGCCCGTATAAAGGAACTTTGCGGAGTGACTGATAATATCCTTGCAGATTTGCAGAATATAAAGACCCGTCTTACAAATCTTCAGGACCTAAATAATCACAATTTGCAAGTGGTTGGACAGACTACCCAGGATTTGCGAGCCAGGATTGAGGTTCTGGAGGGGCGAGTCCAGGCTCCTGCCGTGGCCCCGAGTTCTGGGATTCCCAAGTTGCCCCCTTTTCGTTTTGGTGGTGAACGTGAAAAATTCAGGGGATTTGTTAATCAATGCAATCTTTTTTTTTCTGCACATGCTTCACAATTTCCTACTGAACGATCTAAGGTGCTTACTATAATTATGTTGCTTACCAACAAGGCTTTGATATGGGCAAACCCTCTGATTGAGACTGAGGATGATTGTTTGAATCACCTTGATGATTTTATTTCAGCCATGGGGCAGGTGTTTGATGACCCCAATCGAGGTGCAACAGCTGAAGCAGCCATGTTAGCTTTGCGCCAAGGTAAGCACTCGGTAGCTGAATATGCCTTGGATTTCAGGAGATGGGCCCTTGATACCACCTGGACAATTCCGCCAAAAAATCTATTTTTCGAAAGGGGTTATCCCCACTAATTAAGGATGAACTTGCTCGTGCCGACCCTCCCACTGCGTTAGGTGACTTTATTAACTACTGCATCCGTATTGATACTCGTTTAACTGAACGCAGGCAAGAGAGATGGTTCGAAAGCAATCGTACTAACCTTTTCCTACCTTCCTCTCCAGCTAAGGAACCTTTGAATAGGATTACACGGGAACCTGAACCTGAACCCATGCAGGTAGACTCTTTACTACGACGAGTTAGTGATGCACGCAAGGAACATCGTTTTAAGGAGAATCTATGTTTTTATTGTGGTAAGTCAGGGCACTTTATTATTAACTGTCCCAGCCGTTCTCGCAAGACTACTGCAGCACTCATTCATTGTGAGTGTTGCGAGAGGGGATCTGTCAGGTCCGAGCCTCAGGCTCCAGAGAGAGCTGCAGCAACAGATCTTGATTTCTCGGACTTAAACTCCGTTACCTCTGAGGACGTTGACTGTGTAAATGCTGCCATCTTTCAAGTTTCCTCAGCGGTGTCCCAGCTGAGTTGTAAGAAAAACAATTCTCACTGTTTTCTTTCCATCAAACTCTGGGTTGACTCAGCCTGGTGTCTAGCTCTGCTATGATCGACTCAGGTGCAAGTGGAAATTTTATGGATGTCTCCTTTGCTCTAAAACAGGGAATACGTTCAGTGAAGAAGGCTGCTCCAGTACAGATGGAAACTGTGGATGGTTCCCTGCTGACCTCAGGACTATGTGGATTTATGTGACAAGAAGAACGCTGACCAGCTTCCTCCTCACCGTCCATATGATTGTCCAATTGAATTATTGCCTGGAGCAGAGATACCTTTTGGTAAGATCTACCCCCTGGCGGGGCCCGAGCTGAAGGCTTTAAAAGAGTACATAGACGAAAATCTAGCCAAGGGCTTCATACGCCCCTCTTCATCTCCTGCAGGGCACCCATATTCTTTGTAAAGAAGAAAGATGGATCCCTGAGACCATGCGTAGACTATAGGGAACTCAATAAGGTTACTATTAGAAACCGTTATCCATTGCCTTTAATCCCTGAGTTATTGGAGAGAGTGCGACATGCCAAAATTTTTTCTAAACTAGATCTTCGTGGGGCCTATAACTTAGTCCGTATTAGACCTGGGGATGAATGGAAGACTGCATTCAGGTCACGCTATGGACACTTTGAATATCTGGTTATGCCTTTTGGTCTGAGTACCGCCCCAGCCACTTTCCAACACTTGGTGAATGACATCTTCAGGGATCTCCTAGATACATTTGTGGTAATTTATTTGGATGATATTTTAATTTTTTCTAACTCCACAGAGGAACATCATGGACATGTGAGAATGGTCTTGGAACGTCTAAGACAAAATCATCTTTACATCAAGCTTGAAAAGTGTGAATTCCATAAGACCGAAATTCAATTTCTGGGGTATGTACTGTCTACACAAGGAATTGGTATGGATGGAAGTAAAACCCAAGCCATCAATGATTGGCCAAGTCCTAGAAATGTGAAGGAGGTACAGCGCTTCATCGGGTTTGCAAACTTCTATAGACGTTTCATTAGAAATTTCTCTGAGGTAGTGTCACCTATCACCCAACTTACCCGGAAAGAGTCTAAGTTCTCCTGGACTCCCCAAGCCCAGGAAGCATTTTCCCGTCTAAAAGATAAATTTACCACTGCACCTATCCTAGTACATCCCAACCCAGAGCTTGCCTTCATAATAGAGGTGGATGCTTCAGACTGTGCCGTGGGAGCTATACTCTCTCAGAGAACAGGTGAGAAGAATGTCTTGCATCCCTGTGCCTTCTTTTCCCAGCAGTTGTCTTCGGCTGAGAAGAACTACGATGTGGGCAATAGAGAGTTGTTGGCCATTATTGCCGCCTTCAAAGAATGGAGACACCTTCTTCAAGGAGCTGCACAGCAAATAGTCGTTCTGACAGACCATCGTAATCTTGAGTTTATCAGGTCGGCTAAGTGCCTGACTCCTCGCCAGGCTCGCTGGAATCTTTTCTTAAACCAATTTAATTTTATTATTTCTTATAGACCAGGATCGCGCAATGGAAAGGCTGATGCACTCTCTAGGATTTACTCAGCAGAGACACGTCCAATTACTCCTCCTAAGACTATTCTTCCTGACTCTAGATTCCTAGGAGTGATTCATCATCAAGACCTAATTAAAGACATCAAGGAAGCATACCATGCGGATTCTTTTTTGGCTCAACCCCCAAGGGACGTAAGTCTTGTCTTTAAGAATGGTGTGTGGATTCTGGGACAACGTCTGTATATACCTGAAACAGTCAGATTGAGAGTATTGCAACTCATTCACGATTCCAAAATAGCCGGCATAGAGGGATTCTAAAGACACAGGAATTTCTTTCTCGTTTCTTTTGGTGGCCCACTTGTAGGAAGGATGTTTTGGACTATGTCCCCTTCGTGTGAGGTTTGTGCAAGATGCAAAACACCTCGCTCTTCACCAACTGGTCTGTTACAGCCTCTTCCCACCCCGTCCCGCCCGTGGGGATCCATTTCTATGGACTTCATTGTGGAATTACCAACCTCTCAAGGGAAGAACACTATTCTAGTGGTGGTTGACCGTTTAACAAAGGCAGCTCATTTTATCCCTTGTGTCGGATTACCCACTGCAAAACAGACATCAAATTTGATGATTAAAGATGTGTTTCGTTTACATGGAGTACCGGATGAGGTTATTTCGGATCGAGGGGTGCAATTCACTTCTAGGTTTGGCAAAATTTCTGTGCAGCATTGGACATTAAAGTAAACCTTTCTTCTGCTTTTCATCCCCAGACTAATGGACAAACCGAACGAACCAATCAAACCCTGGAGCAGTATCTCCGCTGCTTTATCTGCCACCTACAGGATGATTGGGTGGATCTACTTCCATTGGCTGAGTTCTCTTACAACAACTCTCAGAGTGCCTCCACTAAACAGTCTCCTTTTTACTCTAATCTAGGTTATCATCCTAACATTCTACCACGATTTCCCATAGAGACGCCTTTGCCAGCAGTGGCTGAAAGAGTCACGACTTTACAGAAGAATATGGATCTTCTAAAGGAGAATCTGGAATCGGCTCAGGAAAGGTACAAGAAGGCAGCAGATAAATTTCGTAAACCTGCACCAGCTTTTAAGGTAGGAGACCTGGTCTGGCTGTCAACCAGAAATCTTAAGTTAAGGATTCCATCGTCTAAGTTGGGACATAAGTACATTGGACCCTATAGAATCAGTAAGATTATAAGTGCCGTTGCTTGTCGTCTTCAATTGCCCAGAACTATGAGAATCCACCCTGTCTTTCATGTATCCCTACTAAAGGCTGCGACACCCAATACGTTTCCTGGACGTTCTTCTCCTTGCCCTGACCCAGTGCTAGTCGATGGTCAGGAAGAATTTGTGGTGGAAAGGATTTTAGATTCCAGGTTGTATAGAAATCAGTTACAATATCTGATTAAATGGCAGGGCTACCCAGTGGAGGACAACTCATGGGAGCCAGTCAATAACGTTAATGCTCCTCGCTTGCTCCGTCAGTTTCATCAGAGGTACCCACACAAGCCTGGTCTGAGGTCATCCGGAGGTTGTCCCTAAGGGGGGAGTAATGTAAGGTTCTGTGTATCTGTTTCTGAAACTCAGTTTGTTCGTCTGCCATTTTGCTTTCTGTTTTGCTGCAGCTATCTTGCCCTCAGTCAAAATGGAGTTTTCCAGCTTGCATGTTCCCGCCCTGATTCTCTCCGTTTGCTTCTTAAACAGCCACAGCTGAGTAATCAGTGCTTCAGAATCTAGCCTGCAGTGAACCTGTGTTCTGACTCCTGAAGCCTTGGACCTTGTATTCCAGCCATTCCTTCTGAGGAACTCTGAAGCACTTGTGGACTCTGAACTCTGCTCTTGAGAGCCTCACGTTTGCATGGACTTGCGGTAACAGAGAAGAAGATCTGAATCTGTTGTGGAGAGTTATTGCTGAGCTTAGATTACTCTGGCCTGCTGTGTCTCCTGCTTCTGTGTTTGCAACCTGTGTTTTATTTTTGCCAATTTGTATGAAGCAATACAAGACTTTCTTTATCAACCTGTGTCTCAAGTATTTTCATCGCACCCAAGCACAAGACGCTATATGAACTGTACCACATACATTACACTCACATGTCCATGATGTTCCTCTGTGGAGTTAGAAAAAATTAGAATATCATCCAAATAAATTACCACGAATGTATCTAGGAGATCCCTGAAGATGTCATTCACCAAGTGTTGGAAAGTGGCTGGGGCGGTACCAGACCAAAAGGCATAACTAGATATTCAAAGTGTCCATAGCGTGACCTGAATGCAGTCTTCCATTCATCCCAGGTCTAATACGGACTAAGTTATAGGCCCCACGAAGATCTAGTTTAGAGAAAATTTTGGCATGTCGCACTCTCTCCAATAACTCAGGGATTAAAGGCAATGGATAACGGTTTCTAATAGTAACCTTATTGAGTTCCCTATAGTCTACGCATGGTCTCAGAGATCCATCTTTCTTCTTTACAAAGAAGATGGGTGCACCTGCAGGAGATGAAGAGGGGCGTATGAAGCCCTTGGCTAGATTTTCGTCTATGTAATCCTTTAAAGCCTTTAGCTCGGGCCCCGCCAGGGGGTAGATCTTACCAAAAGGTATCTCCGCTCCAGGCAATAATTCAATTGGACAATCATATGGACGGTGAGGAGGAAGCTGGTCAGCGTTCTTCTTGTCACATAAATCCACATAGTCCTGGTATACAGCTGGTAGTTCAGGGACTGACATGGTTCCTTTAGGAACAGAGCAAGCTGAAACTCCTTGACTCATCTGTTTTCTCCGGAAAGTGTAATTCCTTGGTCTCCCAGTTAATGGTAGGATTCTGAGCCTGCAGCCATGGTAGCCCTAGAATAATGGGAAAGTGGGGAGAAGAGATAAGCATAAAGGACAGTTTCTCTTGATGATCTTTACCCATAAGAACCCTCAAAGGCTCTGTTTCCTGATCCACTGGTCCAGAGGTCAGCAGGGAGCCATCCACAGTTTCCATCTGTACTGAGTAGCCTTCTTCACTGAACGTATCCCCTGTTTCAGAGCAAAGGAGACATCCATAAAATTTCCACTTGCCCCTGAGTCGATCATAGCAGAGCTAGACACCCAAGCTGAGTCAACCCAGAGTTTGATGGAAAGAAAGCAATGAGAATTGTTTTTCTTACAACTCAGCTGGGACAACCGCTGAGGAAACTTGAAAAATGGCAGCGTTTACACAGTCAACGTCCTCAGAGGTAACGGAGTTTAAGTCCGAGAAATCAAGATCTGTTGCTGCAGATCTCTCTGGAGCCTGAGGCTCGGACCTGACAGATCCCCTCTCGCAACACTCACAATGAATGAGTGCTGCAGTAGTCTTACGAGAATGGCTGGGGCAGTTTATAATGAAGTGCCCTGACTTACCACAATAGAAACATAGATTCTCCTTAAAACGATGTTCCTTGCGTGCATCACTAACCCGTCGTTGTAAAGAGTCTACCTGCATGGGTTCAGGTTCAGGTTCCCGTGTAATCCTACTCAAAGGTTCCTTAGCTGGAGAGGAAGGTAGGAAAAGGTTAGTGCGATTGCTTTCGAACCATCTCTCTTGCCTGCGTTCAGTCAGACGAGTATCGATACGGATGCAGTAGTTAATAAAGTCACCTAACGCAGTGGGAGGGTCGGCACGAGCAAGTTCATCCTTAATCAGTGGAGATAACCCCTTTCGAAAAATAGATTTTTGGCGGAACTGTCCCAGGTGGTATCAAGGGCCCATCTCCTGAACTCCAAGGCATATTCAGCTACCGAGTGCTTACCTTGGCGCAAAGCTAACATGGCTGCTTCAGCTGTTGCACCTCGATTGGGGTCATCAAACACCTGCCCCATGGCTGAAATAAAAGCATCAAGGTGATTCAAACAATCATCCTCAGTCTCAATCAGAGGGTTTGCCCACATCAAAGCCTTGTTGGTAAGCAACATAATTATAGTAAGCACCTTAGATCGTTCAGTGGGAAATTGTGAAGCATGTGCAGAAAAAAAAAGATTGCATTGATTAATAAATCCCCTGAATTTCTCACGTTCACCGCCAAAACGAAAAGGGGGCAACTTGGGAATCCCAGAACTCGGGGCTACGGCAGGAGCCTGGACTCGCTCTTCTAGAACCTCAATCCTGGCTCGCAAATCCTGGGCAGTCTGTCCAAACACTTGCAAATTGTGATTAGTGAGGTCCTGTAGGCTTGAAAAACGGGTCTTTATATTCTGCAAATCTGCAAGGATATTATCAGTCACTCCGCAAAGTTCCTTTATGCGGGCCTCCATTTTCCAGATCTTTTAAGACAGGAGTACTGGAAGAAGAGGAGAGGAGAAAAAAAAAACAATAGTGTTTACCTGTGGTAACACTGCAGAGAGAAAAAAAAATTAAGGGAACTGCTCACCTGGAATGGTTGTGAGAAGTCACAACCACTATCATCACAGAAAGTTCACCCGGACATCTGATATCCACAGTTACAGCAGACAAAAAAGAGAAAAGAAAAAAAAAAAAAAACAATAGTGTTTACCTGTGGTAACACTGCAGAAAAAAAAAACATTAAGGGAATTGCTCACCTGGAATGGTTGTGAGAAGTCACAACCACTGTCATCACAGAAAGTACAAGTGTAACAAAAACTGGGCACACTCAGAATTGTGTAAATGAAATTTAATACGTGCACCTGATCACTAGTAACAGACGTTTCGGTCTATATTGACCTTCATCAGTGTACTAAAATAAACATAATAAGTGATCAATATTAGTTTATGAAACAGAAATGAAGTATATACACATATATACAGAGTCATAGGATTATTAGGATACTCGCAACAGAGGGCATCCAATATCATAGCTGTCCAGAATATTCAGTATTGAGAAAATGCAAAATAGAACATTGTATAAGCTGCAGACATACCTAGTGGCAGTGTATACCCAATACAGTGGGATATATAGGTTCTATCTGTGGATCAAAATTGTGAAGATGAGGTTAAGAGGATTAATGTTTGCTTATAAAGGAGGTGCGGAATATAACATACCCGTTGCACTGAGTGCTATGGTGAACGGCTAAAAAAAAATTTATGGTAGCAGTGAGTAAAGGTATATGATGCCCATAATATCTATTCGTGGGTGATGGAAAATAAACATACCGCTCAAAAGGTGAAATTCCTGTTTAGGCTGTCAGTAATCACTGATAGTAGGAATTAACTGTGGAGATACATTTGAGCGCTGCTCAGTGATGACAGGTTCTAGTGATGGTGGTCTCGGCATTAACATCAAAAGTGCACTTACCAAATTTGACTATATTCTAGATGAGATCCCAGTGACACGGTATCCACCGCTTGTCTCGTGGTGGCAGGGAGTGAAAATGGCTGCATTAAATAGGGGTATAATCTCTCAGTGGCGCTCAGCGCCAAACCGGAAGTGCTCATGCCGGAAGTGACGTCGGCGCTTTTAGCCAGAACGTGGAGGAAGGGTTCTGTGTTCCACGCAATGTGTTTGCGTTCCGATTAGAGTGCGCATGACAGGAAGTTAGTAGTGGGGCAGTGCGCTGTGAAAACAGAAGTGACCATCCATCACAATATATTTAATAGCGGTTCTGTGGAAAAAAGACAAAAATTGGATCAGCGGTATTTAGCATCAAATATGTTTAACATATGGCCATAGTACATGTAGAAATTATAGGAAAGCATGGAGATCATAATCCTTGTTTAATCCCTTAGGATGTAAAGTATCAAGTTCATGGATCCAATATGCCTCTCTTCTTTTTAATTGGGTTACACGATCTCCCCCTCGCCGAGATATTGGTACATGTTCAAGTACTTGATAACGCAGTTGGGCAATATTATGGCCCTTTGAAATGAAGTGATGAGGGATGGGTAGCAGAGTATCTTTGCATCTTATGGTAGATTTGTGTTTAGATATCCTATTCTTCACACTTTGTATGGTTTCACCTATATAAAGGAGGCCACAGGGACATTTAATTAGGTACACCACATAATTGGAATTACATGTGAAATAATCCTTGATGGTATACCTTTTCCCAGTATAAGGATGGTGTACGGTATTGCCCCTAAGGACATTGTTGCATTGTTGGCAACAGAGACAGGGGAAAGTACCCATCTTGGGATGTTGTAAGAATCTTTGAGTAATACCAGGTTTCTTTGGGCCAATATCTGCCCTGATTAGACTATCTTTAAGGTTCGCGGTCGCCTAAAACACGGCATAAAAGGTTCTTTAAAGGCCAAAACTTCAGGATGGGCTGATTGAAGAATATGCCAGTTTTGCCGTATGGCTGTATGAATCTTATAGGCTGATGGGTGGTAGTCATGTACAAATGGTATCCTCGTCCCTTTGTCTCTATGTTGTTCCCTATCGGGAGATTTAATCCTAACTGTGTGAGGAGGATATCCTCTGTCTAAGAATTTAGATTGCATCTCTGTTATCCTTATCTGTTGTAGGGATGGATCTGATACGATCCTTTTAACCCTTTGTATCTGAGATTGCGGAATAGAACATTTCATTTTGAGGGGGTGGAAACTTGAAAAATGAAGGAGGCTATTCCTGTCGGTGGTTTTAGAGAAAATATCGGTCGTCAGATTCCCATGGAGTCTTTAGCCACCAGGGTGTCTAGAAAGCTTATTTGTTTGGTGTCATAAGTCATGATAAAGTCTAGGCCCGGCCAAGATGTTCTAAGGAAATTGAAGAAGGTGTTTAATGTAGTTAAGTCACCCACCCACACACAGAAGATGTCATCTATAAACCTTTTCCAGACCAGGGCGTGGTGCTGGAAAAGGTGATGTTTATAGATTAGTGTTTCCTCATAATGTGCCATATATGCATTTGCATATGGAGGCGCGACGTTACTACCCATTGCGGTACCTTTTATCTGTAAGTAGAAGTCATCTTGGAAAAGGAAGAAATTTTCAGTTAGGACTATGGATAGTAGGTCGCTGCATAGATCAATTTGGTCTGGATGCATTCCAGAGAGTGTGAGGAGATGTCGTGTAGAAGCTATGCCTTCTGTGTGTGGGATTGATGTATATAAATCCCGTACATCAAATGAGACCAAAATAGCATTTGGTGGAATTGGGGTGATAGCCTGGATATTTCTAAGAAAAGACCCGGTATCCAGAAGAAACGAAGGAATTTTCTTAATCAGAGGGGTCATGATTTTTTCCAGGTAGATGGAAAGTGGGGACAGAACAGATTCTGTAGAGGCAACTATAGGGCGTCCTGGTGGATTCCTGAGATCCTTGTGTATTTTAGGTAAGATGTAAAAGACAGGTGTGATAGGATATTTCTTGGACAAGAAATCAACGGTCTTACTGTCTATGATACCTAAATTGTAGTATTTATCAAGGATTGTACCAATTCTTGATTCAATGTGGGTTGTAGGGTTGCCTGATAATTTGATATATGTTGTTTCATCATTTAATTGACGCTGTATTTCGTCAATATATGCTGTTTTGTCCATTATGACAATTGCTCCACCCTTGTCAGCCGGTGGAAGAATTTAACTCTCTCAAATCCAAGATTGAGACTAACATTTTGCAACATCGTCGTGACATAGAACAACGTAAATGGGCCAAATTTCAGCGTGACCAGGAGGATTACGAGCAGGACAGAGTATACAGATGGCGCGACAGACCCTCCTCAAGACAATATTCAACCAGAACCAATTACCGCTCCTCTCCAGACGTCTCTACATCTGGCTCAGATTTGGAGAGGCCCGAAAGATCATCATACCAGGATCGTTTTTTAGGACGCCAGCGACGATCCCAACGAAGAAGAGGCCCAGGAGGGGGAAACGACACCCAACGGACCATGGACTCAACCCGAGTGACTCGCTCTCAGGTAACAAGTCACTTGTGGTAAACATCTCATCGAAATCACTTGGCATAGCAGAACATAGACTCCTTCAGCGGGGCCTATCCTTCTGCCCGAGCTACAGGAATAACACTTTTAAGCTAGACATGGACCTTCAGAGATTCTTTAAGTTACTACGCCTTAAATTACATTTCTCTAATCCAACTAATGTTCCTGTACCTAATATACCACCACCTAATTGCCTTACAGCAGAGAGCCTGCACTTGCGACCCAAAAGCATGTATCGTCCACCTATGGGTTCACATGCGTTGGAGACATTTATTCAGTTTGTTTATACATCCTTTCAGAATTTACGTCATGACACTAACCATGGTAACATTCATTTTCCATCCAATTGCTCCCCTCTTGACAGACAGGCCCTAGTCACACTACAACACAAGGATGTGGTTGTCAAACCGGCTGACAAGGGTGGAGCAATTGTCATAATGGACAAAACAGCATATATTGACGAAATACAGCGTCAATTAAATGATGAAACAACATATATCAAATTATCAGGCAACCCTACAACCCACATTGAATCAAGAATTGGTACAATCCTTGATAAATACTACAATTTAGGTATCATAGACAGTAAGACCGTTGATTTCTTGTCCAAGAAATATCCTATCACACCTGTCTTTTACATCTTACCTAAAATACACAAGGATCTCAGGAATCCACCAGGACGCCCTATAGTTGCCTCTACAGAATCTGTTCTGTCCCCACTTTCCATCTACCTGGAAAAAATCATGACCCCTCTGATTAAGAAAATTCCTTCGTTTCTTCTGGATACCGGGTCTTTTCTTAGAAATATCCAGGCTATCACCCCAATTCCACCAAATGCTATTTTGGTCTCATTTGATGTACGGGATTTATATACATCAATCCCACACACAGAAGGCATAGCTTCTACACGACATCTCCTCACACTCTCTGGAATGCATCCAGACCAAATTGATCTATGCAGCGACCTACTATCCATAGTCCTAACTGAAAATTTCTTACTTTTCCAAGATGACTTCTACTTACAGATAAAAGGTACCGCAATGGGTAGTAACGTCGCGCCTCCATATGCAAATGCATATATGGCACATTATGAGGAAACACTAATCTATAAACATCACCTTTTCCAGCACCACGCCCTGGTCTGGAAAAGGTTTATAGATGACATCTTCTGTGTGTGGGTGGGTGACTTAACTACATTAAACACCTTCTTCAATTTCCTTAGAACATCTTGGCCGGGCCTAGACTTTATCATGACTTATGACACCAAACAAATAAGCTTTCTAGACACCCTGGTGGCTAAAGACTCCCATGGGAATATGACGACCGATATTTTCTCTAAAACCACCGACAGGAATAGCCTCCTTCATTTTTCAAGTTTCCACCCCCTCAAAATGAAATGTTCTATTCCGCAATCTCAGATACAAAGGGTTAAAAGGATCGTATCAGATCCATCCCTACAACAGATAAGGATAACAGAGATGCAATCTAAATTCTTAGACAGAGGATATCCTCCTCACACAGTTAGGATTAAATCTCCCGATAGGGAACAACATGGAGACAAAGGGACGAGGATACCATTTGTACATGACTACCACCCATCAGCCTATAAGATTCATACAGCCATACGGCAAAACTGGCATATTCTTCAATCAGCCCATCCTGAAGTTTTGGCCTTTAAAGAACCTTTTATGCCGTGTTTTAGGCGACCGCGGAACCTTAAAGATAGTCTAATCAGGGCAGATATTGGCCCAAAGAAACCTGGTATTACTCAAAGATTCTTACAACATCCCAAGATGGGTACTTTCCCCTGTCTCTGTTGCCAACAATGCAACAATGTCCTTAGGGGCAATACCGTACACCATCCTTATACTGGGAAAAGGTATACCATCAAGGATTATTTCACATGTAATTCCAATTATGTGGTGTACCTAATTAAATGTCCCTGTGGCCTCCTTTATATAGGTGAAACCATACAAAGTGTGAAGAATAGGATATCTAAACACAAATCTACCATAAGATGCAAAGATACTCTGCTACCCATCCCTCATCACTTCATTTCAAAGGGCCATAATATTGCCCAACTGCGTTATCAAGTACTTGAACATGTACCAATATCTCGGCGAGGGGGAGATCGTGTAACCCAATTAAAAAGAAGAGAGGCATATTGGATCCATGAACTTGATACTTTACATCCTAAGGGATTAAACAAGGATTATGATCCCCATGCTTTCCTATAATTTCTACATGTACTATGGCCATATGTTAAACATATTTGATGCTAAATACCGCTGATCCAATTTTTGTCTTTTTTCCACAGAACCGCTATTAAATATATTGTGATGGATGGTCACTTCTGTTTTCACAGCGCACTGCCCCACTACTAACTTCCTGTCATGCGCACTCTAATCGGAACGCAAACACATTGCGTGGAACACAGAACCCTTCCTCCACGTTCTGGCTAAAAGCGCCGACGTCACTTCCGGCATGAGCACTTCCGGTTTGGCGCTGAGCGCCACTGAGAGATTATACCCCTATTTAATGCAGCCATTTTCACTCCCTGCCACCACGAGACAAGCGGTGGATACCGCGTCACTGGGATCTCATCTAGAATATAGTCAAATTTGGTAAGTGCACTTTTGATGTTAATGCCGAGACCACCATCACTAGAACCTGTCATCACTGAGCAGCGCTCAAATGTATCTCCACAGTTAATTCCTACTATCAGTGATTACTGACAGCCTAAACAGGAATTTCACCTTTTGAGCGGTATGTTTATTTTCCATCACCCACGAATAGATATTATGGGCATCATATACCTTTACTCACTGCTACCATAAATTTTCTTTTTAGCCGTTCACCATAGCACTCAGTGCAACGGGTATGTTATATTCCGCACCTCCTTTATAAGCAAACATTAATCCTCTTAACCTCATCTTCACAATTTTGATCCACAGATAGAACCTATATATCCCACTGTATTGGGTATACACTGCCACTAGGTATGTCTGCAGCTTATACAATGTTCTATTTTGCATTTTCTCAATACTGAATATTCTGGACAGCTATGATATTGGATGCCCTCTGTTGCGAGTATCCTAATAATCCTATGACTCTGTATATATGTGTATATACTTCATTTCTGTTTCATAAACTAATATTGATCACTTATTATGTTTATTTTAGTACACTGATGAAGGTCAATATAGACCGAAACGTCTGTTACTAGTGATCAGGTGCACGTATTAAATTTCATTTACACAATTCTGAGTGTGCCCAGTTTTTGTTACACGTTTATAAGGTTTGGGAACCTACTGGTAGCACCTCCTTTTGAACTGTGCCAATATTTATTCAATCACAGAAAGTACAACCGGACATCCGATATCCACAGTTACAGCAGACACAGCCTTTCCAGACCCAGCAGACACTAACGTTTTGGCTTCAGAATCTTGTAATGTATGTGGTACAGTTCATATAGCGTCTTGTGCTTGGGTGCGATGAAAATACATGAGACACAGGTTTGATATAGAAAGTCTTGTATTACTTCATACAAGTTGGCAAAAATAGTCACACAGTTTGCAGACACAGAAGCAGGAGACACAGCAGGCCAGAGTAATCTAAGCTCAGCAATCACTCTCCACAACAGGTTCAGGATCTTCTTCTCTGTTACCGTAAGTCCATGCAAACGTGGGTCTTTCAAAGAGCAGGGTTCAGAGTCCACAAGTGCTTCAGAGTTCCTCAGTAGGAATAGCTGGAGTACAAGGTCCAAGGCTTTAGGAGTCAGGTCACAGGTTCACTGCAGGCTAGATTCTGAAGCACTGATTGCTCAGCTGTGGCTGCTTAAGAAGCAAAAGGAGAGAATCAGGGCGGGAACATGCAAGCTGGAAACTCCATTTTGACTGAGGGCAAGATAGCTGCAGCAAGACAGAAAGTAAAATGGCTGACGAACAAACTGAGTTTCAGGAACATGTACACAGAACCTTACAATACTATTAACCTGCAGATACGGGGTTAGTCTGCAGGTTAATAGTGTTCTGAAGCTGGCTGGAGCCTGCACTTAGACCCCCGCTGCCCAGAGGAGATGAACTTTGTTTCTCCGGATTTCAGTCACAGAGATGCAGCCAGAGCAGCTTCAGTCACCGCTACATAGTGAGCGGCAGCTGTAACTGCTTCCTCAGCACTGGCGGACAGCTGGCTTAGCAGTTAGCACTGATGCCCTGCTGAGCTGGCTGTCAGTCAGAGCGAGGGCGTGGTTACTGCCACCACTCATTGTGTACTGAGTGGGCACTGAAGTCCCTATGACTGAAAGCCCAAGGCTGCTAGGATGAATAAAGTTAATTTCCTCCCAGCATTCGGATTTTCAGATTGATGGCCGCACTGCCTCAGAATACTATTAACCTGCAGATTAACCCCATACCTGCATGTTAAGTGTTTTTTGACATGACAGATTCCATTTAAAGGGATCCTGAATGACAACCTATTGTTAAAAAAGTTAATGCTGAATGCAGGTTTTCGCTACAATAATGTTCCTTCTCACATGTTAGTGTCAGTAACATCAAAGGATTGTTCTATGCCACAGGACCTGTATGTACATGCATGCCACAATATTTAAGTGTATTCCTAGAGCAAAGGCCCCCAACCTGTGGCTCGAGAGCCATATGTGATTTTTGTGCCCATATTGTGTGGCTCGCAGATCTCTGCCAACTTGGTGTATTAAGACCAGGTCTAGCAAACAGTTAAGAAGAGCAGGTCTCCAGACTCTTCCGTGTAACCTCACACCAAAGAGCAGATCTGGAGGTGCATATTCTGGACCAAGTAGGTGAAGAGATAATATGGTGAGCTGGAAATAGGATGATACTGCCAGATATTGGGGGTGCTGGAAGCTGGATATGGTAGTGTGGTTTGAGTGTTTGATACGAGAATACTAAATTGGGATAAAGTGGAATTCCCTAGTCACAAGTATGCTGCATATAAGACAGGGCGGTACAGAGTATAAGTGTGATTTCTGTTTCGGAAGCTTTGATTGTCATTCTACAAGTAACAGAGGGCTCTGGGTGTCACTTCTCGCAGAACTCTGGATGTGGCTCACAACCATCTGTCAGAGACTAATGTGGCTCTTTGATTGCCCTACAGCAGACCTGGGCAAAGTGCAGCCCGCAGGCTACATCTGGCCCTCTGGCTGTTCCAGTCCAGCCCATAAACCGAGACAACTGAGGGCTGTAAACAGTGGCCCACGGGCCACACTGTGCCTGCCCGCCTGGTGTCTCCGCCCACCTGCTCACTGTCTCCGCCTGCCCGCTCGCTGTCTCCAGCCACACTGATTGCATTGGTGGAGGAGGGGCCTCCAGATCCTTCCTCCACCAATCAGCGTGTGAAACAGCTGACGCGATGACATCATGTCATCGCGTCAGCTGTGTACTGCGGCAATTCAGCGCAGCGGAGACAGAAGCAGAGTGCTGTGGAAATGGGAGAAAGGTGAGTATGTGGTGTGTATTTATGTGTATGGGATGTTTGGCAACACATGGGGAGGCTATATGGGTCTTATCATGGACATGGGGAGGCTATATGGGTCTTATCATGGACATGGGGAGGCTATATGGGTCTTATCATGGACATGGGGAGGCTATGGGGGTCTTGACATGGAAATGGGAGGCTGTATGTGTCTTATTATGGTCATGGAAAAAAAACAAGAAAACAAGAAAAAATGAATGGCACTCACCGGGTGTGATTTCATGCTTTATTGGAACATCTTCAATGGGAGAATGGGAGCAGGGGAGCAGAAGTGACAACGGCCGTTTGGCGCTAGTGCGCTTCCACGGGTCACATGACTGGAGGGAAGTGACAGAGGATGAAAAACCTGGGGCAAGGTAAACTCCTTCTAACAAACCCCCCATTCAACAAACAAACGAAGTATAAAATTAGAAACAGAAAAATTACAGGTGCTTGGGTCCACCGGCTTCAATGATAGGATCGATATGTCCATCTTTCTATAATCATAGAATCATAGAATCATAGAATGGTAGAGTTGGAAGGGACCTCCTGGGCCTTCTGGTCCAACCCCCTGCTCAAAGCAGGATTCTCTAAATCATCCCAGACAGATGTCTATCCAGCCTCTGTTTGAAGACTTCCATTGAAGGAGAACTCACCACCTCTTGTGGCAGCCTGTTCCACTCATTGATCACCCTAACTGTCAAAAAGTTTTTTCTAATATCTAATCTGTGTCTCCTCCCATTCAGTTTCATCCCATTGCTTCTAGTCTTTCCTTGTGCAAATGAGAATAAAGATGATCCTTCTACAATGTGACAGCCCTTGAGATATTTGTAGACAGCTATTAAGTCTCCTCTCAGTCTTCTTTTTTGCAAGCTAAACATTCCCAAATCCTGCAACCGTTCCTCATAGGACATGGTTTGCAGACCGGTCACCATTCTGGTGGCTCTTCTCTCGAACTTGCTCCAGTTTGTTGATGTGTGTAGCCCTGGTGTGAAGGCACACGCAGTACCCTGGAGAATGTGTGGAGAGTTAGCAGTTTAATGCTCTATAACCATTCACTCCAACATACACTTAGACACACCCTTAGGGTAGTTAGTCACTCGTCAGGGAGTGGTCAGGATTCGTTCATTCAGTCAGTCAGTCTAGCCTGGACCTGGAGGGAGGAAGTAGTCCAGCCTGTGTCTGTCAGCAGTTCAGCAAGTGGAGGCCAGTAAAGGTGAGCCAGATCACCTCAGCCTGGTCAGAGCTGTGCCCCACTAGAAGACGGACTGAGACATCTATTGAGAAGGAAGAGTTAGTGCAGATACTTCAGTCTCCTGTCCCAAGGACAGTGAAGGTTCAGAGACGTGCTCCTGCCTAGTGGAATACTGAGATTCTGGCAACAAACTCTGGAAAGAAGCAAGAAGGGATTGATTTATATGACCTTTGGAAGTGTGGAGTGCTTATGCTACAAGCGCGGACAAGGCGAAGGGCACAGTGGAAGGAATTTAGAAGTGCTTTAGGATTGGAGAAGTCCTGCACATTGTCACCGGTCACTGGGGACCGAAGCATCACTATAGCTTCACGCATAGTGGTAGAAAAACCAGAGGCTTACTGGACCTTAGGTTACAGAAAGCAGCCCTTGGAGTGTCGGTACGTAACTGGGGTCAGGGGGAGTGAGAACCTTGAGCCTGATCAGCAAAAGCAGGAACTCAGCTCTCTCATAGGAAGGCTCCGACCACAAAACTGACCGGGCAGTACAGCTTTGAAATAGCTGGAGTTTATTGGAGTGAACTACGCTTTATGCTGGTTGGACTCATCACCATTGTGAAAGTAAAGGAGGCCCCTAACTTGTTCAGCTGCTACCTCAAAACACATTCTCCATTGGAACAGCCTCCCTGGGACCTGCCTTACCATCTGACAAGTAAAAGGTATGGAAAGACGCTGATGTGTGAGACTGAGTTATTTAATTGCATGCCTGCACAATCCCACCATAACCATCGACCTGAGGGAAGAGTCCCACCTGTAGGGGACCCGACATCTAGCTGCCTCACCATCCCCTCAGAGATCTACAGCAGCGCTGGTACAAATTACCAGAGACTACAGGTGGCGTCACGAACTGTAAATATATCTATCCCCTGTAAATATACCCCCCAACTTACGCCAGACCGCCAGGGCCACAGACCGAGCCACCGCTACCTGTGACAAACCCCATAGACTTCCATGGGCTCGGCTCTGGGTACCCCATTGCCCTGGTAATCCACAATTGTGGTGGCGGGTCGATACAAACTTTGGCGTCACGAACAGGATGCGAAACTCGCAAAATTGCGAGCCCTGTGTGCCTGTGGAGGTGTTTTGGTGAAAAAGACTGTTGCTGTTGTTTGGCGCCAAATACCGCCATTTTGCCGCCAAATTCGTGCCCTCAGGCGCTGGAGAAGAAGGTGGGCGTGGATTCGTGGGCGTGTGCCCCCCTGTGGCGCGAGGAGAATGCCTGCCCTCTCAAAGTGCTATTACAATATGCGATCCTGCCCTACAGCAAAGGAGGTCCGCCTCCTCTTCACCTTCCCTGCGAAGAGGAGGAGACGCAAACCCCACCTCCACGGAAGAGACCGGACGTCTCTGAAAGAAGATGAAAGAACGCTCTGGAACATCATGGAAGCAGGACGTGTGCAGCCGAGCAGGGAAGCGGAGGAAGGCAGGCCCCGTTCCCCAGCCAAGCTGCCACTAGAACCGGAACCATCCGTGGTCCTGCACCTGCAGCAAGCATTGCTGGAGATTAAGGAAGAAAATGCAAGACTGAAAAAGATGATTCTGCAACGACCTGGCGTGGAGGAGACAGAGAGACGCTGGCGTGCCCAGATACAGCGGCTGCTGTGGGACGCAGTGTTCTCTCCTACAAGCATAATGCCGTCTCCTGATTTCCCACGTTCCCTGCTGAAGAAAGCTGAAGGAAAACCGGAGGCCGCCCCCAAAAGTGCTGTACCTGATCCCACCGGAGGAGAGGTGGAAGCGAAGGAGGCTGAGGAGGTCCTGCCCGTTCCGGAGTGCCAGCCCGGCAAGGAGGCCGCAGCAGATTACAGATCCTCGGTAGGGACACCGGAGGAAACCCAGCCGTCTGTGATGGAGCAGCGACAGCAGCAGGTTAGTGCGTCCCCAACTGAGCCATTGCGCACACCTGCTTCCTGCTCTGCATCACACCAGCATTGTGCATCGGCATCGCCCCCTGCGTACATCTTCGTATCGCAATCGGCGACCTACTCTACATCGCAACCTGCGACCCGTTCCACATCGCAATCAGCGGTCTACACGACGTCGCGCACGGCGATTATTTCTGCATCACGAGAGAAAGTGGCTATTACAGCGACGCAGACAGCGTCTCACAAGGAGAAAGCACCCGGCGTGCCCCAAGAGGTTCGCACGAGGACTGTAGCAACCCAAACTCTGATAGCAGGTCACGACTTGTTAGTCATGGGATCTAGGGATCATCGCATTGTTCCAGCCCCCGGGATGGAAAATGTCACTGAAGTTAGCAAGAAAATGTGAATAACGGTAGGACCCAGACAGGGTTTACCGCAGCTAAGAAGATGTATATAAGTTTTTATAAAAGTGAAAATAGTTTGCACAGTTTATATGAGTATAGGGTTGAGCATTCGATACCAAAACGATCGATACCTGAAATCCATGTAGTCATGGGAACAATAAACGGAATTTAAACTTCTGATATTTGTTCCCATAGACTTACATTGGATTTCAGGTATCGGAATCGAGGTTTGGTACGGAATGCTCACCCTAATGATATAAACGTTACATATATTGTAAGAAATAGAATCCGCTGGGTAAGCAGTAAAGAGTTTTGCACTTTATTGTGATGTGATATAAATATGTGTCTTTTCTTATATGACAATCTAGACTGAGCCAGCCAAACTGTAAACCGTAATATCGCTTCGTCTATATTGTTACATAAACCACACAACTACCTCTGACATAACGTGGTGAGGCACTGAGTGAGGTCTGCATTCAGATGTCCTGCAGCCCACCCAGGACCCACGTTGAAGGTTTGGTGCGGGTCCTTCACAAGAATATTGTCGTCTACGTATATGAGAATGTATATTTAATATTTTGTATTTTTCTATATTTAACGTTTTGATTGCAACGTTCAAGAAATCCTTACCTCCCGGATGGGAAGAGTTAATGTTAATGTTTAATGCAAAAACAAAATTGTCTCTTTGTATTTCACAGCCCGAGAGTGCTGTCTTTTGCCATGGGGGAATGTGTAGCCCTGGTGTGAAGGCACACGCAGTACCCTGGAGAATGTGTGGAGAGTTAGCAGTTTAATGCTCTATAACCATTCACTCCAACATACACTTAGACACACCCTTAGGGTAGTTAGTCACTCGTCAGGGAGTGGTCAGGATTCGTTCATTCAGTCAGTCAGTCTAGCCTGGACCTGGAGGGAGGAAGTAGTCCAGCCTGTGTCTGTCAGCAGTTCAGCAAGTGGAGGCCAGTAAAGGTGAGCCAGATCACCTCAGCCTGGTCAGAGCTGTGCCCCACTAGAAGACGGACTGAGACATCTATTGAGAAGGAAGAGTTAGTGCAGATACTTCAGTCTCCTGTCCCAAGGACAGTGAAGGTTCAGAGATGTGCTCCTGCCTAGTGGAATACTGAGATTCTGGCAACAAACTCTGGAAAGAAGCAAGAAGGGATTGATTTATATGACCTTTGGAAGTGTGGAGTGCTTATGCTACAAGCGCGGACAAGGCGAAGGGCACAGTGGAAGGAATTTAGAAGTGCTTTAGGATTGGAGAAGTCCTGCACATTGTCACCGGTCACTGGGGACCGAAGCATCACTATAGCTTCACGCATAGTGGTAGAAAAACCAGAGGCTTACTGGACCTTAGGTTACAGAAAGCAGCCCTTGGAGTGTCGGTACGTAACTGGGGTCAGGGGGAGTGAGAACCTTGAGCCTGATCAGCAAAAGCAGGAACTCAGCTCTCTCATAGGAAGGCTCCGACCACAAAACTGACCGGGCAGTACAGCTTTGAAATAGCTGGAGTTTATTGGAGTGAACTACGCTTTATGCTGGTTGGACTCATCACCATTGTGAAAGTAAAGGAGGCCCCTAACTTGTTCAGCTGCTACCTCAAAACACATTCTCCATTGGATCAGCCTCCCTGGGACCTGCCTTACCATCTGACAAGTAAAAGGTATGGAAAGACGCTGATGTGTGAGACTGAGTTATTTAATTGCATGCCTGCACAATCCCACCATAACCATCGACCTGAAGGAAGAGTCCCACCTGTAGGGGACCCGACATCTAGCTGCCTCACCATCCCCTCAGAGATCTACAGCAGCGCTGGTACAAATTACCAGAGACTACAGGTGGCGTCACGAACTGTAAATATATCTATCCCCTGTAAATATACCCCCCAACTTACACCAGACCGCCAGGGCCACAGACCGAGCCACCGCTACCTGTGACAAACCCCATAGACTTCCATGGGCTCGGCTCTGGGTACCCCATTGCCCTGGTAATCCACAATTGTGGTGGCGGGTCGATACAGATGTCTTTTTTAAAATGTGGTGCCCAAAACTGGACACAGTATTCCAGATGAGGACTGACCAAAGAGGAGTAGAGGGCAATAATGACCTCACGTGATCTAGACTGTATGCTTCTGTTGATACATCCTAGAATTGCATTTGCCTTTTTTGCTGCTGCATCACACTGTTGACTCATGTTAAGTCTGTGATCAATTAGTATACCCAAGTCTTTTTCACATGTGCTGTTACTTAGCCCTATTCCTCCCATTTTGTATATGCTTTTTTCATTTTTATTGCCCAGATGTAGTACTTTGCATTTTTCCCTGTTAAAATCCATTCTGTTAGTTGCTGCCCACTGCTCCAGTTTATGTATATCTTTTTGAATCCTCTCTCTCTCTTCTCTAGTATTAGCTACCCCTCCTAGCTTTGTGTCATCAGCAAATTTGATCAGTTTACCCTCAATTCCTTCATCTAAATCATTGATAAAGATGTTGAACAATACAGGGCCCAAAACAGAGCCTTGTGGTACCCCACTTGAGACATTCTTCCAACTGGATGTGCAGCCATTTACAACCACTCTTTGGGTCCGATCACTAAGCCAGTTATGAATCCACCTAACAGTTGCCTTGTCCATTCCATACTTAGTCATTTTTTCAATAAGGATTGTGTGAGATACTTTGTCAAATGCTTTGCTGAAGTCAAGATATACTATATCTACAGCATTTCCCTGATCCACCCAGTCAGTGATTCATCCACCCAGTCAGTAATTCATGGTTCAGATCTCAGAGTAACTCTTTGGTTGCGATTGTTGATGTTTTTAAATTGTAATTTTTCTGTTTTTAATTTTATACTTCGTTTATTTTTTGAATGGGGGGGGGTGGGGACAGCCCTAAAATCTTTAGATCCCATTCTTTATATATGGCAGGGTTCCTAGGTAAAATTGTAAGTGAGCCCAATCGCTTGGATCAAAGCAGCTCCACACGTGAATGGTGTCAGGATGTTTTATTATTGGCATGACACAGGACTCATGATAATGGAGCGCCCACCAGGGCTGTAGGGTACTCTGTACCGGAGTTTGACGGTTCTTAAAGGGGAAGTGTCATGGCAGCAGTGACCCGGTCCGTGGCCCTGGGCGTCCAATAAAAATGATGAAGATGTAAAAATAAAAGTTATGGGGGATAGGGGATTACTTCGTGATGCCACCCATGGTATTCAGCAATAAAGGTGTTAGCTGACGCTGCTTAAGATACTGCTGGGGCTGTTGGTGATGCAGCAGAATTGTTACAGCTCCCCAAGGGTAGAAGTAGGCCCTAGGGCAGTTATGGGTGTTAAATATGATGATGGTGGTTGTAGTGCAGGGCAGATAATGCAATAAATCAATCTGAGGTCACAGCGGGGTTGTAGTTTCCTTTACCTTTACTGGATGTATTGCGGTGCAGACCAGGGTACTGGTTACAGATGAAATTGGAGGTCCAGGCAGCCTGAAGCAACTTAGGATCCACTAAGCCAGGTGGGTTGGAGGCTTCCTTTCTGTGCTGCTCTCTCTGAGGTCCTTGCTGCCTACAGCTATGCTCAGTCCTCTGTTCTTTATTGTTCCTCAGTACTTTCCCATATGGCAGGCAGCTTGAGCCTATTAAAGGTGTCGCTCCTCCGTTGCAGCTCTGGGCTCTGGTCTGCTGCTGTGCCTTTAGTAGTATGATGGGGTCAGGAGACCCGCAGTCCCCTGCCCTCTGGATTTAGCTGCTGAGACTGTTGAGACTGTTGTACCCGTGCAGCCACGGACTCCGGTGTCCAGTTCTAGCGCTGAGGTCTGGGATGAGCTTGATTACAACTCCATTTCCCAGTTTCTCCTAGACTTCTCTCCTCTTCTGAATCTTCTCCCAATCTTTCTCTCTCTAGTGTTGGGACGAGCTCCTCTCTGCTCCAGTTCCTTACACAGACTCTCACAGACTGACTAACCCCGCCTCCAGGCCAGAATTAATAGGTAAGCTCCCCTGAAACCGGGTTTAGAGCTCCCCCTTCTGGTCTGGAGTCAGGAAAAGTGTTGCATGTTGGTATTACCTGGCCAGGGGATCCCTCCTTGCTTTCAGGCATGACATCACCCCCTGTGAGGGAGGCAATGCCACTGTGGCAACTGGACTCCTGGGGTACCACATTCCCCCCTAGTGAAATTCAGTACTCCCGGACTGAGGAAACATAACAAAATAACAAGTGAACAATTATAACTGTTAACAAAATTTCAAAAATAAAAATTATAAAATCCTTCTCCTTCCACAACTGTTGTGTTTCCTGTGGAGCATCTGGACCAGGGTGTGAGTCAGCTTGTGTCATCACCTCCTTTACTAGGCGGACAGCCGGGTCGCTATCCTGCATCTCTGCCCACTCATGGTGGGGCAATGAGTTTAACGTGGCCTCTTGCACGATGTAGCACTTGTTTCTCATCCCTTAGGAGCGCTGGGCCGCAACTGGGCGGTGGAAGGCCAGTATCTCGTTTTCTTCAAGTTCTTCTGGATCCTCTCCCCCCGTCTGGTGAATTGGGCATCCTGGACAGCGCATCAGCATTCTTATGCCATGCTCGGTACTTGATGGTAAACTCATAGTTGGACAGCCGGGCCATCCATCGCTGCTCCAGCGCTCCCAGCTTTGCCGTTTCAAGGTGGGTTAGCGGATTATTGTCCGTGTAGATGGTAAACTTCGCTGAAGCCAGGTAGTGCTTGAAGCACTCCGTTACGCCCAGACTATGGCGAGGAACTCCAGTTTAAAGGAACTGTAGTTGTCGAGGTTCCTTTCAGTGGGACGAAGCTTCCTGCTGGCGTAGGCAATCACTCTCTCTCTACCTTTCTGCATTTCTGACAGCACTGCTCATAATCCCACATTGCTGGCGTCAGTGTAAAGTACAAATGGTTGGTCATAGGGTAGGCCAGGACTTCATCTACCTTTCGGTCCACAGGCGGACCTTCATCAGTTGCGTTATTGATCACTGAATGCTGCCGACGCGGTGTCCACCGCTAGTCTGAGTGGACACCGCGTCGGCAGCACCCTGCATTAGGCTGTTACCCTATTTATCTGGATCGGACATCCTTTTTCACTATATGGCCGTATCCCTGTCTGTACAGTTCGGCTCTGAGCTCATTCAGTGATCAATAACGCAACTGATGAAGGTCCGCCTGTGGACCGAAACGTTTTGATTGCTATTGATTGCTAATCCTTGCAGTATTATATGCAATTAATCACAAATAATTCTAAGTTGAGTGCCGGATTCTTTGATAAATATTGTCACGGTGTGGGAACCTATCTTGGCACCTCCTTATCATTTAGCTGTGCACACGCTTTTTTCTTAATATAAGGACTTCATCTACCGTGAGAGCCAGCTTCAACCGAGTGAAGGATTCTTCTAGCCTGTTGTTCCACTCGAACGGAGGACTCTTGTTTTTGGCCTTCTTGGATTGGCCCACTAGAAGGTCTTACAGGGGTGCCGCTATTTTGGTGAAGCCCTTGATGAATCTCCGGTAGTAGCCCACCAATTCAAGAAACTGCCGTACTTCATGAATGTTGCTGGGTTTTGACCAGTCCCGGATAGCAGTGACTTTGTAAGGGTCTGTTCATCTGGGCTGTGAGTAATGTCTGAATCAGCCCAGTACCACTTAAAGAGGACATATGGCATCGTTGTCACCTGGGAGCTGGTGTCCAGTAAGGCGTTCATCGGGGAGCCATCAATCACAACGGGTAGGACTGGCCATCCTCCCACGTACTTGTCTCACCAGCTTTGTGGGCCTTGTCGTCTTACTACTGGGGGTTGGCCCTCTGCCCCAGGGGTTGCTCGTTTAAATTACAGAATCTTGCGATGTGCCCCGCCTTGTTGCAGCAGCAACAAATGAGCTGTCCATCCTTGTCATAGCGATCGCTGTTTCTCCCTGTTTCTCCCTCTGGTCGGTTGGATTCTCCTCTGCCGTCGCCACAGGACGTCATCTGGACTGGAGGCCAGCTGGATTTTCTCCTTTGAGGACACTTGCATAGACTGCACAGTTTTGGTTAGTGCAGCCACACTTTTAGTCAGCTCCTGGACCTGGAGACTTAGGTCTGTAGAGGAGTCATTATCTTGGTTCGGTGTTTGGCCCCAATGGGGTCCGGGGAAAAGATGCTGCCTCCTGCTGGTATGTAATTGCTGGGCACCTAGGGGGCACTGTGCCGCTAGTATTTGATTCACGCAGCACCCAGATGGCTCTATCCTTAAAATGCGCAAAGTGCAGGTCAGGATTTTGTAGGGCCATATTGCGCAGCTGTGTCCTTTGGGTGTTGGACAGGAATCCCTCAATAAACTGCTTCGTTAGCAACCTATCCTTGTCCTGCATGCTGTCAGGGTCAACCTGCTTCATGGTCCGTAGAGCCTGCTGAAGGTTAAGGGCACAGTCCCGTATACTGTCCTGCACCCTTTGTTTGCACCCAAAGAATCTAATTTTTATTTCTGCTGCAGTGCGGGTGTCAAAGGTGTCCTTCAGCCTGAAAAAGATTTGATTGACAGTTCTTTTATCAGTGTCCGGCCAGAACTTTACCTCCCTCTGGGCCGCACCAGTTAACTTGCCAGTGAGGATGCTGACTTTTTGACTCTCAGACAGGGGGTACACTTCAAAAAAACTACATAGTCTCTCCTTAAAATTGCTCAAGGTGTGCGACTCCCCTGAGTATTGCGGTAACCAGGCCACTCCCACGGCATTGATAGTGGCATTATGGGGACTGTGGCTGCGGCTGCCGGCGGATCTTGCTGCACTATGGGGGCTGCAGCAGCGTCCACCGCTGGATCTCCACCTGGGTTGGACATCCCCCCCCCAGTGAACTTCAGCCAGGCTCTGTTTATCGTGCCGTAATCAGCGGTTGCTCCGCCGGTGGGCTGGATGAACTCCTTCCGGTCTCCAAGTCGGGGCTTCCTGCTTTTAACCCGCTCACCACAGAGCGCGGCCTCAGCTTCACTTTGCGCTCTTTCTTCTAAGATCCACCCACGACGACACGCCCCTCTCTTCCCGCGCGCCGTGCGATGCGGCAATGGCAGCGATTCCACAGTTCACCAAAGTCTATGGCACACAGTACCCGGCAATGCCGGTCCATGTATCCTGTTCATGACGTCAAAATGGAGCGCCCACCAGGGCCGTGGGGTACTCGGTACTGGAGTCGGACAGTTCTTAAAGGGGATGTGTCACGGCAGCAGTGACCCGGTCCGTGGCCCTGGGCGTCCAATAAAAACTATGAAGATGTGAAAATAAAAGTTATGGGGGATAGGGGAGTAGTTCTTGATGCCACCGATGATATTCGGCAATAAAGGTGTTAGCCGACGCTGCTTAAGAGACCGCTGGGGCTGTTGGTGATGCAGCAGAATTGTTACAGCTCTCCATGGGTAGAGCTAGGCCCCAGGGCAGTTATGGATGTTAAATATGATGATGGTGGTTGTAGTGCAGGGCAGATGAATCTGAGGTCACAGCAGGGTTGTAGTTTCCTTTATCTTTACTGGATGTATTGAGGTGCAGACCGGGGCACTGGTTACAGATTACAATGGAGGTCTGGGCAGCCTGAAGCAACTTAGGATCCACTAAGCCAGGTGGGTTGGCGGTCTCCTTTCTGCGCTGCTCTCTGAGGTCCTTGCTGCCTACAGCTATACTCAGTCCTCTGTTCCTTATTGTTCCTCAGTACTTGCCCGTATGGCAGACAGCTTGAGCCTATTAAAGGTGTCGCTCCTCCATGACAGCTCAGGGCTCTGGTCTGCTGCTGTGCCTTCAGGTGTATGATGGGGTCAGGAGACCTGCAGTCCCCTGCCCTCTGGATTTAGCTGCCAGGACTGTTGTACCTGTGCAGCCACGGACTCTGGTGTCCAGTTTTAGCACTGAGTTCTGGAATGAGCTTGATTACAACTCCACTTCCCAGTTTCTCCTAGACGTCTCTCCTCCTCTGAATCTTCTCCCAATCTTTCTCTCTCTAGTGTTGGGACGAGCTCCTCTCTGCTCCAGTTCCCTACACAGACTCTCACAGACTGACTAACCCCGCCTCCAGGCCAGAATTAATAGGGAAGCTCCCCTGAAACCGCGTTTAGAGCTCCCCCTTCTGGTTTGGAGTCAGGAAAATTGTTGCATGTTGGTGTTACCTGGCCAGGGATGCCTCCTTGCTTTTAGGCATGACATCACCCCCTGTGAGGGAGGCAATGCCACTGTGGCAACCGGACTCCTGGGGTGCCACATTAGCATATACTGTATATATATATATATATATATTTATGTGTCTATATATATATATATATATATATATATATATATATATATAAATGTATATATATATCATTTTTCAATGCATATTAAACCATTCATAGGACGGTTATCAGTAGACCATAGATTCTCACTTATGACAGCTTCTTGTACTGTAATATGGTATTTCCAGGCTGGTTCATGACTTGCTCGACAGTCATTAATAGGATTTATTTTTAGCCCTGAATAAATGTAAGAGATGCAAGTTCTTAAATGCACTTTGCTCTTTGTGAAGCAGAAATAAAAAGTACAAAAATAAACAATCTAAAGGCAAAGCTTCAGAATAACAGTTTGCTCGGAGATAGATATTTCCCTGAATTGGAGTCAAGTGACTTCTAAATCTGTAGACATTTCTGGTTTACAGCTGAAACCATGGGAATTACAGTCCTGATGTAGATGGCTCAGACTTCACAATGTTCTGAAAGATTGATTTTGTAATAAGTGTATAAGGTTCATTAACTATTTCACAGCGGCAGAGGGTAAATCTATGTTGGAAGAGTTGGTTTGTGAAGCACAGACATAAATTTATATTACTTTTGAGGGATTTTCCCCTACTTTCATATTGGTGATTTATTCCTGGGACAGGTCGTCAATTTAACACCAATATAAGCAGTAGGTAGCGGAACCAACATCAGCAGGGGCCTGATCACTACCAGCCTGACCACCACCAGCATGCTCAGGCACATGTCTTCAAAGCTCTCCACTAGGTGGGCTAAATGCCTGGGTCCACAATCTGTGTCTGCGGGTGACAGCACTGCCTCTTCCACTGTGTTACGTGCCTGCTGATTCCATGAACAGAATGTACAGTCATGGCCAAAAGTTTTGAGAATGACACAAATATTAATTTTTACAAAGTCTACTGCTTCACTTTTTCTAATGGCAATTTGCATATACTCCAGAATGTTATACAGAGTGATCAGCTTAACAGCAATTACTTGCAAAGTCAATATTTGGCTAAAAAATGAACTTTATCCCCCAAAACACATTTCAACATCATTGCAGCCCTGCCTTAAAAGGACCAGCTAACCTCTTTTCAGTGATTGCTCCATTAACACAGGTGTGGGTGTTGATGAGGACATGGTTGGAGATCAATCTGTCATGATTAAGTAAGAATGACACCACTGGACACTTTAAAAGGAGGCTGGTGCTTGGCATCATTGTTTCTCTTCTGTTAACCATGGTTATCTCTAAAGAAACACGTGCAGTCATCATTGCAATGCACAAAAATGGCCTAACAGGGAAGAGTATCGCAGCTAGAAAGATTGCACCTCAGTCAACAATCTATAGCATCATCAAGAACTTCAAGGAGAGAGGCTCCATTGTTGCCAAAAAGGCTCCAGGGCGCCCAAGAAAGACCAGCAAGCGCCAGGACCGTCTCTTAAAAGTGTTTCAGCTGCGGGAACGGGCTGCCAGCAGTGAAGAGCTTGCTCAGGAATGGCAGCAGGCAGGTGTGAGTGCATTTGCACGCACTGTGAGGCGGAGACTCTTGGAGCAAGGCCTGGTCTCAAGGAGGGCAGCAAAGAAGCCACTTCTCTCCAGAAAAAACATCATGGACAGACTGATATTCTGCAAAAGGTACAGGCAGTGGACTGCTGAGGACTGGGGTAAAGTTATTTTCTCTGATGAATCCCCTTTTCGATTGTTTGGGACATCAGGAAAATGCCTCATTCGGAGAAGACAAGGTGAGCGCTACCACCAGTCTTGTCTAATGCCAACTGTTAAGCATCCTGAAACCATTCATGTGTGGGGTTGCTTCTCAGCCAAGGGAATCGGCTCTCTCACAGTCTTGCCTAAAAACACAGCCATGAATAAAGAATGGTACCAGAATGTCCTCCAAGAGCAACTTCTCCCAACCCTCCAAGAGCAGTTTGGCGATCAACAATGCCTTTTCCAGCATGATGGAGCACCTTGCCATAAAGCAAAGGTGATAACTAAGTGGCTCAGGGAACAAAACATAGAGATTTTGGGTCCATGGCCTGGAAACTCCCCAGATCTTAATCCCATTGAGAACTTGTGGTCAATCATCAAGAGACGGGTGGACAAACAAAAACCTAAAAATTCTGACAAAATGAAAGCATTGATTGTGCAAGAATGGACTGCTATCAGTCAGGATTTGGTCCAGAAGTTAATTGAGAGCATGCCAGGGAGAATTGCAGAGGTCCTGAAGAAGAAGGGTCAACACTGCAAATATTGACTTGCTGCATTAACTCATTCTAACTGTCAATATAAGCTTTTGTTACTCATATGTTTGCAATTATATTTCTGTCTGTGATAAAAACATCTGTCAAACACACACATAAAAACCAGAGGGCAGCAGATCATGTGAAAATATAATATTTGTGTCATTCTCAAAACTTTTGGCCATGACTGTAGGCACGGATGCCTCCCACCCTGCACCTCTCGTTGCATATTCACAAATACCATCAGCAACCGCATCCAATTCTTTATCCCAGTGTTCAGCTGTCTCTACCCCAGAATTTGGAACTCAAAAGCAAATACCCAGCCAGCCACCCACCTACAAGCCCTAACACTAAACGGGCACATTTCCAGACTACTTGCCCTGGAAATGTTGGCATTTAGTCTTGTGCGCACTGATTATTTCTGCAACCTCATGGCCAGGGACGCTATATTTCCCTGACGGTGCACTGGTTGAACTTTGTGGAGGCCGGAGACGCATCGGACCCTAAGAAGGCACACTTGTTACCAATGCCAAAGATTGCAGGCCATAGTTCCATCGGGATTTCCTCCACCACCTCCTGCACCCCTTCCATCTCGGAGCTTGTCGTCCATACAAGTCGCACTGTAGAACTGCCAAGGTGAAGCAGAAACAGGCTCTGCTGAAACTAATTTGTTTAGGTGACAAAGAGCATATCACCATAGAGTTGTGGAAATATATAACAGAGCAGACAGATCTGTGGCTACAACCAGGTATGTTCGTGTGTGATAATGACCGTAACCTGGTGGTGGCTCTGAAACTTGGCAAGCTCACAACATACCATGCCTGGCCCATGTGATGAACTTAGTGGTTCACCTGTTTAGAAAACCAAACCTAGTGTCATGCTCGTGGATTTGATCCTTTGAGCTTGTGTTCTATGGTCGGTTTCTCTTCCTGCCGAGCCACTGCAGACACATCTTTCTCTTGGTGTTTGGGTTCTGCTATTCTGGTGTCACGCTGTATAGCAGATATATATATGTGATGTCAGTAATCTATATCAAAAGGGCAACATACTATATAACATGCGCATAGATATATGATAACATAGAATTACCTGACAGAATGTCCAGTGGGTCAATACTGAATCCGTTATACGCTGTCTCCGGCTAGAGGGTGACCGGGGTCTATGCTGACCCTAAACTGGGGTCCAGACTAATCCCTCTACCTGGAGGTACTGTTAAAGGTACAGAGGTCCAGGCCACCAGCGTAAACCCTGTCTCCTATCAATCCCTGCCAACTGTAATCTAGTCCTAAGAAGGACCCTGATTACCACCAAAGGGAATGAACAGGTAACGGTTAATGAACAGAAAGACATACAAGAAAGACAAGAAATAAAGTAAATAAAGTCTTACATACAACACTCACACACAGTAGGAACACCTAAGGTCTCAGAGATAAACTATAAGCTATAAGAGTAAAAACAACTAAGGAGCTCTTAGCTTAAGTATTCTCAGAACCGCTCCAGTCTGCTAGACTACATGAATGCTTTCACCGGCGTCTAACACCCAGACTGGCAGGAATATAAAGGAAACTAATTAGAACATAATCAAAAGCAGCCGGGCGAGGCTGGAACCTAGTCTTAGCAAAGAGCTAGGTAAAATTAACTCTCTCATTACCAAACACAAAGAAACAGCAGCTCAGCTGTGAGAAGTCAGAATGTGCAATCGCGACGATCTTCGTGGCGATGCACCCATGACAGTACCCCCCCTTCTACGAGGGGCCTCCGGACCCTCATGACCAGGTCTGTCCGGGTCAGTTGTGTGAAAGGTCCGAACCAATCGATCTGCGTTAGCATCAGACGCAGGGACCCACGTCCTCTCCTCAGGACCATACCACTCCAATGAACTAAGTACTGAGGGGATCGGCGACTGAGACGTGAGTCAATGATTTTCGACCCATGAAATTCCACGTTATCATTGACTACCACTGAAGGAGGAGGTAGAGGTGACGGTATGACTGGTGCCACATACTTTTTAAGTAATGACTTGTGAAACACATTATGAATTTTAAACGTAGGAGGGAGGTCCAGACGAAATGCCACAGGATTAATTATGGAACTGATCCTGTACGGCCCGATGAATCTGGGACCCAACCTCCAGGAGGAAACTTTAAGTTTTATATTCCTGGTAGACAACCAAACCAGATCGTTCACCTTCAGATCTAGACCAGAAACTCTCCTCCTATCAGCCATCCATTTGTAACGGTTCCCCGTAACCTTCAGTCTTAAGCGATCTGGAACTATCAGTCTCCCTGGAAGTCCCACAGGGGCGTCCCCCTGAGCCCCCAATACCTCCCCCTCAAGCTCAGAGCATACAGCTGACACTACAACTCCCTCCTGAGGAATAGGAACCGGATCATCCGTCTTCCCGGCCCCTGGGAAAGTACGAGATAAGGCATCAGGAAGCAACTTTATTGAGCAGTCATATGCGCGATGAGGAGGTAACTCTTTACACCCCTCCTCTGAGAACATCTCCCCAAAGTCCTCCAGAAAAGGAGGCAAAGTCCTAGGCACAACCGCACCGATGACCGTGCTCATGCAGTTATTCCTGCAAAATTCACCCCACTGGCTTATCTTTCTGGATTGCCAATCAATCACTGGGTTATGTTTAGCCAACCAAGGAAGTCCCAACACAATAGGAGTAGGTAGACCCTCCAACACATAACAAGACAATTGCTCTTTATGTATTGCCCCTACTCGAAGATCTATGTTATGAACAGCTTGTACCAAGCTACCTTGACCGAGAGGTATAGAATCAATAGAGACTATAGGGACCGGTTTGGCCAATACACTCAGTTGCATACCATGCACCTGGGCAAACCGAGCGTCCACCAGATTAGCCCCAGACCCACTATCAAGAAAAACAGAAATCCTCTCAGTTCTAGTACCAATCACCACCTCCGCAGGCACGAGAAACTGAGAGGGATTTGGGGACGAAATACACACTCCCAGGTTAACTCCTTTGCTCAAAGAGGCCCGGGATGGACACCCCCCAACAAAATGTCCCTCTCTCCCGCAAAAGAAACACCTTCTAGACTTGCGGTGCACCGCCGATTCCCTCCTACAAAATGATGTCCCTCCCAACTGCATGGGCTCCTCAGAACAGACCAGGGAACCTCAGTATAAGGGACTTTAGTAGTAGGTGGAGTCATCACGGGAGGCGGAGTTACCTCGCGTCTTCCCCGAAGTCGTCTATCAATGCGAATAGCGAGGGCCATAGCAGCCTCCAGTGATGGAGGAGAATCATACTGAGCCAACACATCTTTTAATTTGTCAGACAACCCTTGACAAAACTGGCTCCTAAGAGCTGGGTCATTCCACTGAGTATCTGTTGCCCATCTACGGAACTCAGAAGAATATTCCTCCGCTGGACGATTTCCTTGCCGTATTTTACGTAACTTTGTTTCAGCAAGGGAGACTCGATCCGGATCATCATATACCAGACCCAGGGCAGTAAAAAATCGATCCACTGACTGGAGATCTGGGAGCCTGGAGGAATAGAGAACGCCCAAGATTGAGGGTCCTCTTGTAAGAGCGAGATAACAATTCCCACCCTCTGCTCTTCACTCCCAGATGACAGAGGCCGCAGCCGAAAGTACAATTTACATGCCTCCCGGAAGGTAAAAAATTTGTCCCGCCCACCAGTGAACCTGTCCGGGAGAGCAACCTTAGGTTCAGATCTGGTTTGCTCCGGGGGGGGACAAAACCTTGGACTTAATGTCTGCAAACTCCATGGACAACCCCTGCAACTGCCAGGCCAGCTGGGCTACTGGATCCATGACAGCTGGGGAGAATCTTTAGTATGGCCGGTGAAAATGTCACGCTGTATAGCAGATATATATATGTGATGTCAGTAATCTATATCAAAAGGGCAACATACTATATAACATGCGCATAGATATATGATAACATAGAATTACCTGACAGAATGTCCAGTGGGTCAATACTGAATCCGTTATACGCTGTCTCCGGCTAGAGGGTGACCGGGGTCTATGCTGACCCTAAACTGGGGTCCTGACTAATCCCTCTACCTGGAGGTACTGTTAAAGGTACAGAGGTCCAGGCCACCAGCGTAAACCCTGTCTCCTATCAATCCCTGCCAACTGTAATCTAGTCCTAAGAAGGACCCTGATTACCACCAAAGGGAATGAACAGGTAACGGTTAATGAACAGAAAGACATACAAGAAAGACAAGAAATAAAGTAAATAAAGTCTTACATACAACACTCACACACAGTAGGAACACCTAAGGTCTCAGAGATAAACTATAAGCTATAAGAGTAAAAACAACTAAGGAGCTCTTAGCTTAAGTATTCTCAGAACCGCTCCAGTCTGCTAGACTACATGAATGCTTTCACCGGCGTCTAACACCCAGACTGGCAGGAATATAAAGGAAACTAATTAGAACATAATCAAAAGCAGCCGGGCGAGGCTGGACCTAGTCTTAGCAAAGAGCTAGGTAAAATTAACTCTCTCATTACCAAACACAAAGAAACAGCAGCTCAGCTGTGAGAAGTCAGAATGTGCAATCGCGACGATCTTCGTGGCGATGCACCCATGACATCTGGCTGCTGTCTGTCTAGCTTAACACTTAGGCAGCTTTATATTCTGTCCCCCAGCTGGTGTTTCCTGCTGGTGATAGATTCTTTCTTTGTTCTGACATTCTATTGATGTTTGGAGCCTTTCTGTGTATTTCCAGCTAAGGGTTTTCGCTTTGCTGTTTCTTTGTTATACTTTGCACCTATTTTCTGTTTATAATTAGGAAGTATGTATTATATTTCTTAACATTACTTGCTTTTTTCTTTGTTTGGTATTTCATTATTTACTTTACTCACTCTAGTATCTTTCCATTGTTCGGCACACTTCTGGTAATTCACATTCTATAGAAGGAAAAAAGAAATGCCGCACCGTGCAATAAGTTTTATTTCTACTCTAATTAGTAGATCCAGTAATTGTTGGCCATCAGTGATATATACATAAGAAAAGAAGGATCCACATCACAGAAGAAAATAAAATAAAATGTAAGTCTTTATTCCATAGATAAAAAATTAGAACATTCATGGTACAAGATTATTCTACGACTAAGGGTTTGGGGTGGACGCACCTGGTGTCAGCTCGCTACCTAATCAGGTATACTGTTACTCGGTCATGTCATTTATTGCAAACTCTTGCGATGTCCGATATGCTTAGGTAGTAGTTAGTCCTGGACATTCCAGTATACCTCCATGTCTTGTATTATGTAGCTAACAACTTTGTCCAAGGACATTTTCTGTCATAGCAAACTTTGCCCGCATACCAACCACCCTATGACAGTCTAGGCCCATATTCATATATACATATTACCTTTGCACTTGCAGATTTGTGTGATGCATATTCATTGTATTTTTCCATCCACTGAATTTGGCCTATTATGCACCTGAGTGTGTCCTTTTTCCCACTAGTGCTTATTGGCATGAGCCTTTGTCACTGTTTCTCCCTGCTTCCCCCCTTTATACATTCAGTCATGTTCTATATATTTCAATAAATATTTTTTGTATTCTATTTGGGACTTTTTGATCGTTCTTTCTCCATTGTTAATAGTGACTAAGGGTTTTGTCCAGAAACGCGTTAGAATGAACATGTTTTTAATCTTGTACCATGGATTTCCTAATTTTTAATCTCGATGGAATAAAGACTTGAATTTACATTCTGCTCTGCCCTCCGTTTCTTTAGAAATAACATGAAGCAATTTGATGGCCTTTTAGCCAGTTAGGTCAGAGTTGCCATCTTCTAGTCTGTGGTTAGGGCTATCTGTGCACCCGCAGGCACCACAAGGGATTTTGGTGCCAAGATATGCAGTTTTTTAGTGTATAACCTATTTTCCCGAGTAAGTTACTACACAGACATTACACTCAGATTTGCCTGAGCTACTTGTGAAGATATGCTTCCATTTTCACAAGTCAGCTAGAGATGCCAGCTCATAGACTGGTGTGTGACGTGACCACGCTCTGGAACTCCACATCTATAATATAACGCTGTAAGCGTCCCTCTGTCCGAAGCCTTTATAGACTGCGCAAGCGCGACACGCCTGCGCAGTCTGGCTCCAGACAGAAGAAGGCATCCAGCGGTTACAGGTAAGAGGAGTTAGTATGGCGCCGGAGATCGCGGTACGCGTAGACACTGAATGCATACCGCGATCTCCGGCGCCATACTTACATACTTAGCTGACCGGGAGGAGCGTTGCCGCGGTGCTTCTCTTCTCGCCGGGGCAGGAGACCAGGAGTGCACGTTGGAATCGCGCATACGCATAGCGATATCCGGCGCCATTTTGCTGAAGACACATTTACAGTGTGTCTTCAGCAATGTGGCGCCGGACAGCGCGGTATGGGCATGCGCGTACTCCGGCGCCGCTCTCCTCCCCCAGAACGGGACGGAGCTGGAGCACAGGGAAGAAAGGTGAGTGTAAATGTTTGTTTTTTTTGGGTATGTGTGCAGTTTAATAGGGGTGAGGGGTACCATACAAATCAGGATTGGGGGTGAGAGGTAGCATGAATACCAGGATAGGCGGTGAGGGGACCATGCACATTAGGATTGGGGGGTGAGGGGACCATGCACATCAGGATTGGGGGTGAGGGGACCATTCATTCCAAGATTGGGGGGTGAGGGGACCATGCATATCAGCATAGGGGGGTGAGAGGACCATACATACCAGGATTGGGGGGTGAGGGGACCATGCAAATCAGGATTGGGGGGTGAGGGAACCATGCATATCAGGATTGGGGGTGAGAGGACCATGTATATCAGAATTTGGGGTGAGGGGACCATGCATATCAGGATTGGGGGGAGAGGGGACCATGCATTCCAAGATTGGGGGTGAGACGACCATGCATACCAGGATTGGGGGGTGAGGGGACCATGCATATCAGGATTGGGGGTGAGGGGACCATGCGTATCAGGATTGGGGGGTGAGGGGACCATGCATATCAGGATTGGGGGTGAGGGGACCATGCGTATCAGGATTGGGGGGTGAGGGGACCATGCATATCAGGATTGGGGGGTGAGGGGACCATGCGTATCAGGATTGGGGGGTGAGGGAACCACGCATATCAGGATAGGGGGTGAGAGGCCCATGCATATCAGATTTGGGAGTGAGGGGACCATGCGTATCAGGATTGGGGGTGAGGGGACCATGCGTATCAGGATTGGGGGGTGAGGGGACCATGCATATCAGGATTGGGGGGTGAGGGGACCATGCGTATTAGGATTGGGGGGTGAGGGGACCATGCATATCAGGATTGGGGGGTGAGGGGACCATGCGTATCAGGATTGGGGTGAGGGGACCATGCATATCAGGATTGGGGGTGAGGGGACCATGCATACCAGGATTGGGGAGTGAGGGGACCATGCATTACAAGATTGGGGGGTGAGAGGACCATGCATACCAGGATTGGAGGGTGAGGGGACCATGCGTATCAGGATTGGGGGGTGAGGGAACCATGCATATCAGAATTGGGGGTGAGGGACCATGCATATCAGAATTGGGGGTGAGGTGTTATGATTTGGTAGCTGAAGAGAACAGGCAAAAACTGCAATACACCAGAGAGGTTGGAATCTACTGGATTGCAGTACCCTGACTAACCACCACAACTAAAGGCAGCCGTGGAGCGTTCCTACGTAGGTCCTAGACGCCTCGTCACAGCCTGAGAGGCTAACTACACCTAAAGATAGAAAGAGGAAAGCTATCTGCCCTGGAGCAGATCCCCAAAGAACATAGGAAGCCCCCAAACATGTAATGGCGGTTAGACAAGAGGAAATACAGACACAGACAGAAAATAGTATGAGCAAACGTTGGGGCCCAAACTACCTGGACAGAAAAGGATAGGAAGGACACTTACTGCAATCCAAAAAAGACCCTAAAAAATACCAACTCTACTAATTGCAAAAACACCTGAGATCACACAACCTCTACCACCTAAATTAGTTCTCTGGTGTCACAAAACTAAGCCGCAGCCACAGAAAAAACTCGAAAAGGCAAATGAACAAATAACAGTGGCTCAGATAAACTGAGAGGAGCACAAGCCCCCGGAGGGGACCTGGCTGACCTCCACAGAAGTGCAGGGAACAATGCAAAAAGCAAGCACAAAAATAAAAGCAGAAAATATCTTATCTGATAGCAGAAGATGCAGGCAAGAAACAGCAAGCTTCCAAGTGAACCAGGAACCACAGTTGAGACAAGAACAATTGATCACCGGCAACCATGATGGGAGGGAACCTCCCTTATATAAGACCAGTCTGTAACTCCTGATTGCCAATCCTCATTGAATGGTTCAGTACTGTTTGTAACCACCAGAGGGAGCTTCTGCTCAGAATTCATTTCCAAAACATTCAGAACAGAGCCCCCACAATCTCTCACTCCAACTCCGATGATATCCCCACTACCTCTACCCCAGGATACAGAATGGATGATGGCGGCTCGGGGGGAGATACAGGATCAAAACTTCGGGACAACGCATCCGCTTTAACATTTTTGGACTCAGGACGAAACGTATTAGAAAAAAAAAACGAGAAACCGAGAAAAAAAAAGCGACCAGTGGGCTTGTCTGGGAGTCAGTCTTTTAGCAGACTCGATGTATGCCAAATTCTTATGATCCGTAATCACAGTGATAGGATGATCAAAGGTGCTCTTGTCCTGTGTTTTGGTACTGTCTGCCAATCTTCATTGAATGGTTCAGTACTGTTTGTAACCACCAGAGGGAGCTTCTTCTCAGAATTCATTTCTAACACATTCACAACAGTGAGGGGACCATGCATATCAGAATTGGGGGGTGAGGGGACCATGCATACCAGGATTTGGAGGTGAGGGGACCATGCGTATCAGGATCAGGGGGTGAGGGGACCATGCGTATCAGGATTGGGGGGTGAGGGACCATGCGTATCAGGATCGGGGGGTGAGTTGACCATGCGTATCAGGATTGGGGGGTGGAGGGACCATGCATATCAGGATTGGGGTGAGGGGACCATGCATACCAGGATTGAGGGGTGAGGGGACCATGCATATCAGGATTGGGGGGTGACGGGACCATGCGTATCAAGATTGGGGGGTGAGGGGACCATGCATATCAGGATTGGGAGGTGAGGGGACCATGCATATCAGGATTGGGGGGTAAGGGGATCATACATATCAGGATTGGGGGTGAGGGGACCATGCATATCAGGATTGGGGGGTGAGGGGACCATGCGTATCAGGATTGGGAGGTGAGGGAACCATGCATATCAGGACTGGGGAGTGAGAGGACCATGCATATCAGGATTGGGGGTGAGGGGACCATGCATACCAGGATTGGGGTGTGAGGGGACCATGCATATCAGGATTGGGGGGTGAGGGGACCATGCATATCAGGATTGGGGGGTGAGAGGACCATGCATACCAGGATAGGGGGGTGAGGGGACCATGCATACCAGGATAGGGGGTGAGGGAACCATGCATACCAGGATTGGGGGGGTGAGGGGACCATGCATACCAGGATTGGGGGGTGAGGGACCATGCATATCAGGATTGGGGGTGAGAGGACCATGCATACCAGGATAGGGGGGTGAGGGGACCATGCATACCAGGATAGGGGGTGAGGGAACCATGCATACCAGGATTGGGGGGTGAGGGGACCATGCATGCCAGGATTGGGGGATGAGGGTACCATGCATACCAGGATTGGGGATGAGGGGACCATGCATACCAGAATTGGGAGGTGAGGGGTACCATGTATACTAGGATTGGGGGGTGAGGGGGTACCATACATCCTATGATAGGGATGAGGGGACCATGCATACCAGAATTGGGGGGTGAGGGGACCATGCATGCCAGGATTGGGGGGTGAGGGGACCATGCATACCAGGATTGGGGGGTGAGGGGACCATGCATTCCAACATTGGGGGGTGAGGGGACCATGCATACCAGGATAGGCGGGTGAGAGTACCATGCATACCAAGATAGGGGGGAGGGGACCATGCATACCAGGATAGGGGGTGAGGGACCATGCATATCAGGATTGGGGGTGAGGGGACCATGCATATCAGAATTGGGGTTGAGGAGACCATGCATACCGCATACCAGGATAATGAGGTGAGGGGACCATGCATACCAGGATGGGGGGTGAGAGGACCATGCATACCAGTATTGAGGAGTGAGGGGGCCATGCATACCAGGAATGGGGATGAGGGGTAACATGCATACCAGGATAGGTGGGTGAGGGTACCATGCATATCAGGATTGGGGGGTGAGGGGACCATACATACCAGAATTGGGAGGTAAGGGTGCCATGTATACCAGGTTTGGAGATGAGGGGACCATGCATACCAAGATTTGGGGTTGAGGGGTACCATACATCCTACGATATGGATGAGGGGGGACCATGCATACCAGCATTGGGGGGTTGAGGGGACCATGCATACTCTCCTATCAAGATCACACCTCATCACTTGCATGCTTGACCCGCTCCCATCCCACCTCATACCTATCCTCGCCAGTCTTCACTCCTACTCTAACACACCTCTTCAACCTCTCACTTACAAATGGTGTCTTCCCCTCATCCTTCAAACATGCCTCGATCACACCCATCCTCAAAAAGCCCTCCCTTGACCCATCCTCTATGTCTAGCTATCGCCCGATATCTCTTCTCCCTTATGCCTCAAAACTACTGGAACAGCATGTTCATCTTGAACTGTCCTCAAACCTCTCCTCCTGCTCCCTCTTTGACCGCTTACAATCAGGCTTCCGACTGCATCACTCAACTGAAACTGCCCTAACTAAAGTCACCAGCGACCTACTAACTGCCAAGAGCAAGCGACACTACTCTGTCCTCCTTCTCCTGGACCTGTCTTCTGCCTTCGACACTGTGGACCATTCCCTCTTGCTACAGATTCTCTCATCTCTTGGCATCACAGGCTTGGCCCTATCCTGGATCTCATCATATCTAACAAACCGAACATTCAGTGTCTCCCTCTCACAAACTACCTCCTCACCTCGTCCCCTGTCTGTCGGTGTTCCTCAAGGCTCAGTTCTAGGACCCCTACTCTTCTCCATCTACACCCTCGGCCTGGGACAGCTCATAGAATCCCATGGTTTGCAGTATCATCTCTACGCCGACGACACACAGATCTACCTATCTGGACCTGACCTCACCTCCTTACTGACCAAAATCCCACAATGTCTGTCTGCTATTTCTGCTCTCTTCTCTGCTCGCTTTCTAAAACTGAACATGGACAAAACAGAATTCATAATCTTTCCCCCATCTCACTCTACCCCCCCCAGACCTGTCCATCAACGTCAATGGCTGCTCACTTTCCCCAGTCCCGCATGCTCGGTGCCTCGGGGTGATCCTTGACTCAGCCCTCTCTTTCAAGCCACATGTCCAAACCCGTGCCTCCTCCTGCCGTCTCAAACTCAAAAATATTTCCCAGATCCGTGCATTCCTTGACCATGAAACTACAAAAACACTAGTGCATGCCCTCATCATCTCCCGCCTCGACTACTGCAACCTCCTACTCTCTAGCCTTCCCTCTAGCACTCTGGCACCGCTCCAATCCATCCTGCACTCTGCTGCCCGACTAATACACCTGTCTCCCCGTTATTCCCCAGCCTCTCCTCTCTGCCAAGCCCTTCATTGGCTTCCTATCATCCAGAGTCTCCAGTTCAAAACCATAACCATGACCTACAAAGCCATCCACAATCTGTCTCCTCCATACATCTGTGACATGGTCTTCCGGTACATACCCACACGCAACCTTCGATCCTCTCAAGATCTCCTCCTCTACTCCCCTCTTATCTCTTCTTCCCACAACCGCATACAAAACTTCTCACGTGCCTCTCCCATAGTCTGGAACTCTCTACCCCAACACATCAGACTCGTGCCTACCATGGAAACCTTCAAAAAGAACCTGAAGACCCTCCTCTTCCGACAAGCCTACAACCTGCAGTGATCCTCGGTCTATTGAACCACCGCACAATCAGCTCTACCCTCTCCTAGTGTATCCTCACCCATCCCTGTAGACTGTGAGCCCTTGCAGGCAGGGTCCTCTCTCCTTCTGTACTTGTGTGTGCCTTGTATTGCTCACGTTTATTGTACTTGTCTATATTTGCCCCTTTTCACATGTAAAGTGCCATGGAATAAATGGCGCTATAAAAATGTATAATAATAATAATAATGGGGGGTGAGGAGACCATGCATTCCAGGATTGGGGGGGAGGTGACCATGCATTCCAAGATTGGGGGGTGAGGGGACCATGCATACCAGGATAGGGGGTGAGAGATCCATTCATACCAGGATAGGGGGGTGAGGGGACCATGCATATCAGGATTGGGGGTGAGGGGACCATGCATATCAGGATTGGGGGTGAGGGGACCATGCATACCAGGATGGGGGGTGACAGGACCATGCATACCAGGATTGGGGGGGTGAGGGGGCCATGCATACCAGGATTGGGGGATGAGGGGTAACATGCATACCAGATAGAGGTACCATGCATACCAGGATTGGGGGGTGAGGGGACCATGCATACCAGAATTGGGAGTAAGGGGTGCCATGTATACCAGGATTGGGATGAGGGGACCATGCATACCAGGATTGGGGGTGAAGGGTACCATACATCCCGAAGGATAGGGGGCCATGCATACCAGAATTGGGGTGAGGGGACCATTGCATACCAGATTGGGGGGTGAGGGGACCATCATCCAGGATTGGGTGGAGGGACCATGCATACCAGGATTGGGGGGTGAGGGGACCTTGCATACCAGGATTGGGGGTGAGGGGACCATGCATACCAGGATTGGGGGTGAGTGAACCATGAATACCAGGATATGGATGTAGGAAAGATGTGTATCTTCGTACCGTGTTAGCCAGTAGATAGAAAAATATTTAGACTTGAGAGTCCTCAGTGGTTGATACCTTTTAATGGTTAACTGAAAAGATGGTAACAAATTGCAAGCTTTCGAGACTACGCAGGTCTCTTCATCAGGCAAAGACTAAAACAAAAGCTGAAGAATCACATATTTATATACACAAAGGACACAGGAATAATGCAATAGGTAAGACAAGTGACGTGAAGCAGAACTGTCATTATGGCAGAGGATGAACATAAATATGACTAGTTCATAGATAAGGAGTGAAAGTTTTATTACCCTCTGATTGGGGTCTGGTATTGTGTTGTGATGACCCTAAAAGGTCAGGGAAGCAGATTCCTTAATTGTTGTAGAAAGACATAAAACTCTGGGATATATTCATCCCAGCACTAAGAGTGCCTTGGTCCATGGGCGTACCCACCGTGGGGCAGGGGGGGGCAGTTGCCCCCCCCTAGGAGCAGGGGCGCGCCGTGCCAAGATGAGGACATCAGCATCAGCCGCCCCTTTAAAAGGTGCTTCTGGGCTGGCTGCGACGAACATGCCACATACTAGACTGTATGGGCTCTTTCAAGGTGTGACATCGTTCCCGGGGGCGTGTCATACCAATAGAGGGCGTGTTCTGCAAAGCCAGGAAGAGAAGCAGACATTAGACACTGGTTCCTGCAGTCTGATGCCGGCGTCTGTGGCTGCAGGAGGGAAATCTGAGGTCAGAGTCCTCAGTGACACATAGGAGGATTTATTAATTAATGGGTTAATGTCTCCTTAGATTTTTGGTTGACTGGGTCTAATACTTGGGGCTGTGTAATGGGGTTTGAGGGGGTGAATGCACGCTTGTGCGGTCTGATTGTGCCCCGAGGGGTTAATGCACACTTGTGGGGGTCTGTGTGTGCTCCTATGGGTTTAATGCACGCTTGTGGGGTCTTTGTGTGCTCCTAGAGGGTTAATGCACAGCTGTGGGTCTGTGTGTGCTCCTATGGGGTTATGCATGGAGCCCATACAGTATATATACCTGACAGCGGCTCATACAGTCTGTATCTACAGTAATGTATACCTGACAGGAGCCCGTACAGTCTACATATACAGTAATATATACCTGACAGGAGCCCGTACAGTCTATATCTACAGTAATATATACCTGACAGGACCCCGTACAGTCTATATCTACAGTAATATATACCTGACAGGAGCCCGTACAGTCTATACAGTAATATATATTGCTGCTTCTGTCACCAACTGAGAAAGGCCTCCAAGACAACCTGAAAATCTTAGAGAAATTCAGCTCCACCTGGGCACTACCGGTCAACCTAAAGAAAACCAACATCATGGTGTTCCAGAGGAGAAAGAGAAAATTAGACCAGCACCCTTCATTTGTCCTCAACAACTGCGCCCTTACAGGAACAGACAAATATACCTACCTGGGCCTAGAGATTCACCGGTCAGGAAGCTTCAAACAAGCCATAGAGACCCTGAAAGACAAGGCATGTAAAACCTTCTATGGCATCCGAAGGAAACTTTACCATCTGAAGCCACCAGTGAGGGTCTGGTTAAAAATCTTCGACTCGGTCATCGCCCCAATCCTCCTGTATGGCAGTGAAGTCTGGGGTCCTCACACCTACCCAGACTGGTCAAGATGGGATTCCAGCCCAACAGAAATATTCCACCTGGAATTCTGCAAGCACCTTCTCCAAGTCCATCGGAGCACCTCCAACAGTGCCTGCCGGGCCGAGCTGGGCAAATTCCCTCTACACCTAACGGTTCTAAAGAGGGCACTGTCATTCCGGGCTCACCTACGTAGGAGCAATCCAAGCTCCCATCACCATAAAGCCCTGACACACGTAGGTGAAACAGAAAAACTAGGACCCTCGGAACAGCTCACCCAAACCCAACCTGACCAGAACACCAATCACAACAACCTGACAAAAGCCGAAATCAGGAAGATGGTAGACGAGGGCCAGGAGAGGTATGTCAGTGACTGGAAGAACGACATCATCAGCTCCCAGAAACTGACCATGTACCGGAGTCTACAGAGAGACTACAGTCTGGCCCCATACCTGGAGAAACTCCTGGACCCCAGAGACCGCCAGATCCTGAGCCGGTATAGACTCAGCGCTCACAGTCTGGCCATCGAATCCGGCCGACACAGGCAGAGCTACAAGCCCAGGGAGGAAAGACTATGCCAACACTGTGACCAGGAGGCCATAGAGGACGAAACCCACTTCCTGCTACACTGCTCCAAATACTCAGCAGTGAGGGACACTCACTTCAGGAGACTCTCACATCTCTTCCCGGATTTCATCACCATGAAGGAGGAAGAGAAAACACATATCTTGCTGGGGGAAGAAGAGAGAGCAGCGGAGATAGCAGCGCGGTATGTGAGCGAATGTCATAGACTGCGAGAAAGAGAACTATGATATGCCATGGACTTCTATAGCCCCCACCCCGGATCTGCCCCCATCACCCCTCCCTATGCCATGGACTTTTATAGCCCCCACCCTGGACCTGCGCCCCCATCACCCCTCCCTATGCCATGGACTTCCATAGCCCCCACCCTGGATCTGCCCCTACTCAACATCCCTATCCCTATCCCCCTTTTGTACACTTGCTTTGGCAAAACTAATGTGTATTTAGTCCTGCCAATAAAGCTTCTTTGAATTTGAATTTGAATATACCTGACAGGAGCCCATACAGTCTATATCTACAGTAATATATACCTGACAGGAGCCCATACAGTCTATATCTACAATAATATATACCTGACAGGAGCCCGTACAGTCTATATCTACAATAATATATACCTGACAGGAGGCCGTACAGTTTATATCTACAGTGATATATACCAGACAGGAGCCCGTACAGTCTATATCTACAGTAATATACACCTGACAGGAGCCCATACAGTCTATATCTACAATAATATATACCTGACAGGAGCCCGTACAGTCTATATCTACAGTAATATATACCTGACAGGAGCCCGTACAGTCTATATCTACAGTAATATATACCTGACAGGAGCCCATACATTCTATATCTTCAGTAATATATATCTGACATACAGGTGCTGGGCTGGGGCTGATGTATATACAGGGGCTGGGCTGGGTCTGGTGACGTATACAGGGGCTGGGCTGGGGCTGATGTATATACAGGGGCTGGGCTGGGCCTGGTGACGTATACAGGGGCTGGGACTGATGTATATACAGTGGCTGGCCTGGTGGTGATGTATATACAGGTGCTGGGCCGGTGATGTATATACAGGTCCGACCGTCCTGGTCTGGGCCTGGTGACGTATACAGGGGCTGGGCTGGGGCTGATGTATATACAGGTCCTGGGCTGGTGTCTGTGACGTATACAGGGGCTGGCCTGGTGGTGATGTATATACAGGTGCTGGGGCTGATGTATATACAGGTGCTGGGCTGGTGATGTATATACAGGTCCGACCGTCCTACCGTCCTGGGCTGGGGCTAGTGACGTATACAGAGACTGGCCTGGTGGTGATGTATATACAGGGCTGGCCTGGTAGTGATGTATATACAGGGGCTGGGCTGGGGCTGATGTATATACAGGTGCTTGTCTGGGGCACATTATTAAAAGAAGGAGACAATGATGGGGCATATAACTACAAGAAGGAGACAATGATGGGGCATATTACTACAAGAAGGAGACAATGATTGGGCATATTACTACAAGAAGGGGACAATGATGGGGCATATTTCAGGGTGGAATCTGCTTGCATTCCATGCTTAAATCTATCTATCTATCTATCTATCTATCTATCTAAAAAGAAGAAAATTAGAGCAGCACAAAGAAAGAGTCCGGGTGCAGAGCCCCCCCAGGCAAATACCAAACATCAATTATAGAAATCCAGACAAATTGAAGGCAGCACACCGTCTGTAGTGAAAAAAAAGCTATTTAATAAGGCCAAAAGGCGACGTTTTGGTCCAAACAACAGGAACCTTTCTCAAGGCTTAAGAAAGGTTCCTGTTGTTTGGACCGAAATGTCGCCTTTTGACCTTATTAAATAGCTTTTTTTTCAACTACAAACTATGTGCTGCCTCCAATTTGTCTGGATTTCTATCTATCTATCTATCTATTTATCTATCTATCTAATATTCATTTTATTCCCATAAAGATCAATCCAATTGCTGTGTTTAGAAAGGGCAGTGTGAGTGGCTCAGTGTCAGTGTGTGATAAACACGCATGAGCTTGAAGTCCCCCTGCTGAACAGAGGAGAAGACTGCAAAGGTAAGCCTAAAATCAATGAATTGTTTACATAATAGGATTGATCATGGTGGTATTTCTCCTTGTATGTGATATTATTGGTCTTGGTATAAGGAATTATGTTGTGTATGGCGGTCATTTGTTTTCGTTTCGTTTTATTCACATTTTTCGTTCTAAAATTTTACAACCTGAACGACCATGGCTTGCCCCCCCCTAGTTTTGATCCTGGGTACGCCCATGCCTTGGTCGCCTCAGAAAGACTTTTTTGAACCAGGGCTACCATCCAAGAACAATTGAAAACCAAATTACAAGAGCCACCAGAATATCAAGGAATCACCTGCTACATTACAAAGCTAAAGAAGAAAATAACCGGGTGCCTCTAGTGGTCACCTACAATCCAAGTTTGGAGATGCTAAGGGGAGCTGCACGGAAACTACAACCTTTACTACAAAAAGATGCCCGATTACAATCCATATTTCCAGACCCCCCACTACTATGTTTTAGGCAGCCCCCAAATCTAAGAAGCATCATTGTCAGAAGCTCCCTGTCCTCCCCAACAGCTGCAGGTACCTTTCCTTGCAAACAAAAGAAATGCAAAACCTGTGCATCTATAATGACCACGGACTGGATAAAGATCCCCAACTCCCATCAGGACTACAAGATACCAGGTACTTTCAGCTGCATCACATCTAATGTGGTGTACCTAATTATATGTACTAAATGTCCAACTGGGGGTCTGTATGTGGGGGAGACCGGGCAAAAACTGAGAACAAGGATGAATTCTCATCGCCACACAATAAGAGAAAAAAGAATGGATTTACCTGTGGCAAAACACTTTTGTATGCCCGGTCATAGCATGACGGATATGGAATTACTTGTATTAAAATCTAACTTCAAATCTGAGAAGGATAGAAAAGTCTGGGAATATAAACTTATGATGACCTTTGACACTCTTAGTGCTGGGATGAATATATCCCAGAGTTTTATGTCTTTCTACAACAATTAAGGAATCTGCTTCCCTGACCTTTTAGGGTCATCACAACACAATACCAGACCCCAATCAGAGGGTAATAAAACTTTCACTCCTTATCTATGAACTAGTCATATTTATGTTCATCCCTCTGCCATAATGACAGTTCTGCTTCACGTCACTTGTCTTACCTATTGCATTATTCCTGTGTCCTTTGTGTATATAAATATGTGATTCTTCAGCTTTTGTTTTAGTCTTTGCCTGATGAAGAGACCTGCGTAGTCTCGAAAGCTTGCAATTTGTTACCATCTTTTCAGTTAGCCATTAAAAGGTATCAACCACTGAGGATATGGATGAGCAGGTACCATGCATACCAGGATAGGGATGAGGGGGTACCATGCATACCAGGATTGGGGGGTGAGGGGACCATGCATACCAGTATGAGGAATGGGGTGCCATGCATACCAGATTTGGGTGGGAGTGAGGGACCATACATACCAGGATAGGGATGAGGGGTACCATGCATACCAGGATAGGGATGAGGGGTGCCATGCATACCAGGATAGGAGGGGGGCAGCACATACCAGGATGGGAGACCATATACCTATAAAAATGCTTGCCACCAGGGCGTAGAACTGGTTCATAGCTAGTTATACATATTTGTCAAGTCTTTTTGAGCAACAGAGTGCAGTAGTTGAAATACCAGCTACAACATGCCCCACGGTATTCTAGTCAGCCTCTGCATATAACAACTGATGAGTGAGCATTACCAATTACTATCGATTATCAATATACAACGCTACAAAGAGAGGTTGAGCTTTGTCCTTGGTAACTGTATCCCAGTAGGGACTGGTTATTAACACTATTATTTATTCCCATACCTCTAAAATCTGGATATTTATATCCTGTAAGTGAATGGTCACAGATACTTGTATCCAGAGCTGCCACTAAGAATTTCAGTGCACCATACTGGCAACATTTTCAGGCCCCATTGAGACTCTGCCCAGGCTCCACCTTCACCCCAGCTCTGCCTAAACCCCTCAAATCTTCCACAGTCCCACTGCCCACTCTTGGAAAAGTTCCACTTCTGCACCACGTCCTCACCAATCACACATTAACAGTTCCCATCGAACACCATATCACATACATAGCCAGCAGCTTTTGTTTTGGCAAAAGACTTTTTTAGCTTCCACAACTACAGGGTAGACTCTTTTGGCCAGGCCCTACTCTGCTCTAACCCAATAAACACTTCTTAAAATACCCAATACTCTTTTTTAGATATATTTTTATATATTTTTCTTTAAGGGAATGTGTACATTTTTTAAAATGAACAATAGTACCACATACAAGGAATAAATACCACCACACTATGGTCAGACCACATATTACCACATAGTGAATTAATAATACCATGTATAGGGGAGAAATACTACCACACCATGACCAGACCACATTTTGCCACCCTATAATGACCGAATAATACCACATACAAGGAACAAATACCATCACACCAGGACCAGACCACATATTACACCACATGGTGACTGAATACTACAATATTGATCTTTAATAAAAAAAAACACAATGCTAATATTACCATAAGTGCCAGTATACGCAGGAGCTCTGTACATAGTATACAGTGTACCGTATAGTGTCAGTGTACAGGTAATACAGAGATCGCCAGTGACATTATACACATGAGTTCTATATATGCTATATTGTGTTTAGTGTCAGTGTACAGGTAACACACTGACTCACCGGTGACATCTCTAGTTGAAGTCCTTCATTTTTGCTTTTCTTCTTCATCCAGCACAGACCACCATCACTTCTTCCCGCCAGGACTAATCTCTACAGAAAAAGGAGATTAGACCTACCGGTAATTCTTTTTCCAGGTAGTCCCTCAGGACAGCACAATGGAGGATGTCCTCCCTTGACCTATAGCGGGACAGGATCACAGAGAGGTTAAAAGGCCCCACCCACCTCCACCCTCCAGTGTTTTTTCAAAGTACCACCGAAGGATGGCAGGAAATGGTCTAAACGCGCCCTTACAAACGCGTATGTAAGAAACCATTGAACAGCTTCTTCTTTATCTCTAGCCTTGGCAACTCGACGGACCATCCACCAAAGATTGATCCCTTGCAATCCTAAAGAGAAACATAAGGGAGGGAATTAAGGGTGCTGTCCTGAGGGACTACCTGGAAAAAGAATTACCGGTAGGTCTAATCTCCTTTTCCCCTTACGTCCCTCAGGACAGCACAATGGAGAATACCAAAGAAACATCCCAGGGTGGGAACAGAAGCTCAAGGACCAAAGTCCCAGGTAAGAACCAGGTTAGATATAAAAATGATCTGAAAGATCAAAAGAAATATAGATATCTAAAGAAATTCGTAAAGATAATCACAGTAGTGAGTGTCCGATATATGTTTATAATGGCCAATTCCAGTATGAATGTGGTAAACCAGATATGCCGCAGAGACGGAGAGTGAAACACAGCCGTTGTACCCCAATACCACTAATGAACCGCAGAAAATTACAGTTATTGTGATAGATATAGACACCGCAGCCACAGAATAGCCTTAAAAATCTTATTGCCCAGCCAAAAATATTGTGATAGTTACAATCACCACACGATGAGGACTGTACAGACCAGTAATCGGCTGGATGTGCTTAACAACACGGGACTGTTCCTTCATTGGTCCTCCTGGGCTCAGATTAAACCTTGGTTAGAAACCGGCTTACCATACTACGAGGAGACCTGCAGGACAGAGACCCTGGACTGCTGAAAGATCAAGCCAAATAACAGTTAGTACATGGAAAATGGCAGAGCATTGGGATGTATGTACCCTACTCATTCTGGAGATCATGTCTACTCCGAAACCTTAGAAGTCTCAACCCCCAGTAAGGGTTGGATATTATTGTAACTAAGGAAATACTCCATCTGGCAGGTAATATCTCCTGCTAGTACCAACATTGGGCTTCTCAGTAGGAGTGTTTAAAAGGAAGATATGGATCACCACTCTTGCTTTACTGATGTTAGACACAGGGAGTCTGGACTCTGGAAACGATGACAGTAAGCGGTGGGGGGGGGGGATGTTGGTAAAAATCCTTTGACACAGGATATTTGACTGTCTCTATGTGAGTTATTAGCTACGATATTATATATACAGTATGTGCCAACTTATTTATATATTATATCGTAAAAGGCAACTTTCTTAGAGATGTTTATACACCCCGACTGCCCTGGTGGGAAGAACCATATTTTAAAACTAGAGGGAAGTAGTTTCCTTCCTCTCGAGATGGAGATTTTTTACTGTGAGTCAGAAGGACTATGAGGCCTTAACTGTAAGAGACCTGGATACAGATTCTCTTACATTAGGAGCCCTGACTGCTGTACAAGCAGTGGGTATGATATCTTCTGCCACATGACAGTGCCGCCGATTTGCCATAAAGTACAAAGGCAATAATGCCGACCCTGGTAAACGTAATACAACGGATTTAGGGGTCAAGAATCTGTTTACCGGGTGTTGATCAAAGACACTAGTCCGACTGCCATATGTGGAGACGGGAAGGTTTCCTCCTCACTTCATGAGATTTCCTGCTTTCAGCACAGTAGTATGTCCACTTACAGGATGAGCCCCAAAAACGTCTGTCTCCCTTTAAAACCAACTATGGAAGAGACTTGCCTTTAATCCTCAAGGCAGTAACTCACTTGAGAGTTTTGTTCCAATCCTGAAGAAATGCTAAGTTACTAGGCCAATTCAGGCATAGCTGAACATCTGGCTAAGCCTAGTTGCAAAGAATGAAGCAACCGAAGCTGGACCTGGGTTCTAAAATATAAGGACTCTATAACCAGAGTTGGCCCGAGACAAATGTGAAATGGTGGGCCGACCATACACTGTGCGGCCACGCAATAAGGCACAAGTCAGAAGCACAAACCCACAATGTCCGATGTACTATGAAGCACTGAGGTAATATAACACACGAATGACACGTCTCGAGGCACTGAAGCATTATGATGCAATATGCACAGAAGCACTATGATGCAATATTATTACAGCGGCATCAATTCCATGGTGCTGTACATGAGAAGGGGCCACACACAAAGCCACAGACACAGTCCACAGCAAACAAATTCCCAATGACAGGGTGATACCGAAGGGAGAGAACCCAGTCCCCGCGGACCCACAACCTGATGCATACAATGCAGAAAGACTATGATGCAGTATGATGCAATAAAATGCACCCAGCCACTATGATGCAGTATAATTCATACAGACACTATGATGCAATACGATGCAGAAAGACACTATGATGTAATATGATGCAATATAATGTAGAAAGACACTATGATGCAATATGATGTATTATGATGAAATATAAAGCAATGTAATGCAGAAAGACACTATGAGGCAAAGTGATGTACAGAGGCACTCAATATGATGCATAGAATCAATATGAAGTCTAGAGGCACTATGATGCAATACGATGCCCAGAAGCACTCAATATGATGCATAGGGGAACAATGATGGAATCTGATAAATGATGTAATATAACATATAAAGGCACTATGAAGCATTCTGATGCAATATGGTGCACAGAGGCAATCAATATGATGCATAGAAGCACTATGATGCCGTACCACGCACAGAGGCACTCAAAATGATGCATAGAGACAACATGATATATGATGTAATATGACACAAAGGCACTATGAAGCACTATGATGCAGTACAATGCACAGTGGCAATCAATATGATGAATAGAGACACCATGATGCAATACAATGCACAGGGGCACTCAATATGATGAATAGAGGCACTATGAAGCAGTACAATGCACAGAGGCACTCAATATGATGAATAGAGGCACTATGATGCAGTACAATGGACAGAGGCATTCAATAAGATGCATTGAGGAACAATGATGAAATATGATATATGATGTAACATGACACAAAGGCACTATGAAGCGCTATGATGTCGCACTATGATGCAATATGATGCACAGAGGCACTCAATATGATGCCCAGAGGCACTCAATATGATGAAAAAGAGGCACTATGATGCAGTACAATGCGCAGAGGCACTCAATATGATGAATAGAGGCACTATGAAGCAGTAAAATGCACAGGGGCACTCAATATGATGAATAGAGGCACTATGATGCAGCACAATGCACAGAGGCACTCAATAAGATGCATTGAGGAACAATGATGTAATATGATATATGATGTAACATGACACAAAAGCACTATGAAGCGCTATGATGTCGCACTCTGATGCAATATGATGCACAGCGGCACTCAATATGATGCACAGAGGCCCTCAATATGATGAATAGAGGCACTATGATGCAGCACAATGCACAGAGGCACTCAATAAGATGCATTGAGGAACAATGATGTAATATGATATATGATGTAACATGACACAAAAGCACTATGAAGCGCTATGATGTCGCACTCTGATGCAATATGATGCACAGCGGCACTCAATATGATGCACAGAGGCCCTCAATATGATGAATAGAGGCACTATGATGCAGTACAATGCACAGAGGCACTCAATAAGATGCATTGAGGGACAATGATGCAATATGATATATAATGTAACATGACACAAAGGCACTATGAAGCGCTATGATGTCGCACTCTGATGCAATATGATGCACAGAAGCACTCAATATGATGCACAGAGGCACTCAATATGATGAATAGAGGCACTATGATGCAGTACAATGCACAGAGGCACTCAATAAGATGCATTGAGGAACAATGATGCAATATGATATATAATGTAACATGACACAAAGGCACTATGAAGCGCTATGATGTCGCACTCTGATGCAATATGATGCACAGAGGCACTCAATATGATGCACAGAGGCACTCAATATGATGCATAGAAGCACTATGCTGCAGTACAACTGCTATACCATGCTTGAAGGTGTCCAAACAAGAGACCAGGTCCCAGTTAGAGCCAAGAGAGCAAACTCTCAGAGTTCCAGATAAATCTCCAGCCTGAATAGTAGTTCTCATTTGTCAGATTGACCCCACCCAAGGAGCTAATTAATGCCCCACAGCTGGAGGGCAGTGGTCATGGAGACGATGTGCTGCATTAACACTATGAGCCCTCCTATGGATGGAGTAGTTAAGTTGTAACTTAACTGAAGTCAAATCATGAGATGTAGCCTGGACATATGGCCTTATTATAGCTTAGAGGTCCAAGGCCTGACTGCATACATGTGAAACACACCTCAGCATATGAGGCTCTATGCTTCAGCTTCGGCACAAAGGCATGAGACTAGCATCAGTCCAGAGGCCTAGGCCATCAACACATTCCATGATGCACTCACCTGTGCTGGCTCCATACCTGCTAGAAAGACAGGGGGAGCTGGAAACGCCGAGAGCCCAGTATGGAGGGAAGCGGCGTCCCACCAGGAATGCTGCATTACTGCCAGTGATTTCCTCTCTTGTGCCCTCCGAGATCCAGGAAACCTGTCTGTTGCCTGTCTCGTTCTGCACCTCCGCGTTCAACCATGGAACGCACGCTGGCCTCAAGCTCCGGCGCCCTGACGTCACCAGAAGCGCCATGGCACCGCACCTTCCGGTATCTTGTGCTGGAATGCCGGCCAGTGTCAGAGCCGAGAGCCTCCACTAAGGAGGAAGCGGCTCTACCCAGGAGCTTCATCCACTCACTGGTCTTTGTGGCTGAGGTACTCCCCCTAGGAGAGTTTCAGCCCCGGTGCTACTTGACAGGGGGAAGGATTGGATCCAGCAGCACAATCCCCCTGGCTTGTAAAACGTCCACCTTCTATCTTCGCTCCACTCCTGGAGCAACCTCTCATACAACCGTCCCCTGTAGGGACAGGAAAAACACTGGAGGGTGGAGGTGGGTGGGGCCTTTTAACCTCTCTGTGATCCTGTCCCGCTATAGGTCAAGGGAGGACATCCTCCATTGTGCTGTCCTGAGGGACGTAAGGGGAAATAACAGTTATCTAGAGCACCGCTTCCAGAGCAAATTCCCCAATTTTTCCCCAACTTCTACACTACATCAGGTGTAAAAAAAGAAGTGACATGTCACACGACACAGTAACAGGGCCCCCCACTGAAAAAAGTATTTTTAAGAATAAAATACATTACAACAGTAATAATATCCCTTAATTAGCCCCTACAGTAATAATGTCGCATATCCGGTGTGTTTGTATCGTGTTTCCCCGGCGTTACTGTGCATGTCTATGCTTTTACCCTTTGCTCCTTTCCCTCCCCTAACCATCTGGGATACTGTTGTCTGTTACCTGTTTGGATTCTACTCAGTTCGTTGCTCTGCTGCGTAGCCGTACATCTGTTGTAGAGTCTTTGCTCTGCTGCATGACCATCCGCGTGTGCGGTCCCTGGAAGCTATCCACAGGTTGCGAGGTCCTCTGCAGCTGGTACATGACTTTCCATATGTGTCCAGGCTTTCAGCTGCTGCCAGGTGCGCTAGGCTTCAGTTCTTGTACTGGTATGCTGCTACTGGTCTGCCTTGTCTTCAGTTCCTGTTTTGCCTGCTATCAGTTCTGGGAGAGCTGATGTCTCTGTCTCTGGACCAGTCCTGTTTATGTGTTGGTACCAAAGTCCTTGTCCTTGAATGTGGATTGCTGCTGTGTGATATTCTTGAAGTCCTTCTGTGTCTTGAACAATGGTCCCAGTCACTGTGAGTTTCTTAAAACCGGTGTTCCTGCTGAGCGTCTATTACGCTGTGCTCAGACTGCTTTGTGGTACTGGCTCTATTCGGCTCCGGTCCTTGCAAGGTGTGCTTGCGCTGCTGTTCTGTGCTCGCAGTGGTTGGCTCAAGTCTGCTCCTGTTGTACCCATGTCATGCAGCTTCGGTCCGATCCTGCAGTGCTTGCAACATACCGCTTGAGTTCCTCTCTAGGTGGGTTCCGATCTCTGATGCCTGGCGTCCGCTGCTTGGTGTCTGGAGCCTGACGATCTCCGTATGGTGCCTGGAGTTTTGATGACTGCTGCTCTAAGTCCTGCCGGTGTCTCTGTTGTCCTGCCTTTGTCCTGATGTTTTCAGCCTGGAGCCGTGTCTGTTATCTGGAGCCTAGATGTCCTGTTATTGTCCTAGATGTCCAGCCTGTGTCCAGATATCCTGTCCGTGGTCCTGGTGGTCCAGCCCGTGTCTCAGAGTCGGTCCCACTCGTGTTCCTGGACAGGCTCCTCCTCCGTGTTCCTTGGGAGTCTCCAGTCTTGTTTTCTAGTGACTGCTCTGCCTGTGGGTCCTTGATCTGACCAGCCGATGTCTTGAGCTGCCATGTCGGTGTTCCTGGACCTGTGCTGTCCTTGTTTTGCCTGTGTCCCTGTGTGATGTCTGGTCTGTTCCTTGGGGGTCCATCCTGTGATGACGTCTGTCGAAGGTCGGAGTCTGCTGTTCTCCTGCTGTGCCTGCGCTACGCCTGAAGCCTGAGAGAGAGGTTCTCCTGAAATGCCCGTGCCAGATGACCCTGGACTGCATCAACCCGTGATGTCCTCCTGCCATCGTCTGATGTCTGCTGACCTGTGATGTTCACTCTTGCATGATGTGCGGAATCGGGAGCCTAGCATTGTAATGTCTTGTTTTCTGTTTGGTGACTTTGTTTAGTAAACTTTGTTTCTCCATACCTGAAGTTGAGCTGTGTCATTGTGTAGCCCTGGTACACAATACCAGGAGGATGAGTGGAGAGGTAACAGTTAAGGTCTCTTCATGACATCATGTACACTTCTGACACACCCAGCAGGGGTGTGGAAGGGAGTGATTTCTAGTCAGTCAGTTTCCTGTCCTTGGACAGAGTAGACGTGTCCAGTTTGAGCCTGTCATCAGTTCAGAACGTGGAGGCTGGTACAGGTGGTCTAATTCACCTTAGTCTAGTCAGAGCTGTGCCCCACTGGAAGAAAGACTGAACTATCTATTAAGAGTCGAGCAAATCGAAGGGCAAAGTGGAAGGAAGATTATTGGAAAAGTGCGTTTGGCTTGGAAAAGTCCTGCACATTGCAACCGGTCACTGGGGACCGAAGGATCACTATTAGCTACAAGCATAGTGAAGAGAAAACCAGAGATTTACCGGACCCTAGGTCGCGGCAAACAAGCCCCTTATAGTCAGTACGTAACTGGGGTCAGGGGGAGTGAAGACTTTGAGTCTCTGCAGGACAAAAGAAGAATTCAGCTCCCTCACAGAAAGGCTCCTGACACAAACCTGACTGGGAAGTACAGCTATAGATTAGCTGGAGTTATTGAGAGAACTACGCTGCAAGCTGGTTGTACTCATCATTGTATTGAAAGTAAAGGAGGCCCCTAACTTGCTTAGCTGTTGCCTCAAAGCTCATCCTCCACCAACCCCATCAGCCTCCCTGGGACCTGCTTGAACATCTTACAAGTAAAGGTATGGAAAGACGCTGACGGTGTGAGACTGAGTTATTATTGCATGCCTGCACAATCCCTACCTAACTACCGACCTGAGGGACCAGTCCCACCTGTAGGGGACCCGACATCTAGCTGCATCACCATCCCCTCAGAGATCTACAGCAGCGCTGGTATAAATTACCAGAAGACTACAGGTGGCGTCACGAACTGTATATAAATATCCCCTGTAAATATTCCCCCAACATACGCCAGACCGCCAGGGCCACAGACCGAGCCACAGCTACCTGTGACAAACCCCATAGACTTACACGGGCTCGGCTCTGAGTACCCCATTGCCCTGGTAACCCACAATTGTGGTGGCGGGTCGACACAAAAACTTGGCGTCACGAACAGGATACGAAACTTGCAGCATTGCGAGCCCTGTGTGCCTGTGGAGTGTTTTGGTGAAAAAGACTGTTGCTGTTGTTTGGCGCCAAATACCGCCATATTTGCCGCCAGATTCGCGCCCTCAGGCGCTGGAGAAGAAGGTGGGCGTACCTGAAAGAGCGCGCAAAGTCTTGGACACGCCCCCGGCTCTGACTCAGCGGCAGGTCCTGCAACAGGAAGTGAACGCTCTGACATCAGAGCGCCTGCGACGAAGGTCCTGTTCCCACTGCGGTGCCTGTGAAATAGCAGCGTCTGAAACCGGTAGGCTCCGTTTAACCAAGGGGGCGCTAAGATGTCACAACAACCGGCTGACAGTGCGGCCCCAGCCGGAGGCCCCAATCCCGCACCGTCTGGTATTGTAGCGCCAGATGGGGGCGCAGGCCCAGCACCCAGTCCGGTAGTCCCGATCATGCCACTAACGCTCCCATATATGCCTGGGGCGAAATGGCTTCCCCAATACAGCGGTGAGCCAGGCACATTAGCAGGCTTCAAGCGGAAGTTATGCAGCATCCTAGAAATGTACTCCATGCCTGAGAGACAAAAAGCTGCTGTGCTAATAGGGCAGCTAACTGGCGCTGCTGAGAGGGAAGTGGAGACCTGGGATACCGTTGATCAGGAGTCGGTACCTGCGATCTTCCTGAAGCTACATGCCATATTTGAAGACCGCACAGAAACGGATCTCCGGATGGCCTTCTATCACTGTTCACAACAGCCAGGTGACAGCATCCGGGACTATGCTTGCCGACTACAGGGAGCCCTGAGAGCCCTCAAGCAAATTAACCATTTAAATGCTATCGACGAGAATAGAATGCTGAAAGAACAATTTATACAGGGATTGAGATCCCCAGAGGAACGCAGAACTGTAAATTGGTGGTCCTTAGATCATCCGGATGCTACCTTTGATGCCCTAAAGGACATGGCAATAAAAGGGCTGCGGCCCCTGGGCAAACCTGAGGTGGCCACCCAACATCATCAGGCTGAAGTCACTCCGGAACCGGCAGTAACCCCCTGTTCCCCGCTAGTGGCAGAAACCAAAACGCAGGTGACACCTCCTAGTGAATTGGACTGTCTGCGCTCAGAGGTGCGCCAGCTGACTAAAAATCTGGCCGCTGTGATGAGTGCCCTACAGCTGCGGAAAGAGGAGGAAGGAAAGATCTTGTTAGCTGACTGCCCAGAGGACGTTCCGTGGATGCACCGGAGAAGAAAGAAGACGTCGCTCCCCCGGAGGAGGACAACGCCACCTCCAGGAGCAACCTCTGATCAACACCCTCCTCGTCGAGAGATCATCTGTTACCGCTGCAACCGGAAAGGTCATCTGTCTACACAGTGTCCTTTAAACGGGCAGAACCTGGGTCCAAGGGCCAACACCCAGGAGAATACCCGTCAGGCCCCCTAGACTGGAACCGCAGGTATGTGGGCGGGCGACCCTACCTGTCCATTATTCTAGATGGTATTGCTGTTCCAGCATTGTTAGACACGGGGTCCCAGGTGACCCTAATACCTGATGCTCTATATACCAAGTACTGGTCAATGGACAGTCTTAAACCTCCGAGCCTTGACTTTACTGTGTATGCTTCGAATGGTCTTCCTGTAGAAGTACTCGGAACAAAATGTGTAGATGTAAAGGTGGGCAGAGAGGAGTTGAAAGACCAAGGGCTTCTGGTAGTAAAGACTGTAAATGAGGAGAACGGTTTAAATATCATTTTGGGTACTAACATTATCGGTAATTGTTTGGGAGAAGTTGTGTTCTTACTCCAACAGCTCGCTGAGATTGCCCGACCAAGGCAGAGAGGAGTAATCCAAAGAGAGATCCGGGCCCTGGTGTGTCAGCAGCAAGCGAAGCTTACCGACGGCGAATTGGTAATGTACGGGTCACTGACTCGGATCCTATTGTGATACCCCCAATGAGTGAAATGATCATTTGGTGCAGGGCAGCCATAGGTCTGAGAGGACAGAATTACCAAGCTGTAGTAGAACCCCACCATTCAGAACATAGACCTACACTTATGACTGCTAGAGGAGTAGTAGAGGTGGTGAATGGAAGAGTACCGGTACGGCTTCTCAATTGGGGAGATGATGAGGTAAATTTACCCCGTTATGCAACCATTGCTAAACTTCATGCTGTTGATAATAATTCTATTCTCCCGGCTGAGTCCTTAGACTCCTGTCAAATGGCGGAGGACAATGACCCAGCAACCCAGGTGGCGGAATGGTGTCAGCAACTCCATGTTGGGACGGACACCACTCCCGCTCACCAGAAGCAAGGGGTATTACGGGTGGTGCAAGAGTACGCCCAAGTGTTTAGCAAAAATCCACTTGATTTTGGGACAATTAAGGGAGTACAACATCATATCCCTACTGGCAGTCATCCTCCCATCAAAGAGCGGTATAGGCCCATACCTCCAGCTCATTATCAGAAAGCTAAAGAAATGTTGAATGATATGAAGAAAGCTGGGGTGATAAGGGATAGTTGTAGTCCCTGGGCAGCCCCTCTAGTTCTGGTTAAAAAGGAAAGATGGTAGTATGAGAATGTGTGTGGATTACAGGCAGGTGAACCGCATAACACACAAGGATGCATACCCGTTACCACGTATAGAGGAATCATTAGCTGCTCTGAAAACGGCTAACTACTTTTCTACCCTCGATCTGACTAGTGGTTACTGGCAAGTGGCTGTGGCTGAGGAGGATCGTGAGAAAACGGCTTTCACCACCCCAATGGGGCTCTGTGAGTTCGACAGAATGCCGTTTGGGCTCAGCAGTGCCCCAGGAACATTTCAGAGGGTGATGGAAAACTGTCTGGGACATCTCAATTTTGAAACCGTGCTGCTATACCTAGACGATGTCATCGTGTATTCCAAGACATATGAGGACCATCTGAAGCACCTGGCAGAAGTATTCGAGTCCCTGTCCAGGTACGGGATGAAATTAAAACCCTCAAAATGCCATCTACTCAAGCAGAAGGTACAATACTTGGGGCACATCGTCAGTTCGGAAGGAGTAGCGCCGGACCCAGAGAAAGTCACTGCCATCCAGAAGTGGCCGGAGCCGAAGAACCTTAAGGAAGTGCGACAGTTCCTGGGACTAACGGGTTACTACAGGAGATTCGTGAAAGATTACACGAAGAAGGCAGCTCCTTTACAGGACCTCCTGGTAGGACAATCCTTAAAGAGCAGAAACCCTCCCTTTAATTGGGGTAAAGAACAGGCTGAAGCATTCCAAAAGATGAAAGAGATCCTGACAGGTGATGAGATCTTAACCTATCCTGATTACAGCCAACCGTTCCTGTTGTACACCGACGCCAGTAATGAAGGGCTGGGAGCAGTTCTCAGTCAGAAGCAGAATGGCCAAGAAAAAGTCATCGCTTATGCTAGCAGAAAACTCAGGCCAACGGAGAGGAATCCGGAAAATTATAGCAGCTTCAAGCTGGAGTTTCTGGCGCTGGTCTGGGCCATTACTGAAAGATTTAAGCACTATCTGGCCTCCAATAAGTTCACGGCGTACACAGACAACAACCCGTTAACGCACCTGGAAACCGCCAAGCTGGGTGCCATGGAGCAGCGATGGATGGCTCGGTTGTCCAATTACCAGTTTACTATCAAGTACCGGGCAGGTCGAAAGAATGCTAATGCTGATGCGTTGTCCCGAATGCCGCATGACTCTGATACGGAAGAAGAATCGGACGACCTGGAAGAAATTGAGCTACCCGCGTTCCATCGAAATGGGGTAGTCCACGAGCATCGAGTTCACAGAAAGCAGTATGGTGCAACATTAAATCCTTTACCCCATCACAGCTGGAAAGAGACTCAGGACAGTGATCCAGTGGTCAGCCGTATCAAGGAGTTGTTAAAACAGGAAGGTTCCTCCTTGGAAAAGGATGCACCTATGTCAGCCAAACTCCTGTGGAACGAGAAAAGCAGGTTGTTCCTATACCGTGAGAAGTTGTGCAGAAGATACGTCAACCCCAGAACCCATGAAATGGTCTGGCAAATCGTGGTCCCCAAGGCAGACGTCCCAATGGTGTTGGAAGCATACCACGATCAAGCAGGACACTTTGGCTGGAGAAAGCTGGAGACCCTGTTGAGATGCCGGTTCTACTGGGTAGGGATGCGCAGCTCCATCGAAAGGTGGTGTCGGAACTGTGGACCCTGTGGTCTCAGAAGAAAGGACTACGGTAGTCAGAAGGCACCCCTGCAACCTATCCGGACGACTCGTCCTCTGGAGATTGTGGCCCTGGACCACGTCAAACTGTCGCCGAGTAGATCTGGATACTCATACGCCTTGACCATGGTGGACCATTACTCCAGATTCCTGGTGGTTGTTCCAGTGAAAGACCAGACCGCAGTGACGGCCGCGAAGACCTTTCAAGCAAGCTTCTGCAGACCGCATGGGTATCCCGAGCAAGTCTTAACCGATCAGGGACCTGCTTTCGAAGCTGATTTATTCAAGGAATTCTGTCACATGTACGGGTGCAAGAAAATAAGAACAACACCATACCACCCTCAAACCAACGGTCTTTGTGAAAAGATGAACCATATTGTCCTTGACTTGTTGAGATCCATACCGTTGGAAGACAGGAATCGATGGCCGGATTTACTACCTGATTTGGTTGATTTGTATAATCATATACCTGTAAGCTCAACTAACTGCACTCCAGCTTATCTTATGCGAGCAAGGCCCGGAAAACTACCAATGGATCTAGAACTTGGAGTGGTAGAACCGGAGGCAGACGATGCCGTGGAAAACTGGGACATCAATCGGCAAGAGCAATACAGAAGAGTACAAATCTGTGTGGAGGAAAGTCTCAATAAGGCACGGGAGAAACAGGAAGATGTTTACAACCGAAATGCTCCTGCCAAGCCTCTGATGCCTGGAGAGGTAGTATTAAAAAGAAAAAGGAAGATGCACAAATTGGATAATCAGTGGGAGCAAGAACCCTACGTCATACAAGATTCTAAATATGACAACAGAAAAGTTTGTGTCGTCAGTAAGGACGGAGGAAGAACAACAACCACTGTGTCCAGAGATCATTTGAAGTTGTGTCCAGAACACTTAAAGCGTTGTGAAAAGAACCCTGTCCTTAATCAAGGAGAAAGAAAGGAAGAGGTCATACACACCGATCTGGGAGATCTTCCTGCGGATTGGCCTAGACTGGGAGATGCTGTGATAATTCCAGTGTTGCAGTTTTATCAGCCACAAGAGGAAGTTCTACCTCCAGTTGTGCCTGTGGTGCCAGTTGAGCCCGCTCAGGAGTTACCCATCCCAGCAACACCTCAACCTGTGGAACCTCAAGATGGATCATCTGAAGCAGCGCCCCATACTATGGGATCTCCTGGTGAAGCTGACTCACACCGCCCAGCCATCAGTACGCTTGCCAGATCCATAGAAAGATTAAGGCAGTTCTATAGTTTGCCGTTACGCAGTGCAGACAGATCGCAACTTGATATACCTGAAACTACACCACGTAGATCAGAGAGAACCACCAAAGGGAAGTTACCCATTAGATATCAGCAGTGATTATAACGAATTCATGTGAATATTGTGAAAAGTTTATATATATAAATGTGTTTTCCCTATTATGTCTTCGTTTAACAATGGACTCAGAGGCTGAGGACTGAGCCAGCCCAAAAACTGTATCCTGTAAATAGTTGCACTAAAGTGCCTTTTTAATGGTTTCACATGAAACCTTGACTTACCTCTGAACCAAAAACCCGTGTGGTGTGGCACTGAGTGAGGTCTGCAATTGGATGTCCTGCAGCCCACCCAGGACCCACGTTGAAGGTTTGGTGCGGGTCCTTCACAAGTATACTGTATATTTATTGAATGCTATTTAATACTTTTGTATTTCTATATATAATGTTAATGTTTGCAACGTTCAAGATATCCTCACCTCCCGGATGGGACGAATTAATGTTAATTGTTTAATGTTTTCATGCATAAACAAAACTGTCTCTTTATATTTTACAGCCCGGGAGTGCTGTCGTTTACCATGGGGGAATGTGTAGCCCTGGTACACAATACCAGGAGGATGAGTGGAGAGGTAACAGTTAAGGTCTCTTCATGACATCATGTACACTTCTGACACACCCAGCAGGGGTGTGGAAGGGAGTGATTTCTAGTCAGTCAGTTTCCTGTCCTTGGACAGAGTAGACGTGTCCAGTTTGAGCCTGTCATCAGTTCAGAACGTGGAGGCTGGTACAGGTGGTCTAATTCACCTTAGTCTAGTCAGAGCTGTGCCCCACTGGAAGAAAGACTGAACTATCTATTAAGAGTCGAGCAAATCGAAGGGCAAAGTGGAAGGAAGATTATTGGAAAAGTGCGTTTGGCTTGGAAAAGTCCTGCACATTGCAACCGGTCACTGGGGACCGAAGGATCACTATTAGCTACAAGCATAGTGAAGAGAAAACCAGAGATTTACCGGACCCTAGGTCGCGGCAAACAAGCCCCTTATAGTCAGTACGTAACTGGGGTCAGGGGGAGTGAAGACTTTGAGTCTCTGCAGGACAAAAGAAGAATTCAGCTCCCTCACAGAAAGGCTCCTGACACAAACCTGACTGGGAAGTACAGCTATAGATTAGCTGGAGTTATTGAGAGAACTACGCTGCAAGCTGGTTGTACTCATCATTGTATTGAAAGTAAAGGAGGCCCCTAACTTGCTTAGCTGTTGCCTCAAAGCTCATCCTCCACCAACCCCATCAGCCTCCCTGGGACCTGCTTGAACATCTTACAAGTAAAGGTATGGAAAGACGCTGACGATGTGAGACTGAGTTATTATTGCATGCCTGCACAATCCCTACCTAACTACCGACCTGAGGGACCAGTCCCACCTGTAGGGGACCCGACATCTAGCTGCATCACCATCCCCTCAGAGATCTACAGCAGCGCTGGTATAAATTACCAGAAGACTACAGGTGGCGTCACGAACTGTATATAAATATCCCCTGTAAATATTCCCCCAACATACGCCAGACCGCCAGGGCCACAGACCGAGCCACAGCTACCTGTGACAAACCCCATAGACTTACACGGGCTCGGCTCTGAGTACCCCATTGCCCTGGTAACCCACAATTGTGGTGGCGGGTCGACACATCATCTAGTCCTGCATGTTACCACCTTGTCCACATGCTCAGCTGCCACAGACCCCAGTCGCTGCCCTTCCCTAGTCTGGACAGGTCCGGGACCTCCTCCTGTGGTCCAGTGGGTCCACATTCCACTATCACCCTGGGACGCATGCTCCACGTCATCGTGGCCTGGTGGCATGGGAGCGTAAGCTAAGCAAGCTATGTCGGTTACAGTAAGCTCCGGCCATGGACTCCGCTAAGCGTGGATTGCAGGACTTTCCCCGAGCCCCTGGTTAGCTGATTAGTCTCGGACTCGGACCCCACCTTGTGGTGGACTAAATTGCTCGATCGCCCACTTGGTCTACGGTTCAGATTTCTCAAACGTTGGACTGTGCTGTCATTTTTTGAACTGTGGGACTTACAGCCTAACCCAAATGAACATTTTGGGGTATTTTTTGTTATTTTGGGTCTTCAGAAGAGGGGGCCTGAGGAGGGGGATACTGTAACGCCGGTATATTTGTATCGTGTTTCCCTGGCGTTACTGTGCATGTCTATGCTCTTACCCTTTGCTCCTTTCCCTCTTCTAACCATCTTGGATACTGTTGTCTGTTATCTGTATGGATTCTGCTCAGTTCCCTGCTCTGCTGCATAGACGTACATGTGTTGTAGAGTCTTTGCTCCACTGCATGACCATCCGCGTGTGCTGTCCCTAGCTGCAGCTGTCGAAGCTATCCGCGGGTTGTGAGGTCCTCTGCAGCTGCAGCATGACTTTCCACGTGTCTCCAGGTTTGTAGCCGCTGCCAGGTGCCCTAGGTTTCAGTTCTTGTACTGGTTTCTGTCTGTGCTTAGGGTGCGCACGGCCACACTTTCCCCGCTTTTATTATGGGCAGTGTGTGCGCTTGAATTGCTATACCCAGCCTTATTTAAAGTTCCTCTTCCCTGTTGGGCGTTGCCAGAGTTTCTCATTAGGTTTGTGAATCTAGCCATGTGTGTTTGGTCCATTTGTCAGGACCCTATGACTGATGCACCGGTCAGTGCACGGGTCCTGATTCAGGTCGGACACGTCGAGCCCGGAGCGAACTGTAGGGTAGACGCGACTGCCGGCCAGCAGGACCTGCGGCACGTGACTGCCGGAGGCGGACCCAGGGCGGGGCGAGCCACTACACTCCCAGAGGAAGTCGCTGAACGCTGTGGGGACCTGTTGGAAAGCTAGGTAGTTAGGGGCGCCGATGAGCGGTGAACAGGAGGGAAGTCAAAGTCAGGCCAAGAGTCAAAACCGTGTGGGCAATCAAAGTACAAGGAGTGTAGACAGGAGATTAGTCAGGGACGTAGCTGAAGTTGGAAACCAGGCGAACACATGTACAGTACCAAATCAGAAGACAAGAGCACAACTGTAAATGGACCGGGTCAAAAGCAGGGGATCAGACAACAAAGCAGGCACAAGGCACAGGCACTCAGGGGTCAACTAACTCAGCCGAAGGCAGAAGTATAACTGACAAGGAGTGGAGCTGGACAGCAGTCATATAAAGCCCTCCCAGAGCCAAAGAGAGGCTCCAAGTATTAACCCCTGGAGCACCGGCCCTCAGACTCCAAACAGACCATGACAGTACCCCCCTCTCAACGAGGGGCCACCGGACCCCCAGGCTTCTCAGGATGTCTGACATGAAACGCCCGGAACAGACGGTCAGCGTGTACTGAGTGGGCGGGAACCCACGACCGATCTTCCGGCCCATACTCATTCCAGTGAATCAGATACTGTAAGGAGCGGCGTACCAGATGGGAGTCTACAATGTGTCCAACCTCATACTCCCTGTGACCCTCAACCAACACCAGGGAAGAAGCTGCCACCGACCCCTCGTCCACCGACCCCAAGGGTTTCAACAGTGATTTATGGAGCACATTGGCAAGCTTCAGCATGAGTGGGAGGTGCAACTTGTATGCTACTGGATTGACTCTTTCCACAATCTCATAAGGACCAATAAACTGTGGACCCAATTTAGCCGAGGGAACCTTGAGGTTGATATTCCATGTGGAAAGCCAAACCTTCTCCCCCACCCAAAATGCATGACCCGAGACTCCTTTTATCTGAAAAAAATTTATACCTCCCCTGAGCTTTGGAGATATTCCGACGGACTTCAACCCATAGTTCTTTCATATGCTGTACAGCCCCCTCTGCCCTAGGACAACCAGAATCCAATAGGGAAAATTCCCCAAAATGTGGGCTAAACCCATAGTTGACCAGAAATGGAGATATACTGGTGGATTAACTCACCCGAATGTTAAAGGTGAATTCAGCCAAGGGCAACGCATCACACCAGTCCTCCTGCCTAGCCAAGGACAAACATCTAAGAATCTGTTCCAAGGACTGATTGGTGCGTTCGGTCTGCCCATTACTCTCGGGGTGGTACGCAGAGGAGAAAGACAAACAAATACCCAATTTCTTACAGAATGCCCTCCAAAACGTAGCCACAAACTGCACATCTCTCTCAGACACCACATTCATGGGTACCCCATGCAAATGGACCACTGTTGTGAATGCACTGGATTCTGAGTTGGGGCTCCCTCTGGTGGCTGTTGATATTAATGAAGCGGCCTTGACTGACAGAGGCCCTTCAGCTGAGGATTCAGCTGCGGACGATTGGCAATGATTACTGGGATATTTAAGGGAGTAACTTTCTCATGACCCTCGCCAGTGATTAGTTGTCTCTTCCTGGTCCAGTTTAGAAGTCGTCTTGCTGCGATCTCCTGCAACTTTCAGATAAGCTATTTTCTGCTTGTTTCTGTGGTTTTCTTTTCTTTTGTTTTTCTTCCTTCTGAGTGAGGTCAGCCGGGTCCCCTTTCTGGGGCTTGCGCTGGTCTCTGTTTCTCAGTTATCTCTGTTCATTTTTTCAGTCCCTGTTATTACAGTGGCTGCTGTGTGTTCACACCAGACTTCTGATATATAGAGGGGAGTGTTATGATTTGGTAGCTGAGGAGAGCAGGCAAAAAAGGCAATACACCAGAGAGGTTGGAATCTACTGGATTGCAGTACCCTTACTAACCACCACAACTAAAGGCAGCCGTGGAGCGTACCTACGTTGGTCCTAGACGCCTCGTCACAGCCTGAGAAGCTAACTACACCTAAAGATAGAAAGAGGAAAACTATCTGCCCCGGAGCAGATCCCCAAAGAACATAGGAAGCCCCCAAACATGTAATGGCGGTTAGACAAGAGAAATACAGACACAGACAGAAAATAGTATGAGCAAACGTTGGGGCCCAATCTTCCTAGAAAGAAAAGGATAGGAAGGACACTTACTGCAATCCAAAAAACCCTAAAAAAAATACCAACTCACTAATTGCAAAAACACCTGAGATCACACGACCTCTACCACCTAAATTAGTTCTCTGGTGTAACAAAACTAAGCAGCAGCCACTGAAAAAACTGGAAAAGGCAAATGAACAAATAACAGTGGCTCAGATAAACTGAGAGGAGCACAAGCCCCCGGAGGGGACCTGGCTGACCTCCACAGAAGTGCAGGACAAAAAGCAAAAAGCAAGCACAAAAATAAAAGCTGAAAATATCTTATCTGTTAGCAGAAGATGCAGGCAAGACACAGCAAGCTTCCAAGTGAACCAGGAACCAAAGTTGAGACAAGAACAATTGATCACCGGCAACCCTGATGGGAGGGAACCTCCCTTATATAAGACCAGTCTGTAACACCTGATTGCCAATCTTCACAATCTTCATTGAATAGTTCAGTACTGTTTGTAACCACCAGAGGGAGCTTCTGCTCAGAATTCATTTCTAACACATTCACAACAGGGGAGAGATCGTGTGGTCTCAGTATTTTTTTGGAATCAGAAGTGTTGGAATTTTTCCTAGGGTTTTGCTGGATTGCAGAAAGTATTCTTTCCTGTACTGTCCTATCTAGACAGTGTTGGGCCCCAGCGTTTGCTTACTCTATTTTCTGCCTGCATTTGTATTTCATCTTGTCTCACCGCCAATGTCTGTGTGGGGGCTACCTATTCCTTTTGGGCGCTACTTCAGGGCAGTTAGCTTTCCCCTTTCTATCTTTAGGCTTAGCTAACTCTCCGGCTTTGTCGTGGCATCTAGGTCATCGTAGGTACGTCCTACTGCTGCTTCTAGTTGTACGGTTAGTTTAGGGGTCTGCAATCCATTAGTTACCAACCTCTCTGGGTGACTGCTGCCTTGGCTATTTTTGTTACTGTCCTCGGCTACCATATCATAACAGACCACAATCTGGACAAGGTTTTCGCCGAAGGTAGTTCAGCCAAGGGTATAAAATGAGCCTGTTTAGAGAACCTGTCCACCACAACCCACACCACAATGTTACCCCTGGACAGAGGGAGGTTGGTGATGAAGTCCATGGACAGGTGAGTCCATGGCCTATCAGGAACTGGCAAAGGCACCAGTTCCCCGGCCGGCCGGCCATGAGAGCCCTTTGAACGAGCACAGACCCCACATGCAGATACAAATTTTTTAATATCCGAACCCAATGAAGGCCACCAAAACACTCTAGCCATCGCTTTAAATGTAGCAGAAATACCTGGATGAGCACTCAACTTCGATTCATGAAACTCCTGAAGGAGCCTCCGCCGAAATTGTTCCAGGACAAACAATTTACCCCCCAGCTTGGAAGCAGGAGCAAGAGACTGAGCCCTGTTATGTTTTGGTTGCTGAGGAGAGCAGGCAAAAACGGCAATACACCAGAGAGGTTGGAATCTATTGGATTGCAGTACCCTGACTAACCACCACAACTAAAGGCAGCCGTGGAGCGTTCCTACGTTGGTCCTAGACGCCGCGTCACAGCCTGAGAGATTAACTACACCTAAAGATAGAAAGAGGAAAGCTATCTGCCCCGGAGCAGATCCCCAAAGAACATAGGAAGCCCCCAAACATGTAATGGCGGTTAGACAAGAGGAAATACAGACACAGACAGAAAATAGTATGAGCAAACGCTGGGGCCCAATCTGCCTAGACAGAAAAGGATAGAAAGGATACTCAATGCAATCCAAAAAAACCCTAAAAAATGCCAACGCTACTGATTGCAAAAACACCTGAGATCACACGACCTCTACCACCTAAATCAGTTCTCTGGTGTAACAAAACTAAGCCGCAGCCACTGAAAAAACTGGAAAAGGCAAATGAACAAATAACAATGGCTCCAGCGGAACTGAGAAGAGCCCAAGCCCCGGGGGAACCTGGCTAACCTCACAGAAATGCAGAGAAATATGCAAATGGTAAGCACAAAAACAAAAACAGAAAATATCTTATCTGAAAGCAGAAGAAGAGGCAAGACTCAGCAAGCTTCCAAGTGAACAAGGAACCACAGTTGAGACAAGAACAATTGATCACCCGCAACCATGATGGGAGGGAACCTCCCTTATATCAGACCAGTCTGTAACTCCTGATTGCCAATCCTCATTGAATGGTTCAGTACTGTTTGTAACCACCAGAGGGAGCTTCTGCTCAGAATTCATTTCCAAAACATTCAGAACAGAGCCCCCACAATCTCTCACTCCAACTCCGATGATATCCCCACTACCTCTACCCCAGGATACAGAATGGATGATGGCGGCTCGGGGGGAGATACAGGATCAAAACTTCGGGACAACGCATCCGCTTTAACATTTTTGGACTCAGGACGAAACGTATTAGAAAAAAAAAACGAGAAACCGAGAAAAAAAAAGCGACCAGTGGGCTTGTCTGGGAGTCAGTCTTTTAGCAGACTCGATGTATGCCAAATTCTTATGATCCGTAATCACAGTGATAGGATGATCAAAGGTGCTCTTGTCCTGTGTTTTGGTACTGTCTGTGGCTTTCTCAGTATTTGACTGGCTTGTACTCTGGTTATCCTCCTGTCTAACCCTTTGGTATTGGTATTGGCTCACTCGATTCTCTGACCCACACTTTCACCTGATTACTCTTCTGTCTTTATGCTTGTCGGCGTTCCCCGTTTAGGTTCCCTTCTCACCCGTCCTCCAGCGCTACTTACCCTAACTAGCAGGGTCTCTGCATTTGGCTCCGCCTCCTGTGGTCACATGCCACAGGTCCTATTAGTCAGTGGTCGGGCTGATCTTGCTTCCCCGTGCACCGCTACACTGCCGTCCCCAGCTTGACACAGGACGTGAATGGACCCGGGTGAGTTGGTTGCTGCGCCCGTGATACTGCCTACCCAACCCGCTCTGCTTTGCGCAGAACCCGGGCTTAACTACCTGTGAAAACCCCTTAATAAACTTACGATAATAATTGGCGAACCCCAAGAAGTGCTGGAGTCCCTTGAGATCTCGGGGTTGGACCCAGTCAGCAATAGCCTGCACCTTCTTGGGGTCCCTGTGAAACCCTTCACAAGACACAATCAGCCCAAGAAAGACAGCTCATATACAAAAAACGAACACTTCTCTAATTTAGCGAACAACTGATTTTCCCTGAGTCTGTGGAGAACTGTTCGCACAAGCTGTAGATGAGTGTGACTGTCAAGGGAATACACCAAAATGTCGTCCAAATAGACAACTACAAAACGGCCTATAAGGTCAGCGAACACTACATTAATGAAGTTCTCGAATATGGCAGGAGCATTTGTAAGACCAAACGGCATAACCAGATTTTCAAAGAGTCTCTCCGATGTGAGGAACACCATTTTCCACTCATTCCCCTTATCAAATGACAGGCTCTCCAGAAAATCAAGTTTGGAAAATCACTTGGCCCCCGACAACTGGTTACACAAATCAGGAATAAGGGGAATAGAGTACATGTTCCTTACAGTTATCTTGTTGAGTTCCCGAAAGTCGAGGCAGGGCCGTAACCGCCATCTTTTTTCTTTACAAAAAAGAACCCAGCCGCCACGGGGGAGACTGAAGGATGTAGAATCATAGAATGGTAGAGTTGGAAGGGACCTCCTGGGCCTTCTGGTCCAACCCCCTGCTCAAAGCAGGATTCTCTAAATCATCCCAGACAGATGTCTATCCAGCCTCTGTTTGAAGACTTCCATTGAAGGAGAACTCACCACCTCTTGTGGCAGCCTGTTCCACTCATTGATCACCCTAACTGTCAAAAAGTTTTTTCTAATATCTAATCTGTGTCTCCTCCCATTCAGTTTCATCCCATTGCTTCTAGTCTTTCCTTGTGCAAATGAGAATAAAGATGATCCTTCTACAATGTGACAGCCCTTGAGATATTTGTAGACAGCTATTAAGTCTCCTCTCAGTCTTCTTTTTTGCAAGCTAAACATTCCCAAATCCTGCAACCGTTCCTCATAGGACATGGTTTGCAGACCGGTCACCATTCTGGTGGCTCTTCTCTGAACTTGCTCCAGTTTGTTGATGTCTTTTTTAAAATGTGGTGCCCAAAACTGGACACAGTATTCCAGATGAGGTCTGACCAAAGAGGAGTAGAGGGCAATAATGACCTCACGTGATCTAGACTGTATGCTTCTGTTGATACATCCTAGAATTGCATTTGCCTTTTTTGCTGCTGCATCACACTGTTGACTCATGTTAAGTCTGTGATCAATTAGTATACCCAAGTCTTTTTCACATGTGCTGTTACTTAGCCCTATTCCTCCCATTTTGTATATGCTTTTTTCATTTTTATTGCCCAGATGTAGTACTTTGCATTTTTCCCTGTTAAAATCCATTCTGTTAGTTGCTGCCCACTGCTCCAGTTTATGTATATCTTTTTGAATCCTCTCTCTCTCTTCTCTAGTATTAGCTACCCCTCCTAGCTTTGTGTCATCAGCAAATTTGATCAGTTTACCCTCAATTCCTTCATCTAAATCATTGATAAAGATGTTGAACAATACAGGGCCCAAAACAGAGCCTTGTGGTACCCCACTTGAGACATTCTTCCAACTGCATGTGCAGCCATTTACAACCACTCTTTGGGTCCGATCACTAAGCCAGTTATGAATCCACCTAACAGTTGCCTTGTCCATTCCATACTTAGTCATTTTTTCAATAAGGATTGTGTGAGATACTTTGTCAAATGCTTTGCTGAAGTCAAGATATACTATATCTACAGCATTTCCCTGATCCACCCAGTCAGTGATTCTGTCATAGAAGGAAATTAAGTTAGTCTGACATGACTTATTAGTTACAAACCCATGCTGACTCTGTTTAATCACTTCATTCTTATCCAGGTACTTGCATACATGTTCTTTAATAATTTGTTCAAAGATCTTTCCTGGTATAGAAGTCAGACTCACCGGCCTGTAGTTCCCTGGGTCCACCTTCTTCCCCTTTTTGAAGATAGGAACAACATTTGCTCTTCTCCAGTCTTCTGGGACTTCTCCTGTTCTCCAAGAATTTTCAAAGATTATGGACAGTGGTTCAAGAATTTCTTCTGCTATCTCCTTCAGTACCCTGGGGTGTAATTCATCTGGACCTGGAGACTTGAATTCATTTATGTTAGCTAAGTGTTTCCTCACTGTCTTTCTGTTTATAGATATCCTGGATTCTTCTATTCCTTTAATAGGACAGTGAAGATCATTTGATGTTACATTTCCTTTCTGAGAGAAAACAGATGCAAAATAGGAATTTAAAAGTTCAGCCTTCTCAACATCCTGACTTACCATTTCATCATTTTCATCCTGTAAAAATCCTATAGCATCTTTGACTTTTCTTTTACTTTTGACGTATCCCCAAAATCCTTTTTTGTTGCTTTTGACGTCACTTGCAAGCCTTAATTCATTGTCAGCTTTAGATAATCTGATTTGTGCCCTGCAGGTTCTGCAGATGGCATTATATTCTTCTTTAGATATGCCTCCCTCTCTCCATTTGATAAACATTTCTTTCTTCCTTTTTAGCATGTGTTTAAGTTATATGTTCATCCATCCTGGTTTCCTTAAATGCTTCCCATTCTTCCCTCTTTTCGGAATTGTTAACGATTGTGCTTTGAGAATCTCATTTTTCAAGATTTTCCATCCTTCCTGGACATTTTTGTCCTTAAGGATATCCAGCCATTGGATCCCTCCAATTCTTTTTCTGAGTTCCTTAAAATCTGCCTTTCTGAAATCTAACCTTGACGTCTGAGTCTTCACAGGTCTTCCTCCTCTTGTTATCCAAAATTCTAAAATAGCATGGTCACTACCTCCTAGAGTCCCAGCCACTCTTACCTCCTCCACCATTTCCTCCCTGTTTATGAGGATTAGATCCAAGGTAGCAGATCCCCTTGTTTTCTCCATTACCTTTTGGAAGATAAAGTTGTCAGCAAGAGAGGATAAGAATTTCCTGGACCTGTTAGTTTTGCCTGAGAGAGATTCCCAACAAATGTCTGGATAGTTGAAATCTCCCATGACCACTATGTCATATTTTTTGGAGAACTTGGCCATTTGATGCATAAAGAGTTCATCCATATCTTCAGCTTGCACAGGCGGCCTGTAGTAAATGCCTACAATGGTGTCCTTTCCATTGTTCTGTCCTTGTATTCTTACCCAAACAGTTTCCACAGAACTCCCAGTCTCTGAAGCGTCAATCTCTGTGCAGATATACGCTTTTCTAACATACAATGCAACACCTCCTCCTCGTTTATCAAGTCTGTTTCTTGCAAATAAGTTGTATCCTTCTAGCCTTGTATTCCAATCATGTGTATCGTCCCACCAAGTCTCAGTGATTCCAATGACATCATATTTCTTCTCCTGCGTTAGTAGCTCCAGTTCTCCTTGTTTGTTGCCCATGCTTTGTGCATTCGTATAGAAACACTTTAGTTTGTGATTGGTTTCTCTTCCTTCAATATTTTTATTATGTAAATTTTTTTGTCTTTGTTCTTCCCCTTCACTTCTAATAGCAGAAATCTCAATAGTATTTGTCAAGTGTATGGCTTTTGCTGGCGTTTTGCTTCCCTTCCCACATTGTTCTAGTTTAAAGCTCTCCTGATGAGTGTAGCAAGGCGACTTCCAAATACATGTTTTCCAGTCTTCGTAAGGTGCACCCCATCTCTAGCAAGTAATCCATCGTATAGGTAATTCACTCCGTGATCCAGAAATCCAAATCCTTGCTGACGGCACCATCGACGTAGCCAGTTGTTCACCTGCAGAATCTTATTCCACCTCCTTGTTCCATGGCCATCCACTGGGAGGATGGAAGAGAAGACCACCTGCGCTCCCAGTTCTTTCACTTTCTTACCTAAGTTTTCAAAGTCACTGCAGATGGTTTCCAGGTCGTTTCTAGCGGTGTCATTTGTCCCCACATGTATTAGCAGGAATGGGTAGTCATCTTTAGGTCTGAAGAGTCCTGATATCCTGTCAGACACATCTTTAATTTTTGCACCTGGAAGACAGCACATTTCTCTTGAGGTTATATCCGGTCTGCAGATAGCGGCCTCTGTTCCTCTCAACAGGGAATCGCCCATGACAACAACTCTCCGTTTCTTCTTCACAACAGTTTTCTTTCTCCATTCAGGAGGACTCTGAGGGCGTACAAGGTTGTTTGTGGGCAAAGTCTTATCCTGATGTATTTCTTCATCGTTCTCCTGTGTAAGAGCCTGGTATTGGTTCCTGAGCAGAATTGGTGCTGACTGCCTCCTGATCCTCCTGCTTCTCTGGGTCACATGCTTCCATTCCTCTGTTTCTTCAGTTGCACTTCGAATTTCTTCTCTTTCTGTACCATGAAGAGATAATTCTGCTCTATCTAAGAACTCTTCACCTTCCTTAATGGTCTTCAATGTAGATAACCTCTCTTCCAGATTTTGCAACTTTTCCTCCAACAGGGACACAAGCTTGCATTTCTGGCATGTGAAGTTTGGCTTTTCCACTGGTAAGTCTATGAACATGTAGCAAGAAATGCAGCTCACCACATGGCTCCTAGCCTCTTCCATGTTCTTATTGTTCAAGAGATAATCAAGCGGTGAAATATAAGCCAAAACTCGCGCGCCGAGAATTATCCCACTTATACCAGAAGGCACTGGGAATATGCAAATTATCTCCTCGGGACTCCTCCCCTGGTTTACTGATGTCCTCCTTTCAGCTGCAACAGCCAAAATCCAGTGTTCCTTGAGCTCGCGGAGACTCTTCACTTATCCCAGAAGGCACTGGGAATATGCAAATTATCTCCTCGGGACTCCTCCCCTGGTTTACTGATGTCCTCCTTTCAGCTGCAACAGCCAAAATCCAGTGTTCCTTGAGCTCGCGGAGACTCTTCACTTATCCCAGAAGGCACTGGGAATATGCAAATTATCTCCTCGGGACTCCTCCCCTGGTTTACTGATGTCCTCCTTTCAGCTGCAACAGCCAAAATCCAGTGTTCCTTGAGCTCGCGGAGACTCTTCACTTATCCCAGAAGGCACTGGGAATATGCAAATTATCTCCTCGGGACTCCTCCCCTGGTTTACTGATGTCCTCCTTTCAGCTGCAACAGCCAAAATCCAGTGTTCCTTGAGCTCGCGGAGACTCTTCACTTATCCAGAGGCACTGGGAATATGCAAATTATCTCCTCGGGACTCCTCCCCTGGTTTACTGATGTCCTCCTTTCAGCTGCAACAGCCAAAATCCAGTGTTCCTTGAGCTCGCGGAGACTCTTCATTATCCCAGAAGGCACTGGGAATATGCAAATTATCTCCTCGGGACTCCTCCCCTGGTTTACTGATGTCCTCCTTTCAGCTGCAACAGCCAAAATCCAGTGTTCCTTGAGCTCGCGGAGACTCTTCACTTATCCCAGAAGGCACTGGGAATATGCAAATTATCTCCTCGGGACTCCTCCCCTGGTTTACTGATGTCCTCCTTTCAGCTGCAACAGCCAAAATCCAGTGTTCCTTGAGCTCGCGGAGACTCTTCACTTATCCCAGAAGGCACTGGGAATATGCAAATTATCTCCTCGGGACTCCTCCCCTGTATATGCCCTTTACGGAGACTTTCCACAATATACTCCTTCATGGCCAAACGTTCAGGGCCGGACAAGTTAAACAGACGGGCTTTAGGCAACTTAGCCCCAGGACTTAACTCAATAGCACAATCAAAAGGTCTATGTGTCAAGATCCCGTCTGGGTTGGAGCCGATGTTACTGCAAACACTAGGGGAAGCAGAGGCAGGTAGCGTAGTCAGGTGGCAGCCGGAGGTCGGTACACAGGAAAGCAGTGTTTGTAGCAATGGATCAGGCGGAGAGCGTAGTCAGAAGGCAGGCCGAGGTCGGTTCACAGGAGAGCAGTGTTTGTAGCAATGGATCAGGCGGAGAGCGTAGTCAGAAGGCAGGCCGAGGTCGGTTCACAGGAGAGCAGTGTTTGTAGCAATGGATCAGCAGGAAACGCTTGACTAAAGGCTTGGAGCTCAATAATCTCGCAATGACACACCCACAGGGCCAGGTTTATATAGGGTGTGTAATTGGCAATCAGAGGCCCAATCAAAAGAGCACTAGGTGTAGCTAATCAGGAAGAACAGTCAATGGTATCAGGGTTCAGCAAGGAACTTTGCAGCCAGCAGAATAGCTCAGATGGTAGAGCTGCTGGCCAGTGGACAAGAGGTACTGGGTTCGACTCCTGACACTATGTGGCGTAAAGACCTCAGCCTCGCTTTTGGAGAACACGTCTTCAAAGTCCTTCAGGTACTCCGGAATACCCTCCAGACCGACAGACGACACAGATACAGATTTAACGGGTTCAGACATTAAAGCCCATTTACAACATAGATCGATACACAATTGAAGCACAACTGCTTCTCGCGACAGTGTCTCCTCTCATTTTCCTTGAGGGCGAGAGCGCCAACCTCCATGGCTTCAGCAGTGGGAATAGCTTCAGTTCCACTGGGGAACAACGGTTTCTCCAGTTGTATCACCCTTCTTGCCCGCAGCCTGCGGTCCATACGGACAGCTTGGGTCATGGTGTCCTCCAGAGAATTGGGTGGGGAGTAAAGTGCCAAGGCATCTTTCAGACGCTCAGACAGGCCTCTACGGAACAAACCCCGGAGGACAGAGTCATTCCACGAAACCTCCGCGGCCCAGCGTCTGAACTCAGTGCAAAACCACTCAGCCGAGTGCTTCCCCTGACACACACTAATCACCATATCCTCAGCCAAATGCACACAGTCAGGTTCATCATAGATATGTCCAAGGGCCTCAAAAAACGCATCCACCGATATTCTCTCAGAGGCCATAGAGGGGAGAGAGAACTCCCAAGCCTGCTGGGCCCCCCTTAACAGAGAGATAATGACCCCCACCCTCTGAAAATCATCCCCAAAGGAGCGAGGTCTTAAGGAAAAGAAAAGTTTGCAACCTTCCTTAAAAACCTTAAATTTCTCTTTATCTCCAGAAAATTGCCTGGCAATTTTACTGGAGGCTTAGGAGACACTAAAGCAACATCCCGAGCCCGGAGGGAGCTGTAGGGTAGATGCGACCGCCGGCCAGCAGGATCTGTGGCACGTGACTGCCGGAGGCGGACCTGGGGCAGGGCCAGCCACTACACTCCGGGAGGGAGTTGCTGAGCACGGCAGGGACCTGTTGGAAGGCAAGGTACTTAGGGGCGTCAATGAGCGCTAAACAGGAGGGAAGTCAAAGTCAGGCCAAGAGTCAAAACCATGCGGGCAATCAAAGTACAAGGGGTGTAGACTAAAGATTAGTCAGGGACGTAGCTGAAGTCGGAAACCAGGTGAACACATACACAGCACCAAACGAGAAGACAAGAGCACAACGGTAAATGGACCGGGTCAAAAGCAGGAGATCAGACAACAAAGCAGGCACAAGGTACAGGCACTCAGGGGTCAACTAACTCAGCCGAGGGCAGAAGTATAACTGACAAGGAGTGGAGCTGGACAGCAGTCTTATAAAGCCCTCCCAGAGCCAAGGAGAGGCTCCAAGTATTAACCTCTGGAGCACCGGCCCGCAGACTCCAAACAGACCATGACACCATTATCTGCTCCTGGTCTGCCTTGTCTTCACCTCCTGTTCTGCCTGCTATCAGTTCTGGGAGAGCTGATGTCTCTGTCTCTGGACCTGTCCTGTCTTGTGTTGGTACCGAAGTCCTTGTCCTTGAATGTGGATTCCTGCTGTGTGATATTCTTGAAGTCCTTTTGTGTCTTTAACAATGTTCCCATTGTTAAAGACACAGTTTCTGTGAGTTTCTTAAAACCGGTGTTCCCGCTGAGCATCTACTACGCTGTGCTCAGACTGCTTTGTGGTACTGGCTCCGTTCGGCTCCGGTCCATGCGGGGTGTGCTTGCGCTGTTGTTCTGTGCTTGCAGTGCTTGGCTCGGGTTCGCATCTGTTGTACCCATGTCATGCAGCTCTGGTCCGATCATGCGGTGCTTGCACCATACCGCTTGAGTTAATTTCTAGGTTGTGTCCGGTGTCTGGAGCCTGGCATCCGCTGCTTGGTGTCTGGAGCCTGACGATCTCCATCTGGTGCCTGGAGTTTTGATGACTGCTGCTCTAAGTCCTGCCGGTGTCTCTGTTGTCCTGCCTTTGTCCTGACATTCTCAGCCTGGAGCCTTGTCTGATGTCCTGTCATTGTCCTAGATGTCCAGCTTGTGTCCAGATATCCAGTCCCTGGTCCTGGTGGTCCAGCCCATGTATCAGACTTGATCCCACTCGTGTTCCTGGATGGGCTCCTCCTCCATGTTCCTGGGGAGTTTCCAGTCTTGTTTTCCAGTGACTGCTCTGCCTGTGGGTCCTGGATCTGACCAGCCGATGTCTTGAGCAGCCAAGTCGATGTTCCTGGACCTGTGCTGTCCTTGTTTTGCCTGTGTCCCGATGTCCGGTCTGTTCCTTGGGGGTGAATCCTGTGATGACGTCTGTCCGAGGTCAGTGTCTGATGTTCTCCTGCTGTGCCTGCGCTACACCTGAGGCCTGAGAGAGAGGTTCTCCTGAAATGCCCGTGCCAGATGACCCTGGACTGCATCAACCCGTGATGACCTTGTAACAGGTTGCGGGATGCAGTGACGGACAGGAGGCAGAGCAAGGGTTAACAATTTTAATTAACACTGAAATACTCCACGCAGGGAGTTAAATGAGAGAAAGAACAGTTAAATTTGCAAAGGATATGTAGAGTTAAAGGACAATGAATATGGTGGCGGCAGTTCTTGTAAATCACTGAACGTGGCAGTAATTTCTCAGGCTGTGAAGTCAATAGCGCCAACAACGACTGGTGTGGTGCTTGTCCAGGAAGGTCCTGTAGGCCACGAGGATCCGACTTCTTGTGGCAGCGGTCGATCTCCAGTACCTTCCGCTGAGCCCTTAGTACATAAGTTGATGCAGCCGAGACAATTAAGGCCTCAGCGCCGTCCGGGTCCAACGTACACCTGCAAGTATAAACTGGCAAATCAGGACGCAAGTGTCTGTCCCATACCCGCTCTCTCTTATCTGGCACGTGCGCAGTACTCACGGACACGGAACGTACGGCGCCTCGCTCTCAGGTGGTCACCGGGAATACTGCACCTCTCTCACTCAAGTCCCCGCTGTTGGCAGCGGGAGTCAACGGACGCTGGTCTGCGCAATGCCAGTGCTCGCTGGAAGGAGCACTCTTCTCCCTGGCTACTGCAGAACTCATGACCCCTCTCAGCGCAGCGGTCCCTCTGCAGATGGCGGGGCCCAACCAGCGCAGCCTGTCGCTGCGCCAGTACTCGGGGGGATGGATCACGCCGCTCACCTGACTGCACACTGTTGCGGGTCGGCGCCAAACTCCCTGTTGCTGCGCTCATTTCTTTTTATGTAACCCAGGTCATGAGGTGGGTTCGACTTCTCATTTCTTCCCCCCAGGCAACAGGGGATGCAGCCTCAACAGTTCCGGTCCCGGCAAGCAGGTACCCGCAGACCGTTCTTCCCCCTTACACTCTCCTGCCATAGTCTGACGTCTGCTGACCTGTGATGTTCACCCTTGCTTGATGTGCAGAATTGGGAGCCTATCATTGTAATGTCTTGTTTTCTGTATGGTGACTTTGTTTAGTAAACTTTATGTTTCTCCATACCTGTAGTTGTGTGGTGTCATCCAGTCCTGCATGTTACCACCTTGTCCACATGCTCAGCTGCCACAGACCCCAGTCACTGCTCTTCCCGAATCTGGACATGTCCGGGACCTCCTCCTGTGGTCTAGTGGGTCCACATTCTATTATCACCCTGGGACGCACGACTTACGTCGTCGTGTCCTAGCGGCGTGGGAGTGAAAGCTAAGCAAGCTATGTCGCGTCTGTCGGTTACATCCTGCTCTCATATGTACTCCATTCTGGACCCCACATGTCTCCATCCTGCCCCATATGTTCTTCTATCTTGTTCCCATGTCTCCATTCTGCCCCATGTTTCTCCATTCTGCCCCCATATTTCTCCATTCTGCCCCCATTTCTCTCCATTCTGCTCTCATATGTCTCCACTCTGGTCCCATATGTCTCCACTCTGGCCTCGTATGTCTCCACTCTGGCCCCATGTTGTCCCCATCCTGCCCCCATAGGGCAGCTTTACAAAAAAAGAAAAAGCTTCTCCTTACCTGACAGCATTCAAACGGCATCCTTTCCTTTATCCATCTGAGGCATGGACGCGCCAGTTCATGGCGGTGATGTCATATGCCGCCGATGTGCGCACCGATGTCAGCTGCCGGCCTGTGATTGGCTGGTGGCTGTTAACTATTGCCGTGCGGGAAGCCACCAACTTCCCTCAGAGCAATAGATTTCAACTGAACATGACTCTTAACCGGGAGACTCCTGCCCCATATGCCAGTAAGGGCACAGTGTATGGAGCTTTGGTGTTATGGTTCGTAACTTTTCACATCTGGCCAGATGGAGATGATAACAGCTGTTTGTTGGTTGTGGTAAGTGTCAGATCCCCACCAATGTTATACTTATGATTAGTCCTAAGCATAGGTCATCAATATAAAAGTAATAGATGACCCCTTCAAGCTGAGTTTGGGACCTTAGTAGCCATTCATCACCTGAATTGGTCTGTCACTGGCTCTCAAATTCCTAAAAGTGATGGTAGTAAAAGTATCTCTTTAGATAATATAATATTAAAATGAAAACATGCAAAATGTGAACATTCTGTATTTCTATGCACAAAAGAAAAAAATATTCAACATTTAGATTATATTCACAGACAGGTATATTTCTTGTATTGGGCAAGCTTGCCACGAAAACTACCTAATTCAGGATATATACACACAATGTCTTTAAGATGCCAGCGCACCCGCCGAGGTTTTCCTACGTGAATCCGCTTTAAAAAAAAAGCGGCTTTGCTAACGTTTTTTTTGTCATTTCTGCGGTAGTCACAGAATGAACATGCTGATTCTTTTCACTACTTCATGGTTTCCGGACCCTGAAGTAGTTAAAAGAAGTGACAAAAGATTGAACATGTACACAGTAATGTTGTTTCTACATTGCTGTGCATCATGTTAATATTTCCTCCACTTTTTCGACACTTCTTCAGAAAACCCCTTCGCTTTACTCACCCTCCCCGGATCGAGCATTGGGTCTCTACCGCTGCTTCGGTGCTTGTTTTGGTCAGGACTTAGGGCCAATCAGTGAGTTGAGTTACTCAGAGCAGCTTGAGCTGTCTGCTCAGGCAAAGTTCTCTTATAGCCTGCGATGCTGATAATGTGATATCAGTGCCACAGGCAGTAAGTAGTGGCGGAGACTCATTTTTCTCCAGTAATAGTCGATTTTACAGAGGATTTGTGGCTAATCTGCAGCAAGATCTGTAACAATTGTGGCAGGGGGGCAGCTTGGGAACTAGCCTAGGAGAGGGGAATATAAAAATAAATTGCCTGGTTTGTAGGTTGAACTACATGAAACTAGTTCAGCCTCGCAGAGGCAAAACAAGAGGTGCACAACACCAATACTGGGTGCCAGAAAAAAAGAACAAAATGACCAAAAAGGTACTTATTTAATTTTGTACCAGAAAACAATAATTTACAGCTTGTTTTAAATTTATAAAACTCCAGAGAAAGTCTTTAAAGGAATTGCTCAAGATTGCAAAAACAAAAATAGCATGCATTCTTTCAGAAACAGCGCCACCACGGACCATAGGTTGTGTCTGATAATGCAACTCAGCCTCATTGAAGTGAATGGAAATGAGCTGCAACGCCAGGCACAACACATGATAACGGATGGTTATTTTTCTGAAAGAAAGACATATTTTTCTCATCTTGGACAAGCGTTTTAATGCTATTTTAACTCTTCTCTACTGGTTTAACCTCTAATTGTGACCTTGGTCAGATGTGACATCATTTTAAGTGTGACATCTTTGAAGTGTTACATCAGAAATATATCCAGAATGATAGCGCATGGTATATTCCCCTTCATGCTGTCATGTCCTGATCCATCTACTTTCATCCACAGATACATCTGAACCATTTCTCTATCCAGAATACCCACTGCACCCCAGAATTGTTATGTTTCGGCAGCTGAGGAGAAACTGCAAAAAATAGCCAAAGTAGCAATACACCAGAGAGGCTGGAAACTATTGGATTGCAGTAACCTGAACTAACCGCCACACTATAAGTAGCCGTGGAGCGTACCTACGGTGATCCTAGATGCCTCGTCACAGCCGAGAGATAGCTACACCTAAAGGCAGAAAGATGAATGCTATCTGCCCCGGAGCAGAATCCCCAAAGAAATAGGAAGCCCCCGAACATGTAATGGCGGTTAGACAAGAAGAAAACACGGACACAGACAGAAAATAGAATGAGCAAATGCTGGGGCCCAATCTGTCTAGATAGAAAAGTATAGGAAAGAATTCTGACTGCAACCCAAAAAAACCCTGACAAAAATACCAACACTTCTGATTAACAAAAAACCTGAGATCACACGATCTCTACCACCTAAATCAGATCTCTGGTGTAATACACAGCAACACAGCAAAAAAGTGACAAAGGAACAAAGCAAAAATGCAAACACACAATGAGCACAATTGCAGCGCAAGACCCCAAAAGGGAACCAGGCTGCAGTCCACTGCAAGCAGCAAACCAGCAGTGAAAATCCATCAGAGGAAAAAAAAAAAGCAAAACACTTATCTGAATGAGAGCAGGAAAGCAAGATGTGCTCCAAGCAAGAGCAGGAGGAACAATTGATTACCGCAAGGCTGCTGGGAACTCCGGTCACTTATATCATACCATTCAGAGCCAGCTGAAGGCCATTCAGTAATTAGTTCATTACCCTCAGCAACCACCGGAGGGAGCCCCAGCTCAGAAGTCGCCTCCAAGGTATTCACAACACAGAATCCTATGTACTCCTCTTTTCTGTTTAACTGGTACGTCTGAACCATTTCTCTATCCAGAATATCCATTGCACCCCTGTTAAAAAGGCTTAATTTCAATATTTTTCCAGGACTTGTTACCAGATGCGATACTCTAAAGAAAATGTCACAATGTTTCTTATAAAAAAAACGTCTGGCAACTCTTAGTACTCATTCATAGGTTCTTTTCTGATCCTGAAATATCGTAGTGGATTTCCTGACAACTTGCACATCTGACGTTTTTTTGCTTCTATTCCTCCCCTTGCAAGTTTTCAGAAATTCACACTTTTAAAATCAAGTGTGACTGGCTGGCTCTCCAAAATGTTAAAAATGCTTAATTTCATATATTTTTCCAGGACTTGTCACCAGATGCGATACTCTAAAGAAAATGTCACAATGTTTCTTATAAAAAAAAAATGTAGTGGTTTATTGGACTGTCCACCACAAAACATCATTGCAGGAAAACATAAAATGAGTGAAATAGTTACGAAGAGATTGTCCATTTGTCCATAGTCAAAACTTGTACACTTCTTTCCTTGGTGTCCTGAATGGTAAATGACATTCTGTCTCTGTCAGCAGCGTCTGAGGAAGCAACACGTGGTTACATAGCAGCTGTCCATTCACCTTAGTGTTCTTGTAAGATGTCCCATGTGTCTGAAGAGAGCGAAAGAGAGAGCGACCCCCTCCCTTCGTGTAGTCATTATATATATGTCCCTTAGATCACATGTCTAATATATATGGAGTTGCCACTTTACCATACAGAAATAGCATGTGTAATGTCAGCTGAAAGTCAATGTACTCGTACAGAATTGAGTGTAGAATAAATCCATAACCAATAATTAATATTTAACAACCCCAGAATCCTATGTACTCCTCTTTCTATTTAACTGGTACGTCTGAACCATTTCTCTATCCAGAATACCCACTGCACCCCAGAATCCTATGTACTCCTCTTTTCTGTTTAACTGGTACGCTGCTGCTTTTCCCTGAATTTAATTCCATGTAGCATACTTCAGATTTACTGAATACATATAGATATGTCTGTGATCCTCACTCCTAGACCTATCCCTGATGCTAGGCAAATGTTTCATTAACTGCAATCTGTTAATTGCTCCCTGCTGTGAACTGTCCTCCTACTCCTTTCTCCTCCCCTCTCTCCTTCACACCTGCCTTAATTTCTTGACATGACATTTGAATGGTATAAGTTGAATGGAGCAGGTCAGATATGACCTTGGCCAGATGTGACATCATTTTAAGTGTGACATCTTTGAAGTGTTACATCAGAAATATATCAAGAATGATAGCGCATGGTATATTCCCCTTCATGCTGTCATATCCTGATCCATCTACTTTCATCCACAGGTACATCTGAACCATTTCTCTATCCAGAATATCCACTGCACCCCAGAATCCTATGTACTCCTCTTTTCTGTTTAACTGGTACGTCTGAACCATTTCTCTATCCAGAATACCCACTGCACCCCAGAATCCTATGTACTCCTCTTTTTTGTTTAACTGGTACGTCTGAACCATTTCTCTATCCAGAATACCCACTGCACCCCAGAATCCTATGTACTCCTCTTTTCTGTTTAACTGGTACGTCTTAACCATTTCTCTATCCAGAATACCCACTGCACCCCAGAATCCTATGTACTCCTCTTTTCTGTTTAACTGGTACGCTGCTGCTTTTTCCCTGAATTTAATTCCATGTAGCATACTTCAGATTTACTGAATACATATAGATATGTCTGTGATCCTCACTCCTAGACCTATCCCTGATGCTAGGCAAATGTTCCATTAACTGCAATCTGTTAATTGCTCCCTGCTGTGAACTGTCCTCCTACTCCTTTCTCCTCCCCTCTCTCCTTCACACCTGGCTTAATTTCTTGGACATTTGAATGGTATAAGTTGAATGGAACAGGTCAGATATGACCTTGGTCAAATGTGACATAATTTTAAGTGTGACATCTTTGAAGTGTTACATCAGAAATATATCCAGAAATAGTCCAGAAATCAGTCAGAAGGTAAGAATAATCACTGTCTTCTAATTTTACTTGCCTTTCTTTTACCCTGCTCTATAACCATGCTCACATTTGCCCTCACTGTTTTTGCTCCACTAATCTTCACTCTCCTTCGTTATCCCCAAACCCCTGCAAGCTCGAACCTAATAACTGTCTCCCCCTCTCTCCTACCTCCCTACATCGCCTCATCTGCAGACCTGCTTCTTAACCTCAGACCTCTCCCACTAAAATATAACGTAAGCTGGTCACTCTCCTTCACCTATCTGCTTTCCCTTTCTCTGCTTCTTCTCACTGCTGGCTACATATCCCCCAATCCTGGCCCCCCTGCCTCATACATCCCACTAATCTTCACCCCTATATTTCTTACAGTAAGAGAAATTACCACAATCCCTCACACTTAAAACCTGTGCCACTGACCCCTACACCCCAGCTTTTCTCTCTCTGGAGCGCTCTGGAAAGCCCGCTCCGTCTGCAACAAGCTCCACGTGACCCACAATCTCTTTACCTCCCGCAACCTCTCCTTCCTGGCCCTCACTGAGACCTGGCTGACGCCCCATGACACGGCCTCCCCTGCTGCACGGTGTTACGGTGGCCTCTACTTCACCCACACTCCTCGCTCTGGCAACAGACATGGTGGAGGCGTGGGTTTCCTTCTTTCTAATAACTGCTCCTTCAACCCTATCCAAACCCCACCCTCCCTCATCATCCTTTCCTTTGAGGTCCACTCGGTCCGTATCTACTCTCCCTCTAATCTCCAAATGGCCGTCATATACCGACCACCGGGCTCAGACACTGCCTTTATTGACCAATTCTCCAGCTGGCTTCTTCACTTTCTCTCTGCTGACATCCCCACCATCATCATGGGTGACTTTAATATCCTTATTGACACCCGCCAGCCAGCAGCCTCCAAACTCCTGTCACTTACTTCATCCTTTGGACTTACTCAGTGGTCCTCCACAGCCACCCACACAGACGGGCATACATTAGACCTCTGTTCCCTATCTAATCTCACAATCTCTCCCCTTCCCCTATCAGACCACCACCTTCTCACCTTCTCATCCCTGTCCTCTTCACCTGCCCCCTATGTCCAGCCACTGGCACATCCTCGCAGAAACCTCGTACACCTAGACATTCACAGACTCTCACACTCTCTTCTACCTCTGTCCTCTATAGCTTCACTCCACGACACAGACAGCGCCACCGCTTTCTATAACACCACCCTCACATCAGCCATAGACTCAGTCGCCCCTCTCACGCACGGCAAAGTGCGACGAAGCAATAGGCAACCTTGGCACAACAATCTCACAAAAAAACTTCGACAATCATCCAGGGTCGCGGAGCGGCATTGGAAGAAAACACGCCTGCCAGACGACTTCACTGCTTTCAAACAAGCTACACTTGCCTTCAAAATAGCCCTCACCTCTGCTAAACAGACCTATTTCACAAACCTTGTATCTTCATTATTCTACAACCCAAAACAACTGTTCAGCACATTCAACTCTCTCCTCCGCCCACCACTGCCACCTCCAACTCCCCTCATCTCTGCCGAGGACTTTGCACCTACTTCAAAAATAAGATCGACCAAACAAGGCAAACCTTTACTGTTCCACCACCCAACCACTCCATATACCAGACCTCTGCCCTTCCCTACTAACCTCCCTCTCCAACATCACTGGAGAGCTTACTCATCTCCTTTCCAAATCACACCTCACCACCTGTGCACTTGACCCCATCCCTTCCCACCTGCTCCCCAACCTCACTAACATACTCATCCCAGCTCTAACCCATCTCTTCAACCTATCGCTATCTTCTGGTACCTTTCCCTCTGCCTTCAAACATGCCACCATCACACCCATCCTCAAAAAAACAAACTTTGACCCAACTGCTATGCCCAGCTATCGCCCAATATCATTGCTCCCATTTGCTTCCAAACTCCTTGAGCAGCATGTCCACGCTCAACTTTCCTCCCACCTCTCATCTAACTTTCTCCTTGACAACCTCCAATCTGGCTTCCACCCCCACCACTCCACTGAAACTGCCCTGACCAAAATTACTAATGACTTACTCACAGCCAAAGCTAACAGACAGTTCTCCATCCTCCTCCTCCTTGACCTGTCCTCTGCCTTTGACACAGTCGACCACTGCCTACTGCTACAGATTCTTTCTTCCCTTGGCATCAAAGACCTTGCCCTGTCCTGGATCGCCACTTACCTTTCCGACCGCACATTCAGCGTCTCCCACTCCCACACTAACTCCTCATCCCGCCCTCTCTCTGTTGGAGTCCCTCAAGGCTCTGTCCTGGGGCCCCTATTTTTTTCCATCTATACCCTTGGCCTAGGACAACTCATAAAGTCCCATGGCTTCCAGTACCACCTGTATGCGGACGACACTCAGATCTACCTCTCTGGCCCAGATGTCACCTCTTCTGTCCAGAATCCCGGAGTGTCTATCCGCCATATCCTCCTTCTTCACCTCTTGCTTCCTTAAACTCAATGTAGACAAAACCGAACTCATCATCTTTCCTCCATCTCACGTATCTTCCCTACCCGATCTATCTATTATGGTAAATGGCATCATGATCTCTCCCGCACCTGAAATCCGCTGCCTCGGAGTAAAGGTACTGCCACACTTAGCGATCTCGTTAGCGATCACGATAACGACGCAAGCTAACGAGATCGTTGGTGTGATATCTTTTAGGTCACTAGTAGCTGCCAAACAGGAGATCTCATAAACGACTCATCAGCGGTCAGCGATCTCTTTAACGACTTTGGTGGTCGTTAGGATCTGTCATTAGCATGTACTGAGCGCTTCTGATTCATAGGAATTTCCAGCATTGCTCCTGCTCTCTGCGTCCTGCTAGCCTGCTTTGCAACTTCTGCGATCCTCTCTGTGACGCAAAAGAGAACTTACAGATATTGCGATCCACTCCGTGACGCTAAAACCCCTAGTCCCACCTGCGCCGCTGTCATATGCGTCACAAACGAGGTCACTCGTCGTTCGCAAAAGGTGCCAAACACAGCGATATAGGCTCACCAGCGGGACGCCAACGATCAAAAAACGGTCCAGAACGCTAGTGAACGATCAGCAACATCACAGTAGGGGCCACATCGCTGCTACATGCCACACACAACGAGGTCGCTAACGAGATCGCTAAATAGTGACGTTTTAGCGATCTCGTTAGCGATCTCGTTAGCGATCTCGTTTAGTGTGGCATACCCTTTACTCTCGACTCTGCCTTGTCCTTCAAACCACACATCCAAACTCTTGCCACATCCTGTCGCCTCCAACTTAAAAACATTTCCAGAATCCGTCCCTTCCTCAGCCCTCAATCTACTAAAACTCTTGTGCATGCCCTCATCATCTCCTGCCGCGATTACTGCAACACCCTCCTCTGTGGCCTCCCCGTCAACTTTCTTGCACCACTCCAGTCTGTCCTCAACTCTGCTGCCCGACTAATCCACCTCTCCCCTCGCTACTCCCCTGCTTCTCCCCTCTGCAAATCCCTCCACTGGCTCCCAATTCCCCAACGAATCCAGTTCAAACTACTAACACTGACCTACAAAGCCGTCCACAACCTGTCCCCTCCCTATATCTCTGAACTAATCTCCCAATATCTTCCTTCACGTAATCTTCGATCCTCCCAAGACCTCCTATTATCCTCCACACTTATTCGTTCCTCACACAACCGCCTCCAAGATTTCTCCCGAATTTACCCCATCCTCTGGAATTCCACGCCTCAACATGTATGATTATCCACCACCCTTGGATCCTTCAGACGGAACCTGAAAACCCATCTCTTCAGGAAAGCCTACAGCCTGCAATAACCATTCCACCTCGCCGCCACCACCCGAGCTGCCGCCTCGCCGCCACCACCCGAGCTGCCGCCTCGCCTTGCCACCACCACCAGAGCTGCCGCACCCCCGACCTTCTGTTTCTTCCCCATTATCCCGTAGAATATAAGTCCGCAAGGACAGGGTCCTCTCCCCTCTGTACCAGTCTGTCATTGTAAATTTGTTTACTGTAAACGATATCTATAACTTTGTATGTAACCCCTTCTCATGTACAGCACCATGGAATTAATGGCGCTATATAAATAAATAATAATAATTGTTTGACCTTCTGCCGGCATCCCATGGATATTGACCCTGCTGTTACTCTTGAGCTTGTTCTTTCTAGTTGTAACCCCTGTGCCTTTGGTTATCCCTTGGTTATGGTTATAGTCAGGCAGTGCTCTGTGGATGCAATCTGGGTGTTCCTGCAGTGAAGCTCAGATGCCTGTAGACTGGGTTAGAGGGCTAGAACTAGGGGCTGACTAGGAAGGCTAGTAGAAAACCTGTTTATGCAGCACATTTTCAGCTGATGTTGTTACATTTGCTTTGCAAAACTACCGTATTTGTGTGTCACATATGAGTGACGTTACCCATACATCGGCTGAGACACCGCTCTGTAGGATGTTGTTTGCTTTTTCTGTCTCTCCCTGTAAACACCAGATTCAAATAAAAGTTACCAGATTTAAATAAATCGTTAAAGGGTTGATTGTGACTTGTAGGATCACTACTTCCAATAGGTGGCGCTATAGAGTACAAGTCCTCTTTTTTGAAGAGGCAATTTGCATATTAAATTTCCCAGAGGAGCATTGCACAGCGAATAAGCTTCCTTACCTCGACATGCCAGAGCTGGTATGTCACTCTCCACTAGGAGAAACCTTACCCCTTAGACCTAGTCCAGAGCCTCTCACCTAGCCAAATCAGATCTCTCCTACTTTGCACTGACGAGGACCAATAGTCCGAAACACAGTGTCTGCAAATGGAGATAAAACTCGTTAAAGGGTTGATTGTGACTTGTAGGATCGCTACTTCCAATAGGTGGCGCTATAGAGTACAAGTCCCAAGTTCTCTTTTTTTGAAGAGGCAATTTGCATATCAGATTTAAATAAGAAAGATGAAAGCGTCTAAATTCTAACAAGCAAGTTGACTTGGGTTGGCACTTTGTGACAGTCGCACCGTTCCTGGAGTCTTTCCCTTAAGGAAGATTTGAAGATGCATCACAAATGTTATGCCTAAAGCAGGGCCTGAAGGTCAGATTTATGACATCTTGGTGTTCTTCCTTATGTCATGCACTACCCGAAAGGTCCTGCACTAGGCATGAGGGAATGAGCATGCACAAAGTGTTTGAGCCATTTTAGTTGAAACTGCTTCTAGAAATGCTTCTGGAGTTTTGGAAGCTTTTTGTTTGCTCAAATATTTTCAGAAGCGATTTTAAAGAGTTCTTGCATCAAGTTTTTTTTTGCAGCCTTGTGTTTTGCACAGATAGCCGATTCCATCAGGAGACACTTAAAAGAAATTATATGCACTTTCTTTTTTTTTCCTAAAGCCACTTTTCAAAACATGAAGCAGAGCAAAACTTTAAAGGGGTTGTCCAGGACTATTTAATTTTTATCTTCTGGGCCTAAGAACTTACAGGCAGGTGGTTGCTAGCGACCTGCCTCTTTTGCCCGGAGCAGATTCTGCGGCTTCCACTGACATCACAGCATTGTGGTTGTCCTGATGAAGACGCATGATTACTTCAAAACGCGCTGACAAATAATAACTGCATCTATACTGTATTTGGTCTCTCATCGTATATTGGATCTTTGGCACGCTGATTTACATCCACTTTATCTCCAAAATTGCACTCTATTATTTTGTTGGATCTGCAGCAGCCTTTTCAAACAAGCCAACTAAGGGGTTTTGACAGTCACAACCCCATGAGGTGAGCTAATCCCGTTCGACCTTCTTCCCTTGTAAACTGGATAAGATCCTATTGTGCTTATTTTCGTTCCAGCTTTTATTTTATTCACTGATGTCACATCGACAGTACAGCTGCTTCTCTTCCGCTCTGCTCTGTTGACGGGGCATGACAGCAGATATCATGCTGATTGATACTGCCTAATTGTGGGGATCCATAACGCCGACAGTTACACCTTGTCGAAAGAGTATCCAGGAAGAGGAAGCACTGATCTGTTGATGTGGAGCAGCAGAATTGCCAGCTGAACTGGCATCGGGCAATGCAGGCAAATAGTTAGGAACTATCTGCTGTCAGTTCTCAGCCCAGTAGGAAAAAAAAGTAGAGTAGTCCCAGAAACACCTTTAACCCCTTTCTGACATCAGACGTAATAATCTGTCCATGTGCCCTGGGCCTATTTGATCAGAGACGGATTATTATTACATTCGCGCTATCGCCAGTGCATACGAGGGTGTGTGCGGACAATCGCCACTGGGTGTCAGCTGATTCTGACAGCTGACACCTGGCACTAAGTGCCAAGAGCGGTCACAGACTGCTCCAGGCACTTTAACCTCCGAAATGCTGCAATCGAACACGATTGCAGCATTCCGGGAGCTGGCAGATGGCTGACAGCCACTCTGCCTTTGGATCGGAGACCCCGCAACATGGGGTCCTGATCATTGCCATGGTGACCCGATGTCGGCATGATTACATCCGGGTCACCAGACCTAGGAAACTTGCTTATCATGCCCAGTGCATGATGAGCAAGTTTGTCTGTCAGTGCAGAGCTGATGCATCCCCACGCTGTAGAAGCGAGTAGCCTGCAAAAAATGATAGTCCCATAGTGGGACAAAGTAAAAAAGTTAGTAAAAAGTAAAAAAATGCTTTAAATAATTGTAAAAATAAAAACAAAACAAAAATAGTAAAAAATCTAAAGATATTGTACCTAAATAAATACTTGAATGAAAACAATAAAAGTACACATATTTGTTATCGCCGCGTCCGCAACGACCCTACCTATAAAACTGTCCCACTAGTTAACCCCTGTAGTTGAACACCATAAAAAAGGCAAAAAAACAATGCTTTATCATCATACTGCCGAACAAAAAGTGGAATAAAACACGATAAAAAAGACGGATATAAATAAACATGGTACCACTGAAAATGTCGTCTTGTCCCGCAATAAACAAGCCACCATACAGCTCCATCAGCAGAAAAATAAAAAGTTATAGATCCCAGAATAAAGCGATGCAAAAATAATTATTTTTTCTATAAAATAGTTTTTATTGTATAAAAGCGCCAAAACATAAAAAAAGCTATATAAATGAGGTATCGCTGTAACCGTACTGACCCAAAGAATAAAACTGTCTTATCAATTTTACCACACACGGAATGGCATAAACCTCCCCCCAAAAGAAATTCCTGAATTGCAGGTTTTGTTTATTCTGCCTCCCAAAAATCGGGATAGAAAGCGATCAAAAAATGACATGTTCCCGAAAATGGTACCATAAAAACGTCAATTCGTCCTGCAAAAAACAAGACCTCATATGACTCTGTGGGCCAAAATATGGAAAAATTATAGCTCTCAAAATGTGGTGATGCAAAAACTATTTTTTGCAATAAAAAGCATCTTTTAGTGTGTGACAGCTGCCAAACATAAAAAACCGATATAAATCTGGTATCGCTGTAATCGCACCGACCCGAATAATAAAGTCGCCTAATCTCTTATACCATACGAGGAATGGCGTAAAAAATAAATAAAACCAATTCTTCACATACTGTTGATTTTTTCATTCTGCCTCCCAAAGATCGCAGTAAGGCTCGGTGCACATTTGTCCTGCGCTCTGTGCTGAGCGCGTACACCGGGATATCCGTGTAAATCTCTGAACTACGTGAATCAGACGAAACCCCTGGCAGAAGATTCCCTATAATGAGGCAGATGAAGGCACTGTGGATGCCGTCTAACCTGTGATTCGGCAGTGTCCTTCTTTTTAGGATTGCATAAAAGTGCCGTGGCCACAGGTTTGTGCACTTCTGAAAAGAAGGTCACCGCTGAACAGAGGCCAGGCGGAGTCCAGAGTAACTATGCTGCCTCATTATAGTGAATGGATGCCTCAGGGGTTTCATCTGTATCACGTCACTCGGAGATTTAGATGGAAACCCAAAGTAAGTGCTCAGCGTAGAGCGCCGGATAAATGTGATCCCAAACGTTATGTAAAATGTTCCCAATAAAAGCTTCAACTCAAGCAAGCCCTCACTCAGGTCTGTCATCTGTTAACGGAAATATAGGGGGCTTCCACGTTACTGGTAGCATAAAGGCTCTGGAAATGCAAAATGGCTCCTCACCCACCAAAAGAAATTCAGCAAATTCTGCACTCCCAAATCCAAATGCACCCCTCCCTTCTGAGCCCCACAGTGTACCTAAACCACATATTGCGTCCACGTTTGGCATTTCTGAAGCAATGAGAGCCCGCCTAACTTACACGGGTGCATGCCTCCAGAAGCACGGGTTGGGCATAACGAACTGGTGATTGTAACGTACTGGTCACTACATTTAGAAAGGACAGGAAAGATAAAAAAAAGGTGGAGGGGTGTGCATCTTCGTAAAATCGAAATTAAAACCTGTTCTCAATGAAGACATTGGGGGGAGTTACAGCAATGTAGAGTCACTATAGGTAAATGTATATGGGGATGGCAATAATGGAAAGCTACTAATTGGAGTTTGCTACAAGCCTCCTAATATAGCTGAACAGGTAGAGGATGAAATGCTGCAGCAAATTAAAAAGCCAGAAAACAGTAATAGGGTTCATATAATGGGGGATTTTAACTATCCAGGTATTCAATGGGATATAGAATTTTCTGGTTGTGCTAAAAGCTACAATTGTTAGCCTCAGTTCAGGCAATTACCTCTCTCAACTGGTAGATGAACCAACCATGGGAGGTAATCTGATGGATCTGGTTCTGTCAAAAAAACAGATGCAATTTCAGATCTACAGGTCAGGGAGCATTTGGAAGCAATGACCATAGTATGGTAAGTTTCAATGTAATTTTCATTCAAACATTCAAAAGGGGAATTGCCAAAACCTGGAACTTTAAGAAAGCTGATTTCAACAAATTAAGGGAAGAGCTTAATCGTACAGACTGGATCAATGTCATGGTAAGTGGGGATACCGAACATAAATGGGGCATTTTTAAGGAAATACTACTAGAATCCTGCAGAAAACGTATACCCTCTGGTAATAAAATGTCAAGGAATAAAAAGAAACCATTATGGATGAACAGGACAGTACAATTTAATAATCGTAGAATCATATAATGGTAGATCATAGAATCATAGAATGATTGAGTTGGAAGGGACCTCCTAGACCATCTGGTCCAACCCCCTGCTCAAAGCAGGATTCACTAAATCATCCCAGACAGATATCGGTCCAGCCTCTGTTTGAAGACTTCTATTGAAGGAGAACTCCCCACCTCTCGTGGCAGCCTGCTCCACTCACTGATCACCCTGTCAAAAAGTTTTTTCTAATATGTGTCTCCTCCCATTCAGTTTCATCCCATTGCTTCTAGTCTTTCCTTGTGCAAATGAGAATAAAGATGATCCTTCTACAATGTGACAGCCCTTGAGATATTTGTATACAGCTATTAAGTCTCCTCGCAGTCTTCTCTTTTGCAAGCTAAACATTCCCAAATCCTGCAACCGTTCCTCATAGCACATGGTTTGCAGACCGGTCACCATTCTAGTCGCTCTTCTCTGAACTTGCTCCAGTTTGTTGATGTCTTTTTTAAAATGTGGTGCCCAAAACTGGACACAGTATTCCAGATAAGGTCTGACCAATGACTTCACGTGATCTAGACTGTATGCTTCTGTTAATACATCCTAGAATTGTATTTGCCTTTTTTGTTGCTGCATCACACTGTTGACTCATGTTCAGTCTGTGATCTATTAGTATACCCAAGTCTTTTTCACATTTTTTTCCTTGCCATAATACAAATTCTAACAGTCTATTCAGTAGGACTATCAGCTGTGTATCCACCAGACTTCTGCACAACACAACTGATGGTCCCAACCCCATTTATACGGCCAGAAATCCCACTTATTAAACCTGACAGGGCACACCTATGAAGTGAAAAACATTTCCGGTGACTACCTCTTGAAGCTCATCAAGAGAATGCCAAGAGTGTGCAAAGCAGTCATCAAAGCAAAAGGTGGCTACTTTGAAGAACTTAGAATATAAGACATATTTTCAGTTGTTTCACACTTTTTTGTTAAGTATATAATTCCACATGTGTTAATTCATAGTTTTGATGCATTCAGTGTGAATGTACAATTTTCATAGTCATGAAAATACAGAAAAAACTTTAAATGAGAAGGTTTGCCCAAACTTTTGGTCTATACTGTATATGCTTTTTCATTTTTATTGCCCAGATGTAGTACTTTACATTTTTCCCTCTTAGAAAACATTCTGTTAGTTGCTGCCCACTGCTCCAGTTTATGTACATCTTTTTGAATCCTCTCTCTCTCTTCTCCAGTATTAGCTATCTCTCCTAGCTTTGTGTCATCAGCAAATTTAATCAGCTTACCCTCAATTCCTTCATCTAAATCATTGATAAAGATGTTGAACAATACAGGGCCCAGGACAGAGCCCTGTGGTACCCCACTTGAGACATTCTTCCAACTGGATTTGCAGCCATTTACGACTACTCTTTGGGACCGATCACGAAGCCAGTTATGAATCCACCTAACAGTTGCCTTGTCCATTCCATTTTAGTCATTTTTTCAATAAGGATTGTGTGAGATACTTTGTCAAAAGCTTTGCTGAAGTCAAGATATACTATATCTACAGCATTTCCCTGATCCACCCAGTCAGTGATTCTGTCATAGAAGGAAATTAAGTTAGTCTGACATGACTTATTAGTTACAAACCCATGCTGACTCTGTTTAATCACTTCATTCTTATCCAGGTACTTACATACATGTTGTTTAATAATTTGTTCAAAGATCTTTCCTGGTATAGAAGTCAGACTCACTGGCCTATAGTTCCCTGGGTCCACCTTCTTCCCCTTTTTGAACATAGGAACAACATTTGCTCTTCTCCAGTCTTCTGGGACTTCCCCTGTTCTCCAAGAATTTTCAAAGATTATGGAGAGTGGTTCAAGACTGTCTTCTGCTATCTCCTTCAGTACTCTGGGGTGTAATTCATCTGATCCTGGAGACTTAAATTCATTTAGGTTAGCTAAGTGTTTCCTCACTATCTTTATGTTTATAGATATCCTGGATTCTTCTATTCTCTTAATAGGACAGTGAAGATCAGTTGATGTTACATTTCCTTTCTGAGAGAAAACAGATGCAAAATAGGAATTTAAAAGTTCGGCCTTCTCAACATCCTGTCTTACCATTTCATCATTTTCATCCTGTAAAAACCCTATAGCATCTTTGACTTTTGTTTTATTTTGACATATCCCCAAAATCCTTTTTTGTTGCTTTTGACGTCTCTTGCAAGCCTTAATTCATTGTCAGCTTTAGATAATCTGATTTGTGCCCTGCAGGTTCTGCAGACAGCATTATATTCTTCTTTAGATATGCCTCCCTCTTTCCATTTGATAAACATTTCTTTCTTCCTTTTTAGCATGTGTTTAAGTTCTGTGTTCATCCATCCTGGTTTCCTTAACTGCTTCCTATTCTTCCCTCTTTTCGGACGATTGTGCTTTGAGAATCTAATTTTTCAAGATTTGCCATCCTTCCTGGACATTTTTGTCCTTAAGGATAACCAGCCATTGGATCCCTCCAATTCTTTTTCTGAGTCCCTTAAAATCTGCCTTTCTGAAATCTAACCTTGAGGTCTGAGTCTTCACAGGTCTTCCTTCTCTAGTTATCCAAAATTCTAAAATAGCATGTTCGCTACCTTCTAGGGTCCCAGCCACTCTTACTTCCTGAACCATTTCCTCCCTGTTTATAAGGATTAGATCCAAGGTAGCAGATCTCCTTGTTTTCTCCCCTACCTTTTGGAAGATAAATTTGTCAGCAAGAGAGGATAAGAATTTCCTTGACCTGTTAGTTTGGCCTGAGAGAGATTCACAACAAATGTCTGGATAGTTGAAAAATATTTAGACTTGAGAGTCCTCAGTGGTTGATATCAAAATGGATAGTTGAAATCTCCCATGATCACTATGTCATATTTTTTGGAGAACTTGGCCATTTGATGCATAAAGAGTTCACCAATCTTCAGCTTGCACAGGTGGCCTGTAGTAAATGCCTACAATTGTGTCCTTTCCATTGTTCTGTCCTTGTATTCTTACCCAGTTTCCACAGAACTCCCAGTCTCTGAAGCTTCAATCTCTGTGCAGATATAAGATTTTAGATATTTCTAACATACAATCTACACCTCCTCCTAGTTTATCAAGTCTTCTTCTTGCAAATAAGTTATATCCTTCTAGCCTTGTATTCCAATCATGTGCATCGTCCCACCAAGTTTCAGTGATTCCAATGACATCATATTTATTTTCCTGTGTTAGTAGTTCCAATTCTCCATGTTTGTTGCCCATGCTTTGTGCATTCGTATAGAAACATTTTAGTTTGTGATTGGTTTCTCTTTCTTGAATATTTTTATTATTTAGATTTTTTTGTCTTTGTTCTTCCCTTTCACTTCTAATAGCAGAATTCTCAATAGTAGAGATGAGCGACTTTGCCTTTTTTAGGGTCGAGTCGGGTTTCGTGAAACCAGACTTTCTCAAAAGTTGAGCCGAACGAAGTCAGCCGACTAACGGAAATGGTTGGGTCGGAATCGAAAATCTGACCCCAATGCAAGTCAATGGGGAATAAAAGTCGGCAGGGAGTGGAGGACAGTAAGCACACCTACAGTGCCCATTTCAATGCCAACGACATCAATTCTTATTACTTAAACTTGTCAACCTTAATTAACCTTATAATAATAGTGACGCATTGAAAACTGGGGGTTATTTGGCTAAAGTTGTGGGGGAGGGCAGGGCTGGCTCCAGGTTTTCGTGGGCCCCGGGCCAAAGAGTCTCAGTGGGCCCCTTTAACACATACCACAATTCATGATGCTCCGATACGGCAGAGAAATATATAGTTAGGTCCATATATATTTGGACAGAGACAACATTTATTTAATTTTTGTTCTAGACATTACCACAATGAATTTTAAACAAAACAATTCAGATGCAGTTGGAGTTCAGACTTTCAGCTTTCATTTGAGGGTATCCACATTAAAATTGGATGAAGGGTTTATGAGTTTCAGCTCCTTAACATGTGCCACCCTGTTTTTAAAGGGACCAAAAGTAATTGGACAATTGACTCCAAAGCTATTTCATGGACAGGTGTGGGCAATCCCTTCGTTATGTCATTCTCAATTAAGCACATAAAAGGGATGGAGTTGATTTGAGGTGTGGTGTTTGCATTTGGAAGGTTTTGCTGTGAAGGAAACATGCGGTCAAAGGAGCTCTCCATGCATGTGAAACAAGCCATCCTTAAGCTGCAAAAACAGAAAAAACCCATCCGAGAAATTGCTACAACAACAGGAGTGGCAAAATCTACAGTTTGGTACACCTGAGAAGGAAAGAAAGCACTGGTGAACTCATCAATGCAAAAAGACCTGGGCGCCCACGGAAGACAACAGTGGTGGATGATCGCAGAATACTCTCCATGGTGAAGAGAAACCCCTTCACAACAGCCAACCAAGTGAACAACACTCTCCAGGAGGTAGGCGTATCAATATCCAAATCTACCATAAAGAGAAGACTGCATGAAAGTAAATACAGAGGGTTCACTGCACGGTGCAAGCCACTCATAAGCATCAAGAATAAAAAGGCTAGGCTGGACTTTGCTAAAAAAACATCTAAAAAATCCAGCACAGTTCTGGAAGAACATTCTTTGGACAGATGAAACCAAGATCAACCTCTACCAGAATGATGGAAAGAGAAAAGTATGGCGAAGGCGTGGTACAGCTCATGATCCAAAGCATACCACATCATTTGTAAAACACGGTGGAGGCAGTGTGATGGCTTGGGCATGCATGGCTGCCAGTGGCACTGGGTCACTAGTGTTTATTGATGATGTGACACAGGACAGAAGCAGCCGAATGAATTCTGAGGTATTCAGAGCCATACTGTGTGCTCAGATCCAGCCAAATGCAGCCAAACTGATTGGTCGTCGTTTCATACTACACATGGACAATGACCCAAAACATAAAGCCAAAGCAACTCAGGAGTTTATTAAAGCAAAGAAGTGGAATATTCTTGAATGGCCAAGTCAGTCACCTGATCTCAACCCAATTGAGCATGCATTTCACTTGTTAAAGACTAAACTTCAGACAAGAAAGGCCCACAAACAAACAGCAACTGAAAACCACCGCAGTGAAGGCCTGGCAAAGCATCAAAAAGGAGGAAACAGCGTCTGGTGATGTCCATGAGTTCAAGACTTCAGGCAGTCATTGCCAACAAAGGGTTTTCAACCAAGTACTAGAAATGAACATTTTAGTTACAATTTTTTAATCTGTCCAATTACTTTTGGTCCCTTTAAAAACAGGGTGGCACATGTTAAGGAGCTGAAACTCCTAAACCCTTCATCCAATTTTAATGTGGATACCCTAAAATGAAAGCTGAAAGTCTGAACTTCAACTGCATCTGAATTGTTTTGTTTAAAATTCATTGTGGTAATGTCTAAAACCAAAATTAAATAAATGTTGTCTCTATCCAAAGATATATGGTCTCCAAAAATTCAATATAAACAGCAAAAAAAAAAGGCAGCAACACTCACCTGCCCAGATCTCAGAACAAATGCACTACAGGATGCAGCCAGCCCATAAAGCAAGATGTTAGCAGCACAGGTGCAAAATACCAGATTAAACAGCCACTCTCCACATACCCATTCAAGGAGGGGGTGACTGCCCAGTATACAATTGCACAATAGAGGCCCGCATAGGATGCCGTTCACACAAGGATACTGCACAGTGTCTGGTTCACAGCCTATTAGTCACGCCCCTACTATTCGACTAGGCGGGCTGGCCAGTACACTCTCAATGCGCACCAGTGTGAACACCCCTCATGCGAGACAAGACGTGCCTGGGCCTGGCTGCACCCCGAAAAATAAAGTGCAAAAAATACAAAAATAGTGGGGCATTAGGTAATATTTTGGCCAAAATACATAAGCTTGTAACCTGCGCCAAAGGTCCCCACGCTTACAAGTCCTACACTACACTATCCAGCAAAGCCACTAAAGGAGACTCAAGGTCTCCAAAAATTCAATATAAACAGCAAAAAAAAAAGGCAGCAAAACTCACCTGCCCAGATCTCAGAACATTATGGTATAAATTTTCAGGGCTTGCACGCTGTGCTAATTTGACCGTTTGGCCAAGCTGTCCTGCAACTCTTTTTGTTTTTTTAAACCCGTTTTTAGACTGCTACGGGCTGCGATGTTGATGCCTGCCGCGGATCCTCCTCCTCTTCTGAGCTATTGCCAGTGGCACCCTCTTCCCCCAATGGATGCCAATCCGCGTCAACAACTGGGTCATCCATCACCTCCTCTTCAATTTCATCTGCACCTTCCTCTGTGTCACCGTGTAAGGTGTTAAGTATGCGGGAAGGGGCACCTGAGTTTCATCAGAGTCAGATTCTGGCTCAGTAGACTGCGAGGGCAATGTAGTGCTCTGGGTGAATGTACCAGCAGAATCAGATAGCAGTTGCTGTGCATCAGTGCACTCCATGTCATATTCATCTTGGACTGAGGAATTCAGGATGTGACTTGATAACCCAGGCATGGTATGTGAAAAGAGCTCCAGGGAGTAATCTGAAGTGTGGCCTGCCACATCCTTGACTTTTGGTGGGAGTGAAGGACACAAGGAAAGGTGTTCCTGACCAGGAGCCTGCACTGACGACTCAGTGCTTGCATTTTTGAAACTTCAGAAGAGGCGATAGAGCTGGAGGCTCTTTCGGCAATGTAAGCCAAAACCTGTTCCTGATGCTCCGGCTTTAAAAGCGGTTTACCTACTCCCAGAAAAGGGAGCCTTCCAGGCCTTCTGGAGCCAGACGATGATGCAGGCTCAACACCTCCTGACTTAGGTGCTATTGGGCTTTTGGCACTACCAGCAGATGCACCACCACCACCACCATCATTCCCAGCTGCCCCCCCCACCCATATCCGCGGCCTCTTCCACCATACTTCCTCATGTTTGGGAAAATGTACTGAAAATACCAGCAGATATATGGTACTGTATGAGGAGCGTACAGCATTGTATGGCGTAGGGGAAAATTTAAATCTCCATATATATTTCCGGAGTCACACACAGACGCTCACTCAGTATGGATTTGACCGTAATACAAAGAGCAGACATACAGTACTGTATCAGAAGCGGACAGCTGTATATGGTGTAGGGTAAAATTGCAATCTCCGTATATATTTCCGGAGTCACACACAGACGCTCACTCATTATGGATTTCACCGTAATACAAAAAGCAGATATACGGTACTGTCTCAGAAGCGTACAATACGGTGTAGGGGAAAATTGCAGTCTCCGTATATATTTCCGGAGTCACACACAGACGCTCACTCAGTATGGATTTCACCGTAATACAAAGAGCAGATATACGGTACTGTCTCAGAAGCGTACAGCTGTATACAGTGTAGGGGAAATTGCAATCTCCGTATATATTTCCGGAGTCACACACAGTGTAAGGTTCTTTGTCTCTGTTGACATGTTCCTTGAAACTCAGTTTTCCGTCGGCCATTTTGCTTTCTGTCTTTCTGCAGCTCTTGCCCTCAGTTAATATGGAGTTCCAGTTTTCATGTTCCCGCCCTGATTCTTCCCTCTTGCTTCTTAAGCAGCCTCAGCTGAACAATCAGTGCTCCTGAATCAAGCCTCAGTCAGTCTGTGACCTGACTCCTGGAAACCTTGAACTTGTACTCCAGCTATTCCCTACTGAGGAACCTTTGAACACTTTTGGACTCTGGAAACCTGCTGTTTGGTGAATCCATGTTTGCAGAGGAATTACGGTACAGAGAAGAGATCCTGAACCTGCTTTGGAGATTTATTGTAGTGCTTGAAATTACTCTGGCCTGCTGTGTCTCCTGACTCTGTTCCTGCAAACTGTGTGAACTTTTCAGCATGCTTGTATGAAGTAATACAAGTCATTTCATTTCAACCTATGTCTCCTGTGTTTTCCTCGCACCCAAGCACAAGACGCTATAGGAACTGTACACTATACATGACAAGATTCAGGAGCCAATGTTTAGTGTCTGCTGGGTCTGGGAAAGCCGTGTCTGCTGTGACTGTGGATATCAGATGTCCGTTTAAATACCTTTATGTGATGACAGTGGTTGTGACTTCTCACAACCATTCCAGGTGAGCGCATTCCCTTAAAATTTTACTCTGCAGTGTTACCACAGGTAAACACTATTGTTTTTTTTTTTTTTTCCTTTCCTCTTCTCCTTCCAGCACTTCTGCCTTAAAAGATCTGGAAGATGGAGGCCCGCATAAAGGAACTTTGCGGAGTGACTGATACAATCCTTTCAGATGTACAGACTTTAAAAACACGTTTTGCAAGCCTACAAGACCTCACTAATCATAATTTGCAAGTGTTTGGACAGACTACCCAGGAATTGCGAGCCAGGATTGAGGCTCTAGAGGAACGAGCCCAGGCTCCTGCCATAACCCCGAGTTCTGGGATCCCCAAATTACCTCCTTTTCGTTTTGGCGGTGAACGTGAGAAATTCAGGGGATTTATTAATCAATGCAATTTATTTTTCTCTGCACATGCTTCACAATTTCCCACTGAACGATCCAAAGTGCTTACTATAATCATGTTGCTTACCAATAAGGCTTTGATGTGGGCAAACCCTCTGATTGAGACTGAGGATGATTGTTTGAATCACCTTGATGCTTTTATTTCAGCCATGGGGCAGGTGTTTGATGACCCCAATCGAGGTGCAACAGCTGAAGCAGCCATGTTAACTTTGCGCCAAGGTAAGCGTTCAGTAGCCGAATATGCCCTGGATTTCAGGAGATGGGCTCTTGATACCACTTGGGACACTTCCACTAAGAAATCTATTTTTCGGAAAGGGTTGTCTCCACTGATTAAGGATGAACTTGCTCGTGCCGACCCTCCCACTGCGTTAGGTGACTTTATTAACTATTGTATTCGTATTGATGCTCGTCTGACTGAACGCAGACAAGAGAGATGGTTCGAAAATAATCGCACTAACCTTTTACTACCTCCCTCCTCAGCTAAGGAACCTTTGAGTAGGATCACAAGGGAACCAGAACCTGAACCCATGCAGGTGGACTCTTTACAAAGACGGGTTAGTGATGCACGCAAAGAACATCGTATAAAGGAAAATCTATGTTTCTACTGTGGTAAGTCAGGGCACTTCATTATAAACTGCCCCAGCCGTTCTCGTAAGACTACTGCAGCAGTCATTCACTGTGAGTGTTGCGAGAGGAGCTCTGTCATGTCCGAGCCTCAGGCTCCAGAGAGATCTGCTGCAAGAGATCTTGATTTCTCAGACTTAAACTCTGTTAGTTCTGGGGACGATGACGGTATAAACGCTGCAATTTTTCAAGTTTCCTCAGCGATGTCCCAGCTGAGTTGTAAAAGAAACAATTCTCATTGCTTCCTTTCCATCAAACTCTGGGTTAACTCAGTCTGGGTGTCTAGCTCTGCTATGATCGACTCAGGAGCAAGTGGAAATTTTATGGATATCTCCTTTGCTCTGAAACAGGGGATACGTTCAGTGAAGAAGGCTACTCCAGTACAGATGGAGACTGTGGATGGCTCTCTACTGACTTCTGACCAGTGGATCAAGAAACAGAGCCTTTGAGGGTCCTTATGGGTAAAGATCATCAGGAGAAAATGTCTTTTATGCTTATCTCTTCTCCCCACTTTCCCATTATTCTAGGGCTACCATGGCTGCAGGCGCAGAATCCTACGATTAACTGGGAGACCAAGGAATTACACTTTCCGGAGAAACAGATGAGTCAAGGAGTTTCAGCTTGCTCTGTTCCTAAAGGAACCATGTCAGTCCCTGAACTACCAGCTGTATACCAGGACTATGTGGATTTATGTGAAAAGAAGAACGCTGATCAGCTTCCTCCTCACCGTCCATATGATTGTCCAATTGAATTATTGCCTGGAGCCGAGATACCTTTTGGTAAGATCTACCCCCTAGCGGGGCCCGAGCTAAAAGCTTTGAAGGATTATATAGACGAAAATTTAGCCAAGGGATTCATACGCCCCTCTTCATCTCCCGCAGGTGCACCCATCTTCTTTGTGAAGAAGAAAGATGGATCTCTGAGACCCTGCATAGACTATAGGGAACTCAATAAGGTTACTATTAGAAACCGTTATCCATTGCCTTTAATCCCTGAGTTGTTGGAGAGAGTGCGGCATGCCAAAATTTTCTCTAAACTGGATCTCCGTGGGGCCTATAACTTGGTCCGTATTAGACCTGGGGATGAATGGAAGACTGCTTTCAGGTCACGCTATGGACACTTTGAATATCTAGTTATGCCTTTTGGTCTGAGTACCGCCCCAGCCACTTTCCAACACTTCGTGAATAATATCTTCAGGGATCTCCTAGATACATTTGTGGTGATTTATCTGGATGATATTCTAATTTTTTCTAACTCCACAGAGGAACATCATGGACATGTGAGAATGGTCTTAGAACGCCTAAGACAAAACCATCTCTACATCAAACTTGAAAAGTGTGAATTCCATAGGACCGAAATTCAATTTCTGGGGTATGTACTATCTACGCAAGGGATTAGTATGGATGGAAGCAAGACCCAAGCCATCAAGGATTGGCCAATTCCTAGAAATGTGAAGGAGGTGCAGCGCTTCATCGGGTTTGCCAACTTCTATAGACGTTTCATTAAAAATTTTTCTGAGGTAGTGTCACCTATCACCCAACTTACCCGGAAACAGTCTAGGTTCTCCTGGACCCCGCAAGCTCAGGAAGCATTTTCCTGTTTAAAGGATAAATTTACCACCGCACCTATCTTAGTACATCCCAACCCCGAGCTTGCCTTCATAATAGAGGTGGATGCTTCAGACTGTGCCGTTGGAGCTATACTCTCTCAGAGAACAGGTGAGAAGAATGTCTTGCATCCCTGTGCCTTCTTTTCCCAGCAGTTGTCTTCGGCTGAGAGGAACTACGATGTGGGCAATAGAGAATTGTTGGCCATTATTGCTGCCTTCAAGGAATGGAGACACCTTCTTCAGGGAGCTGCACAGCAAATAGTCGTCCTGACAGACCATCGTAACCTTGAATTTATCAGGTCGGCTAAGTGCCTGACTCCTCGCCAGGCTCGCTGGAATCTTTTCCTAAACCAATTTAATTTTGTCATTTCTTATAGACCAGGATCGCGCAATGGAAAGGCTGATGCACTCTCTAGGATTCATTCAGCAGAGACACGTCCACTTACTCCTCCTAAGACTATTCTTCCTGACTCTAGATTCCTGGGAGTGATTCATAATCAAGACCTACTTAAGGACATCAAGGAAGCATACCATGCGGATTCTTTGTTGGCTCAACCCCCAAGGGACGTAAGTCTTGTCTTTAAGAATGGTGTGTGGATTCAGGGACAACGTCTGTATATACCTGAAACAGTCAGATTGAGAGTATTGCAACTCATCCACGATTCCAAGATAGCCGGGCATAGGGAATTCTAAAGACACAAGAATTTCTTTCTCGTTTCTTTTGGTGGCCCACTTACAGGAAAGATGTTTTAAACTATGTCACTTCATGTGAAGTCTGTGCAAGATGCAAAACACCTCGCTCCTCACCAACTGGTCTGTTGCAACCTCTTCCCACCCCGTCCCGCCCGTGGGGATCCATTTCTATGGACTTCATTGTGGAGTTACCAACCTCTCAAGGGAAGAACACCATTCTAGTGGTGGTTGACCGTCTAACAAAGGCAGCTCATTTTATCCCTTGTGTCGGCTTACCCACTGCAAAACAGACATCAGACTTGATGATTAAGAATGTGTTTCGCTTACATGGAGTACCGGATGAGGTCATTTCGGATCGAGGGGTGCAATTCACTTCAAGGTTTTGGCAAAATTTCTGTGCAGCATTGGACATTAAAGTAAACCTTTCTTCTGCTTTTCATCCTCAGACTAATGGACAGACAGAACGAACCAATCAGACCCTGGAGCAGTATCTCCGCTGCTTTATCTGCCACCTACAAGATGATTGGGTGGATCTACTTCCACTGGCTGAGTTCTCTTATAACAACTCTCAGAGCGCCTCCACTAAGCAGTCTCCTTTTTACTCCAATCTAGGTTATCATCCTAACATTCTTCCTCGATTTCCCATAGATACGCCCTTGCCGGCAGTGGCTGAAAGAATCACTTCTTTACAAAAGAATATGGATCTTCTAAAGGAAAATCTAGAATTGGCTCAGGAAAGGTACAAGAAAGCAGCAGATAAATTTCGTAAACCTGCTTTCAAGGTAGGAGATTTGGTCTGGCTGTCAACCAGAAATCTTAAATTAAAGATTCCATCGTCTAAATTGGGACATAAGTACATTGGACCTTATAAGATCAGTAAGATTATAAGTGCTGTTGCTTGTCGTCTTCAACTGCCCAGAACTATGAGAATCCATCCTGTCTTTCATGTATCCCTACTAAAGGCTGCAACACCCAATACGTTTCCTGGACGTTCTTCTCCTTGCCCTGACCCAGTGCTGGTCGATGGTCAGGAAGAATTTATGGTGGAAAGGATTCTAGATTCCAGGTTGTACAGAAATCAGTTGCAATATTTGATTAAATGGCAGGGCTACCCAGTGAAGGACAACTCATGGGAACCAGTCAACAATGTAAATGCTCCTCGCCTGCTCCGCCAGTTTCATCAGAGGTACCCTGACAAGCCTGGTCTGAGGTCATCCGGAGGTTGTCCCTAAGGGGGGAGTAATGTAAGGTTCTTTGTCTCTGTTGACATGTTCCTTGAAACTCAGTTTTCCGTCGGCCATTTTGCTTTCTGTCTTTCTGCAGCTCTTGCCCTCAGTTAATATGGAGTTCCAGTTTTCATGTTCCCGCCCTGATTCTTCCCTCTTGCTTCTTAAGCAGCCTCAGCTGAACAATCAGTGCTCCTGAATCAAGCCTCAGTCAGTCTGTGACCTGACTCCTGGAAACCTTGAACTTGTACTCCAGCTATTCCCTACTGAGGAACCTTTGAACACTTTTGGACTCTGGAAACCTGCTGTTTGGTGAATCCATGTTTGCAGAGGAATTACGGTACAGAGAAGAGATCCTGAACCTGCTTTGGAGATTTATTGTAGTGCTTGAAATTACTCTGGCCTGCTGTGTCTCCTGACTCTGTTCCTGCAAACTGTGTGAACTTTTCAGCATGCTTGTATGAAGTAATACAAGTCATTTCATTTCAACCTATGTCTCCTGTGTTTTCCTCGCACCCAAGCACAAGACGCTATAGGAACTGTACACTATACATGACACACAGATAGTCAGCATGTATTTGTCCGTGATACCAGCAGGTACACGGTAGTGGGTGAGTAGCGTACAGCTCTATACAGTGTGGGAAAAAAATGAATGGTCGGTAAGTGTGCAGAAAAAAAAGAATCAAAGTAAAAAGCAGTCTGCACAGCAGTGTACACACAGCAATACAGCTAGCAGGCAGCCTATTAACCAGCGCTGCTGCACACAAGAAAATCCTCCCCTGTCACTGCACACTAACTGTACAGCACAATTGCTATCAGCACAAGCACAGAAGAACTTCTCTTTCCTGCCTAACTCTCTCCCTACTGATAAACAGCAACCTCTCCCTACTGTTAATATCGGCAGAAGTAAAATGGAGGTCGGCGGTGAGGGCTTTTATAGACACTATGATGCCCCCCAAAGCAAGCCAATCACTGCAATGCCCTTCTCTAAGATGGTGGTGGCCGCTGCCCATGTCATCTCGATGCCCACAGTGTACGTCCTTGCTCATTGTCTGAAAAAAGGCGCCTGCAAGCATTATGGGAAAACCGACTTGGGCGCTTGGGTCGACGACCACATGGCCGACTGCACGCTATGGTCAGGTTTCGGCCAACGAGACCCGACTTTGGCGAAAGTCCGCGACTTTTGAATCTGACCTGTTGTGAATGGGTTTGAGATGAGTTCTGAGCAGAGCCTCCCTCTGGTGGTTACAAGCGGTACTAGTGAGGATTGTGAAGACTGGGAATCAGGTGTTACTGATTGGTCTTATTTGGGGGAGTCATTTTCCCATCGGGGTTGCCGGTGATCAATTGTTCTGGTCTGAATCCTTCTTTCCAGTTTCCCTTGTAGCCTGCTGTGTCGTGTCTGCATCTCCTGCTATCAGATAAGACAATTTCTTATTTTGTGTTTTTGCTATATTTTTGCATTTGGTCCTGCACTTCTGTGGGGGCCTTCAGGGTCCCCTCCGGGGGCTTTTGCCCTCTCAGTTTAGTCCAGCCACTGTGTTTTGTACTTTTGCTTTTTCCAGTTTTTTCAGTGGCTGCTGTTTTTGTTACACCAGAGAACTAATTTAGGTGGTAGAGGTCGTGTGATCTCAGGTGATTTTGAAATTAGTAGTGTTGGTGTTTTTTCAGGGTTTTCTGGGATTGCAGTAAGTACCCTTCCTGTCCTTTTCTATTTAGATAGTTTGGGCCCCAGCGTTTGCTCATACTATTTTCTTTCTGTGTCAGTATTTCCTCTTGTCTAACCGCCATTACATGTTTGGGGGCTATTATCTTTGGGGTTCTGCTCCGGGGCAGATAGCTTTCCTATTTCTATCTTTAGGTGTAGTTGGTTTCTCGGGCTGTGACGAGGCGTCTGGGACCAGCGTGGGAACGCTCCACGGCTGCCTCTGGTTGCGGTGGTTGGTCAGGGTGCTGCAGTCTCATGGATTCCAGCTGCTCTGGTGTATTTCCTTTTTTGCCTGCACTCCTCAGCTACCGTAACATAACAGTATCACCGGCCAATTAAAATTGTATGGTACTCACAGAAGGGAAAAAATATTTTGAAGGAAGAAAAGTTGTCAGAGATATTTTTCTGTTTGTTGCATTTTTTTTTTTTTTTTTTTCCCTCTGTATCTCTGGGTGCTGGGGAGGATCTTTTCTCCCAATGGAGTTTGCACAGTTGTCTGGCCGTGTGGATCAGCTTGCCACTGAAGTTCGGAGTATTGCTATCTATCTTGCTGGGTTGCCTGTTGTGGAACCTAGGATCCCCATGCCAGATTTGTTTTTAGGGGATCGAGCTAAGTTTCAGAATTTCAAAAATAATTGTAAATTGTTTTTTGCCTTAAAATCTAAGTCCTCAGGAAACGCAGCGCAGCAGGTTCAAATTATCATCTCTCTCCTGCGCGGCGATCCTCAGGATTGGGCTTTTTCCCTGATACCTGGGGATCCTGTTTTGAGTGATGTTGATGCATTTTTTCAGGCTTTGGGGTTATTGTACGATGAGCCTAATGTCACTGATCAAGCTGAAAAAGCCTTGTTGGCATTAAATCAGGGGCTTGATGACGCTGAGTTATACTGTCAGAGATTCCGTAGGTGGGCAGTCCTGACCAAATGGAATGACGACGCTTTGGCGGCCCTTTTCCGGAAGGGTCTGTCGGATAATGTAAAGGATGTTATGGTGGGATTCCCTGTCCCCTCTGGTCTCAATGATTCTATGTCATTGGCGATTCAAATTGACAGACGTTTGCGTGAGCGGAGAGGTATGCGTGGAGTGGTGTTGCCTTGTGAGCCAGCTGCTGAGCCCATGCAGTGTGATGGAGTGGTGTCTGGGGCACAGCGTCATGAGTTTCGAAAGCGCAATGGGTTATGTTTCTACTGTGGTGATGCCTCTCATGCTATTTCAGTCTGCCCTAAGCGGGGAAGACATTTTGCACGCTCAGTTGTCTTGGGTAGTGTTCAGACTAAGTTTTTATTAACTGTCACTCTGATATGCTCTCTGTCCTCATTTTCTGCTCAGGCTTTCGTTGATTCTGGAGCAGCAATTAACCTGATGGATTATGATTTTGCTAAGCGTTGTGGGTTTTCCTTGATACCCCTACAGAAGTCTATTCCTTTACTGGGGATCGATTCTACCCCTTTGGCTGAGAATAAACCCCAGTTTTCTACTCAGGTGATAATGAGGGTTGAACCTGATCACCAGGAGTGCTGCAAATTTTTGGTTCTATATAATCTGCATGACATTATAGTGCTGGTTTCCCTTGGTTACAGTCTCATAATCCTGTTTTGGATTGGAAATCTGTGTCTGTAACCAGTTGGGGCTGCCAATGTGTTAGTGCCAACACTCCTGTTTTTTCTGCCTCCCCCCAGGCTGAGGATGTTCCTGACTTTTTGTTTGATTTTTCTGATGTGTTTAGCGAAAGTAAATCTGCATCCTTACCTCCCCATAGGAGCTATGACTGCGCTATTGAATTAGTGCCGGGTAGTAAATTCCCTAAGGGTCGCCTTTTTAACTTGTCTGTACCTGAACATGACGCTATGCGGTCTTATATCAAGGAATCATTGGAGAAGGGTCATATCAGACCATCCTCTTCACCCTTAGGTGCCGGTTTTTTCTTTGTGGCCAAAAAAGATGGTTCATTAAGGCCGTGTATTGATTATCGTCTCTTGAACAATATTACTGTGAAATATCAATACCCGTTACCCTTGATTTCTGACCTGTTTTCCAGGGTGAAAAACGCTACTTGGTTTACTAAGCTTGACCTCAGGGGGGCGTATAACCTTATTCGCATTAAGCACGGGGATGAATGGAAGACGGCATTTAACACCCCTGAAGGGCATTTTGAGTACCTTGTGATGCCCTTTGGGCTCACTAATGCTCCTTCCGTCTTCCAGTCCTTCATGAATGACATTTTCAGGGATTTTGTGGACAAGTTTCTGATTGTTTATTTGGATGATATCTTGATTTTTTCTAATGACTGGGACTCTCATGTGAAACATGTTCGAACTGTATTCCAGATTTTGAGAGAGAATGCTCTGTATGTGAAGGGATCAAAGTGCCTTTTTGGCGTACAGAAGATCTCATTTCTGGGATTCATTTTGTCCCCATCTGTTATTGAAATGGACCCGGTCAAGGTTCAGGCCATCTGTGATTGGGTCCAACCTACTTCATTAAAGGCTCTTCAGAGATTTTTGGGTTTTGCCAATTTTTATCGTAAATTTATTGGTAATTTCTCTGTTATTGTTAAACCATTAACTGATTTGACCAGAAAGGGTTCTGATGTGGTGAATTGGCCTCCTGAGGCAGTCTCTGCGTTTCAGGAACTTAAGCAGAGATTCACTTCTGCTCCTGTTCTACGGCAGCCTGATGTTTCTCTGCCATTTCAGGTGGAGGTTGATGCCTCTGAAATTGGGGCAGGTGCCGTTTTGTCCCAAAAAGATCCAGAGACCTCTAAAAGTAACCCTTGTGCCTTTTTCTCTCGAAAATTTTCTCCTACTGAACGTAATTATGACGTGGGTAATCGGGAGTTATTGGCCATGAAGTGGGCTTTTGAAGAGTGGAGACATTGGCTGGAGGGAGCCAAACATCAGGTGGTGGTCCTTACGGACCATAAGAATCTGGTCTATCTGGAATCTGCCAAGCGACTCAATCCTAGACAGGCCAGGTGGGCCTTGTTTTTCACAACGTTTTAATTTTGTGGTTTCCTTTCTTCCTGGCACTAAGAATGTTAAGGCGGATGCCCTCTCGAGGAGTTTCCTTGCGGACTCTCCTGAGCTATCTGATCCCTCTGTTATTTTGAAGGAGGGTGTAGTTCTTTCCGCCATCTCGCCCAATTTGAGACTTGCTCTGGAGGGGTGTCAGGAGGATAGGCCCGAGCGCTGCCCTGTTGGAAAATTGTTTGTCCCGGACCAATGGAAAAAGAGTGTGATGTCTGAGATTCATTGTTCCGCATTGGCTGGGCATCCCGGAATTTTTGGTACCAGAGACTTGGTTAGTCGGTCCTTTTGGTGGCCTACCTTGTCTCGCGATGTCAGGGAATTTGTGCAGTCCTGCGGGACTTGCTCTCGCTCCAAGCCTTGCTCTCGCTCTAGTGGTTTGTTGATGCCATTGCCTGTGCCCAAGAGACCATGGACCCATATCTCTATGGATTTCATTTCCGATCTTCCTGTTTCTCAGAGAATGACCACCATCTGGGTAATTTGTGATAGGTTTTCCAAAATGATACATCTTGTGCCATTACCTAAGTTGCCTTCCTCCTCTGAATTGGTGCCGTTGTTCCTTCAGCACGTGGTTCGTTTACACGGCATTCCTGAGAACATTGTGTCTGACAGAGGAGTCCAGTTTGTTTCCAGATTTTGGAGGACTTTTTGTTCTAAACTGGGTGTTCAATTGTCTTTCTCCTCGGCATTTCATCCTCAGACCAATGGTCAAACTGAGAGAACAAACCAGACATTGGAGACTTATCTAAGATGCTTTGTGTCTGCTGATCAGGATGACTGGGTCTCTTTTTTGCCTTTGGCTGAGTTTGCTCTTAATAATAGGGCTAGCTCTGCCACTTTGATGTCTCCGTTTTTCTGTAATTCTGGGTTTCACCCTCGATTTTCTTCAGGACAGACGGAGGCTTCTGTCTGTCCAGGTGTTGACTCTGTTGTTGAGCGTATGCAGCAGATTTGGGACCAGGTAGTGGAGAGGTTGTCCTTCTCTCAGGAGAAGGCCCAGCGGTTTGCTAACCGGCATAGGACTGATGGTCCTCGGTTTAAAGTGGGGGACTTGGTCTGGTTGTCCTCAAAGAATATTCCTATGAGAGTAGCATCTCCTAAATTTAAGCCTAGGTTCATTGGACCTTATAAGATCATGGAGATTATTAATCCTGTTTCTTTTCGTTTGCTTCTTCCAGGGACATTTAAGATCCATAACGTGTTCCACAAGTCCTTGTTGAAGAGGTTTGTTGAGCCAGTGGTTCCTGCTGCTGTGCCTCCTGACCCTGTTTTGGTTGAGGGCAATCTTGAGTATGTGGTTGAGAAAATATTGGATTCTCGTTTTTCTAGACGTAGACTCCAGTATTTGGTTAAATGGAGAGGTTATGGTCAGGAAGATAATTCTTGGGTGTTTGCTTCGGACATCCATGCTAGGAGACTTATCCGTGCGTATCATAGAACTCATCCTGACCGACCTGGTTGCTCAAATGAGGGTTCGGTGACCCCTCCTCAAGGGGGGGGTACTGTTGTGAATGTGTTTGAGATGAGTTCTGAGCAGAGCCTCCCTCTGGTGGTTACAAGCGGTACTAGTGAGGATTGTGAAGACTGGGAATCAGGTGTTACTGATTGGTCTTATTTGGGGGAGTCATTTTCCCATCGGGGTTGCCGGTGATCAATTGTTCTGGTCTGAATCCTTCTTTCCAGTTTCCCTTGTAGCCTGCTGTGTCGTGTCTGCATCTCCTGCTATCAGATAAGACAATTTCTTATTTTGTGTTTTTGCTATATTTTTGCATTTGGTCCTGCACTTCTGTGGGGGCCTTCAGGGTCCCCTCCGGGGGCTTTTGCCCTCTCAGTTTAGTCCAGCCACTGTGTTTTGTACTTTTGCTTTTTCCAGTTTTTTCAGTGGCTGCTGTTTTTGTTACACCAGAGAACTAATTTAGGTGGTAGAGGTCGTGTGATCTCAGGTGATTTTGAAATTAGTAGTGTTGGTGTTTTTTCAGGGTTTTCTGGGATTGCAGTAAGTACCCTTCCTGTCCTTTTCTATTTAGATAGTTTGGGCCCCAGCGTTTGCTCATACTATTTTCTTTCTGTGTCAGTATTTCCTCTTGTCTAACCGCCATTACATGTTTGGGGGCTTTCTATTATCTTTGGGGTTCTGCTCCGGGGCAGATAGCTTTCCTATTTCTATCTTAGGTGTAGTTGGTTTCTCGGGCTGTGACGAGGCGTCTGGGACCAGCGTGGGAACGCTCCACGGCTGCCTCTGGTTGCGGTGGTTGGTCAGGGTGCTGCAGTCTCATGGATTCCAGCTGCTCTGGTGTATTTCCTTTTTTGCCTGCACTCCTCAGCTACCGTAACATAACACTGACCTACCTGTTTCGCTCAACCCTTCTCAATAATATTTGTCAGGTTTATGGCTTTTTCTGGCGTTTTGCTTCCCTTCCCACATTATTCTAGTTTAAAGCTCTCCTGATGAGTGTAGCAAGGCGACTTCCAAATACATGTTTTCCAGTCTTCGTAGGGTGCACCCCATCTCTAGCAAGTAGTCCATTGTATAGGTAATTCACTCCGTGATCCAGAAATCCAAATCCTTGCTGACGGCACCTTCGACATAGCCAGTTGTTCACCTGCAGAATCTTATTCCACCTCCTTGTTCCATGGCCATCCATGGGAGGATGGAAGAGAAGACCACCTGCGCTCCCAGTTCTTTCACTTTCTTACCTAAGTTTTCAAAGTCACTGCAGATGGTTTACAGGTCGTTTCTTGCGGTGTCATTTGTCCCCACATGTATTAGCAGGAATGGGTATAGGTCTGAAGAGTCCTGATATCCTGTCAGACACATCTTTAATTTTTGCACCTGGAAGACAGCACATGTCTCTTGAGGTTATATCCAGTCTGCAGATAGCGGCCTCCGTACCTCTCAACAGGGAATCCCCCATGACGACAACTCTCCGTTTCTTCTTCACAACATTTTTTTTCTCCATTCAGGAGGACTCTGAAGGTGTACTGTAGAAGGTTGTTGTTTGTGGGCAGAGTCTTATCCTGATTTATTTCTTCATTGTTCTCCTGCGTGAGAGCCTGGTACTGGTTCCTGAGCAGTATGGGTGCTGACTGCCTCCCGATCCTCCTGCTTCTGTGGGTCACATGTTTCCATTCCTCTGTTTCTTCAGGTGCACTTCGAATAAGACTAAAACAAAGGACATTTAAAATTTTGAAAGCCAAGAATACTGAAATAGCATTTCAGGAGTATAAAGATCTAAATAAGAAATGTAAAAAAGAAATCAAGCTGGCAAAGTTATCTACAGAGAAACAAATCGCCGATGACATTAAAATAAAACCCAATTTTTTTTATAAATACATCAATGCCAAAAAGAAAAAAAATAGATGGTATCGGCCCCTTAAAAGATGACAATAACAAGATATTCACAGAGCAAAAAGAAAAGGCAGAGATATTTGTAACGGGTCAGGGAGGCGAAACCTCTGAGCTTTATTATACAAGGAGGCTTTCCTTGTAAAGGAGCGGGTGGCGCCCGGGGAGACGGACAGGAAGTCACGGCAAGTGACAGGGACAGTCTTTGGACAGACGGGAAAGAGGTCACGGCAAGTGACCGGGGCAGTCTCTGGATAGACAGGCAGGTAGTCACGGCAAGTGACCGGGGCAGTCTCTGGATAGACAGGCAGGTAGTCACGGCAAGTGACCGGGGCAGTCTCTGGATAGACAGGCAGGTAGTCACGGCAAGTGACCGGGGCAGTCTCTGGATAGACGGGCAGGTAGTCATGGCAAGTGACCGGGGCAGTCTCTGGATAGACAGGCAGGTAGTCACGGCAAGTGACCGGGGCAGTCTCTGGATGGACAGGTATATACGACCTGAGGTGGTGGAGCCTCCCGGTAGGCTAGCAGGCAGATGACAGATGAACGCCCCCAAGTGAGCAGGCGAGAGTCTCTGGAATAGACGATGGTCACCGTATGTGACGTCCGAACCTCCGGGTTGGTCTGCAGGCAGATGGCAGATGAACGCCCCCAAGTGAGCAGGCGAGAGTCTCTGGAATAGACGATGGTCACCGCATGTGATGTCCGAACCTCCGGGTAGGTCTGCAGGCAGATGGCAGATGAGCGCCCCCAAGTGAGCAGGCGAGATTCTCTGGAATAGCCGATGGTCACCACCGGTGACGGCCGAACCTCCAGGTAGGCTTGCGGACAGGTAGCAGACAGCAAACTGGCAGGAGACAGGCAGGTAACTGGTAACGGAACCTGAGGGCTGAAGCAGAGTAAACAGTGCAACAACATTGCTCGGGCACCTCCATTAAGGAGGGAGTACTTTATATAGGGTGGAGTCCTCCGGCATTGGCCGGGGACCTTTTTGAAAGATGCGCGCGGCACCTTTAAGAGCGGGGGAGCGCGCGGGCGCGCGCCCTAAGTCCAGCAGCAGGGAAGTAGTGCGCGACCCCAGCAGGGCGGAAGGAGGACGCCGAGCGTGGGTAAGGGGGGGCGACGTCCCTGCCTGGCAGAGGACGCTGGCGCAGGGGAACAGCGTCCCTGCCTGGCAGAGGGCAGGGACGCCGGTGCTACAGTACCCCCCCCTTTAGGCCCCCCCTTTTTTAGGCCAGAAAGAAATTTAGCTAGGATGAGAGGGGCATGGATGTTCTCCCGAGGCTCCCACGTTCTCTCCTCAGGACCAAACCCCTTCCAATCCACCAGAAAATAGGTCTTTCTTCCTACCCTTTTGGTGGCCAAAATGTTCTCTACCTCAAATTCGTTCTCTGCAGACAGTGGAGCAGGAGGTGTACCTGTAGACTTGACAAAAGAGTTAAGTACCACCGGTTTGAGGAGAGATACATGGAAGGAGTTAGGAATCCGCAAATTGGCCGGGAGTTTCAATTTATAGGACACTGGGTTGATCTGACTGATGATCTCCAGAGGACCGATGAACCGAGGACCTAACTTGTAGGAAGGAATCTTGAGCCGAACATACTTGGACGAGAGCCAGACCTTATCCCCAGGACGGAATTGAGGGGGATCCAGACGTCTCTTGTCAGCATGTCTCTTCATGCGCTCGGATGACAGAATGAGTGCGGACCGGGTACTCTCCCAAATGGAGGAGAATTCGTTAACCAGGGTGTAATGTATGTGATACAGTTCATATAGCGTCTTGTGCTTGGGTGCGATGAAAATACTTGAGACACAGGTTGGAAAAGAAAGTCTTGTATTGCTTCATACAAATTGGCAAAAATAAACACACAGGTTGCAAACACAGAAGCAGGAGACACAGCAGGCCAAAGTAATCTAAGTTCATCAATAACTCTCCACAACAGATTCAGATCTTCTTCTATGTTACCGCAAGTCCATGCAACCGTGAGGCTTTCAAGAGCAGAGTTCAGAGTCCACAAGAGCTCCAGAGTTTCTCAGTAGAAATGGCTGGAGTACAAAGTCCAAGGCTTCAGGAGTCAGAACACAGGTTCACTGCAGGCCAGATTCTGAAGCACTGATTGCTCAGGTGTGGCTGTTTAAGAAGCAAACGGAGAGAATCAGGGCGGGAACATGCAAGCTGGAAAACTCCATTTTAACTGAGGGCAAGATAGCTGCAGCAAAACAGAAAGCAAAATGGCCGACGAACAAACTGAGTTTCAGAAACAGATATACAGAACCTTACATTACTCCCCCCTTAGGGGCAACCTCCGGATGACCTCAGACCAGGCTTGTGTGGGTACCTCTGATGAAACTGACGGAGCAAGCGAGGAGCATTAACGTTATTGACTGGCTCCCATGAGTTGTCCTCCACTGGGTAGCCCTGCCATTTGATCAGATATTGTAACTGATTTCTATACAACCTGGAATCTAAAATCCTTTCCACCACAAATTCTTCCTGACCATCGACTAGCACTGGGTCAGGGCAAGGAGAGGAACGTCCAGGAAACGTATTGGGTGTCGCAGCCTTTAGTAGGGATACATGAAAGACAGGGTGGATTCTCATAGTTCTGGGCAATTGAAGACGACAAGCAACGGCACTTATAATCTTACTGATTTTATAGGGTCCAATGTACTTATGTCCCAACTTAGATGATGGAATCCTTAACTTAAGATTTCTGGTTGACAGCCAGACCAGGTCTCCTACCTTAAAAACTGGTGCAGGTTTACGAAATTTATCTGCTGCCTTCTTGTACCTTTCCTGAGCCGATTCCAGATTCTCCTTTAGAAGATCCATATTCTTCTGTAAAGTCGTGACTCTTTCAGCCACTGCTGGCAAAGGCGTCTCTATGGGAAATCGTGGTAGAATATTAGGATGATAACCTAAATTAGAGAAAAAAGGAGACTGTTTAGTGGAGGCACTCTGAGAGTTGTTGTAAGAGAACTCAGCCAATGGAAGTAGATCCACCCAATCATCCTGTAGGTGGCAGATAAAACAGCGGAGATACTGCTCCAGGGTTTGATTGGTTCGTTCGGTTTGTCCATTAGTCTGGGGATGAAAAGCAGAAGAAAGGTTTACTTTAATGTCCAATGCTGCACAGAAATTTTGCCAAAACCTAGAAGTGAATTGCACCCCTCGATCCGAAATAACCTCATCCGGTACTCCATGTAAACGAAACACATCTTTAATCATCAAATCTGATGTCTGTTTTGCAGTGGGTAAGCCGACACAAGGGATAAAATGAGCTGCCTTTGTTAAACGATCAACCACCACTAGAATAGTGTTCTTCCCTTGAGAGGTTGGTAATTCGACAATGAAGTCCATAGAAATGGATCCCCACGGGCGGGACGGGGTGGGAAGAGGCTGTAACAGACCAGTTGGTGAAGAGCGAGGTGTTTTGCATCTTGCACAAACCTCACACGAAGTGACATAATCCAAAACATCCTTCCTACAAGTGGGCCACCAAAAGAAACGAGAAAGAAATTCCTGTGTCTTTAGAATTCCTCTATGCCCGGCTATTTTGGAATCATGAATGAGTTGCAATACTCTCAATCTGACTGTTTCAGGTATATACAGACGTTGTCCCAGAATCCACACACCATTCTTAAAGACAAGACTTACGTCCCTTGGGGGTTGAGCCAAAAAAGAATCCGCATGGTATGCTTCCTTGATGTCTTTAATTAGATCTTGATGATGAATCACTCCTAGGAATCTAGAGTCAGGAAGAATAGTCTTAGGAGGAGTAATTGGACGTGTCTCTGCTGAGTAAATCCTAGAGAGTGCATCAGCCTTTCCATTGCGCGATCCTGGTCTATAAGAAATAATAAAATTAAATTGATTTAAGAAAAGATTCCAGCGAGCCTGGCGAGGAGTCAGGCACTTAGCCGACCTGATAAACTCAAGATTACGATGATCTGTCAGAACGACTATTTGCTGTGCAGCTCCTTGCAGAAGATGTCTCCATTCTTTGAAGGCGGCAATAATGGCCAACAACTCTCTATTGCCCACATCGTAGTTCTTCTCAGCCGAAGACAACTGCTGGGAAAAGAAGGCACAGGGATGCAAGACATTCTTCTCACCTGTTCTCTGAGAGAGTATAGCTCCCACGGCACAGTCTGAAGCATCCACCTCTATTATGAAGGCAAGCTCTGGGTTGGGATGTACTAGAATAGGTGCAGTGGTAAATTTATCTTTTAGACGGGAAAATGCTTCCTGGGCTTGGGGAGTCCAGGAGAACTTAGACTCTTTCCGGGTAAGTTGGGTGATAGGTGACACTACCTCAGAGAAATTTCTAATGAAACGTCTATAGAAGTTTGCAAACCCGATGAAGCGCTGTACCTCCTTCACATTTCTAGGACTTGGCCAATCATTGATGGCTTGGGTTTTACTTCCATCCATACTAATTCCTTGTGTAGACAGTACATACCCCAGAAATTGAATTTCGGTCTTATGGAATTCACACTTTTCAAGCTTGATGTAAAGATGATTTTGTCTTAGACGTTCCAAGACCATTCTCACATGTCCATGATGTTCCTCTGTGGAGTTAGAAAAATTAAAATATCATCCAAATAAATTACCACGAATGTATCTAGGAGATCCCTGAAGATGTCATTCACCAAGTGTTGGAAAGTGGCTGGGGCGGTACTCAGACCAAAAGGCATAACCAGATATTCAAAGTGTCCATAGCGTGACCTGAATGCAGTCTTCCATTCATCCCCAGGTCTAATACGGACTAAGTTATAGGCCCCACGAAGATCTAGTTTAGAAAAAATTTTAGCATGTCGCACTCTCTCCAATAACTCAGGGATTAAAGGCAATGGATAACGGTTTCTAATAGTAACCTTATTAAGTTCCCTATAGTCTACGCATGGTCTCAGGGATCCATCTTTCTTCTTTACAAAGAATATGGGTGCCCCTGCAGGAGAGGAAGAGGGGCGTATGAAGCCCTTGGCTAGATTTTCGTCTATGTACTCTTTTAAAGCCTTCAGCTCGGGCCCCGCCAGGGGGTAGATCTTACCAAAAGGTATCTCTGCTCCAGGCAATAATTCAATTGGACAATCATATGGACGGTGAGGAGGAAGCTGGTCAGCGTTCTTCTTGTCACATAAATCCACATAGTCCTGGTATACAGCTGGTAATTCAGGGACTGACATGGTTCCTTTAGGAACAGAGCAAGCTGAAATTTTTTGACTCATCTGTTTCTCTGGGAAGTGTAATTCCTTGGTCTCCCAGTTAATGGTAGGATTCTGAGCCTGCAGCCATGGTAGCCCTAGAATAATGGGAAAGTGAGGAGAAGAGATAAGCATAAAGGACAGTTTCTCTTGATGATCTTTACCCATAAGAACCTTTAAAGGCTCTGTTTCCTGATCCACTGGTCCTGAGGTCAGCAGGGAGCCATCCACAGTTTCCATCTGTACGGGAGCAGCCTTCTTCACTGAACGTATTCCCTGTTTTAGAGCAAAGGAGACATCCATAAAATTTCCACTTGCACCTGAGTCGATCATGGCAGAGCTAGACACCCAGGCTGAGTCAACCCAGAGTTTGATGGAAAGAAAACAGTGAGAATTGTTTTTCTTACAACTCAGCTGGGACACCGCTGAGGAAACTTGAAAGATGGCAGCATTTACACAGTCAACGTCCTCAGAGGTAACGGAGTTTAAGTCCGAGAAATCAAGATCTGTTGCGGCAGCTATCTCTGGAGCCTGAGGCTCGGACCTGACAGATCCCCTCTCGCAACACTCACAATGAATGAGTGCTGCAGTAGTCTTGCGAGAACGGCTGGGACAGTTAATAATAAAGTGCCCTGACTTACCACAGTAAAAACATAGATTCTCCTTAAAACGATGTTCCTTGCGTGCATCACTAACCCGTCGTAGTAAAGAGTCTACCTGCATGGGTTCAGGTTCAGGTTCCCGTGTAATCCTATTCAAAGGTTCCTTAGCTGGAGAGGAAGGTAGGAAAAGGTTAGTACGATTGCTTTCGAACCATCTCTCTTGCCTGCGTTCAGTTAAACGAGTATCAATACGAATGCAGTAGTTAATAAAGTCACCTAGCGCAGTGGGAGGGTCGGCACGAGCAAGTTCATCCTTAATTAGTGGGGATAACCCCTTTCGAAAAATAGATTTTTTGGCGGAATTGTCCCAGGTGGTATCAAGGGCCCATCTCCTGAAATCCAAGGCATATTCAGCTACTGAGTGCTTACCTTGGCGCAAAGCTAACATGGCTGATTCAGCTGTTGCACCTCGATTGGGGTCATCAAACACCTGCCCCATGGCTGAAATAAAGTCATCAAGGTGATTCAAACAATCATCCTCAGTCTCAATCAGAGGGTTTGCCCATATCAAAGCCTTGTTGGTAAGCAACATAATTATAGTAAGCACCTTAGATCGTTCAGTAGGAAATTGTGAAGCATGTGCAGAAAAAAAAAGATTACATTGATTAACAAATCCCCTGAATTTTTCACGTTCACCACCAAAACGAAAAGGGGGCAACTTGGGAATCCCAGCACTTGGGGCTACGGCAGGAGCCTGGACTCGCCCCTCTAGAACCTCAATCCTGGCTCGCAAATCCTGAGTAGTTTGTCCAACCACTTGCAAATTGTGATTATTTAGGTCCTGAAGATTTGTAAGACGGGTCTTTATATTCTGCAAATCTGCAAGGATATTATCAGTCACTCCACAAAGTTCCTTTATGCGGGCCTCCATTTTCCAGATCTTTTAAGACAGGATACTGGAAGAAGAGGAGAGAAAAAAAAAAACAATAGTGTTCACCTGTGGCAACACTGAAGAAAGAAAAAACTTTAAGGGAACTGCTCACCTGGAATGGTTGTGAGAAGTCACAACCACCATCATCACAGAAAGCTTTCAACCAGACATCTGATATCCAGAGTTTCAGCAGACAAAAGAGAAGAGAAAAAAAAAAACAATAGTGTTTACCTGTGATAACTCTGCAGAAAAAAAACTTAAGGGAATTGCTCACCTGGAATGGTTGTGAGAAGTCACAACCACTGTTATCACAGAAAGTACAACCGGACATCCGATATCCACAGTACAGCAGACAAGCCTTTCCAGACCCAGCAGACACTAACGTTTGGCTTCAGAATCTTGTAATGTATGTGATACAGTTCATATAGCGTCTTGTGCTTGGGTGCGATGAAAATACTTGAGACACAGGTTGGAAAAGAAAGTCTTGTATTGCTTCATACAAATTGGCAAAAATAAACACACAGGTTGCAAACACAGAAGCAGGAGACACAGCAGGCCAAAGTAATCTAAGTTCATCAATAACTCTCCACAACAGATTCAGATCTTCTTCTATGTTACCGCAAGTCCATGCAACCGTGAGGCTTTCAAGAGCAGAGTTCAGAGTCCACAAGAGCTCCAGAGTTTCTCAGTAGAAATGGCTGGAGTACAAAGTCCAAGGCTTCAGAGTCAGAACACAGGTTCACTGCAGGCCAGATTCTGAAGCACTGATTGCTCAGGTGTGGCTGTTTAAGAAGCAAACGGAGAGAATCAGGGCGGGAACATGCAAGCTGGAAAACTCCATTTTAACTGAGGGCAAGATAGCTGCAGCAAAACAGAAAGCAAAATGGCCGACGAACAAACTGAGTTTCAGAAACAGATATACAGAACCTTACACAGGGATTCCGCAGCTGGATTGTCCACAGAGATGGAAATAGGTACAGGGATCCGAGGATGTTGACCGAAGACTACAAGAAACGGAGATTTGGAGGAAGATTCGCTCTCGTGATTGTTGTACGAAAATTCGGCCCAAGGCAGGAGATCCACCCAGTCAGAATGGTGGGCATTAACGAAGTGCCGGAGGTAACTGGTCAGAATCTGATTGATTCGCTCGACTTGACCATTGGACTGTGGGTGGTAAGCGGAGGAGAAATCCAGGGTGACGTCTAGCAACTTACATGTGGCTCTCCAGAAACGTGAGGTGAACTGTACCCCACGATCCGACACAATGTGACGAGGCAGACCATGAAGACGGAAGATGTGGCGGATAAAGTCTTTAGCCAACTCGGGTGCAGACGGAAGCCCTGGCAGGGGAATGAAGTGAGCCATCTTGGAAAATCGGTCAACGACCACCCAAATGACCGTACAACCAGCAGAGACGGGAAGATCCGTTATGAAGTCCATGGCTATATGCTGCCAGGGGGCAGCGGGTACAGGAAGCGGGAGAAGACGGCCGGCAGGCAGGTGTCTCGGAACTTTGTTGCGGGCACAGGAGGCACAGGCAGAAACAAAGTCTATTACATCCTTGTGCAGGGTAGGCCACCAGTAATGCCGGGTAATGAGCTGGAGGGTCTTTTTCTGACCAGCGTGGCCAGCTAGTTTAGACGAATGACCCCAGTGGAGGATCCTCTCCCGATCAGGCACCGATACGAACGTCTTACCAGGAGGGAGATGATTTAGACTCACGGGAGCCACCTGCATCACTCTGGCGGGATCGATGATATGTTTAGGTTCCTCCTCGAGATCCGACACCAGGAAAGACCGGGACAAGGCATCCGCCTTGATGTTCTTGTCGGCCGGGCGAAAGTGTAAAAGAAAGTCGAAGCGGGCAAAAAACAAGGACCACCGGGCTTGGCGAGGGTTAAGTCTCTGGGCATGCTGGAGGTAAGCCAGATTCTTGTGGTCAGTGTAAATGATTACCGGATGAAGAGCCCCCTCGAGTAGGTAACGCCACTCCTCCAATGCCAGCTTGATGGCCAATAACTCTCGGTCTCCTATGGAATAATTGCGCTCAGAAGAGGAGAAGAGTTTTGAGAAGAAGCCGCAAGATACCATCCTCCCGGAAGAAGACTTTTGAGTCAGTACCGCTCCAGCTCCAGAAGAGGAAGCGTCCACCTCCAGGAAGAACTGCTTGTTGCCGTCCGGGCGATGCAGCACTGGAGCGGAAGAGAAGGCCTGTTTTAAGGAAAGAAAGGCCTCCTCTGCTTCGGGCGTCCACTGTTTGGGGTTAGCATTCTTGCGGGTGAGCGCGGAGATTGGAGCAGTCCGGGAAGAGAAGTGCAGTATGAAGAGGCGGTAATAATTGGCGAATCCCAGGAACCGCTGGATGGCCTTCAATCCCTCCGGTCGGGGCCATTTCTCGATGGCAGATAGTTTCTCCGGATCCATTCTTAGGCCAGTCTGAGAAATGATGTAACCCAAAAACGGAAGCGAGGTCTGCTCAAAGAGACACTTCTCATATTTGGCGAAAAGGTGATTCTGCCTAAGCCTGAGCAGAACCTGACGAACATCCCTCCGGTGAGACTGGAGATCCGGAGAGAAGACCAAGATGTCGTCTAGGTACACCACAACGCAGGAGTAGAGCAGGTCCCGGAAGATGTCATTGACCAACTCCTGAAAGACTGCAGGAGCATTACAGAGACCAAAGGGCATCACCAAATACTCATAGTGGCCGTCCCGGGTGTTGAATGCCGTCTTCCATTCATCTCCCCGACAGATACGGACTAGGTTATATGCTCCACGAAGATCCAGTTTGGTGAAGATTCTAGCCCCCCTCAGACGATCAAACAATTCGGGAATGAGCGGAAGAGGGTACTTATTCTTCACCGTGATCAGGTTTAGGCCTCTGTAGTCAATACAGGGACGGAGAGAGCCGTCTTTCTTTTTTACGAAGAAGAAACCTGCTCCCGCTGGGGAGGTAGATTTCCGGATGAATCCCTTGGCCAAATTCTCCTCGATATATTCGGACATCGACCTGGTCTCAGCAGCAGACAATGGTAAATACGCCCACGGGGAGGCGTAGTACCGGGTAGCAGGTCGATCGGGCAATCATAAGGTCTGTGAGGGGGTAATGTCTCTGCCTCCTTTTTATTAAAGACATCAGCGAACGACCAATATGGAATCGGGAGCCCTGGTAGATTAGTTGGTGTAGGAGAAGGACGGACGGGATGAACAGGAACCAAACACGTTTTATGACAGTCCTGTCCCCAGCGAAGGATCTCTCCAGTCTGCCAATTGAGCACGGGTGCATGCTTTTGGAGCCAAGGTAGACCTAATAAGAAAGCATGAGAGAGTCCAGGCAGGACATGAAACGAGATGCTCTCAGAATGCAACATTCCCACCTGCAGGGTTATGGCTTCAGTGATAAGTTGGATGGGACGTGGTAGGAGACCCCCGTCCACAGCAGCAACAGATACTGGTTCAACCAGATGTTTGGTAGGAATGCGATATTTCTCTACTAGAGCCTGTGAAACAAGATTCCCGGCTGCTCCAGAATCAAGTTGGGCTTGTTCGAAATGACGGTTCTCACCGAGGAGAATTGAGACTGACAGCAGCAGAGATGAAGAGGATTTATTCTTGTCTAGGTTGACCTCTCTGAGCGAACCTAGACACAGGCGTTTCCCGACCTCTCCGGACAGGTACGGATCCGGTGCTCCTTACTACCACAGTAGAAGCAACTCCCCTCGGCACGGCGTAAGTCCTGACGGGCTTTGACCATCTTGGTCTGGTCGACCTGCATAGGCTCAGAAGTGTGTACCTGGGGAGAAGCGGAAGGAGTTACAGGTCTCTGAAAAGAAGGAGCTAGACGAGGAAACCTTCTCTCACGGGTGACCTCTTTGGCGCGTTCCTGGAACCGTAGATCAATTCGATTAGCCAGAGTTATTAGGTCATCGAGAGAGGTTGGAATGTCTCGACCGGCAAGTTCATTTTAATACGGCCGGACAGACCCTCCCAGAAGACAGATATCAGAGCATCATTATCCCAGGCCAGCTCCGAGGCAAGGGTACGGAACCGTATGGCATATTGCCCCATGGTGAGACTTCCCTGACGGAGACGCAACAGAGATGATGCAGAGGAGGTCTTCCGTCCGGGTTCGTCGAATACCTTCCGGAAGGCCGAGAGAAAAGCAGGCAAGTCAGACACCAGAGGATCTTCTCTCTCCCAGAGAGGATTAAGCCAGGCCAGAGCCTCTCCGGTGAGATGGGACATAATGAAGGCAATTTTGACCCGGTCGGAGTTAAACTGGTGAGCCAGGAGTTCGAAATGCAGGGTACACTGGTTAATGAAACCCCGAGCCAGAGTAGGATCGCCTCCAAACCGTGGAGGAGCAGAAAGTCGAGGTCCAGGAATGGAAACCACGGAATTGGTAAGCAACGGGACTGCCGGATTGCGAGTCATGGCGCCAGTGTCATGTGTGCATTGCCACGAAGATCGTCGCGGTTGCACATTTTGACTTCTCACAGCTGAGTTGCTGTTTCTTTGTGTTTGGCAGCTAGGGAGTTAATTCTGTCTGTGCTCGGTGCTGGGACTGGGTGCAGTTTCTCCCGGCTGCAATTGATTATTTGTTGATTGGTTTCCTTTAAATTCCTGGTTGTCTGCTTTGGGAGTTGCCAGTGAAATCCTTCATTCAGTCCACAGATAGGAATGAATCTGTATTGACTTAAGTTGAGAGCTCCTTAGTTGTTTTAAGCTCAACTTGCTTAGAGTTTATTTCCCAGACCATTTATGTTCCTTCGGTGTTTGAGTGTGTATGCAAGTGAGTGCTATCCTGTCTGTCTTATATGTCTTATCTGTGTATTTAGCTGAGATCTGCCCATATCCCTTTGGTGGTAATCAGGATCCTTCTTAGGACTGATTACAGGGTTCAGGGTCTGATAGGAGACAGGGTTAGGCTGGAGACTTGGACCTCTGAACCATTATCAGTACCTCCAAGGTAAGGGATTAGTTAGGACCCCAGTGTAGGGTCAGGTTAGACCCCGGTCCTCCTCTTTCCTGTTACAGCTCATCAAGTCCTCAAGATTAACCCTGAGTTAAACAGAAATCGTTTCTGCACATCTAGTCCTCAAGATTTACCCTAAGTTCTGCAGATATCGTGTCAGGTAAATCTATTTTATACTTACATTCTGATGTTGCTAAACTATATGTTGTATAGAGTGTGGTTCCTGTATAAATAGTTTACTGACATTGTATTCATATCATTAGACAGCGTGACATTTTCACTGGCCCTAAATATTATCTCTAGTTACCATGGATCCAGTAGCCCAGCTGGCTCTGCAGTTGCAGGGATTATCCATGGAGCTGACGGACATTAAGTCCAAAGTTTTGTCTCCCCTGGAGCAAACCAGAGTTGAACCTAAAGTAGCTCTCCCAGATAGGTTCACTGGTGGGCGAGACAAATTTTTTACCTTCCGGGAGGCATGTAAATTGTATTTTCGGCTTCGGCCGCGATCATCAGGGAGTGATGAGCAGAGAGGGGAATTGTTATCTCACTTCTTCAAGGGGACCCTCAATCCTGGGCATTTTCCCTTCCTCCGGGATCCCCGGCTCTACAGTCTGTAGATCAATTTTTTACTGCCCTGGGATTGGTATATGATGACCCAGATCGGGTCTCTCTTGCTGAGACCAAATTACGTAAGATACAGCAGGGAGATCGTCCGGCGGAGGAATTTGCTTCTGAGTTTCGTAGATGGGCCACGGATACTCAGTGGAATGACCCAGCTCTTAGGAGCCAGTTTTGTCATGGGCTTTCTGACAAATTAAAAGACGTTTTGGCTCAGTATGAGTCTCCTCCTTCTCTGGAGGCTGCTATGGCCCTAGCTATCCGTACTGATAGACGGCTTCGGGAGAGGGGTAAGGTAACTCCATTCCCTGTTGTTACTCCACCTACTACTAAAGTCCCTTATGTTGAGGTTCCCCTTGTCTGTTCGGATGAACCTATGCAGTTGGGAGGGACATCTTTTCGTAGTAGGGGATTGGCGGCACGCCGCAGGACTAGAAGGTGTTTTTTTTGCGGGAAAGAGGGACATTTTGTTGGAGAATGTCCATCCCGTGTCTTGTTAAGTAAAAAGTCGCCGGAAAACTGCTAATCCCAGGTTGTGTGGTGGACGACAACCTGGGAGTATGTATTTCATCCGCCGGTTCTTCTCAGTTCCTTGTACCAGTGGAGGTGGTGGTTGGTACTAGAGTGAAGAGATTGTCTGTTCTTCTGGATAGTGGTTCCGGGGCTAATCTGGTTGACGCTCAGTTTGCTCAGGCTCAAGGTATGCATCTGAGTGTATTGGTCAAACCGATCCCTATTTTCTCCATTGACGCCAGGCCTCTCGGCCAAGGTAGCTTTGTTCATGAGGTTCATAACATTGACCTTCGGGTAGGGGCAATACATAGGGAACAATTATCTTGTTATGTGTTGGAGGGTCTACCTACTCCCATTGTGTTGGGACTTCCTTGGCTGGTTAAACATAACCCTGTGATTAATTGGCAGTCCAGAGAGATAAGCCAATGGGGAGAGTTTTGCAAAAGCAACTGCATGAGCACAGTCATCAGTGCGGTCGTGCCTAGTACATTGCCTCCTTTTTTGGAGGATTTTGGGGATGTTTTCTCTGAGGAGGGGTGTCGGGAGTTGCCTCCTCATCGCGTGTATGACTGCTCTATTAATCTACTTCCTGATGCTAAGTTGCCTAAAGCTAGGTTGTATAATCTTTCTGGTCCTGAAAGGCAGGCTATGAAAGATTATATTTCTGAAAGTCTGGCCAAAGGGCATATTAGACCTTCATCTTCCCCTGTGGCCGCGGGGTTCTTCTTTGTGAAGAAAAAAGATGGAGGCCTACGCCCTTGCTTGGATTTCCGCGAACTTAATCGGATTACTGTTCGAGATCCATATCCACTCCCTCTTATTCCTGATCTCTTCAATCAAATTGTTGGCGCCAAATGGTTCTCTAAATTGGATCTCAGGGGGGCGTATAATCTGATTAGGATAAAAGAGGGGGATGAGTGGAAAACGGCGTTTAACACGCCGGAGGGACATTATGAAAACCTGGTCATGCCTTTTGGTCTGACTACTGCACCAGCAGTATTCCAACATTTTGTTAATGACATTTTTCGTCACCTTGTGGGGCTGTTTGTGGTTGTATATTTGGATGACATTTTAATTTACTCGCCAGATCTTGTGTCTCACCAGGAGCATGTGAGACAGGTGTTGCAGATCTTGCGAGACAATAAACTATACGCCAAACTGGAGAAGTGTGTTTTTGCCGTACAGGAACTTCAGTTTTTGGGTTTTTTGGTGTCAGCCTCCGGTTTCCGTATGGACCCTGAAAAGGTGAGAGCAGTGCTTGAATGGGATCAGCCAGGGGATCTTAAGGCTCTGCAGCGTTTTTTGGGGTTTGCTAATTACTACCGGAAATTTATTTGTAATTTCTCGTCTGTCGTCAAACCTCTCACTGACATGACGAGAAAAGGGACGGATTTTTCTAGGTGGTCGGACAAGGCTTGCCAAGCCTTTTCCTCTTTGAAGAGATGTTTTGCTTCGGCACCCGTTCTCATCCAACCAGATGTATCTCAGCCTTTCATTGTTGAGGTGGACGCGTCTGACGTAGGGGTGGGTGCTATATTGTCCCAGGGTCCGTCCCCTGGTAAATGGCATCCGTGCGCTTTCTTTTCTAAGAAATTGTCGTCCGCCGAAAGGAATTATGATATCGGCAATAGGGAACTTTTGGCCATTAAATTGGCTTTTGAAGAATGGCGTCACTTTTTGGAGGGGGCAGTCCACCCGGTCACCGTTATTACTGATCACAAGAACCTGCTGTATTTAGAATCCGCTAAGCGTCTGAATTCCAGACAAGCTCGATGGTCGTTGTTTTTTACCAGGTTTAATTTTGTCGTCACTTATCGCCCGGGGTCTAAGAATGTAAAGGCTGATGCCTTGTCTCGCAGTTTCCCAGGGGCCGGGAAAACGGATGACCCGATTCCTATCCTTCAGGAGGGGGTGGTAGTGTCGGCTGTATGTTCTGAGCTTGAGGAGGAGGTGTTAGAGGCTCAGGGGGACGCCCCTGCAGGACCTCCAGGGAGACTGTTTGTCCCGAATCAGTTGAGACAAAAGGTTATTGAGGCACATCATAATTCTGCTTTAGCAGGACATCCAGGGAGTAAGGCTACTTTAGATCTCCTTTCTCGCCGATTTTGGTGGCCTAACGCTAATAAAGATGTTATAACTTTTGTCGCGTCCTGTGGGGTTTGTGCTCGCTCTAAAACCCCTCATACCCGTCCGTCTGGGACCCTTTTACCCTTGAAACTTCCGGAGCGTCCATGGACTCATTTATCTATGGACTTCATTACGGACCTTCCTCCGTCGTCAGGGAATACTGTCATACTGGTGGTTGTTGACAGGTTCAGTAAGATGGCACATTTCGTTGCTCTTCCTGCACTCCCTAATGCTAAAACTCTGGCGCAGGTGTTCATTAGGGAGATCGTGAGACTTCATGGGTTGCCTTCTGATGTGGTGTCAGATAGGGGGTCTCAGTTTGTGTCCAAATTTTGGAGGGCATTTTGTTTACGTCGGGGATGCAATTGTCGTTTTCCTCGGCTTTTCATCCGCAGACCAATGGTCAGACAGAGCGTCTGAATCAGAGTTTAGAGACATATCTCCGGTGTTTTGTCTCGGAGAACCAGGAGGACTGGTCTTCTTTCTTGCCTCTGGCAGAGTTCGCTCTTAACAACAGGCGGAGCGAATCCACTGGTAAGTCCCCGTTTTTTGGGGCATATGGTTTTCATCCTCAGTTTTGTACTTTCAATGGGGGGGGTCCTTCTGGGGTTCCTGAGGAGGAGCGTTTCTCGTCGTCACTTGCTTCTGTGTGGAGAGGTGTATTGAATAATCTGAGTGCGATGGGGAACCGTTACAAACGTATGGCTGATAGGAGGAGAGTTTCTGGTCCAGATCTGAATGTGAACGATCTGGTATGGTTGTCTACCAGGAATATAAAACTTAAAGTGCCCTCCTGGAAACTGGGTCCCAGATTCATCGGGCCGTACAGGATCAGTTCCATAATTAATCCTGTGGCATTTCGTCTGGAACTCCCTCCTACGTTTAAAATTCATAATGTGTTCCACAAGTCTTTACTTAAAAGATATGTGGCACCAGTCATATCGTCACCTCTACCTCCTCCTCCAGTGTTGGTCAATGGCAACTTGGAATTTCAAGTATCAAAAATCATTGACTCACGTCTGAATCGCCGGTCCCTTCAGTACTTGGTGCATTGGAAGGGGTATGGTCCGGAGGAGAGGACGTGGGTCCCTGCGTCTGATGTTAACGCAGATCGTTTGGTTCGGACCTTCCACAGAACTCACCCGGGCAGGCCTGGCCCTGAGGGTCCGGAGGCCCCTCGTAGAAGGGGGGGTACTGTCATGTGTGCATTGCCACGAAGATCGTCGCGGTTGCACATTTTGACTTCTCACAGCTGAGTTGCTGTTTCTTTGTGTTTGGCAGCTAGGGAGTTAATTCTGTCTGTGCTCGGTGCTGGGACTGGGTGCAGTTTCTCCCGGCTGCAATTGATTATTTGTTGATTGGTTTCCTTTAAATTCCTGGTTGTCTGCTTTGGGAGTTGCCAGTGAAATCCTTCATTCAGTCCACAGATAGGAATGAATCTGTATTGACTTAAGTTGAGAGCTCCTTAGTTGTTTTAAGCTCAACTTGCTTAGAGTTTATTTCCCAGACCATTTATGTTCCTTCGGTGTTTGAGTGTGTATGCAAGTGAGTGCTATCCTGTCTGTCTTATATGTCTTATCTGTGTATTTAGCTGAGATCTGCCCATATCCCTTTGGTGGTAATCAGGATCCTTCTTAGGACTGATTACAGGGTTCAGGGTCTGATAGGAGACAGGGTTAGGCTGGAGACTTGGACCTCTGAACCATTATCAGTACCTCCAAGGTAAGGGATTAGTTAGGACCCCAGTGTAGGGTCAGGTTAGACCCCGGTCCTCCTCTTTCCTGTTACAGCTCATCAAGTCCTCAAGATTAACCCTGAGTTAAACAGAAATCGTTTCTGCACATCTAGTCCTCAAGATTTACCCTAAGTTCTGCAGATATCGTGTCAGGTAAATCTATTTTATACTTACATTCTGATGTTGCTAAACTATATGTTGTATAGAGTGTGGTTCCTGTATAAATAGTTTACTGACATTGTATTCATATCATTAGACAGCGTGACAGCCAGTGGTGGTTGCTGGTGAAGTAGTCAGGGTGTCCAGGCGGGAATTAACATTCCGCAAATGACCCAGGATGGACTCCTGTTGAGACCTCTGACGAGACAGTTCATGACACAGGTCAGAGAGCGAAGGGGTTTGGGTGCCACCGGGTTCCATGGCCCGAGCAAACTGTAACTGGTCAGGGAGGCGGAACCACTGAGCTTTATTATACAAGGAGGCTTTCCTTGTAAAGGAGCGGGTGGCGCCCGGGGAGACGGACAGGAAGTCACGGCAAGTGACAGGGACAGTCTTTGGACAGACGGGAAAGAGGTCACGGCAAGTGACCGGGGCAGTCTCTGGATAGACAGGCAGGTAGTCACGGCAAGTGACCGGGGCAGTCTCTGGATAGACAGGCAGGTAGTCACGGCAAGTGACCGGGGCAGTCTCTGGATAGACAGGCAGGTAGTCACGGCAAGTGACCGGGGCAGTCTCTGGATAGACGGGCAGGTAGTCACGGCAAGTGACCGGGGCAGTCTCTGGATAGACAGGCAGGTAGTCACGGCAAGTGACCGGGGCAGTCTCTGGATGGACAGGTATATACGACCTGAGGTGGTGGAGCCTCCCGGTAGGCTAGCAGGCAGATGACAGATGAACGCCCCCAAGTGAGCAGGCGAGAGTCTCTGGAATAGACGATGGTCACCGCATGTGACGTCCGAACCTCCGGGTTGGTCTGCAGGCAGATGGCAGATGAACGCCCCCAAGTGAGCAGGCGAGAGTCTCTGGAATAGACGATGGTCACCGCATGTGACGTCCGAACCTCCGGGTAGGTCTGCAGGCAGATGGCAGATGAGCGCCCCCAAGTGAGCAGGCGAGATTCTCTGGAATAGCCGATGGTCACCACCGGTGACGGCCGAACCTCCAGGTAGGCTTGCGGACAGGTAGCAGACAGCAAACTGGCAGGAGACAGGCAGGTAACTGGTAACGGAACCTGAGGGCTGAAGCAGAGTAAACAGTGCAACAACATTGCTCGGGCACCTCCATTAAGGAGGGAGTACTTTATATAGGGTGGAGTCCTCCGGCATTGGCCGGGGACCTTTTTGAAAGATGCGCGCGGCCCCTTAAAGAGCGGGGGAGCGCGCGGGCACGCGCCCTAAGTCCGGCAGCAGGGAAGGAGCGCGCGACCCCAGCAGGGCGGAAGGAGGACGCCGAGCGTGGGTAAGGGGGGCGACGTCCCTGCCTGGCAGAGGACGCTGGCGCAGGGGAACAGCGTCCCTGCCTGGCAGAGGACGCTGGCGCAGGGGAACAGCGTCCCTGCCTGGCAGAGGGCAGGGACGCCGGCGCTACAATATTTAACACGCACTTTTCATCCGTGTTCACCAATGAACTGTCTGCTACAGGGATCATTCAACAAGGCAAAAATCAAAATTCACAACCTGATATAACTAGTTTAACACAGAAAGAAGTGCATCTACGTCTGAGCAATTTAAACATTGACAAATCCCCTGGCCCAGAAGACATTCATCCACGGATACAGAGGGAATTGAGCTCAATAATTGACAGACCGCTGTATCTCATATTCTTAGACTCTGTAACAGGGGTGGTGCCACGGGATTGGAGGATGGCTCACATGGTACCAATATTTAAGAAAGGTAAGAAGGTGTTCCCAGGCAACTATCGTCCGGTAAGCCTGATATCAGTAGTGTGCAACATTTTTGTGGGCATTATAAGAGATGACATGCAGAAAAGTAGAGAATGATATAATAAATGACAACCAGAACGGATTCATGAAAATAAGTCGTGTCTAACTAACATGTTCGGTTTCTATGAGGAGGTGATTGCAAATCTTGATGTTGGTGGCTGATGTGATTTATCTGGACTTCGCAAAGGCATTTGATACTGTACCATATAACAGCCTTATACTTAATCTACAGAAGCAAGGACTGGGGAAAACTATATGCAGATGCGTAAGGAATTGGCTAAATGACGTGAAACAAAGATATAGGAATGATGTATATCTTTGTACCGTGTTAGGCAGTAGATAGAAAAATATTTTGAATTGAGAGTCCTCAGTGGTTGATAATTGTTGTAATTTTTGCTCTGTGTTTATCAACCACTGAGGAAACAAAGAGTCGTCATAAATGTTACGTTCTCTAAATGGGATATAGCTAGCAGTGGGGTACGCAGGGATCTGTGCTAGGACCGGATCTTTTTAACCTCTTTATTAATGACCTTGTGGATGGGATTGAGAGTAAAGTATCAGTGTTTGTTGACGACACCTAACCTAACTATAAAATCTGACCTTGACATTACAATATTGCAAAATGATCTGAATAAGATGACTGATGGACAAACACTTGACAAATGAGATTTAATGTAGATAAATGTAAAGTAATGCACCTACGACGGAGTAATCCTATTGCTGCATGTACATTAAATGGGAGTATACTCGGACTACAGATCAAGAGAAAGACTTAGGTATTCTTGTTACAAGTAAGCTGAGCAGCAGTACTCAATGTCAAGCAGCAGCCGCAAAAGCAAACAAGATTTTAGGATGTATAAAAACAGAGATAAAATCCCACAATCCCAACGTATTATTACCCCTTTATAATCACTGGTGACGCCACATCTAGAATATGTGATCCAGTTTTGAGCTCCACCTTTTAAAAAGGATATTTAGAAGTTAGAATCAGTTCAACGACGGGCAACTAGATTATTACCAGGGATGGAAGGCCTCTCATATGAGGAGATGTTGGAAAAGTTGGGCTTGTTTAGCTTAGACAAAAAGACTTGGTGACTTGGGCATTCCTCTCTTTTGTGTTTCTCATCCAGACGAGGGGTGAATGGTTCGTTACCAAACAAAACTGACGCCCGAGCAAATAGTAGTGTAGGGACTCCAAGGCCCATTTAATCGCCAAGCACTCCTTCTCCACTACAATTTTTCTCTGCTGGGGTCAGGTTCCTGCTCAAGTAGGCGACTGGATACTCATCCACGTTCACCTTTAGCAACAGCACCGCTCCTAGGCCTACCTCTGAGGCATAGGTTTGCAGAATAAAGGCTTTCTTGATGACGAGGACCAACTGTCCACACCACGCCGACTTCAGGGACTGGAATGTTTTCTCCGCTTGAGGATTGTACCGGACCATTACCGTCTTCTTAACTTTTAACAGGTCCGTTAGGGGTGCCGATTTCCAAGCAAAATTGGGTATAAACCAGCGGTAGTACCCAATGATACCAAGGCATGCTCTCACCTGTTTAGTAGGTAAGGGCTTGGGCCAGCTTTGAATGGCCTCAACCTTGTTTACCTAGGGCTTGATAACCCCACCATCGATCACGTAACCTAAGTACTGGGCCTCTGTGAGTCCTATCGAGCATTTCTTTGGGTTTGCTGTTAACCCCGCGATTCTGAGAGACTCCACACTGCTTGTACCTGGGACAGATGGGTATCCCAGTCGGTACTAAAGATGACTATGTCATCCAAATAGGCCGATGCGTAACCCTGATGAGGCGCTAACACAATGTCCAGCAGCCTCTGGAATGTGGCCGGAGCCCCATGTAACCCAAAAGGCAAGACAACATATTGATAGAGACCCTCTGGTGTTATAAAGGCGGTCATTTCTTTTGCTGACTCCGTTAAGGGGACCTGCCAGTAACCTTTTGTGAGATCCAGCGTGGTGAAGTACTGGGCCTCCCTCAGCCTCTCAATTAGCTCGTCCACCCGTGGCATGGGATAGAGGTCAAATTTTGACACTTCATTTAATCTCCTGAAGTCATTACAGAAGCATAATGACCCGTCTGGTTTGGGGATTAGGACAATGGGGCTGGCCCACTCACTTCGGGACTCTTCAATAACTCCCAACTGGAGCATTTGCTTCACCTTGACTGTGATGGCTTGCCTTCGGGCTTCAGGTACTCGGTACGGTTTCATCCTTACCCTTACCTGGGGCTCGGTGACAATATCATGTTGTATCACAGAGGTTCGCCCTGGCAGCTCTGAGAATATGTCCGTATTCATCTGCACGAGGGCCCGAGCCTCCCGCCGCTGTTGTTTGGTGAGAGCATAATTTATTTTAATCTGCCCCCCTGCTGTGTCCTTGGCCAGTGCTAGAGAGACCCCTGTTGGTACAACCGGAGTCACCTCCATGACCAAACATTCCCGGTCCTTACAGGCCTTTAGTAGGTTTACATGGTAGAGTGCTCGGGTTTCCTTTTTCCAGGTTGGTACACCCTATAATTCACTTCCCCTACCTTCCCCCATATCTCATAAGGCCATTGCCACTTGGCTATGAGCTTACTCTCTGGGGTGGGCACTAGTACCAACACCTGATCGCCTTCTTTTCAGGTCCTGACCATGGCCCTTTTATTGTACGTGCGGCTCTGAGCAGCCTGAGCATCCATCAGATGCTCTTTTACTATGGGTCGTACGGCCGCAATCCGATCCTGCATGCTTGCAACGTACTCAGTTACGTTTCAATGCGGAGTGGGCTCCTGTTCTAACATGTTCCAATCCCTCCCATCCTTGGCGACCACCTTTTTGAGTATGGCTTTGAGGGTCTTATTAAACCTCTCGACCATCCCGTCAGTTTGTGGGTGGTACACCAATGTACGTAGATGTTTAATCTGGAGCAGCTTACATAGCTCCCTAGTCACCTTGGACATAAAAGGAGTTCCCTGATCTGTAAGGATCTCCTTGGGTAACCCAAGGTGACAAAACATGATAAATAGTTCTCGGACTATTAGTTTAGCCGAGGTGTGGCGAAGTGGTATCTACTAATATGTGTTGGTGACCCCATGCCAATTTCACTATTGGCCTTACCAGATCCATCGCAACTCGCTCGAAAGGTACCTCTATAATGGACAAAGGCACCAATGGACTCTGGTAGTTTGTGGTGGGTGAGGTCAGTTGGCACTCCGAACACGTATCGCAGTACCTTTGAACCTCAGCGTAGACTCCTGGCCAGAAGAACCGCTGCAGTATGCGCTCCTGCGTCTTATTGGCCCCCAAATGCCCTCCCAGCATGTGAGTGTAAGCCATGTCGAGCACCGCCCGATGGTAGGACTGGGGCACTACCAGTTGTTCTACCACCTCACCCCGGATTTTATCAACCCTGTACAGTAACTCCTGGTTGATCACCATTCATGGTAACTCCGTCTCCACGCTCGGTTGCTGAGCCACCCCATTTACCTCAATTACTCTTTCCCGTGCCAAAGTGGGATCCTGGAGCTGAGCTGTCCCGAACTTACCAGAGCACACCTCCAGCTCAGGGATCAGTGGGGTCTCATCGACCACTCCTGCCAATACCTCTAAGTGGAACCTATCGGGGTTACACTCTGTCCCTAGGTTGGTGACCTCTACGGCAGGTATCCCAGCATCTTCAGGTTCTGCACCCGGCACAACATTTTCATCTTCCTCTGCCAATACCTCTAGGGGGGACCTATTGGGATTACACTCTGTCCCTAGGTTGGTGACCCCTATGGCAGGTATGTCAATATTTTCGGGTTCTATGCCAGGCACAACCTTTACCATGATAGGGTTGACCCTGGTCTCCCACAGAGACCAAAACAGGGGCAAGTCTCTTCCCAATACAGTCCCATATGGAAGAGTCTTTACCACTCCCACCACAATGTCTTATTTCTCCACACGGGGTGGAAAACGTAACCTCCGCGGTCGGGTACTCTAGGAATTCCCCATGTATGCATACCACCCCCACCTTCCATCCATTAGGACGGTCCCCAGCAACCAGGGACTCATGTACCAGGGTCACCAAGCTCCCTGAGTCCAAGAGAGCGTCCGTCTGGTACCCATTAATGAGTACTTTGCACAGCTGAGGTTCGGTACTGGCAGTAGTGGTAGTGCTGACTGTCTGGACATACATAGACACACTGTTGTGAATGTTTTAGAAATGAATTCTGAGCAGAAGCTCCCTCTGGTGGTTACAAACAGTACTGAACCATTCAATGAGGATTGGCAATCAGGAATCACAGATTGGTCTTATATAAGGGAGGTTCCCTCCCATCATGGTTGCCGGTGATCAATTGTTCTTGTCTCAACTTTGTTTCCTGGTTCACTTGGAAGCTTGCTGAGTCTTGCCTCTTCTCCTGCTCTCAGATAAGATATTTTCTGTTTTTTTGTTTTTGTGCTTACCATTTGCATATTTATCTGCATTTCTGCGACCTTACCCCCGCTGTACTACAGAACGCCACCGACTGTCTGTCCGCAGTCTCCAACATCATGTCTGCTCTCTATCTGAAACTCAACCTCTCCAAAACTGAACTTCTTCTGCTCCCGCCGTCTACTAACCTCCCTAAATCTGACATTTCCCTCTCAGTGGGCGGCACCATAATAACACCCCGGCAGCAGGCTCGCTGTCTGGGTGTTATGTTTGATACCAATCTCTCCTTCACCTCCCATATACAATCTCTTGCCCGCTCTTTTTCCGCCTACACCTAAAGAACATCTCTAGAATCCGCCCTTTTCTCACCAGGGAAACAACAAAAACCCTCACTGTAGCATTGATCCAACTCCCGCCTGGACTACTGTAACGCTCTATTACTGGCCTCCCCATTACTCGACTATCCCCTCTCCAGTCCATCCTTAATGCAGCAGCCAGGGTTATCCATCTGGCTAATCGTACTCGACGCGTCCGCTCTTCGCCAGTCCTTACACTGGCTGCCCATTCATTATAGGATCCAATTCAAAGTACTTGTTCCACCCACAAAAATCTCCCCACTGAGCACCCCCCCACATCCCCTCATTTCTTTAAAAC
>JARQOD010000001.1:710868444-710941392 GCA_033576555.1 Oophaga sylvatica
CTGTCACTTTTGGTCACCTTTGGTACTCCATACCTGCACACCACCTCCGCAAGCAGCTTCTTTGCGGTTGCCGCAGCCGTAGCCTTGGCAATCGGGAAAGCCTCCGGCCAACCTGAGAATAAATCAAAAACACACCAACACGTACTCCCATGAACCTGATTTTGGCAGCTGAATATAATCAATCTGCAGTCTCTGGAAAGGATAGAAGGGCCGAGGGGTGTGTTTGGGTGGTGTCTTGACTACCCTTCTCTGATTATGTGTAGCATAATGGATCAAACCTTCTATACAGGTGGAAAAGCCTGGTGCCTCCCAATGCTTCTGCATCACACTCATCACAGCAGTTCTGGATGGTGGGTTGGCCCATGTAACATTGGGCGACCGCAGGGTACAACGCTCTTGGAAGGCTCGGCGCATCCCTCTTCCCCATACCCAGTTGCTGCATTCAGACATGCACCTTCTTTTTCCCACTTTTCTACTTCCTCCTGGCGCACCTGAGCCTGCATCTGGGCTAAGGCATCCTCCGACACAAAGGGATTTTTGGGAGCGCTTACCTGGTGCATCGTTACCCTTGGAGTGGTCTACTGGCTGCTGTTTTGCTGCTGCATCGGCCATTGTGTTTCCTTTACTCACCTGATCAGTGCATCTGGTATGTGCTTTAACTTTTATGACAGCTACCTCTTTTGGTAATTGTAATGCATCAATTAACTGCTGGACTGCGTCAGCATTTTTAATGGGATGTCCTGCTGCCATCAGGAATCCTCTAGACTTCCAAATTGGACCCAAATCATGAGCTATACCGAATGCTTATCTAGAATCTGTGTAGGTGTTAACAATTCTACCTTCAGCTATCTTACAGGCCCTCGGTCAGAGCCTTAAATTCAGCCTCTGGGCCTACTGATATGGGAGCATTGGTTCTGCTTTGATTACTGCATTCAGGGAGACGATGGCATACCTGGTGTGGAAGGTACCTGAGTCATCTTGGTAGCGAGTTCTACAAAGATTTAAAGTCAACATTATGTCTTTCAGTTTTAAACACTGTGGGTAGGCCTGCTGTTTCCTGTGCCATAAGCTGAACATAATCATAAGGAATCTCCTCTCTTGGATCTTCTTTGTACAATACCGTACAATACCTGACCTCCCCCTAGATCCGAGAGAGGTAACAATGTGACAGGACTAAGTGTGGTACATCTCTGCAAAGAAACATTTGGAGGCATTAAAAGTGCACATTGCAATCGAAGGTGACGTGCAGCTGAAAGATGTGCCGACTGCACCTGGTTCAGTATGATGTATACATCATGAGGTGTAAGTGCTGTCAGTGGATAATCAAGAACGATATCTGATGATTTGTGGAGCAATAGTCCTACAGCATGTACCGCCCGTACACAGGACGGGGTACCCCTAGCCACTGCATCTAGTCTTTCACTGAAACAGGCCACTGGCCTTTGATTGTCACCATGTAACTGAGTCAATACTCCTGCGCGTGTCCCTGCTGTTCGTGGAGATACAGGGTGAATGGTAGTTCATAGTTGAGAGTTCCTAGCGCTGGAGCTGCCACAATCCTGTTTTTGAGGGAATGAAAACAGTCTATACCTTCAGGAGTTAGTTTAAAAGGCACAATGGTGATACAGTCATAGAGAGGCTGCATGAGGATTGATACAGCATATATCCACTGCCTGCAGTAGGAAACCAGTCCAAGAAATGTCCTAAGAGCGGCAACATTAACAGGAATAGGAAAATTCTGTACAGCTTCTTTGCGAGCGCTGGTCAGATGTCGCGCCCCTGGTGTAATGCAATGTCCCAAAAAGATAACTGAAGATTTACAAAATTGCAGTTTATCCTTTGACGCTTTACATCCAGCTTGGTACAAAAACAACATAAGTGATATTGTTGCAATACGACACTGTTTCCTGGAGGGGGCACAAATCAGTAAGTCATCAACATATTATAAAAATAACATTAGCAAAATCAATAACTGTGAACCAAGCAGCTTCCTGAGATATCTGGAACAAAAGTGTATATATATATATATATATATATATATATATATATTGTACCAGCCAATACATAGAGAGTTAAATCTCGTAGTTGAAGGGGAAGCTGAAGTTTTTTTTTTCTGTTAAGGCTACTGATAAGAACCTAGCTGCAGGCCTGCTGCCGAAGGTGGGGGCTAGGTTTTAACATCACTTGCTACCAGTTTCTGCATCTGCTGAGCAATAGTCGTTTCTTGAGCTAAACTAAGAAGATACTGTCTCTGTTGGGGCAGGAATTGCACCTGGCTTTAATTTGACCATGACTGGCTGCACCTTAATCTGCCCACATCTGTTTTATCTGAAGCCCAGAAATCATGCGGTATCACACCTTCTAACATTGAAGGAAATTCATTTGTCCTCTTCTGTAATTACTGAATTGTCTGCCCCGTGTCCACTTGGAACTCAACCTCATGTCCCCCTGGTGTTCACCTGCACTGTGCATTTAGGAGTGGGGGGGTAAGGAGACAAGGGGGTTCATGTGCAAGCTACCTCTTTTTGCCTGCGCTAAATCATGTTGTGCCCCCTGTGCTATTCTGGCTAGATCCTCTGCTTTAACTGATCTCTAATCCGGTCTACTTACTTTCAGTTTTTCCTTGTCATTTCTCTTTTTTTTTTTTTTTTTTTTTATGCCATTCATATTAAACTTGCCAGAAACCCTCTCATTAGTCTTGTTTTCTTTGACAAAACCCATTTCCACCCAAGTTTTTCTTAGAGTCCAGAAATAATCTTTTGGCTCTTTCCTGAACTCTGTCCTCTAGTGTAACTTCTTTTCTCTGCCTGTCTATCTTTCTTCTCACATACTCTGACCTTCGATTCTTACGTACTGTGTCTATTCCAAAAACATAAAACTGTTGCACTCTTTCCTGTGCATCCTCACGAATACCCGACGGGAGGGGTCAAACCACTGCGTAGTTTGTGTGTCCTCTCTCCCTCAGCCTGCAGGTTGCTTATCTGTAGAATGACCTTGGTGTACAGCAAAATACCATCTCGCTGCTGCCAGCACTTATCTCTGCTTGCTGTCACTGACTTTTGCATTCTTAGATCAGTTCCTACAAATATAACACTTATATATCTCATTTATCAATCTATTGTATCTAGCTTCATCTGCCAATTTTCCCTTTTTCTGTTTTCTATCCCACATCTAACCAATCATAACAGTTTTCATTCCCTGGGCGGATGACATAGAGATAAAATATCCCTTTTTCCCTAAATTTAGTGTGTTGATCCCTTGAAATCATTCCTATCACAGTTGAATATTTGATAGAAATCGAACTTAAAGATAACCACAGGGGTTGTAGTATTAACCCAGAAGGTGGGCATACTGGCACTACTGGAGATCAGGATATAGCTCAAAAGGATATGTATATCAGAAACTTCATGACTGCTGATTAATCTTGTCCTTCTTGCAATGGGAGGCGTGAATCCAGGTGCTCTTGCCCTCGAGCTTCGGGCAGTAGGGGTGGACAGGATCACAGAGTAGGGACCCTCAAATCTGGGCTGGAGACAGTCTCTTCCCATAAATTTTTTATATATATAAGGTCATCAGGCGAGAAATCATGCACCGCGTCACCTGTAAATTCTGGGAGAGAAGCAGACACTGTAGAGTGGGTGTTAGTTAACTCTTTAGACAAAGCAATCACAAATTTGCTATTTTATCATTGGTTTCAAATAATTCCTGGTGCCTAATGTCTTCTGTTTTTAACATACCAGCATGATGGAGTATTGAATGTATGGTGGCCCGAAGGGTGGCCCGTGACTCATTTGAGTTTAAAGGATCATGGACTGGACCTACTGCATGGATGATGATATCAGCGGGAAGGTCCCCTGCATGGGTTGTCAGAGTCTGTCCAGGTGGCAAAGGGTCATGAGTGTGTATATGAGCCATACATTCTGCAGTGACGATGGGACCACCAGCTTGGGCTATTAATAGAGCCAGACCCCCTTTCTTGGAGCAGTTGGAGTTGGCAGGACTAACTATAGCACCAACCCGATGTGTCAGGATATCACCGTACCCTATGGATAATGTCACTGGATTTCCGTTGCGGTCTGTGTAATGCTGTGAATGGCAGGGATACCAGTTTTCAAGTACACTGGGAGCTGGGGGCCTGACCGGGGTTTCCGTGAATCTTACAGAACGACTGTCCTCTCTGAGGATTTGTGAAGGAGAGGAAGGTGCCCCATCTCTGGAGTAGGGGTGGAATAGGCCCTAGGACCAGGGGTTGACAATGATGGTGGGGGAATGGAGGAGGGAAGAAAAGATACTGGTGCTGCTGGGGATAGTGGTGGCTGTTGAGGGGCCCACCCCTCTTCTATCTCCTGATCCTCCTCCCTTCATTAGATCCCATAATATCATGGCGGCGGCTTCTGATCATTGTTTGAAAAACTGAAGATTCATGCATTGCAGCAATGGCCGGGTTGGGGTGTGTGAAAGGGAACAATGGTGTTGCATCTGGTGCCATATTGGGAGCTGTGGCCTGCACAGGTGCGGGCGGGGGCTGGTAGTAGGCCCTGGTTGGTATCAGCAAGGGATATAGGCCTGACTGGGTGTGCTTGGGTGTCCCAAGATGGCCGCCGGAGGAGATGGGGTGTTGGTCATTTCCAGGTGTATTAAGATGGCCACTGGGTTTACCAAAATGGCCGCTGGGTGTGGGAGGGGCGATGGGCTGGGCATTACACCAGGAGCGACCCGCCCCACAAACACGGCAGGTCTCCGCCCAGGGCGGATTCTGTTCACCACACACATGACAAGTCCAACCTCCCTTTGTTCTGAGATCGGCACCATTATAGGGCGGTGGCCGAGGGCTTGGAGCGGCCATTTTAGTTACATCAACAAGATCATATGCAGAGCATTTTACATATCCGAACAAAGGCTCAGCACTTTCCGAACCTCCTTATTCCATCTACCTCTTTCCAACCCTCAACTTTCAAATCATTTACTACTCTTAAATGTGCTTGGGCTTGATACAAGAGCCCTGATCTCTCAACTTTCCCTCATTCTGTGCGACAAAGTCTTTCCACACTGAAGGCTGAAGCCTGCCTGTACTCGGCAAGCTCATTCTTAACAGCCTTCTTGCCTCCATGTGATTCCATCAATTCAACCACTCCCAAAGCACCACCCTCTAACTTGTGGGTTTTGTTTGATTTAAACATGCGCATCATAATATTAACAGAGTGTAATGATCTGTCGCGACTCAGACCACCGGCGTCACTCGCAGGTCACCACCGTCACTGCAGAGTCCCCTCAATACACTGACAAGACAAAGAGTCCTCCTCTATTTGTCCCTTCCCTAACTGTGGATGGTGACGTTACAGCGCAGTACACCGTGACACTCTACACAGCACAGAGTCCCCCTCCATATGCTGACACCTGGGCTTCTCCTAATGAGACTTCCCGGGTTAGACAAAGAGTACCCCTCCATTTGTCCAAGACAAAGAGAACCCCCTCCATTTGTCTCCTAGCAAAATTTAGGTATGCGCACCCCTCCCACAATTCTCTATAAAATGCTAGAAATTTAGACACTGCCAAATAATCACGGGAGACAACTATCGGCATAAAAGTACAGTGACTGGAGGAGGAGGAACGTGGTAATTTTCACGAGAACGTGCAGGCATGCAACGTCACTCGGTCAGACTTGCTGGTTCGTGGCGTGGGATTGCCCTTGGTCTCACCACTCAACCAGTCACCCCTCCAGACCCAAATGGACAATACGACAGGACCAAACAGTGACTGACACACAGGCAAGTGGGACGCATATAAAGTATATGATCCCAACTTACCGTGTTCAACGGAGGCTGCAGTCCTCGCACTCAGTCACCGCGGGCACCACCGCAAAGTCCTCGGGACGGGTCCGGACGGGCGGCAATCCACGGCCCCACGTGTTAGGCGCCAATTGTCGGGGTCATAGAGACAGACCACTCGTCCTCCAGTCACTCCAGATTCAGGCTATGAGCAAGGGTCGACCATCAGAGAATGAATCAGAACAACAGACTGCTTCATACTCAATACATGCTCCAGAGACTACTATGACGCAGCTTTCTCAGCAAATTCTGATCTTTATTATTACAAGCACAAAGTTATATAGTATGCATATCAGGGTGGAGTGAGGGGCACCTAAAGAGAAACAGTATAGCCATATATGGATATGTATAGTATTCTAACATCTGGATTGGTTCCACCGTTCCTTCAGCTCAGCTCAGCTCCCGAATGATGTAACTTCTGGCTGATGCAATCCTCTTGGAATTCAGGATCCAGTTACATATTCCAGAGATGGGTCTTTAGCTAAATGCCACGTAGTAAGGAAAGCTTATATGCCACGTAGCAAGGAAAGCTTATTGTTTGAATACACAAAATGGAAGCTAGCTTATAAACGTCATATAAGGTACAAAAATAGAAATATATACATAATATGAAAGTATTAAAGTAGAAAAATTATATTTTACCTCGACAGTATGAGCGAAATGTGTGGCTTTGTAAACCTGGTGGTAAAGAAAGGTCACTACACCTGCCATTCAGTACACGCTTGCAGCTCAGACCTGAATCCACTCAGGTGTTGATTAGGAAGCCAGAAGTAGGTGCTTGGGAGCACAGTCAGGGAGCTCATTCAGTCTGGACAGGAGTCCAGGCACGGAAGGAGACTCCGGGAGGTGGGCTCTCTCTGTCTGGGTGCTCGAGGTACCCCGGACACAAAGAGGAGACTCTGCGACACTCCATGCTGGTGACTACTGAATAGGAGGTGACCTCTCTCAAGTCTGGACGTTGGAGTTGCCTTCAGACATAAAGAGGAGTATCTGTGAAACTCCATACTGGTAACATATGTGATATGTGTTGTTTTGGGCACAGACTGGTAGAGTCTGGGTCCTGGATAGAGAGGGCCATCTATCTAAGTGTAATTAGTGGCTAGACAAGCCTAGGTTTTCTGTTTATGATTTGTTTTTATCTGTGTGCTGTGGACTTTAATAAAACTGGTTGCGGCCAGTTTTCACCAAACTGCTGTCTGAATGAACTGTTTCCGTGCCATTCTGTCTACCCAGACAGCGATCCTAGAGCTAAATCCCCCTGGAAATGTTACAATATATATAATATGAGACTGTTGCGTGTCCCTGCGGGCGATGGAGCCCTGGAACACCCCATATGAAGGGTGTAATGCAGCCGGACAGCCTGAATTGAACTTTATTTTATTTTTCTGTTTTGTTGCACTCTTTCTGCTGGAAAGCGGAAAAACTACCCTCCACTGTTAACTGTGGTTTCCAGATAAAAAGAAGAGGCTGTTCTCAGCAGAGAGGGACCGTGCTCTCTTCAAGGGAAGGAGGAGCACACCCTAAGGACCCCATTAAATGGGTCACACTGTGAATGTGTTTTTTATGTATAGGAATACATATAATGGACTTTACCTGGAGGACTCTGAAACAGGATTATGTTCTTACTGCATGGACTATGGTGCGACATTTTATGGACTCGGCTCGCGTTGAGCCAATTTTAGTAGTGATTGGACTACCTCATATTTCCTCTCTGCGTGGAGTATTACTAGTAAAAAATAAAGTTATTGTGGTACTTGGTCGGGGACGACCAATTTTAGGGAGAGGGGGAATGTAAGGGGATTGAATAATGTTGCTACCCTGCCTTTCATCCTTAGTTGGTGCCGGTACCGTATGTGTTAATATAATGCAAGTTAATGTGTATTTGTTATTAGAATGTGGCATTGCTACATAAATATATGTATTATTAGATAATGGTACTACTACATTGATACGTGTATTACCATTCCTGTAAATATGTATAATTGATGACATGTTCTTTGTACTGCAATGTATATTTAGAGTATTGTATTTGTTCTTATTATAGGGTAAGTGTAGTTATTAGTATTGGTCACTAGATGGGGCATTATAGAATATAGAGATTTAGTTAGAATATAGATTAGGAATTAGGATAGGAAATGGTTAAACATAGGAGGGGCTGCTGTGTGGTAAGCTAGTGTACAGTGTTGGGTTTAGTCAGTCAGGGCTGGGAGCCTGAACCGTCCATACAGGCTATAGGCCCAGGATACCTCAGCAGTCACGTAAAGTTTAGAAGAAGCAAGGTGCAGTCATTCAGAGTCCTATAGGGACAGAAGGGCAATGTGCAGCGCCTGGAGTGGAAGCAAGGAGGCGGTCCGGGAAAGTACAGAGTGCAGATTGTTCAAGATGTGGCAGGTCATTGCATGGGCAGACGCGCTCAGATCGGGGCGAAACGGATGAGGGAGTACCAGAAGTAGTGAGTCTGGACAAGGAGAACGCTGCGGTACCGCCAAAGGCGCTATTACCCAGTAATGTACTGTAGGACGTGGAAAGAAGTGCAGGGTAAGTTCAGGATGTGAAATGTATGAAACCTCATACTGTTGCTGTATCTGACAAGAATGTGCTGCAAAGTGTGTCAAGTAAAGTTCTTCGTTTTGCATTGGAATCAGATCTCTGATTTCCATCGCTTTCTCTCATTTCCATCACTCTCTCTCATGTCCATCTCTCTCATCTCCATCGCTTTCTCTCATTTTCATCGCTCACTCTCTCATTTCCATCGCTCTCTCTAATTTACATCGCTCTTTCATCTCCATCTCTCTCTCATCAATATCGCTCTGTCTCTCATTTCCATCGCTCTCTCTCTCATTTCCATCGCTCACTCTCTCATCTCCATCGCTCTCTCCCATTTCCATCTCTCTCTTTCTAATCATCTCTCTCTCTCATCTCCATCGCTCTTTCATCTCCATCGCTCGCTCACATTTCCATGGCTCACTCATCTCCATTGATCTCTCTCATCTCCATCGCTCTCTCATTTCCATTGCTCTCTCTCATTTCCATCTCTCTCTCATCTCTATCTCTCTCTCTCTCATCTCCATTCCTCTCTCTCATCTCCATCGCTCTCTCTCTCATCTCCATTCCTCTCTCTCATCCCCATTGCTCTCTTTCCCATCTACATCTCTCTAATCTCCATCGCTCTCTCTAATCTCCATCGCTCTCTCATCTCCATCGCTTTCTCTCATCTCCATCGCTTTCTCTCATCTCCATCCCTCTCATCTCCATCGCTCCTCTTCTCCATCGCTCTCTCTCTCATCTCCATCGCGCTCTCTCATCTCCATCATTCGCTCTCATCTCCATCACACTCCCATTTCCATCGCTCTCAGCTCCATCGCTCTTTCATCTCCATCGCTCTATCATCTCCATCGCTCTCTCTCATCTCCATCTCTCTCATCTAAATCGCTCTCTGATCTAAATCTTTCTCTCTCATCACCACCATGCTTTCATCTCCATCGCTCTCTCATCTCCATCGCGCTCTCATCTCCATCTCTCTCTTATCTTCATCGCTCTCTCATCTCCATCGCTCTCTCATCTCCATCGCTCTCTCGTCTCCATCGCTCTCTCGTCTCCATCGCTCTCTCGTCTCCATCGCTCTCTCGTCTCCATCGCTCTCTCGTCTCCATCGCTTCTCTATCTCCATCGCTTCTCTCTTATCTCCATCGCTCTCTCTCATCTCTTTCACTCTCATCTAAATAGTTTTCTCTCATCTCCATCGCTCTCTCATCTGCATCGCTCTCTCATCTCCATCCTCTCTCCATTCCATCGCCTCTCTCATCTCCATCTCTCTCTCCATTTCCATCTTCTCTCTCATCTCCACCTCTCTCATCTCAAATGCTCCTCTCATCTCCATCGCTCTCTCATTTCCATCGCTTCTCTCTCAATTCCATCGCTCTCTCATTCCATCTCTCTCATCTCCATCCTTCTCTCTCATCATCGCTCACTCTTCTTTCCATCGTCCTCTCTCATATTTCATCTCGCTTTTCAATCTCCATCTCATCACATCGCTTTCTCTCATTCCATCGTTCTCTCTTCATTTCCATCACTCACTCTCTCATTCATCGCTCCCACTCCTTTCCTCACTCTATCAACTCTCTCTCTTCTCCATCGCTTCTCTCATCTCCATCGCTCTTACCATTTCCATCCTCACTCTCTCCATTGCTCTCATTTTCCATCTCTCATCCATTCTCTCTCTCTCCATTCTCTCTCTCTCCCATTCTCTTTCCCATCTACATCTCCTAACTCCATCGCTCTCTCTATCTCCATCGCTCTCCAATCTCTCTCATCTCCTCCTCTCTCATCTCCATATTCTCATCCCATCGTTCTCTCCATCTCACTTCTCTCTCATCTCCATCACTTCTCATCTCCATTCTCTCATCTAAATCTTCTCTCATCATTCTCTCCATCTCCATCCTCCTTCTCATCTCCATCACTCTCTCTCATCTCCATCTCTCTTCTCATCTCCATCGTTCCTCACCTTCTCTCATCGCTCTCTTAATCTCCATTCCATTCCATCGCTCTCTCTCATCTCATCTCTCTCTCTCTAATTCATCTCTCTCTCTCTCATCTCCATCGCTCTCTTCATCTCCATCGTCTCATCTCATCTTTCTTGTCATCGCTCTCATCTCCATGCTCTCTCATCTCCATCGCTCTCTCATCTCCATCGCTCTCTCATCTCCATGCTCTCTCTCATCTCATCCTTCATCTATCGCTCTCTCCTCGCTCTCTCATCTCATCGCTCTCTCATCAATCTCCATTTCTCTCTCATCCCATCGCTCTCATTTCCATTCTTCTCTCATCTCCATGCTCTCTCAATCTCCATCGCACTCTCATCTCATGCTTCTCTCATCATCTCATTCTCTCTCTCATCTCCATCTCTCTCTCTCTCCATCGCCTCTCTCTCTCATCTCTTCATCATCGCTCTCTCATCTCCAGCTCTCTCTCTATCTCCATACGCTCCCCATTCTCTCTCTCATCTCCATCGCTCTTTCATCTTATTCATCGCTCTTCTTCCATCTCCATCTCCATCCATCTCCTATCTCATCCTCTTCTCTCCATCTCATCTCTCATCTCAATCGCTCTCTATCTCACATCTTTCTCTCTATCATCCACCTGCTTTCATCATCCTCACATCGTCTCTCTCATCTCCATCCTCTCTCATCTCCATCATCTCATCTTCTTCATGCTCTCTCTCTCATCTCATGCTCTCTCTCTCCATCGCTTCTCTCATCTCCATCGCTCTCTCTCATCTCTTTCACTTCATCTAAATGTTTTCTCTCATCTCCATCGCTCTCTCATCTCATCGCTCTCTCATCTCCATCGCTCTTCCATTCCATCGCCTCTCTCATCTCATCTATCTCATCTCTCATCTCCTCATTTCTTCTCACTCCATCGCGCTCTTCTCACTCAATCGCTCTCTCTCATCTCCATCGCTCTCTCATTCTCCATCGCTCTTCTCTCATTCCATGCTCTCTCTCTCATTCCATCTCTCTCATCTCCATCCTTCTCTCTATTCCATCGCTCTCTCTCATTCCATCGCTCTCTCTAATTCTACATCGCTCTTTCATCTCCATCCTTCTCTCTCATCCATCGCTCTGTCTCTCATTTCCATCGTTCTCTCTCATTTCATCACTCTCTCTCATCTCCATCCTTCTCCCATTCCATCTCTCTCTTTTATCATCTCTCTCTCATCTCCATCGCTCTCTCATCTCCATCGCTTCTCTCATCTAAATCGTTCTCTCTCATCTCCATCGCTCTCTCATCTCCATCGCTTCTCATCTCCATCTCTCTCATCTCCATCTCTCTCATCTCCATCGCTCTCTCTCATTTCCATGTCTCATCTAAATCACTCCTCTTCATCTTAATCGTTCTCTTCATCTCATCATCTCATCTCCATCGCTCTCATCTCCATCCCTCTCTCAAACTCCATCCCTCTCTCAACTCCATCCCTCTCAACTCCATCCCTCTCTCAACTCCATCCCTCTCTCAACTCCATCGCTCTCTCATCTCCATCGCACTCTCTCTCATCTCCATCGCACTCTCATCTCCATCGCACTCTCTCATCTCCATCGCTCTCTCTCATCTCCATCCCTCTCTCTCTCATCTCCATCCCTCTCTCTCATCTCCTCACTCTCTTATCTCCATCGCACTCTCTTATCTCCATCGCACTCTCTCATTTCCATCGCACTCTCTCATCTGCATCTCCATGTCTCTAATATCCGTGTCCATCTCTCTCATATCCATTGCTCTCTCTTCATATTTTTCTATTCTATGTGATTTTACTGTACGCAGTAGCTTAATTGCCGGCTTTTCAAAGGACATCGATGTGTAAAAATCGACAGCACTCGCAAGGTCCTAGTGCTGTCCGATTTGTTTTTTCCTTTCATTTTCACACCTATTCACTTCTATTGCAAAATGCTGATGTGTAGCCCAGCTGTGCCTGGAGTCTCATGCCCCAGGGGGATGCACCAAGGTAACACCCACGGAGACCTGATATGCGCACAACACACCTGCACTATTCCCTAGATCCACCAGAGGGAGCCCTTTTGCAGTATATATAGGGTAGTGAAGGCACAGCAGTTACCTCAGATTAGCCTGAGAAACGAGATGAGATCTCCTCAGAACACCACAGAACACCTCAGACGAGAGGAGAGCAGATTACCTCAGAGAGACAGAGTGTTCAGTCTAGTCTAGCTGAGAGATGAGAGAACCTGAAGACTACAGCTTGGGCTTAGTTCACTGTGTGGAGGCCAGTAATAGTGGAGAAGGATAGCCACTTCAGCCTGGTCAGAACTGAGTCAACTGAGTGTTGTTTCAGTGAGCAAGCGTGCCGACGCTTTGAGAGCGGTGAAGAGAAAGAAGAAACAGCTATCTACTGCTAGTGTGCTTATGTTAAGGGTCGGAGTAGGACGAAAGGCGAGTGGAAGATAATACGAGAGTAACGGAGGTTGAAACAGCATTGATAGCTTACCTCTACTCTGCACCACCGGACACCGGGTCCGAGCTTGCTAGCATCTACACGACTAGTAGGAGATACCGGAGACCCTGCGGGACTTCAAGTCGTAGGGGCCCCCAAGTGCTGATACGTAACCGGGGTCAGGAAGACGGAGTCTAGCAGGACCCTGCATACAGAGACACTGTTCTATCCTAGAGAAGGCCTCACTACAAAGTCAGCCGGGCGTATAACTGAAGACAGAGTTAGACTTCGTTTCATACAGGTCAGAAACTCACACATACAGGAGTACGGAGGCCCTACACCTACTCAGTGGGAATACTGGATGTGCATCCTCCACCCTGCCAGCTTCCCGGGACGTGCCTGCAACTACCATCAGTAAAGGTACCGAAAGAGACTTTCGTGTGTGTGTCTGCCTTATTGCTCCTGCGTCTGAAAGCCCCTTTTCCGTCCTGCACCCCAACACCGCCATCTACCCTGAGGGACCCAGTCTTGCCTGTGGAAGACTTAACACCTTGCTGCCCAGTAACAACCCCTCAGTGGATCTACCCTGCAGCGCTGGTCACCCTGACCAGGTACCACAGGTGGCGTCACGAACAAACTGTAAATACTTTAATCCCCTGTAAATACCCCCCTTTTAGTGAGCGCCCAGGGCCATGGACCGAGCAGTGCTACCCGTGACATCCCCCATTGAAGTGAACAGGCTCGGTGCCGAGTACCCCACAGGCCGTGGCGGGCGACTCATCTTTTGGCGTCACGAACAGGATTGTCGTGTCCTGCAGTAACGGATTGATTGGTGCCCGTTGCCACCGGGTACTGTGTGCCTGAATTGACTGTGTAGTGCTAAAAAGACTGTCGCACATAGCGGCGAGAATTTCCCGCCAATTGTCCGCCATTGCCCGCCAAATTGCAGCGCTACAGCGCGAAGAGAAGGGGGCGTACCTGCAGAAAGCGCGCTGAGCCCAGGATACGCCCCAACGCTGATGCGGCGGCAGGTCCTGTGGAGAGCTTCGGTGAACGCTCTGACGTCAGAGCGCCGGCGACGCAGGTCTGCTGATTACTGAAACGGAGGAAGCTGCGGCCTACAGGAGAAGGTAGGCCACGCTTAACTAGGGGGGCGCAGACATGTTGCAGCCACAAGCTGACAGCGCGGCCCAGGGCGACCACTCCAATGACTTACCCGCCGGTGCTGCCGCACAGGATGGAAACGCTGGCCCCTCACCAGGTCCTGTGGCCCCGATAGTACCGCTGACGCTGCCATACCTGCCTGGAGCAAAGTGGCTCCCTCAGTATAGCGGTAAGCCAGACACCCTGTCAGGGTTTAAGCGCAAAATATGCAGCATAATGGACATGTACCCTATGACAGAGAAACAAAGAGCTGCAGTGGTAGTGGGACAACTGACTGGTGCTGCAGAAAGGGAAGTAGAGACATGGTCAGCTGCAGACCAGGAATCAGTGCTTGCAATTTTCTTAAAGCTACAGACTATTTTTGAGGACCGCACTGAAACAGATCTCCGGATGAGGTTTTACCAATGCTCCCAGAAACCAGATGACAGTATTAGGGACTACGCCTGCCGACTACAGGGGGCCCTGCGAGCTCTCAAACAGGTTAACCCCATAAGTGTCCTCAATGAAAACAAAATGTTGAAGGAACAATTTGTACGGGGACTGAGGTCCCAAGCTGAAAGCAGAACTGTGCACTGGTGGTCCTTGGATCATCCTGACGCTACCTTTGACGCCCTAAAGGATAGCTATAAAAGGACTGCGACCCTGGAGAAGCCCGAGGTGGCAACCCAGTGTCACCCGGGTGAAGCCACTCTAAAGCCAGCAGCATCCACCTTTTCCCGCTGGTGGCGGAAGCCAAAACGCAGGTGGCGCCCCCTACTGAGTTGGACTGTCTGCGCTCAGAAGTGCGCCAGCTGACCAAAACCCTGGCCACTGTAATGAGTGCCTGCAACTGCGGAAGGAGGAAGGAGGAAAGATCCTGCTAGCTGACTGCCCAGAGGATGTCCCTTGGATGAACCGGAGGAGAAGGAGGACGTCGCCCCACCGGAGGAGGACAACGCCACCCCAGGAGCGACCCCGATCAGCACCATCCTCGCCGAGAGATCATCTGCTACCGTTGCAACAGAGAAGGTCATCTAGCCCGACAGTGTCCTTTAAACGAGCAGATCCTGGGTCCGAGGGCCAACACCCAGGACTAGACTCTTCAGGCCCCTCAGACTGGAACCGCAAGGTTTGTGGGAGGAAGACCATACCTGTCCATCATCCTGGACGGGATCGCAATCCCTGCCCTGCTGGACACTGGATCTCAGGTGACCATCATACCTGATGTCCTGTATAATAGGTTTTGGTCCATGGACAGTCGAGCCCTGGACTTTGCTGTGTACGCCTCTAATGGTCTCCCTGTTGATATACTCGGAGCCAAAAACGTGGACGTAAAGGTGGGCAGAGTGGAGCTGAAGGACCAGGGACTCTTAGTAGTAAAAACTGTAAATGAGGAAAATGGCTTAAATGTGGTTTTAGGTACAAATATTATCAGTAACTGTCTGGGAGAAGTTGTGTTTTTGGTCCAACAGCTCGCCGAAGTTGCCAGGCCAAAGCAAAAGGGAGTGATCCAGAGGGAGATCCGGGCCCTGATGTGCCAGCAGCAAGCGAAACTGACAGATGGTGAGATTGGTAATGTACGGGTAACAGACCCGAACCCCATTGTGATACCCCAATGAGTGAAATGCTTATATGGTGTAGAGCAGCAATAGGTCTGAGAGGACAGAACTACCAAGCAGTAGTAGAGCCCCATTGTTCAGAACATAGACCTACACTCTTGACTGCTAGAGGGGTAGTGGAAGTACGAAATGGGAGGGTACCAGTACGTCATCTCAACTGGGGAGAAGATGAAGTGAACTTACCACGATATGCCACTGTTGCTAAATTACATACCGTAGATAATAACTCCATTCTCACGACGGAGTCCTTAGCCTCCCCCCAACCAGTGGAGGATAATGACCCAGCAACCAGGTGGAGGATTGGTGTCAGCAGCTCCATGTCGGGACAGACACCACTCCAGCCCACCAGAAACAGGGAGTACTTGAGTGGTGCAGGAGACACACAGGTATTTAGCAAACATCCACTTGACTTTGGGACAATTAAGGGAGTGCAACACCATATCCCTACAGGCAACCATCCCCCATTAAAGAGTGGTACAGGCCTATACCTCCAGCACACTACCAGAAAGCCAAGGAGATGTTGCGTGACATGAAGGAAGCAGGGGTGATAAGGGATAGTTGTAGTCCCTGGGCAGCACCTCTAGTCCTAGTCAGGAAAAAGGATGGAAGCATGAGAATGTGTGTAGATTACAGACAAGTGAATCGCATTTACACATAAAGATGCATACCCTTTACCACGCTTGAAGAATCCTTAGCTGCCTTAAAAACTGCTAACTACTTTTCCACCCTTGACCTCACTAGTGGGTACTGGCAAGTAGCTGTGGCTGAGGAGGATCGGGAGAAGACGGCTTTCACCACCCCGATGGGACTCTGTGAGTTTGACAGGATGCCGTTTGGACTCAGCAGTGCCCGGGAACGTTCCAGAGAGTGATGGAGAGTTGCCTGGGACATCTCAACTTTGAAACCGTGTTGCTGTACCTGGACGACGTAATTGTGTACTCCAAGACGTATGAGGATCATCTGAAGCACCAGGCAGAGGTATTCGAGTCACTGTCCAAGTACGGGATGAAACTGAAGCCTTCAAAGTGCCATCTGCTCAAACAAAAGGTACAGTACTTGGGGCATATTGTCAGCTCAGAAGGAGTAGCGCCAGACCCGAGAAGGTCACCGCCATCCAGAAATGGCCAGAACCGAGGAATCTCAAGGAGGTGCGCCAGTTCCTGGGACTGACAGGTTACTACCGGAGGTTTGTAAAGGACTATACCAAGAAAGCAGCGCCTCTGCAGGACCTCCTGGTAGGACAATCCCTCAAGAGCAGAAATTCTCCATTCCACTGGGGTAAAGAACAAGCTGAGGCATTCAAGGAGATGAAGAGATCCTGACAGGTGATGAGATCTTAGCCTACCCTGACTACAGCCAGCCGTTCCTGCTGTACACTGATGCCAGCAACGAAGGATTGGGAGCTGTCCTCAGTCAGAAGCAAAATGGCCTTGAGAAAGTCATCGCATATGCAAGCATGAAGCTCCGCCCGACCGAGAGAAACCCAGAGAACTATAGTAGCTTCAAGTTGGAGTTCCTGGCACTGGTCTGGGCCATTACAGAAAGATTCAATCATTACCTAGCCTCCAGCAAGTTCACTGCTTACACTGACAATAACCCCTTGACACATCTTGAAACAGCTAAGCTGGGAGCCATGGAGCAGCGTTGGATGGCTCGGCTATCGAACTATCAATTCACAATCAAGTACAGGGCGGGCCGTAAGAATGCCAACGCTGATGCCTTGTCCAGAATGCCTCATGAGTCCGACACGGAAGAGGAATTGGATGACCTAGAAGAGATTGAGCTACCTGCATTCCACAGAAATGGGATGATCCACGAGCAACGAGCCTGCAGGAGGCAGCGTGGTAAGACGTTAAACCCTTTACCTCACCACAGCTGGAAGGAGACCCAGACAGTGACCCGGTTGTCAGCCGTATCAAGGAGCTGATAACTCAGGAAGGTTCCTCCTTAGAGAAGGATGCGTCTCAGCAAGCAAAGCAGCTGTGGAATGAGAGAAGCCGGCCGTTTATCTACCGTGAGAAGCTGTGCCGAAGGTACGTCAACCCAAGAACCCATGAGATGGTATGGCAGATAGTAGTCCCCAGAACGGACATCCAGATGGTGTTGCAAGCCTACCACGATCGAGCGGGGCACTTTGGCTGGAAGAAGCTGGAAACCCTGCTGAAGTGTCGTTTCTACTGGGTGGGATGCGCAGTTCCATCGAGAAATGGTGTAAAAACTGTGTGTCCTGTAGCCTCCGAAGAAAAGACTACAGCAGCCAGAAAGCACCCCTGCAACCCATCAAGACAACTCGTCCCTTGGAGATCGTGGCCCTGGACCATGTAAAGTTGTCACCCAGTCGGTCAGGATACTCATATGCCCTGACAATGGTGGATCACTACTCCAGGTTCCTGGTGGTCGCCCCTGTCAAAGATCTGACAGCAGAAAAAGCAGCAAAGACGTTTCAAGCGTATTTCTGCAGGCCCCATGGATATCCAGAGCAAGTGTTAACTGACCAGGGCCCTGCCTTTGAAGCCGAGTTGTTTAAAGAGTTCTGTCATTTGTACGATGCAAGAAGATAAGAACCACACCATACCACCCCCAAACAAATGGTCTCTGTGAAAAGATGAATCACATAGTCATTGATCTGCTGAAGAAGGTACCACTTGAGGAGAGGAATCGGTGGCCAGACCTACTACCTGACCTGGTAGATCTGTACAATCACATACCTGTGAGTTCCACCAATTGCACTCCAGCCTACCTCATGCGGGCAAGACCAGGAAAGCTGCCCATGGATTTGAACTTGGTGTTGTAGAACCAGAAGCTGATGTTACTACTGAAGATTGGGACACGAACCGACAGGAACAGTACAGGAGAGTACAAGCCTGCGTGGAAGATAGTCTCAGTAAAGTAAGGGAAAAACAAGAGGAAAACTACAACAAAAGTGCGCCAGCTGAACCTTTTGTACCTGGAGAAATTGTGCTGAAAAGAGAAAGAAGAATGCACAAATTAGATGATCAATGGGAAAAAGAGCCATATGTCATGCAAAATTCAAAGTTTGACAACAGGAAAACATGTACCATTAGTAAAGATGGAGGAAAGACGACCACACTGTATCAAGAGACCACCTAAAACTATGTCCAGATATGTTAAAGCTTCACGAAGAAGAACTTGTTATAGACAAAGAGAAACCAGGTGAAGTCATACACACGGACTTAGGAGATTTTCCTGCAGATTGGCCATGTATCGGAGACGCTTTGATCATTCCAGTACTTCAATTTTACCAACCACAAGAAGCGCTCCAACGTCAAGTTGTGCCAGTTGTCGTAGAAGGAATAGTTCAAGAGGAACCTGCTCCTGAAGCATCTCAAGAAATAGAGTCTCGAGAAGTGGAGTCTCAAAACGTGGAACCTCCAGATGTTGGGTCTCAGGAAGAAGAATCCCCTGGCGAAACAGAACCGCATCACCCAGCCACAAGTATGCTTGCCAGATCCCTAGAGAGGTTAAGGCAGTATTACAGTTTACCGCACGTAGGACAGATAGGTCAAATGCTACCATACCTGACGCAACCCACGTAGGTCAGTACGCACGACAAAAGGAAAGTTACCTGTTAGGTACCAAGAGTAGGCCTAGCAAATGTAAACCAGTAAACAAGAGTCCAAGTGTATAAATGTATATAAGAATTGTGTAAATACATGTATATATGTTACCTCTAGCAACTGTTGAAGATTATTGCCTCCTGTAAAGGAAGAATTTGTTGATATTTCATGTTAATGTTTTGTTAATTATTTCTTTCAGCCCGGGAGTGCTGATGTTAACTAGGGGGGATGTGTAACCCAGCTGTGCCTGGAGTCTCATGCCCCAGGGGGATGCACCGAAGGTAACACCCACGGAGACCTGATATGCACACAACACACTGCACTATTCCCTAGATCCACCAGAGGGAGCCCTTTTGCAGTATATATAGGGTAGTGAAGGCACAGCAGTTACCTCAGATTAGCCTGAGAGACGAGATGAGATCTCCTCAGAACACCACAGAACACTCAGACGAGAGGAGAGCAGATTACCTCAGAGAGATAGAGTGTTCAGTCTAGTCTAGCTGAGAGAACCTGAAGACTACAACTTGGGCTTAGTTCACTGTGTGGAGGCCAGTAATAGTGGAGAAGGATAGCCACTTCAGCCTGGTCAGAACTGAGTCAACTGAGTGTAGTTTCAGTGAGCAAGCGTGCCGACGCTTTAAGAGCGGTGAAGAGAAAGAAGAAACAGCTATCTACTGCTAGTGTGCTTATGTTAAGGGTCGGAGTAGGATGAAAGGCGAGTGGAAGATAATACGAGAGTAACGGAGGTTGAAACAGCATTGATAGCTTACCTCTACTCTGCACACCGGACACCGGGTCCGAGCTTGCTAGCATCTACACGACTAGTAGGAGATACCGGAGACCCTGCGGGACTTCAAGTCGTAGGGGCCCCCAAGTGCTGATACGTAACCGGGGTCAGGAAGACGGAGTCTAGCAGGACCCTGCATACAGAGACACTGTTCTATCCTAGAGAAGGCCTCACTACAAAGTCAGCCGGGCGTATAACTGAAGACAGAGTTAGACTTCGTTTCATACAGGTCAGAAACTCACACATACAGGAGTATGGAGGCCCTACACCTACTCAGTGGGAATACTGGATGTGCATCCTCCACCCTGCCAGCTTCCCGGGACGTGCCTGCAACTACCATCAGTAAAGGTACCGAAAGAGACTTTCGTGTGTGTGTCTGCCTTATTGCTCCTGCGTCTGAAAGCCCTTTTCCGTCCTGCACCCCAACACCGCCATCTACCCTGAGGGACCCAGTCTTGCCTGTGGAAGACTTAACACCTTGCTGCCCAGTAACAACCCCTCAGTGGATCTACCCTGCAGCGCTGGTCACCCTGACCAGGTACCACAGGTGGCGTCACGAACAAACTGTAAATACTTTAATCCCCTGTAAATACCCCCCTTTTAGTGAGCGCCCAGGGCCATGGACCGAGCAGTGCTACCCGTGACATCCCCCATTGAAGTGAACGGGCTCGGTGCCGAGTACCCCACAGGCCGTGGCGGGCGACTCATCTTTCTCATTTCCAATTACTATCACAGCATGCTGCGATTTTTTTTCCATTCATCATCCGATCCGAGCTGGAAAAAAAAAAAAAAATCGCATATGAACACAAAATTATTAATATTGGCCGAAATGCAATCCAATTTTTAATCATATTGCATTCATCCTATTTCATTGGAAGTGGGAATGAGCCCTTATGGTAGTATTCTTTAAAAGAATCCACTTTGTTTTTACGATGGATCTTAGTACTACCATTAGAAGAAACAATTGTATTAATACTATGTTTTTTATCAAATTTATTTCTAACGGTGAGCCATGAATTTTGTTGGTTAAATTTAGTAAGGACTAAAACTGGCTTTTGAAGCTTTAATAAAGGTATCATATTCAGTAAAAAAAGTTTTTTAGGTCTCCAAATAATTTTAGTATCTCCAGATATACAGAAGCAGATGGAGAAGGGAGATTTTGCTGATGTTTATCTTTGTATTCAGTTCTGATTATAGATTTTGAATTTTTTCCCTTTTAACTTAACCCCTTAACGACCGCCGATACGCCTTTTAAGGGCGATCATTAAGGGTACTTAAACCACAGCTCCGTTAATTAACGGCACTGTGGAAAAAGGCTATAGCGCCCCCCAGAGGCGCATTTTCTCCGGGGTCTCGGCTACCGGGGGTAGCCGAGACCCCAGAGAACATGAATCGGGTTGGTTTTAACCGACACCGATGTTGTGATCGCCGTTATTAACCCTATAACGGCGATCGCAACAACAACAACAAAAAAAAAACAATGTGCCATTTCATTTCTCTCTCCTCTGATGTCATCGGACATCAGAGGAGAGAGAAAAAGGGTCCCCGGGACCTCCACTGTGGCCCTCGAACCCTCCTTATGGCCCCAGGGCCCTCCGGTGTCCCACGATGCCGGCGCCATGCTCCAAAATGGCGGGCGCATGAGTGGTGCGCCCGCCGCGAGGTGACGGGGGGGATGGGCGATTTTCTCTGGGGTCTCGGCTGCCTGGGGTAGCCGAGACCCCAGAGAACATAATAGGGGCCCCCCCAGTCACCACTCTTTTGCGATCGCCATATAGCGGTGATCGCAAAAGAGAAATCACAGCCGCGATCCCTGTCTGTGAATTTCTCTCCCCTCTGATGTGATCGCACATCAGAGGGGAGAGAAATAGTGTCCCGGGACCCCCGATCTCCCCCCCCCTGTACCTGCAGGGGTCCCGTGTCCTCCGATCCTCCCCTCTGTGTGGTCGATCCTCCCTGCTCCATTCTCCCCCTGTCCTCTGTTCAGGCCGGCTTCTTCATCCAGTAAAAAAAAATGGCGGGCGCATGCGCAGTGCGCCCGCCGAATCTGCCTGGCGGCAAATTCAAAAAGTTATTCATTCATTCTCTAAAAGTACATTTTGATCACTGTGATAAGCTATCACAGTGATCAAAATAAAAAAAACAGTACATAAACCCCCCCTATATCACCCCCTTGGTTAGGTACATATAATAAAATAAAGAAATTTTATTTATTTTCATTTTTCCATTAGGGTTAGGGTTATAATTAGGGTTAGGTTAATTAGGGTTAGCATTAGGGTTAGGGTTAGGCTGGGTTCATACTGCGTTATGGCAGTCTGATAGACGGACTGCGTTACACCGCAGTATAACGTGGGTAACGCAGTCCATTAACGCTGCCATTCACCGCCATTTGAGGGCGCATCGCGACGCATGCCGTAAAGCGGCATGCGTTTGCGACGTGCCGCTATTCAGTGACGGAGCCTCACATGCGGGCAGCAGCGTCTGGGCTCCGTCACCGCTAGCGCAGATGAATCATTTGCTGATTCCTCTGCGCTAGCAGGTATAGCATAACGCGATCGCGTTATGCTATACCGTTACCAGCCCGTCAACACTATGTGTTGAACGGGCTGGTAAAACGCAATATGAACCTAGCCTTAGGGTTACAATTAGGATTAGGGTTACAATTAGGGTTAGGGTTACAATTAGGGTTGGAATTAGGGTTGGGATTAGGGTTAGAGGTGTGTTGGGGTTAGGGTTGGAGCTAGAATTGAGGGGTTTCCACTATTTAGGCACATCAGGGGGTCTCCAAAAACGCCGTGGCGTTCAAAAAGTCAAATGGCGCTCCCTCCCTTCCGAGCCCTGCCGTGTGCCCAAACAGTGGTCCTCCCCCCCACATATGGGGTATCAGCGTACTCAGGACAAATTGGACAACAACTTTTGTGGTCTAATTTCTCCTGTTACCCTTGGGAAAATAAAAAAATTGGGGACTAAACGATCAGGTTTGTGGAAAAAATATGATTTTTTTTTTCACGCCCGGGCGTTATAAACTTCTGTGAAGCACTTGGGGGTTCAAAGTGCTCACCAAACATCTAGATAAGTTCCTTAGGGGGTCTAGTTTCCAAAATGGGTCACTTGTGGGGGGTTTCCACTGTTTAGACACATCAGGGCCTCTACAAACGCGACATGGCGTCCAGCCAATTCAGCGTTGAAAAAAGTCAAACGGTGCTCCTTCCCTTCCAAGCTCTGCCATGCACCCAAACAGTGGTTTACCCCCACATATGGGGTATCAGCATGCTCAGGACAAATTGCACAAAAACTTTTTGGGTCTTGTTACCCTTGGGAAAATAAAAATTGGGGTGAAAAGATCGTTTTTGTGGAAAAAATATAATTTTTTTTTTCACGGCTCTACGTTACAAACTTCTGTGAAGCACTTGGAGGTTCAAAGTGCTCACCACACATCTAGATAAGTTCTTTAAGGGGTCTAGTTTCCAAAATGGGGTCACTTGTTTGGGGTTTCCACTGTTTAGGCACATCAGGGTCTCTCTAAACACGACATGGCGTCCAGCCAATTCTGCATTGAAAAAGTCAAACGGCGCTCCTTCCCTTGCGACCTCTGCCGTGCGCCCAAAAAGTGGTTTACCCCCACATATGGGGTATCGGCGTATTCAGGAGAAATTGCACAACAAATATTATGGTTCATTTTTTCTTTTAACAATTGTGAAAATAAAAAAAATTGGTTCCGAATAAAGCTTTTGCAAAAAAAGTTAAATGTTAATTTTTTCCTTCCACATTGCTTCAGTTCCTGTGAAGCATGTAAAGGGTTAATAAACTTCTTGAATGTGGTTTTTAGCACCTTGAGGGGTGCAGTTTTTAGAATGGTGTCCATTTTGGGTATTTTCTATCATATAGACCCCTCAAAGTGACTTCAAATGTGAGGTGGTACCTAAAAAAAAATGGTGTTGTAAAAATGAGAAATTGCTGGTCAACTTTTAACCCTTATAACTTCGTAACAAAAAAAAATTTTGTTCCCAAAATTGTGCTGATCTAAAGTAGACATGTGGGAAATGTTATTTATTAAGAAATTTGTGTGACATATCTCTCTGATTTTAGGGCATAAAAATTGAAAATTTGAAAATTGCTAAATTTTCAAAATTTTCGCCATATTTCTGTTTTTTTCATAAATAAGCGCAAGTCATATAAAAATTTTTTTACCACTAACGTGAAGTACAATGTGTCACAAAAAAACATTCTCAGAATCAGCTGGATTCGTTAAAGCGTTCCAGAGTTATAACCTCATAAAGTGACAGTGGTCAGAATTGTAAAAATTGGCCCGGTCATTAAGCTGCAAAATGGCTCTGTCACTGAGGGGTTAATATAGATATGATAATTGCATCAGAACACCCCTCAAAACAGCTTTATACGCATTCCATATAAGGCAGTGGTCACACTTGTGAGTGCAATGCGAGAAACTCACGCATCAATACCCAGCACTGCCGCCGGCACTCGGGACCGGAGTGTGCGACTGCATTTATTTCTATGTGGCTGAACGCTCCGGTCCAAGTGCCGGCGGCAGTGCCGGGTATTGGTGCGCAAGTTTCTCGCATCACTCGCAAGTGTAACACCTGCCTTATGGACAGGAAGACTGTTACAGTTTCTTTAAAATTAAGAGCAATTTCGATTTCTCATCTAAATTCAGAAAATTAAAGTAAAAAGGTGTTGAATTGCCAAGATACATTAGCCTGTAAAGGGGGACGCCAAATTAATTCTCCAGATACTGAAGAGTGATTTTTTTTTAAACTTAAAATACGTAAATTCCCTTGGTGAAGAATTAGCGCACCTCAAAACATCAGAGTTCATGCTTCTGCAACCAATTTTTAAATGCAAAGGAAGTAGAATCCATAACTACATCTGGGACAAAATTGACGTCACCGAGTAGTAGGAGTTTCCCTTTTTTGACTTTCTGAATTTTTTCATGAGGATCGCTAAAAAATGTTATTTGTTTTTTGTTGGGGGGATAAACTTTCACACTTGTGCTTAATTGATTACTGAGATAACCAATTAGTATGTGGAATCCTCCTTCCTTGTCACTATGTTCTTCTAAACACATACTATTTTTTTATCTTCTAATTAGTGTAATAACTAGAGATGAGCGAACTCATTCGTTAAACGTTCGCCAATCTCAAGCTCGGCACAAACGTAGCACATTGGGAATTGTGTTCCGTTTCACGAGCATTTTTACTCAGTCGGCACAATTTGGTTACAGTTCGGTAAATCATTTTGTTAGCGCTAATGCTTTTATTACTTTGGTTACGATACTGGTTCTGTATGATGAGCGAGGGGGACATGTTTGACGAGGGGAGGGGGTGTGGAGAGGTTAGAAGAGCTGCGGGATCTTTTTTTTTTTTTCCCCAGTTAACTTTGTGTTGATTCTGGCAGCCAGTCAGGGTTTAGAAAACATTCAAAACTGTCAAGTGGGCGGACGGGCCCCGGTCACTTGTCCGGAGGGTGGACAGGCCCCGGTCACCTGTCCAGTGGGCGGATGGGCCCCGGTCACTTGTCCAGTTTAGGTATAAACATTTAAGACACAGAAGTGGGTTATGTTTAAGTTTGCAATATGGGTTCAATAATTTAACATTTTGATTTTTATTAGCACCACACAAAGTATGTACCTGCCGAACAACTGTTTTTTAGATTTCATACCACTTCCCAAACAATGAATGAAAAGAAATCAAAATTTTCTATGTAAAAACATTTGGTGTCAATAAAAGCATCACATTTACACACAAAATAATTGCTGATATACCTCTGTCAACAGGAAAATATCTGTTCACAGAAAATAATGGGAAAACAAAGTTGAGGTGTTTTTGTTTTCAAAAATTAAATTTATATTAACACAAATAAAATAATAAACTATGCAATGAGATATAATATATACGGTAAATTATAACCTGAATTATGGAGAAAAAAATCCCGTGTTGGGTTAAAATGATGAGAAAACCATTCCCACTATTGGAGTTTCACTATGCCACTATTTTTTATTATTTTTTTACTATATATAACTATATACATAGTTTTTATGTGGAAAAGTATTTCATTTAGCATAAAATGTAATCTTTCATATTTATTAAAACTTCAAACTTTTTACTTTATTTTTAGGTCAAATTAGTGGACTTGTTTCTGAGATTTAACCACTTAAACTATATTTTGATAATCTCTATTGCAGTGTATACCTGTATTTTAATTGATAATCTTTTGTGAAGCCCAGCTTTACAGGAGTAACAGTGATTGAATCATTTATTACGCCGCTGACTGCCATGGTAAACCTTCGGCAATCGCTTCTACGGGACGATGGGAAGAGGTACATGAGTGCAGTAGTTATCAGTACACTTAATTGCCAGTCAGTGATTGACCATGGTATTTTACTGACTGGCAGCATTTAAAGGAAACCTGTCAGCAGGATTGTGCTGAGTAACCTACAGACAGTGTCAGGTCGGCGCCGTTATACTGATTACAATGATACCTTGGTTGATGAAATCCGTCCTGTAGTGGTTGTTTAATCTTTATTAATCAGTTAATGAGATTCTTGTGCTCCAGGGCGGCCTGTGGGGGTCTTTATGTGGTGCTCGTCTTAGATATTCATCTGTATGGCTTATGACAGGTCACTGATCCCTCAGTGATCTGCCTCTTATTTTACATACTGAATATAGTATGGTTTGAAAAAAAAAAATCACATTCAGCAGGCGGCCCCTGAGCTGTGGCATGGTACGGTGGATAATATGCATATTTTCGTTTTATTTACACATATAGTTTTGTTTAAGAAATATGTTTTTTTTTTCTTCAAACAAAATGGTGCTGGCGGCCACGACTGCACAGTAGTATCTATTGCGTTCCCATAGATGTTACTGTGCAGGCCCTGCCAGCGCCATCTTGATGAAGCCTAATTTTTTTTTCTCTACCAAAATGACGCCGGTGGAGCCTGCGCAGTAGCGTCTATCAGAGCGAGATAGATGCTACTGCACAGGCATGGTCGCCATCACCATTTTGTTTGGAAAATATTCTTAAAACTGTTTAAATAAAACGAAAATATGCATATTATCCCCCGTATCATTCTACAGTGCCGGTGCCTGCCTACTGAATGTGAATTTTTTTTTTTAAACCGTACTAAATATAATATGTAAAATCAGGGGCAGTTCACTGAGGGTTCAGTGACCTGTCATATGCCATACAGATGAATATGTAAGCAGAGCACCACATAAAGACCCCCCCACAGGCCGCCCCGGAGCACGAGCATATCATTAACTGAACACTGAAAATAAAGATTAAACAACAACCACAAGACGGATTTCATCAACAACCAAGGTATCATTGCAATCAGTATAACGGCGTCAACCTGACAGTGTCTGTAGGTTACTATGCACAATCCTGCTGACAGGTTCCCTTTAAGGCTTGCTCCGATCACTGCTGTCACAAGCAGATGGGTAACACAGCCCACATTGGCTACATATGGTGCATGCAATTTTTAGAAGCCCCACAGTATATTCCCACTCACATAGTGTGGTGCCCCAACGGTATCAATATACGCGCACAGCACTGTTACATCAATACACACGATTAACAAAATGAAGGTGATAGTGTCCCCCTAACCTATTAGGCCCCTGTGCACCAATCGTCTGTTCGCCCCTGATGTGAAGTGATACAATGTGAATCCTCCATACCAACACACCATTTTTGGATGTTTTTTTTCCCCACTTAAAACTAATAAAATCTGTCTTCATTTATCAAACAAAAGCTGTCCTAATTACCCATCGCAACCAGAGAGCAGGTTAATAAAAGCTGAGCTCTGCCTGGTTGCTATGGGTAACGAGAACAGTTGTAACACTGCTGCATAATCTCCATCATTTCTCACCAATCGGCCCCGTACCTGCGTCCTGGGTCTGTGGAAGGTTTCCTTTCTTTGTTGGAACAGACTTACATCCAGTAAGTCTTGTCATGCTCAGTGAAGTGAAGGTGCTATAAAAATCAGGTTATTCTGTTCTTCTTGGCTTTCTCCTGTCCCTGTTCTTCAATCAGTTTCTCTTTGCCTTCCTTGTTGTTGTGAGCTCTCTTGTGCGCCTCCTTTCTCTTGCAGTGAGTGCAAAGCAGCTGAGCTGTGCTACAGTGTGTGATGTCATCACTATGTCGTAGAGATTCCACATGCTGACCTCTATTGTGATGTCATCGCTATGTCATAGAGATTCCACATGCTGGCATCTATTGTGATGTCATCGCTATGTCAGAGATTCCACATGCTTACATCTATTGTGATGTCATCGCTATGTCAGAGATTCCACATGCTGGCATCTATTGTGATGTCATCGCTATGTCAGAGATTCCACATGCTGACATCTATTGTGATGTCATCGCTATGTCAGAGATTCCACATGCTGACATCTATTGTGATGTCATCGCTATGTCAGAGATTCCACATGTTTACATCTATTGTGATGTCATCGCTATGTCAGAGATTCCACATGCTGGCATCTATTGTGATGTCATCGCTATGTCAGAGATTCCACATGCTGACATCTATTGTGATGTCATCGCTATGTCATAGAGATTCCACATGCTGGCATCTATTGTGATGTCATCGCTATGTCAGAGATTCCACATGCTGACCTCTATTGTGATGTCATCGCTATGTCAGAGATTCCACATGCTGGCATCTATTGTGATGTCATCGCTATGTCAGAGATTCCACATGCTGACATCTATTGTGATGTCATCGCTATGTCAGAGATTCCACATGCTTACATCTATTGTGATGTCATCGCTATGTCAGAGATTCCACATGCTGACCTCTATTGTGATGTCATCGCTATGTCAGAGATTCCACATGCTGGCATCTATTGTGATGTCATCGCTATGTCAGAGATTCCACATGCTGACATCTATTGTGATGTCATCGCTATGTCAGAGATTCCACATGCTTACATCTATTGTGATGTCATGGCTATGTCAGAGATTCCACATGCTGACATCTATTGTGATGTCATCGCTATGTCAGAGATTCCACATGCTGACATCTATTGTGATGTTATCGCTATGTCAGAGATTCCACATGCTGACATCTATTGTGATGTTATCGCTATGTCAGAGATTCCACATGCTGGCATCTATTGTGATGTCATCGCTATGTCAGAGATTCCACATGCTGACCTCTATTGTGATGTCATCGCTATGTCAGAGATTCCACATGCTGACATCTATTGTGATGTCATCGCTATGTCATAGAGATTCCACATGCTGACCTCTATTGTGATGTCATCGCTATGTCAGAGATTCCACATGCTGACATCTATTGTGATGTTATCGCTATGTCAGAGATTCCACATGCTGACATCTATTGTGATGTTATCGCTATGTCAGAGATTCCACATGCTGGCATCTATTGTGATGTCATCGCTATGTCCCAAAGCTTCTACATTACCCAGGGAAGCGCGACGTCATCTGTGCGTCCTGCTTATCTCTAGTCGGGACCTATGGATGTATTTTTTGCTCATTCACAGTCGGGGCCGCCAGAACTTTCTCATCTTTATGTAGCTTCACTATATGACATTTGGCTTTCTTGTATCTGTAAGGCCGTGTTCACACGCTGCAGAAATATTGTGCTTTTTTTGCTTTCTGCAGATGTCAACAATGTTCTCTTGTTGAATTTTTTTTGCTACATTTTTATGCCTTTTCCATCATATTTGATGTGTGTTTTGTGCAGATGTAAAGCATAGTTTTAATTTTCTTTCCAAAAAAAGCTGCAGTTTTTAACATGGATTTTTTTAAGGCTCCAAATGTATTACAGAAAAAAAGTATGAAAACCTCACAGTTCAGCAGCGTCTGTAGATGCACAGGGGGCCCGCTTTCATGAAATCACATCCACTTTTCTTGGACAGTTAAACACAGCAACATTTCTTTGCAAAAAAGCAGCAGAAAATATGCAGCATCCAAACAAAGTGGATGCGATTTCATGAAATCTCTGCCCTCTGAGCGTCTAAAGACTGTGCTGAACTCTGTAGTTTTGGTGCTTTTCTCCTTTATAGGTTTCTAATATGGAACCTGAAAAAAAACGCATGTAGAAAAAAAATGTGGGGGTTAAACGCATAAATTACATTTTTCACATTTATTTATGGGTTTAATAGAGAAAAAATATCAATGACACCATTTACCGATAATCGTAAATCTGATTGCTGTATTATGTGGGTCATTACAATACAGGTATAACAACAAATATGTTCATGTTGTTTGATAATTTGTGAGGTTTATTATTTTTACTTTATTTTATTAAAGTGCATTCACATGACAGTGTTTTTCATTATTTTTAGTAATTTGAAAGGAAGAAAAAAACTTTTATTCTCCCTCTTGACCTAAAAATACACTGTTATATAAAGTAAAAAAGGGGAGAAGTCAGCGCCACACATGGTCAGCATGCAATATATAAAGTGCTTATGCACATATTGGATTCTAATCTGTATTAAAAATGAGACATTTGGCAAATAATTGATCAATTCTTTGAGCCACCCCTCCACGACAAGGCATTCTCATATGGGGCAGTCCTACTCTACGTTTTTTTATATTCGCTGTGCCATTACGGCCTCCTGAATGTATAAAAGCAAGACTGCAAAAAATCAAAACAAAAGTACCTGAAGCATTGCTGTATCACTCCCATGGTGCCAGTAAGTCAAGCGCAGGTGAAAGCCGACCAGGTCCAGAGATGGACATTTCAGATCTGACTTCTGCACTGCCAGACCAGCAACCACAGATAAAGGGTGAAACAGGCCCAGATACAGGTGTAAAATCAGGCAGAGCCCAGGCAGGGCAGGGCAGGGCAGGGCAGCTGTGTGTGTGCACAGCAGCCTAGGTCAATCACCAAAAAAAAAACACAGATAGAACTGCTTGCATGACCCAGAGCGCACGGCAACATTTTTTTTTGGTGATTGACCTAGGCTGCTGTGCACACACAGCAGCCCTGCCCTGCCTGGGCTCTGCTTGATTTTACACCTGTACCTGGGCCTGTTTCACCCTTCATCTGTGGTTGCTGGTCTGGCAGTGCAGAAGTCAGATCTGAAATGTCCATCTCCGGACCTGGTTGGCTTTCACCTGCGCTTGCCTTACTGGCACCATGGGAGTGATACAGCAATGCTTCAGGTACTTTTGCTTTGATTTTTTGCAGTCTTGCTTTTATACATTCAGGAGGCCGTAATGGCACAGCGAATATAAAAAACGTAGAGTAGGACTGCCCCATATGAGAATGCCTTGTCGTGGCGGGGTGGCTCAAAGAATTGATCAATTATTTCCCAAATGTCTCATTTTTAACACAGTTAGAATTCAATATGTGCATATGCACTTTATATATTACATGCTGACCATGTGCGGCGCTGGCTACTCCCCCCTTTTTTTACCTGACACTGTTATATACTCTGTCTCGGCGAAGTCGGCCTGAGGGGTTAGTGGCTGAAATACAGATCAAGTTTCCAAAATTCTCCCAGCGACATTACTAGAACCTGGGGCTCAAAATCTGTCGATTTTTTGACCCAAGGAAACTCGTAAAGAGAAAATGACTTTTTCTGTTATTGATTTTCATTATTTTTAGTAGTTTTATCGTTTTATAGGAACAATAAAATCCGACTTTCTTCACCTGTAGGATACAAATACACTGCTGTGTATAATTTAGCTCTGTGTATTATAGTATAATCTGGTTCTGGGTTCACTGACTGCAATACAGCTCAATATTACTGAATTCTCCTATCCACATCATTGTCGGCTGTGGCTCATTACTAGAGCTGCTGCCTGCAAAACAAGTTGATTTATTTTGTATTGTTTAAAATGGGACTTTTGGGCCTTTGGACATTGAATTTAATATATTAGTTAAAGGGAATCTGTCACCCTAAATTGGCGGGATATTTAAATGATGGCAGTCAGGTCAGATGGGCGGTGTTTTGGGTACTTGCCTTAACATGTTGTTCGCCGCTGTCTCCATTATTTCTGGGAATTGTAGTCGTTGCCCTCCATATAACGCGCCTGCGCATTGCAATCTGCGGGCAAAGCATACTGCGCGTGCGCAATTCAAGATAATTTTCTGGTTAGCCAATAAAGGTATCACCTTAAGAATGCTCTTGTCATAATTGGACGGAAAAGTATTCACATCGATTTTTCTGGCTAACACGGTACCACAATATAATTTATTATTATTGTACACCATTACTTTTGTCCAAAATGTATGCGAAATCCAAACATGGCATGGGTGACTGATGTGGTAAGGCGATAGAGAAAACCTAATATCACACATAGAGCTGGTGCTCTCCATCTCCATCGCTCTCTCTCATCTCCATCTCTCTCTCTCATCTCCATCTATCTTTCTCATCTCCATCTATCTCTCTCTCATCTCCATCTATCTTTCTCATCTCCATCTATCTCATCTCAATCTCTCTCTCATCTCTATCTCTCTCTCTCATCTCCATCTCTCTCTCTCATCTCCATCTCTCTCTCTCTCATCTCCATCTCTCTCTCTCTCATCTCCATCTCTATCTTTCTCATCTCCATCTCTCTCTCTCTCATCTCCATCTCTATCTTTCTCATCTCCATCTATCTCTCTCTCATCTCCATCTATCTTTCTCATCTCCATCTATCTCTCTCTCATCTCCATCTATCTTTCTCATCTCCATCTATCTCTCATGTCCATCTCTCTCTCTCTCATCTCCATCTCTCTCTCTCATCTCTCATCTCCATCTCTCTCTCTCTCATCTCCATCTCTCTCTCATCTCCATCTCTATCTTTCTCATCTCCATCTCTCTCTCTCATCTCCATCTATCTTTCTCATCTCCATCTATCTCTCTCTCATCTCCATCTATCTTTCTCATCTCCATCTATCTCTCATCTCCATCTATCTCTCTCTCATCTCTATCTCTCTCTCTCTCATCTCCATCTCTCTCTCTCTCATCTCCATCTCTCTCTCTCATCTCCATCTCTATCTTTCTCATCTCCATCTCTTTCTCATCTCCATTTCTCTTATCACCATCTCTCTCATCTCCAACTCTATCTCTCTCTTATCTCCATCTCTATTGCTATTTCATCTCCATATCCATCTCACTCTCTCATCTCTATCTCACTCTCTCATCTCCATCTTTCTCTCTCATCTTCATCTCTCTCTCATCTCCATCTCTCTCTCTTTCATGTCCATCTCTCTCTGTTCTCCATCGCTCTCTGTTCTCCATCGCTCTCTGTTCTCCATCGCTCTCCCATCTCATCTCGATCTCTCATGTCCATTTCTCTCTCATCTCCATCTTTCTCATCTCCATCTCACTTTCATCTCCATCACTTTCTCAACTCCAACTCCTCTGTCTTATCTCCATGGCTATCTCTTCTCCATATCCATCTCCATTCTCTCTCATCATCTCCATCTCTCTCTTACATCTAATGTAAGTCTATGGGAAAAATCTGCACAGAGAACTCAGCATACCCAAAAGAGAAACTGACATGCTGCGGATTTGAAAAACACCGCAGGTGAGTTCACGGAACGTAAATAAGTAGCTCAGTGGGCATGAGATTTCTATAAATCCCATTAAATTTTCTTGGAATTCTAAGAAACTGCATTTTTGACACTGGGAAAATATGCAGCGTCAAAAATGCGATAAAAGCTCATTTTGGGAACGTAGCCTAGAATTCTGATGTGTACAAATTCTACTTACAGGACTCTTCCTTAAAATCAGCACTCTAATGGTATGATCACGCTGAGCTCTTGGATGAGGATTTAGAAATAGATTCTGCACCTAAATCCACATAAAAAGCACATCAAATACTCTTTGAGAAAGTTTCCGACTGATTTTAATGGAAAACCTCCTTTAGTGCACACAGTGCTGGTTTTTTTTCACATTAAAAAACAGCACTAATAGGAAGCTTATTCAAAGAGTATTTGAAACATTTATTATGTGGATTTGCAGTAAAATTCACTTCTAAATCCTTGTAAAAAAAACTTTGTTCATAGGCCCTAAAAAGGTTTTTTTTTGTAGGGAATTAGCTCTTTGGCACACAGTTTCTTGTGCAAATAGGAAGGTTTATTGAGTCCATAAACTTCCAACAGAAAGTAAAACAGTCTTTTCTCCTACAAATAGGTATAATATAACAATAAACAGTCCCATAGAAGGAATGGGCTCACCCATTTAAATCTCAGTCCTGCACTTTCCAGCATATGGAGAGACTGAGCAACATATACCAGGTCTTTTCACCTTCCCTCTCAGGCACAAGTTTGTTTCCACCTCTACTCCTAAGCACTTATTAGGCCGGAGTCACACACAACCACAAAAAATCGGTCCGTTTTAGACGGTCGACAATCGGATCAAAACAAAAACATCACACATCCTTCTGGCATCCGATTTTCCTTCAAAGATGCGATTTAATCGCATGTGTGTGTACCTTGTAACATCCGATTTTCATCCGACTTGCGAGATTTTCTCGCAGGCTTGCAAAACTGACATATAATGGATCCAAAAGAATAGTATTTAAATGCCACAAGAAAGAATAGATATATACACATAGAGCACATATTATATATATATATATATATATATATATATGTCATTGTGACATATATATATACATATATTTATAATTCTTACACTTCTACATACTGTAATAGCCGCTAATTCAATTGCCGGCTTCAGTGAAATCACAGAAGCCGACATGAAATGATACATTGTTTCCACACATTTAACCATGTAATTTCATGTATTTTTATATATGTTTGAAACATACAATTACATGAGTATATGTGTGCTAAATTTCAGACATGTAGGGGTTAATTAAAGGTGTAAATTCGTTGAAAAAAAATGCGTGGGCTCCCGCTGTATTTTCTCCACCAGACAGACAAAGCAAGCGAGTGGGGCAGATAATAATAGCCTAGGGAGGGTACATTTTTTTTGTGCCCCCCCTGGCTACTAACATCTGCCCCCAGACACCCCAGAAAGGGCAAATCTATAATTAGATTCGCCCTTTCTGGCACTTTGCCCGTCTATTCCCATTGCCCTGTAGCGGTGGCGAATGGGTTAATAATCTGGCGTTATTGTCACCTTAGTATTGAAAGGTGACCTTAAGGCAGGTTAATAATTGATAGCTGTCAATTAGACAACTATCAATTATTAATCCTATTGTATGAAAGAAAAATCAAACACACACAGTTTAATAAAAAATAAGTTTAATTAAATAATCACACAGTTTTTGACCATATTTTATTTTCCTGCTAAAACCATTTCCTGTAATAAAAATAAAATAAAAAAGCAAAATTATACTTACCAATCCGATGTACAGTCAGGTCCCACGCTGTAATCCATCAGAAAGGGTTAACAGGTTACAGGTCGCAGAGAGCTAATAATGCTGTCTCAGACCTGTATTCCCCTGAATGAATAAGTTCCTCTCCCAGCGAAAGTAGAGGAATAGATTCATGAATGGAGCTTAATTGATTTATTGGCAATTTAACTTTAGTGACCTGACCTAAAGGGAAAGTGGACACAATCAATTAAGCTTCATTCATGAAACACATCCTCTCCTGTCGCCAGGAGAGGAACTTATTCATTCATGAGCTTTGAGCTGAGCATGCAGGATTACTTGCACTGCTTGGCTCAAAGCTAGTTAACCCTTTGTGAAGGATTACAGCGTGGGACGTGACAGATCAGCGGAATAGGTAAGAATAATGTTGTTTTATTTTTTTTTATTTATTTTAGGAGATCAATGGCTTCGCACGGATTAAGTGTAAAATAAAATATGGTAAAAAAAGGTGTTTTTTATTTCATTAAAATAATTTTTAATTAATGTGTCTGTGTTTTTTTAATTTACTACAATAGGATTAATAATTGATAGTTGTCTAATTGACAGCTCTCAATTATTAACCTACCTTAAGGTCACCTTTCAATACTAAGGTGACATTAAGGTGAGATTAACCCATTCGCCACCGCTACAGGGCAATGGGAATAGACGGGCAAAGTGCCAGAAAGGGCGAATCTAATTATAGATTTGCCCTTTCTGGGGTGTCTGGGGGCAGATGTTAGTAGCCAGGGGGGGCACACAAAAAATGTACCCTCCCTACGCTGTTATTATCTGCCCCCACTCGCTTGCTTTGTCTGTCTGGTGGAGAAAATACAGCGGGAGCCCACGCATTTTTTTTCAACGAATTTACACCTTTAATTAACCCCTACATGTCTGAAATTTAGCACACATATACTCATGTAATTGTATGTTTCAAACATATATAAAAATACATGAAATTACATGGTTAAATGTGTGGAAACAATGTATTATTGCATGTCGGCTTCTGTGATTTCACTGAAGCCGGCAATTGAATTAGCGGCTATTACAGTATGTAGAAGTGTAACAACTATAAATATATGTATATATATATATGTCACAATGACATATATATATATATATATATATATATGTGGATTCTATGTGTGGATATGTATTGATTCGATTCTTTATTAAAGCTGTCAGTGTAATTTTACAGTATAGCCGGGGATGAATTGCCGGCTTTTCTAAAGGACACTGATGCGATTTAATCGCAAGTCACACAGTGTGGTCCGTTTGTAATCCGATTTTTCATCGCTCCCATAGACTTGCATTGGCGATTGTCGACCGACAATCGGTGACAATCGCAGCATGCTGCGATTGTACACGGACGTTTAAAACGGACCACAAAAAATCGGATACTGGGAGCTGCTCCATAGATTAACATAGGTCCGACTGCAATGCGATATTTCATCGCATTGCAGTCGTCCGATTTTGTCGCCAGTGTGACTCCGGCCTTAGGAGCTTTGCTGTCCTTTTAATATTAGCTGCACCTGCTGAATTGGAGGGTGCGAAAGACTAGTCCCACCCATCTCTTCTAGTCATTCCTAAAACCTTAACTCACACTAGTCAAATTAACCCACTCAGAATCTATCAGTGCTGGAGCCTATTTAATAGGTTTCATGTTCCCAAGGCTTGCCAGTGCCACCTCAGTGATGCACACCCCCCCATCCAGAATTCTGCCAGCTGCTTGCGTACATTTTCTACAATAGATCATGTGTTTTGTACTTACAGCCTAATGATTCAGAACTCCCTAATCATTACTGTCTAACAATTCAGTGGATCGAGCCACAGACATGGAAGGTCTCCTATCGAATTCACATACTCCTTTCTGGAGTGCCAAATGGGTTAAGAGACCCCATTTTACTGATGTATGAGATATCCAGATATGTCTACACAGTGAACCATTAGTACTTGTCTGTCCCTGCTCCTCAGCTGCTGCTGTCACAACTCTTCTATGTTAGGCTGCTCACATAAAGTTAATCTTTCAAAAAATAATTTTTCTGTCCATAAGGTTGGGGGCCACACAGAATGGCATTGCAGGATGCATTTGGCCCCTGGCCTATAGGTTATGCACCCTGCTCTAGACGTAGAGGATGCCCCTTGTCAGCATTCTAGGCCTAGGTGTAAAAAGGATTTGAAGGATTTTTGAAATGTCCTTTCATATATTTGTATCTGGCAATCTTGCCACTTAGTTTTACCACTTTATTGTCCAAAAGAAGGATAACAAAGATTTACTACTTTTTAACCAGCACAGTGAATGCCATAAGAATAAAAGCTCCTCACTAAAAAAATAATAATAATAATAATGCAGTGTTGTTTTCTTTGCTCTCAAAGCAATTAAAAAAAGCTGTGACACTGCTACAATATAAATATATATACAGTATATATCATACCTCTTGGAAGGATTAGATGACATGAAACGCTGTGTGGTCAAAACTAGCGCCAAGGGGTTAACAACTTTTTATTATACATACAGTCGGGGCCAAAAAAATATCATTGTATATAATTAGTGGTTGTAGAGTAGATGTGTCATAATGGTTATACTGAGTCATGATAAACAAAACAGGAAATACCGAAATGCCTACTGAACCATACCTCTGCATTAGGGTAAGACAAAACAGAATTACCACTAGGTGGCGATGGACAGTAGCTTTCTTTTACTGTATTTCTGACTACATAATATCATATTATTACTGCAATGATAACAGATATACAGTACAGTATATGGCATGGCACTGGTCCTGGGAGAGCTGGAAGACCCCTTTCACACATAATAATACTAAAGTATTTAAATGGGACATGGGAAGCTAGCAACACAGAGTTTTCTACGCCAGTGTTTTCTACGCCAAAAATGCTACTCCAGGCAGGAGTAGCATTTCTGATGCAGAACGCAGAGGCGCACACCACTTACTAGAGGCACTGAATTCTGTAAGTGGGGTGCGCCTCTGAATGAATCTGCCGCTATGCACTTGAGCTATGCCAGGATTAATGAATCGGCCCCATAGATTGGAAAGCCAGTTGGGGCCAATAAGGAGAGGACTGACTAGTCTGATGTGGCCCCTGACCGATATATCCCTGCTCCTATTCAGTTGACGGACAGGTCTTCCCCTCTAAATACACACATGGGAGAATGCATGACGCCAATTCATCAAGGTGTTTTTACTGTTTTATGGGCCAAACACCTTTGTACAATGATACTCACATGGGAGCAAGATGAGGTGAGCATTTCTGCAATATACAGGTGATCTGATCATCGCTTGTATGTAGCAGAGCCAATCAGACAACTGCAGCTTCTAGTCTCCCATGTAGACTATTGAAGCAGGCAAAAAGTTAAAAAATGTTTTTAAAAATATTAAAAAAAATACATAAAAGTTCAAATCACCCCCCTTTTGCCCCATTCAAAATAAAACAATAAAAAAAAATCAAATATACACATATTTGGTATCGCTGCGTTCAGAATCACCTGATCTATCAATATAAAACAAGAATTAACCTGTTTGTTAAAACGCCAGAATTCCTTTTTTTTGTCATCATAACATTGCATTGAAATGCAATAACGGTGAATCAAAAGATCGTATCTGCACGCAAAAAATAAGCCCTCACCCAACCCGAGATCAGGAAAAATGGAGACGCTATGGGTATCGGAAAATGGCGCAATTTTTTAAAAAAAAACTTTGGATTTTTTTTTCACCACTTAAATAAAAAAGAACCTAGACATGTTTGGTGTCTGTGAACTCGTAATGACCTGCAAATCATAATGTCAGGTTAGTTTTACCATTTAGTGAACATGGTAAAAAAAAAAAAAAAAACAACAACTGCGGGATTGCACTTTTTTTTGCAATTTCACTGCACTTGGAATTTTTTTCCCGTTTTCCAGTACATGATATGTTAAAAACCATGGTGTCATTCAGAAGTACAACTTGTCCTGCAAAAAACAAGCCCTCACATGGCCATTTTGACCAAAAAATAAAAACGTTATGGCTCTGGGAAGAAGAGGAGCAAAAAATGAAAATGCAAAAACAAAACTATCTCTGATCGTTAAGGGGTTAAGATCTTCCCATACAGCATCTGCCTGTGATGCATCTGTATTTGGTAATCAGTCTGACTGTCCAGAAAATGGAGGAGAAGGACAAAGTGGAGCAGGGAATGAACCCCCTATTGAGGAGCTGATGTCTGCAGCAGGGGGATATGTTATGCTGATAAGCTCCTGAATGGAGTTATTGGATGTCTGTGTCGGAAGCAGGTGAAATGCAGGTGCATAGATGCAACGAACAGAGATCACGAGGCGGGAAACAGTCAGGGATTGATATAATTCTATTTATATACAGCATTAACTTACAACAATTAGTGTTACTAACTATGAAAATCAACAGTAGAAAGAATAACAATAAGATTGGATTAACCAAAAAATGCTTTCACTATTTAACGTTAATGTTCTTTCCACAAAGGTGGTGCGCCCTGTCATGGGAGTCACCACGTAAGTTCTCTCTGAAGCTCTGGCCCTAGTTGGTGTCACCGGGTATTCATAGCCCGTTGAGCCTCCCACGCACCCGCAAGCCCCTCCCAATCTGTAATCCTAATCCCAGTCAACCCGGTACCGTAGATGATAGCTGGAAGTGATGGCCCTGTTCACTCACTGTTTCTCCGCAGTCGCCGGCCGGCCTCGCCTGTCGCATTCTACTCACGGATCTTCCCGACTTTATCGTCGGCAGAAGTCTCTTATGGTCTGGTGGAGAGAACTAGGCCTCGGCTCTTCACAGGCAACGAAGGGCTTCAGAGGCTTGACCGGCGCAGGGCGCAGATCCTGGCTCTGACCAGCATAGGCGGTACTTGGAGGTCTCCTCCGGGGAATCCGGACCTTGCCCGGAGGTGATTTGCACCTAGGTGGCACAGATTTCCCACTGAGGACTGTCGTGCTAGTCTCAATGGTGTCTCTGGAGCATGTTTGCTCTGCTCTCTTCCCTGGCGCTAAATCTCCTTGTGGTTTGGCGCCCAGGGCTTTTATATTAGGGAAGTCCTTCCTGTGGGTCACCTGATCCAGTCCAGCAACTCTTTGCTGGCATTTGGGTTGAGTTAGCCGGGAATGCGCTCTCAAGGCGGGTCCATACTCATGAAAACCTACAAGATTTGTTCAGATATTAGGCAAAATCATACAATTTTTTTTCTTTAAAAAGATACATTTATTAATGCAATAGAATAAACTCAAAACACCATGATAAAAGGACAAATCAGGAAAAAGATTAAAATATCTAAAGGGAAGAGGACGGATGTGCATAGCATATAAACATGATCAAAATATTAACAATAATTATATGTGTTATAAATGAGTGACCATGTAATATAGTGCATTAAACAAATTACATCTGGTATGAATGCATAGAGAATGTTATCAAATATAATTATTGACAAAAAAAATCCATCAAATACAACCTGGAAAATGAATAAACCATAAGACAGTGTTTGTGCAATAAATCATGTGAGTAATCATATTGATTAATAAAAATATTGTCCAAAAAGGAACAGTGTAAATTGGCAAATGACCAGGGAATAATTATATTGATATATTGCACACAACCCGATTGCATAAAGCCCTACTGAGCCAGTGGAGAGTGTAGTCTCCCTCAGGTAAATGCACCAATATCATAAGGTAGAATGCAAGAAGTATAATAGCTAAGAGAAAGCAGTAAACAATTGTATTTGAAAACATCATACACCAGATGAGGAATGGACATACATACTGACCTAGTGGAGCACACAATGTCCCCCTCCACCAACTCCAACGCGCGTTTCGTTTCCCCTTCGTCAGGGAATCCATAGTCATCCCTGAGGCAGGAGCTAAACGATGAGCGTTCTCCCTCCTCCATAGCTAGGCCACGCCCCGAATATTAAATATAAAAAAGATTGTGATGAGACCCTCTACCACGACTACTGCCTTGGGACACGTTACATTTGGCCTTCTTTTGTGAATGTCTGTCTACAGATGACCACTAACAGCCTGAATTTGTCCAAGAATTCATAGAAAGCAGTTATCATGTTGTGAACTGTGGAAGAGATTTATGTGACCAGAAGGAACACTCACTTCCATCAGATGATACTGACATGAGTGACTAGCAGCGAGTCAGCAGAGCGTCCCCGGAAGAGGAAGACCTATGTGCGCAGGAAGTGCGTGGTGAGTCACTGTCCGTGTCCATTTTCTCAGAGATTCATGTCCAGATAGAAAATGTAAAAAATAGTGGGACTCCTACACTGCTAGAGCCTATGTATTGTAAGCTTTTCAGGGGATATAGCTCTGGGATCGCCGTCTTGGGGAGACGGAGTGGCATAAAGAGACCATTCACAGACAGTAGTTCTGTTAAAAACTGGCCGCAACCAGTTTTATTAAAGTCCACAGCAAACAGAACATAATCAAAACCAAATCATAAACATAAGACCTGGGCTTGTCCAGCCACTTACTACACTTAGATAGATTTCCCTTTCTATCCGGGTCCAGACTCTAATAGCCTGGGCCAAAACAACACATATGTTCAGCATTTACCAGCATGGAGTTTCACAGAGTCTCCTCCTTGTGTCTGAAGGCACCTTCAACGTCCAGACTTGAGAGAGCTCCCCTCCTATTCAGCAGCTATCCGCATGGATTCTCACAGAGACTACTCCTGTGTCCGGGGTACATCGAGCACCCAGACTGAGACAGCTCATACTCCTGGAGACTGCTTCTTGTGCCGGGACTCCTTGTCCAGACTAAGCGAGCTCCCTGACTGTGTTCGCAGACACCTACTTCTGGTCTCCTAATCAACAGCTGAATGGTTTCAGGCCTGAGCTGCAAGTGTGTACCGAATGCAAGGTGCAGTGACCTTTCTCTACCACTAGGTTTACAAAGCCACACATTTCCCTTATACCATACAGCACAGTACCTAGGTGAAATGTACACCCCATTCGACACACATTCCTTCACTGTCTCACATATCCCCCCCTCTTCTCCAGACCGGGGGGCTGGTCATCCAGACCGGAGGGCTGGTCAACAATCCAAAAGAGACAGTGAACTCTGGACCAGTCATGGCCTTCATCAGCTTCATCTTCACTACTGTCATCTGTATCTTCACCTGAGCCATAGCCAACCTCAGCTTTCTCTTCATCTGAAGCATCCGCACTACCCTGTACCCTCCCAGGCCTATGCTGTCTGCGGGCCTCGGGTATCCTGCACGGTTTCATCTTGACCTTAGGGCCAGGCTCAGTTTCGATATAGTGCCTGGCCAGAGAAGTACGACCCGGCACATCAGAACACTTCTGCTGACTCTTCCTCAGAAACTCACGTACCTCCTGTCCTTGGTGCACTGACCATGTGTCACCAACTATCACAGAAGGTATAGGGGGTTTTTTACTTTTCTCTAGTTCCCCTTGAACCTTCTTTAGCACATCTACTTTCTCACGAAGATGCTCATGGCTTTCATCACACTCCTTCATCACAGTTTGGAGTTTTTTCTGAGAAGTAATCAATTCATCTGGTACCTGTGCAACCACTTTTCCTTGATCCTGCAAGGTACTATATACACTTTCCCCTTCATTTCGTGCTCTCTGGAGCAACTGCTGGAACCGCTCACGTTCCCGGCGAAAAGATGCCACATCCAGTTCACACTGCTGCAGCTGCTCGCGTAACGCAACATTCTCAGTCTTCATTTCTTTGGTGGAGACCTCATGGAGACGCATCTTCTCCTGTAGCTGTTGGACGTCCTTTACGTCCTCGGCCCCTTCTTCAGGCTCTTCTGGTAGAACATGCTCAGAAGCCCTACCGTCAGTCTTACATTCTACCTCTTCAGTCACATCACTATGGTATCCAATATCTCCATTTATTCCAGCTTTCAAGTTCTCCTTGATAGCTGCATCTGTATACTCAGAACCCGCCTGGCTCTTCTCTTCCACCACGTTCTGCATCCCTTCTGGGCTCCCGTGTATCTGCAGTGGCAACGGAGTGACACACCGCTTTTCCCATTTGTTGGGACGTGGCTCCGATGTAGACTCCATGAACGTGCGCTTGAGCTCACCAATGCCAGCCTGATGTCTCAAAATCTCATCTTGTGATTTATCCAGATCCTTGGTATCACTCGGGAACACTGCTGGGGCTCCGGGCGCCGAACTTCCAGCCTAAGCTTCACGAGTTGTAGCTACTGATCCGGACCGTAACCCGTCCACGCCGCTGTCTTCGGCAGAAACAGATTCCTGGACAGAGTCAGTCCCCATATCTTCAGTCTTGTTCCTCACAGCTTCACTTGAGACCTCAGCTTCTGATGAGGCATCTGGCTTGGTGACCCCACCTTCCATGGCTTTTTCCACCTCTGCAGCATTACCTTCAGAGTCCTGGGCATGATGCAGCTCCATACCATACATTGATAACTTTCATCTTCAACAGCATCTGACGCGCACCACATTTCGTGGTACCAGGGCTATGGGGTACTCGGAACCGAGCCCATGGAAGTCTATGGGAGTTGTCACTGGCAGCAGAGCTGGTCCGTGGCCCTGGCGGTCATGCAATGGGGGATATTTACAGGGGATTGTAGTTTAGAATAGTTCGTGACGCCACCTGTGGTTTCTGATCTGATTGACCAGCGCTGCAGGGTAGATCTCTGAGGGGATGTTATGGCAGCTAGGTGTTAGGTCCCCCACAGGTGGGACTGGTCCCTCAAAGTCTATGGTGGGGATGCAGGGTGCAGATAAGAATTCAGTCACACACAATGCAATCTCTTTCCATACCTTTACTTGTAGATGTTGCAGGTATGTCCCGGGAAGCTGGTCAGGTTGGAGAATGCACATTCAGGAAACTGTTGAGCAGGTTAGAGGCCTCCTTTATCCTTTTAATTGTGGTGAGTACAACTTGCATAAAGTCAAGTGCAACTCTTTTAATAGCAACTGCGCCCGGCCAACATTGTGGTGGAGCCTTCTATGTCTCTGATTATCAGATGTTGAGAGAACTAAGTCCTTACTTTTTGCAGGGTCCTGCTCAAAGTCCCTGTTCTCCCTGACTCCGTTTACGTATTAGCGCTTAGGGCTACCTTCTGCGACTTGTAGTCCAGAAAGCCTCCGGTTTTCTTATTACTAGGCGTGAAGCACTAGCAACGCTTCGGACCCCGGTGTCCGGTTAACTGAGTGAGGGTGATCTGTCCCTTTGTCACTCTTACTTCTCCACTCGCCTTCGCCCTGCCTTCGCTCTTAACATAAGCACGTGTAGCAATCGTACAAAGGTCAGCTTTCCTTCAGTGCCACTGAGCTGTTCTCTGTTGACTCGTTGGTATAACTGCTGTAATTCCTTTCTTTCTTTCACAGGAACACAGGCAGATTGTTCTGAGTAGCAGGTTAAGGGGTAGCTCTGACTAGGCTAGGATGATTCACTTCACCCGTACTAGCCTCCACTTTCTTACAGATGATACACAAGTCTTTTAAAATTAGACTTCTCTCCTCCCCTTCTTTGGGTTAGGGGGAAATGATTTTAAAAATGGGGGGGGTGACTCACTGACCCCCCGGGTTTTTATGCACTGCCCCAAGAAAAGGAAAAAGATGACTAGAAGGGGGTTTCTCGGGGGGGAAAACGGGAAATTTTTTTAATCATATTGTATCACACAAATAAATAGCTGAATGCCTTAGTGGCAATGTAAAAATTTTGGTGAAAAAATTTTCAAGTTTACATTTTTCCCTTCCCCGTGCATTTTTCCAGGGGAATTTTGTGTTGAAAAAGGGGGGCCCCACACCCCCCTTGTGCGGGGGTTTTGTTTCAGGTCCCCCCCTTTAAAAAACTCAGTTTTCCCCTTTTAACCTTTGGTTTTTCCCCCGGGAAAAAGGGCCCCAATGTTTAAAAATTTTCAGTGCATTTCTGCCCGGTTTTTAAGGCAAGGGGTTTCTTCTAGGACTTTTCCCCCTCCCTGTCCCCTCCCCCTTCCCAAAATTTAAGGGTTTGGGGTTTTTTTTTAGTTTTTTTTACTATCATTTTAAAAACCCCCCCTTTTTTTCAGCCAAAAACCCGGTCCTTTCAGGTTATAAAATTTTTATTTCATTTCCCCGTCACTTTCGGGGGGATAAATTCTTTCTTTTTACCCCCCCGATTTTGGAATTATTTTAAATTTTTATCCCCAACTTTTAATTCACCATTGGCCCCCCAAAAAAAGGGCTATGTGAAAACCCCCGCATATTTTTCCCAAAATTTTTTGGGGGGTTTTAAAAGGGCTGGCTCCCCGACCTTCCCCAAACTTTTTTTTTCCCCCATACAATAGGTTTTTTGTTTTGGCAACGAGGAAACCCCTTCAGACCCCGGGTTTTGGGGGAAAAACCCTTTAGAACTCTTATTTTTCCTGTCCCCTTTTTGGGGTGGGGTTTAAAAAAAACCCAATCTAAAAAAATTTCACGGGAAAACAGGTAAGTAGGGCCCCCGGGTTTCCCCGGGGAACCCATTCCCCCCCCAAATCCCTGAAAAGGGGAATTTTTTTTAAAAATCTATCATTATCAATTTATTTCAGATTAGGATCATTTATCATCATATTATCATATTTTTCATATCAGATCATTTTGGGGGTATATCTTTTTTTATTCATTATCAGTAACCCGATCAAAAACAGTTTTTAAAAAATTTTATTTTTAAAAATTAACGGCCCCCTAGCTTTGGGGTTGGCCCCCGGGATGGATCAATAGGAGTTTTATACACTGTCCATCAAAAACCTTTTTTTCCCGAGCCCCTTGGGGGGGGAAAAAATTTCCCCCAAATTTTGGGTTTTCCCAGGTTTTTTCCCCTCCCCCCCTTTTTATATGAAACCCCCGATTTGGGGGGCCCAATCCAGGCATCCCTGGGTAATTTTGGGTCCCCCTGGTTTTCAAAATTTTTTTAGGTATTATCAGGGATAAAAACCCCCATAAAGGGGGTCACTTTGGAAGCCCCTTTACTTTGAGCCCCAAAGGGGGCCCCTTTTTCGGGGAGTCTTTTAAACCCCGGGGGGCTTTTTGGCCCCCTCTTTTCCCCGGTGAGGGGGGGCCACCAACAGGTTCTGCGAGGGGGAGAGGGTGAAAAATCACAAAACATAGGCTTTTTGGGGGAAAGGGGGTTTAGAGGTTTGAGCAGGGGGCCCCCTTGGGGGTTTTTCAAGCTACTAGTGGGTTTGGGGGAACAGGTGTTATGATTGGTTTTTTTTAAGGGGAAAAACTTTTTCCCCTCGGGCCCCGGGATAAAATTTTTGGTCAAAACCTTTTCCCAATTTCCCCTTTTGTTCTGTGTGTTTTTCCCTCTTGATCTTTAAAATAATTTTTTATTTTGTGTTTTGTATATTTTGGGGTTTTTTCCCGCCTTCTGGGGGGTTTTGGGGGCCCCCGGGGGTTTTTTCCCCCATTTTTGGGCCGCCCCTTTTTTGGGGACTTTTGTTTTTGGGGGATTTTTTTTTAGTGGTTTGGGTTTTTTTACCCCCGGGGAATTTTAATTTGGGGGGGAGAGGTGTGTGATTCGGGGATTTTTAAATTTTGTGGTTGGTGTTTTTCGGGGGTTTTTTGGGTTTTGCAGTAAGTCCCCTTCCCCGTCCTTTTCTTTTTTTGGGTTTTTGGCCCCCCCTTTGCTCATATATTTTTGTCTGTGTCAGATTTTTTTTGTCTAACCCCATTAATTTTTTGGGGGTTTTTGGAAATTTTTGATTTTTTTTTTGGTGATATTTATTTTTTTAAGGGGCGGGGGCTCTCTTTTGAAAATGTTCGAAGTATTCCAAAATTTGGGGGAGAATGTCTGTATTTAAGGGATCAAAGTTTTTTATTTGGGTACGAAAAAATTTATTTTGGGGGTTTTTTTTTTCCCCCCCTTTTTATTGAAATGGCCCCCGGCAAGGTTAGGCCCCCTGTTTTTGGGTTTTCCAACCCTTTTTATTAAAGGCTCTTCAGGTTTTGGGTTTTTTCCCCAAATTTTTTCGTTTAAAAATTTTTGGAAAATTTTTGTTTGTTAAACCCTTATGGGGTTTTACGAAAGGGTTTGTGTGGGAATTGGCCCCCCGAGGAGTTTGATTAAAAGGAAAATTTAACAGGGGTTTTTCTGCTCCCGTTTCGGCCGATGTTTTCTGCCCCTTTTGGTGGGGGTTTTTTGCCTCTGAATTGGGGGAAAAGGGCCCTTTGTCCCAAAAAGACCCGAGGGCCCCCAAAAAAAAAATTGGCCTTTTTTTTTCGAAAATTTTTTTCCCCCGAAAAATAAAAAGAGTGGGTAATGGGAGTTATTGGCCTTTTAAATGGGCTTTTGAAGGAAAAGGAGCTTTTGGTGGAGGGGGCAAAACAAAAGGTGGTGGTTTTCCCTTGGCCAAAGGGGAATTGGGGTTTTTTGGAATTGCAACGTCAATCCCCGGGGAAAGGGGTGGGCCCCTTTTTTTTTACATTTTAAATTTTGGTTTCCCCTTTTTCCCCGGCCCCCAAGAATGTTAAGGGGGATGGGGCCCCCTCGAGGGCCTTGGGATCTCCCGAGCTTCTGATCCCCCTTTTATTTTTTGGGGGGTGTAGTTCTTTCCCCCATTTGCCTAATTTGGGGATTGCTCTGGAGGGGGGGGCAAAGGGGGATTAGGGGCCCCTGCCCCCTTGGAAAATTTTTTGTCCCGGAACCCCAAGGGGGAAAAAATGGAGTTGAGGGGTTTTGTTCCCCCTTGGGGGCACCGGGAATTTTTTTGGTTTTCCCGGCTTTTGGGTTTTCGGTCCTTTTGGTGGACTTGGGGCCCCGATGTCAGGGGGGAATTTTGGTCCCCCGGGGGTTGCTCTCGCCCAAGCCTTTTCTCGCTCTAGTGGTTTTGTTGATGCCATTGCCTGTGCCAAAGAGAATGGACCCTTTTCTATGGTTTTCTTTCTGATCTTCCTGTTTCTCAGAGAAAAAACCACCATTGGGTTTTTTGTGATAGGTTTCCAAAATGATAATTGTGCCATTATAAGTTGCCCTTCCTCTCTGAATTGGTGGTTGTTCCTTGACGTGGTTCGTTTTACAGGATTCTGAGAACATTGGTCTGACAGAGGAGTCATTTTTGTTTCCAGATTTTGGAGGACTTTTTGTTCTAAACTGGGTGTTCAATTGTCTTTCTCTCGGATTTAAACCTCAGACCAATGGTCAAAATGAGAGAACAAAAGAATTGGAGACTTTCTAAGATGTTTGTGTCTGTGATAGGTTGATGGGTTTTTTTGCCTTTGGTGATTTTTGCTTTTTTAATGGGCTAGTCTGCCACTTTGATGTCCCCGTTTTTCTGTAATTCTGGGTTTCACCCTCGATTTTCTTAGGACAGAGGGGGTTTGTCTGTCCAGGGTTTGGGACTTGTTGTTGAGGTATGCAGCAGATTTGGGACCAGGTAGTGGAGAGGTGTCCCTCTTCGGGGAAGGCCCAGCGGTTTGCTAACCGGGATAGGATGATGGTCCTTTCTGGTTTTAAAGTGGGGGTTGGTTGGTTGTTAAAGAATTTCCTATGAGGTAGATTCCTAAATTTAAGCCTAAGTTCATTGGACTTATAAGATCATGGAGATTATTAATCCTGTTTCTTTTCGTTTGCTTTTCCAGGGCATTTAGATCCATAACGTGTTCCCAAGTCCTTGTTGAAGAGGTTTGTTGAGCCAGTGGTTCCTGTGCTGGCCCTGACCCGTTTTGGTTGAGGGCAATTGGAGATGTGGTGAGAAAATTTTGGTTTCCTTTTTTTAGACGAAGACTCCAGTATTTGGTTAAATGGAAGGTTTTGGTCAGGAAGATAATTTTTGGGTGTTTGTTCGGACTCCATGTAGGGGATTATCCGTGCATATATAGAACTCATCCGACGACCTGGTTGCTCAAATGGGGGTTTTCGGGGGACCCCTCCTCAAGGGGGGGGTACTGTTGTGAATGGGTTTGGGGGGAGATTTGAGAGAGGTTTGGTGGTTACAAGCGGTCTAGTGAGGTTGGGAATCAGGTGTTATGTTGGTCTTATTTAAGGGAATATTTTCCCACAGGGTTGCCGGGGGGATCAATTGTTTGGTTGAATCCTTCTTTCCGTTTCCCTTGTAGTGCTGTGTGTGTCTGCATTCCGCTATAGTTAAGTCAATTTTTATTTTGTGTTTTTGCTATTTTTTGCATTTTGTCCTGCACTTCTGTGGGGGCCTTTGGGTCCCTCCGGGGGTTTTGCCCTCTCAGTTTAGTCCACCACTGTGTTTTGTACTTTTGCTTTTTGGTTTTTTAGTGGCTGTGTTTTTGTTTAACCAGAGAACTTATTTAGGTGGTAGAGGTCGTGTGATTCAGGTGATTTTGAAATTGTAGAGTTGGTGTTTTTCAGGGTTTTTGGGATTGCAGTAAGTACCCTTCTGTCCTTTTTATTTAGATAGTTTTGGGCCCCAGCGTTTGCTCATACTATTTTCTGTCTGTGTCAGTATTTCTTCTTGTCTAACCGCCATTAATGTTTGGGGGCTTTCTATTATCTTTGGGGTTCTGCTCCGGGGCAGATAGCTTTCCTATTTCTATCTTTAGGTGTAGTTAGTTTCTCAGGCTGTGACGAGGCGTCTAGGACCATCGTAGGAACGCCCACGGCTGCCTCTAGTTGTGGTGGTTAGTCAGGGTACTGCAATTCATAGATTCCAACTGCTCTGGTGTATTTCCTTTTTTACCTGCATCTCAGCTACCGTAACAAACAGGGCTCCCCTCTATTGGACAGTTGGCTGCAATTTCACGACAATCTCCAACATGTCCATCACACTCTCCCACCACACGACCCCAACAGTGGAACGCTCTTACGGGGAGAGTTCGGCGTCCAGGAACTCCGAAGTGACGACCTCTCAGACGGCTGTAACCTCAGGAGGACGTGCTTGGGTGTAGCGGTCCACTATCACCTTTTCAACTCCATAATCAGGTTTGCTGACTGCAGACTCCCAACTGATCTCCAGTCATGAATCCCCTGGAGGGCTGTCACCGTAAACACCAGAGGGTAAGAATCTCCGCTTTCAGCTTGGCATAGTCTTGGCTGTCCTGCCGCTAGGTCAGCATAGGCCCTTTGGGGTTCTCCAATCAGATAGGGTGCGACCATCATGGCCTTCAGATAGGGGCAGATTTCCTTCTCTGCCAGTCCTCAAACCTAGTGAGATAAAACTCCACATCATCACGAGGTTGTCATCTTTTTCAGGGGACGTCTTACCGCTTCTTTAAGCAGACAATGCAGGTGACTTTGCAACATTACTTTGGGACGATGCGCTGCAAGTCTTTTGTAGTGCTGAACTGCTCAAAAAACAACCGGTTATTCTCTCTGCTGCTGCAGGAATTGCTGCTGGGCCTGCTGCATGCGCTGCTGGTGGCAGGCGCTGCCACTCCATGCTCTGCTGCATGCTCCGCTGGGTGGACCAGGTATCAAGGAGCTCCTCCATACTGCCGGACTTATCTGTCTCAACCACGGCAGTCTTATGTTGCACATTAACTTGCGCCATTTGTTTCAAACAGCATCTCCATGCTGTCATCCATGCTGTCAGACTTTCTGTCTCAAAAACGGCAGTCTTCATCAAGACATACACATCCACAAGTCTTTTCCCAGAAAATTCAGCCTTGCTGTGCAGACACTTTTTTTTTTTTTTCTCTGCAAACTCTATTGGGCACTGTCTCTTTAAGACTGCTCCAACAGAGTTTCTTTTGCTGCACTTTTTTTTTCTCTGCTGTGCTTCAACAGACTTCACCTTTTATTGCTGTCTCTAAGCACTGTGCTGCACGCACATTCCAGCACCAATTGTATCAGCACTGTGCTGCCCAGCATTCTCCGCAATTGTAAGCTTTTCAGGGGATATAGCTCTGGGAAATCGCCGTCTTGGGAGACGAGAGTGGCAATAAAGAGACCATTCACAGACAGTAGTTCTGTTAAAAAACTGGCCGCAACCAGTTTTATTAAAGTCCACAGCAAACAGAAATAATCAAAACCAAATCATAAACATAAGACCTGGGCTTGTCCAGCCATTACTACACTTAGATAGATTTCCCTTTTATCGGGTCCAGACTCTAATAGCCTGGGCCAAAACAACACATATGTTCAGCATTTACCAGCATGGAGTTTCACAGAGTCTCCTCCTTGTGTCTGAAGGCACCTTCAACGTCCAGACTTGAGAGAGCTCCCCTCCTATTCAGCAGCTATCCGCATGGATTCTCACAGAGACTACTCCTGTGTCCGGGGTACATCGAGCCCCCAGACTGAGACAGCTCATACTCCTGGAGACTGCTTCTTGTGCCGGGACTCCTTGTCCAGACTAAGCGAGCTCCCTGACTGTGTTCGCAGACACCTACTTCTGGTCTCTAATCAACAGCTGAATGGTTTCAGGCCTGAGCTGCAAGTGTGTACCGAATGCAAGGTGCAGTGACCTTTCTCTACCACTAGGTTTACAAAGCCACACATTTCCCTTATACCATACAGCACAGTACCTAGGTGAAATGTACACCCCATTCGACACACATTCCTTCACTATCTCACAGTACTTAGTGCAAAGTCAAACAAAATTTAAATTAGGGATTGCAATACGCCCTGGAAGAGATGTGGAGTGCCTCAAAAAATTTTTTATACAATTTTAAAAAGATTGCATAAAGAGACACAATTTGTCAGCTAATCCTTGGAAAGAAGTTATCATGTTGTTAACTGTGGAAGAGATTTATAGGACCAGAAGGAACACTTATTTCCCTCAAATGATACTGACCTGAGACAACGAGAAGTAGAACAAGATGCAAAAAAACAACTTGACTTGAATTAAACTGCCGTATATACTCGAGTATAAGCCAACCCGAGTATAAGCCGACCCCCCTAATTTTGCCACAAAAAACTGGGAAAACTTATCGACTCGAGTATAAGCCTAGGGTGGAAAATGAGGCAGCTACTGGTAAATTTCAAAAATAAAAATAGATACCAATAAAAGTAAAATTAAAGTAGGTTAAATGTTTTTGAATAGCCATATTGAATCAGGAGCCCCATATGCTGCTCCATAGATTATGCCCCATATGCTGCCCCATATATTATGCCCCACAAGATGCTCCATAGATTATGCCCCATATGCTGCCCATGTATTTTGCCCCACAAGATGCTCCATAGATTGTGCCCCATATGCTGCCCATGTATTATGCCCCACAAGATGCTCCATAGATTATGCCCCCATATGCTGCTGCGAATAATAATAGAAAAAAAAAGACATACTCACCTCTCGTCGCTGGGGGGCAGGTGCTGGTGTCCTGAGCAGGCGGGGACACCAGCGCGCTATTGTGTACAGTTGCCGGTGTCACCGCTGGCTCAGGCCCCGGCACCTACGATATTCACCTGTCCCCGGTCCACCGCTGCGCGCCGCTGTCTTCCGGGTCCTCTATCAGTGAATGCTCAGGCAGAGGGCGCGGCGCGCGCTAACCATGTCATCACGCCCTCTGACCTGAACATTCACAGCCAGAGGACGCAAGGACGCAGCGGCGAGTAGCGGTGGAACGGGGACAGGTGAATATCGCATATACTCACCCCCTCCTGCCGCGTCTCTGCAGCCCCTGCTCTTCTCCCACGGTCTCCGGCAGCTATGCCTAACTTCAGCGGTCACGTGGTACCACTCATTAAAGTCTTGAATATGCGCATATTCATGACTTTAATGAGCGGCACCACGTGACGGCTGAACACAGACGCCGGAGACCATGGGAGAAGAGCAGGGGCTGCAGAGACCGCGCCAGGAGTATATAGGACAGCTGCACTCCGCCTCCCCCACCGACCCCCTGGTATATGACTCAAGTATAAGCCGAGCGGGGGACTATCAGCCCTAAAAAATGGGCTGAAAATCTCGGCTTATACTCGAGTATATACAATAAATGTTACGCTCGCGCCCAGACTGGTGAGCGTGGATCGTGACCGCACTGTATCATTGAGCAGACTTACCCCAGAGGGGCATGACTAAGGGGCAGCTACCTTGGTGTTCGATGAAGCCTCTAGTGATGAGGTCAGGCTTGTGCGGCGAGTAGCTGCCAGGTACCGCTCCAGGGTGGTCTCTGGCAGTAGCAGTTGACCCACAAGTGGACAGGACACAGTAATGACAGGTGTAGGCAAGTACTGTAGGTTTACTGTCTGGCTCAGAGGATACATAGACAAGCAAGTACTGGCAGCCACGGCTGATATACAGACAGGTTGGTGCAGGTAGGCACGGCTGAATACTCTGGCAGAGGTTGGAGCCAGTTCAAACAGGACTGAAAGGAACAGTTTCAGGAAGGACTGGGACACAGGCAGGTACGACTTTAAGGTCGGAGTCACACTACAGTGAATAGCAGCAGCCGTGTAGTGTAAAATCACAGCAGGAGCCGACAGAATAGAAGAGATGGATTACACACAGTAAATACACATAGAATTGATAGATATACAGATGTCAGTGACATATACAATTAGTGCAGTATGTGGGCAGCTTACATGTATTTCATTAATAAAAGAATATTTTTCTAAAAAAAATGGCGTGGCTCCCACGTAATTTTCATAACCAGCAGAGGGAAAGCTGATGACTGGAGTTTATAGCCTGGCAAGGGGGTAATACCTATGGAACTTCCCAGGCTATTAATATCAACTCACAGCTGTATACTTAGCCTTTACTGCCTATTAACATGGGGGACCCTAAAAAAAAATGACGTAGGTTCCCCCTATAATTAATAACCAGCAAAGGCTATGCAGACAGCTGCAGGCTGATGTTAATAGCCTAGGATGGGGCCATGGATACTGGCCCCCCAGGCTAAAAACATCAGATCTCAGCCATCCCAGAAAAGGCGCATCTCTAAGAAGCACCAATTCTGGCACTTAGCTTCGCTCTTCCCACTTGCCCTGTAGCTACGGCAAGTGGGGTGATAGTTGGGGGGTTGATGTCACCTTTGTATTGTCAAGTGACTTCAAGACCCAAGGTTAGTAATGGAGAGGCGTTAATAAGATACCCCCATTACTAACCCCATAGTCACATTGTAAGAAAACACAGACACCAAGAAAAAGTCCTTTAATTGAAAGAATGACACAGACTCCTTTAATAGATCTTAATTAAACTATATTTACAACCTCGCCCATTCCGCCGACACCCTTGTCATCTGCAAAAGAGTTAAAAAAAATCAACCAACAATATTCCTCACCTTTCCACAGAGATGCTACTAATCCATTTGTCCCACAATGGGTCTAGCTCTGCTACATCTAGAAGGCAGGCTGCATGGTTACATGATGCGACCATACAGCCTGTCATCCAGCATAGAAACTGAGCACTGTGTGCTCAGTGTCTCCCTATGAACTCATATTCCCTGTCTGAGGGCACCGCGAGCGTGAGAAAGTTCTCCTGCTCGCGGTGCCGTCACTCAGTCCTGCAAGTTCATAGCCAATAAACTCACTTCACCTATATAAAGTCAGTGCGAGCGCCATGGAAAATTTTGTTTTCAGCTTGCTGCAGCAGTAGACCTACAAAAGGAGTGGAAGATAATAAACCCTGCTTACATGTCTCTAATACTATACTATCCCTCCTCGAGCAACTCTCCTTACAATCGATGAAGGTAATAACAGTATTAATAAGGAAAAGAATAGATGTAGCTCTAAAAAGGACATTTGGTTTTAGCTTGCAGCAGCAAGGACTGCAAAGCAATAAACCCTACCTATATGCCTCTAAGGCTAAACCATCCCTTCTCCAGCAGCTATCCCTACACTAATAAAACCCATAAAGCCTATGCACTAAGTGCAAGGGCTGCCAATAATTATAAGGAAGTACTGCAATACCTCCTGGAAGACACATATATGAGGGCCTCAGAAAAGATTTGTTTCCCATTATAAAGGAGTGTGACTCCTTTATAGAGTATGCACAATCAGAAAGGGTTAAAAACATTTACCCCTGTGGGTATACATATATATTTTTAAGATAATTGTAGAGGTAGACCTCATATACATCCTGTAAAAAATATGTAGTAAGACATCATACACACTGTGGAAAAATTAAGAGCGAGGGTCAGATCATGACCCTGTAGATATAGTGGAGAAGGAGGACATGAAATATTAGAAAACAAGAACAGTAATTATTTGGGTGGGAAGGGGTGCATGGGAATACACCAAAAAAAGGAACATTTTAGTCGACTTTATGCTCCGCTGCTTTCATCCATTGGGATTGAGAAGTCTGGGCTAATCTAGGTCTTGTTCATTTTGTAGCGTATTTTCAGTTGACAGGCGGATTCGCCTATCAGCAGGTGACGCCTACCTATAACGGGCGTCAGCACCCGGCGCACCCGAGCAAGTGCTAAGGCCCTGTGCAGGAGGGGGGCCTACTCGACATCGGGGACACCGGCGCGTTATTGGTGCCAGCGTCTGCGGTGTATTCCGTGTCTTCTGACTCTGTGATATTTCAGGCCAGAAGGCACGATGACGTGACTACTGTGCGCCCTCGGCTTTGAACAGTCATAGTGCAGAGAGCCGGAAGACGGCGACACTGAGGAGTCAGGAGCAGAGCAGCGGCCAGCAAGGAGAGGTATTTCTTTTTTTTAGGGCCCATTCTGTATGGAGCATTATATAGGTCCCATTATATATGGAGCAATATATGTGGCCCATTATATACGGTATGTAGCATTATATGGGGCCCATTATATATGGAGCATTATATAGGGCCCATTATGTATTTAGCATTATATGGGTCCCATTATATATGGAGCAATATATGGGGGTCATCATATACTGTATGGAGCATTATATGGGGCCCATTATGAATGGAGCATTATATGGGGTCCATCATATACTGTATGGAGCATTAAATGGGGCACATTAAGTATGGAGCTATATGTGGGATTCATTTTTCTACATGGAGCATTATATGAGACTCATTATTCTGTATAAAGCAATATCTGGGGCTCATACTGTAAGGAGCAATATATAGGTCTCATTCTATATGGAGCAATATATGTGGTCAAAAGTGCACCATGACTTTACGGACACACTGTACTGTATGGAGCAATATATAGGGTCCTGTTATGATTTGGTAGCTGAGGAGTACAGCAGCAAAAATAGACCGGGCAACAAGACACCAGAGAGGTTGATAACTAGCGGATTGCAGACCCCTAAACTGACGCACAACTAGAAGCAGCCGTGGGAGTGCTTACGGTGCCCTAGACGCCTCGACACAGCCGGAGAGCTAGCTAAGCCTAAAGAGAGGAAGGGGAAGTCTAACTGCCCCGGAATAGAGCCCTAAAGGAATAGGAAGCCCCCAAACATATATTGGTGGTGAGACAAGATGAAATACAAACACAGGCAGAAAATAGAGTAAGCAAATGCTGGGGCCCAAACTGTCTAGATAGAACAGGACAGGAAAGAATACTGTCTGCAATCCAGCAAAAAACTTTAAGAAAAATTCCAACACGTCTGATATACAAAAACACTGAGACCACACAATCTCTCCCCCGCTAGATCAGAACTCTGGTGTGAACAGGTAGCAAAACAGCAGATACTGAAATAACAGGGACTGAAAACAAATAAACAGTGGCAAATGAGAAACAGAGTCTAGCGCAGGCCCCAGCCGGGGAACCTGGCTGTAAAAACTCCAGAAGTGCAGAAAACTGAGATAGACAAAAACTAATGCCACAGAAATAAAAAGCAAATAACTTATCTGAAAGTTGCAGGACAAGCAGGAAGCAAGCTGACTTCCAAAAGAGACCAGGAAGCAACAAATCACCGGCGAGGATCATGGGAAGGTAGTTCACTTATATCTCCCCAGTCAGTCCCACCTGATTGCCACTCATCGCCCCCAGGTGATGGACTTTTGTTAGCCAAGGCAGCTTCATTACTATCAGCAGCCACCAGAGGGAGCCCAAACTCCAAAGTCAGATCCAGAGTGTTCACAACAGGGTCTATTATACTGAATGGAGCAATATATGTGGCTCATTATACTGTATGGAGTACTATATGGGGCTCATTATTCTGTATGGAGCACTATGTGGTGCCCATAATACTGCATGGGGCAATATATGGGGCTCATTATTCTGTATGGAGCAGTATATGGGGTTCACTATACTGTGTGCAGCATTATATGGAGTCCATTATTCTGTAAGGAGCAATATATAGGGTACATTATACTGAATGGAACAATATATGTAGCTCATTAAACTGTGTGGAGCATTATATGGAGTCCATTGTTCTGTATTTAGCAATATATAGGGTCCAGTATACTGAATGGAGCAATATACATGGCTCATTATACTGTATGGAGCAATATATGGGCTCATTATTCTGTATTGAGCAATATATCGGGCTCATTATTCTGTGTCTAGAAATATATGGGGCTCATTATACTGTATGGAGCAATATGTGTGGCTTTCTATACTGTATGGAGCATTATATGGGGCTCATTAATCTGTATGGAGCACTGTGTGGTGCCCATAATACTGTATGGAGCAATATATGGGGCTCATTATTCTGTATGGAGAACTATGTGGTGCCCATAATACTGTATGGAAGACTATACTGTCCGGTTTCTGAGCTATTGTAGAACGTACAATAGATATCACTCATGTAATGTAAAAAGTAAGTGAAATCTTTGGCATTATACAATACTATACCTATATTTCTCTGCCTTATCTGTGCATCATGAATTGTGGCATGTGTTAAAGAAGCCCATTGAGACTCTTTCGCCCGGGGCCCACGAAAACTTGGAGTCGGCCCTGCCTATCAGTTATTATGTCCCTGGCAGCATTAAAAACCCACTCAGACAAAACGCTTGTGGCAGAGCAAGCCAGTACCTCAAAAGGCGTAGAGGGACAGATCATGCCTCGAGTCTAGCTTAGATACCCAATAATTTTGAGGAACAGAGGAATCACAGAGTACGCTGGTATGATCAGCTAGCTACTCCTTCACTATCTTCCAAAACATTTCCTTCCTTGTCAGAGTACCCTGCTCATCAGGGCCTGGACGCTGGGAGCGTCTAATAAAACTGTCCTAGACCTTTGCTAGTGTGGAGCCCAGCTGTGCTTGGATTCCTAATCTCCAGAAGGGTGCACTGAAGGTAACCACCACTAGAGGTCCTGTATATACATTCACACACCTTCACCCATCCCTAGAGCCACCAGAGGGAGCTGTTTAGCCATATATAAGGAGGGTGAAGACACTGAAGTTTAGTTTTTGTGTAGTCACCTCAGAGGGTGAAGTGAAGACAGATAGTCTACGCCTAGGGAGCGGAGCGTAGTTGGTGCTGTTACCTCAGAGAGTGAGGTTGAGAGAGTTGTGAGCGCAGAAAGTGTGCAGTCTAGCACACGGAACAGAGCTCAAGAGAAGAGTTCAGCTGTTAATGAAGGAGTCTGAAGTCTGCAGCTTGAAGCTTAGTTCAAACGAGTGGAGGCTAGTAAAAGTGGAACGGAAACCACTCCAGCCTAGTCAGAACTGAGTCAAGTGAGTGCAGCTCAGTGAGAAAGCGTGCCGACGCTTAGAGAGCGGTGAAGAAGGAAAAGAAGCAGCCCCACCATCTGTCAGTGTGTGATAGTGTGAGGGCCCGGGTAGGACGAAAGGCGAGTGGAAAGCAAGTGAGGGACAGAGGAGCCTAAACAGCTCATCCCCATCATTCTATCCGGACACGAGGTCCGAGCTTACTGGAATCTTCACGACCAGTAGGAAATACCGGAGATCCTGCGGGACTACAAGTCGCAGGAGCCCTAAAGTGCTGATACGTAATTGGGTCAGGAAGACGGGAGTCTGGCAGGTACCGCCATCAGAGACTGTGTTCTTTCAAGAGAAGGCCCTACACAAGGTCAGCCGGGCGTAGAGTTGGAGACAGACTCAGACCTAGTTTAACACAGGTCAGAGACTCATTTTAGAAGGAGGCCCTACACCTACTCAGGGGAGGAAACTGGATGTGCACCCTTCACCCTGCAGTGCCCCGGGACGTGCCTGCAATAACATCTTCAGTAAAGGTACAGAAAGAGACTTCTGTGTGTGTGTCCATCTTATTACTTCTACTGTCAGATTCTCCTCTGTCTGGCACCCCTACACCCTCTATTTACCCTGAAGGACCCAGCCTTACCTGTGGAAGGCTTAACACCTTGCTGCCCAATACCAACCCTTCAGCGGACCTATACAGCAGCGCTGGTCACCCTGACCAGGCACCACAGGTGGCGTCACGAACATCCTACAAACCTTTTAATCCCCTGTAAATATCCCACATTTAAGGTGAGTCCCAGGGCCACGGACCGAGCTGCAGCTACCGTGACATCCCCCATAGAAGTGGACGGGCTCGGTGCCGAGTACCCCACGGCCCTGACGGGCGACTCACTAGTGCTCCCCTGCCTCTCTTCGACCTGGTGTGTGTCTCCTTTGTCTCTACTCCTTGTTTGTCCAAAGAACTCTGACCTCTGCTGCCAGCATTGTCAGATGGGAATTTTTTGACTAATTGTTCAACTAGGCCTCCTCGTATTGCACCAGTTTAATAGCCCTCTCCGCCGCATAAAGGAGAGATTGAAAGTTCACCTTGTAGCGTGGGTCGAAAAGGGTGAACAACCAGTAATGTGTTTGGCAAAATGTGTATAACTCGATGATCATAGGAAAGGCAATGGGACATAAAGTTAGCCATGTGTGCCACACTCCCAACAGGCAAGACTTTACTGTCCCCACCAGGAGGATGACTCTCCATTTCCTCCTCTTCCTCAGCCCATCGATGCTGAACAGACGGGATGAAGCTGGTGTGGGTAGTACCTTCTGTAGCGCAGGCCACCATCTCCTGTCCCTCCTCCTCACTATCACTCAATTTGGGCTGAGAAGAAGAGATGAGGCTGGGCTTCGTATTATCATCCTGTCTACTTTTTTCCTCCATCTCCACCTAGTTCACATGCTGAGCTTCCTCTTTAATTGCGAGCGTTTGAGTAGACACAGAAGCGGGATGGTTACGCTGATTAAGGCGTCATCGCCGCACACCATCTTAGTTTATTCCTCAAAGTTTTGGAGAACTGCACAGATGCCAGACATCCATGCGCACTTGTCGGTTCTTATGTGCAGAGGATGACCGGAATACCAACAGACATGTTGTAGTTGGTATTCAACTATTGCCTTCTGCTGCTCACAAAGCCTTGCCAACATGTAATGTTGAGTTCCAGCACATGGTCAGGTCACAAACCAGTTGGTGAGGTAGCACTTGCAAGCGCTGCTGCAGCACTGCCAGAACGGCGGCAGCTGTATGTGACTTGCGGAAATGTGCGCCCACGCGGCCTACCTTCACAGTAGGTCAGGCAAATCTGGATAGGTATTCAGAAACCGCTGAATCCCCAAGTTGAAAACATGGGCTAGGTATGGTATGTGTGTCAGCTTGCCAAGCTTCAGAGCCGCCATCAGGTTACGGCCATTATCACACACGACCATTCCTGGTTCTAGGTTCAGCGGCGACAGCCACAGATCTGTCTGGTCTATTATATCTGTCAACAACTCTGCAGCAGTGTGCTGTTTGTCACCTAAACAAATTAGTTTCAGCAGAGCCTGTTTCCGCTTCACCTAGACAGTTCTGCAGTGCTTCCAGCTTGTGACCGATATGGACGATAATTTGGAGGATGAGGAGAATAAAGGGGTGCAGGAACTGGTGTAGGAGATGGGGAAAACCTTGATGGAACTAGGTCCCACAATTCTAGGCATCGGTAGCACATAGGGTCCAACTCAGTCCCGGCTTCCACAGGGTTCACCCAGTGTGCCGTCAGGGAAATGTAGTGTCCCTGGCCACAAGCACTTGCCCACGTGTCGGTGATTAAGTGGACTTTCCCAGTAAATGCGTTGGTCAGGGCACGGGTGAAGTTATGGGATATGTGTTTGTGTAAGGCGGAGACAGAACACCGGGAGAAATAGTGGCAGCTAGGGAGAGTACCGAGGAATGGTCACTGCCATGAGGTTGCAGAAAGACTGTGTCCACAAGCCAAAACGGCAACATTTCCAGAGCAACTAGTCTGGAAATGTGCCTGTTTAGTGTTTGGGCCTGTGGGTGGCTGCATATTTCTGCTTGTGTTCTAAGGCCTGGGGTAGGGATGGCTGAAAGCTGAGCTAACATAAAGAAGTGGAAATGGTTGCTGATGGCAGTTGCAACTGTGCTACGACAGGTGCAGGGTGGGAGGCATCCACGCCTGCATCCTGAACATAGGATTGGCAAGCACATAGCACAGAGGAAAAGGCAGTGGTGTCACCCGCAGACACTGATTGTGGACTTAGGCGTTCGGCTCACCTAGTCGAGTGCTTGAATGACATGTGCCTGAGCATGTTGGTGTTGGCCAGGCTGGTAATGGTCAGGCCCCTGCGCATCTTGGTATGGCACAGGTTGTATTGACCATTTTCTTGTCATACACACGTTCTGTAAAAAAGCACCAGAATGGGGAACACATAACCCTTGGCCTGGGATCTTGCTTTGTGTATGCGCTCTGGGGAACATTCGCCCGGCTTCTCCCTCTAGCCACCAGACTACCTCTGCGATGCTGTGCTCACTCCATGGCACCTTCCCAGGTTGGGTCAGTGACTTCATTGTCGACCTCCTTGTCTTCCACTTTTGCACTCTGGTCCTCCCCCTAACTTGTTGACTTAACAACATGACTTGTTGGCAACTGTCTCATTGTAATCTACCTCTTGAGACACTAATTGCCGTTCCCCACCGTTGTCTTGTATTGCCTGTGGTTGTTCAAATATTTGGGCATCACTACACACCATGTGCTCATGTCCCTCTTGAAACGTGCAGGGCAAGAGGCCTGAATCAATAAATGGAAAAGTAAAGAGGTACTTGGAGTGTCCAAGTGGGGGTTCACTTGTCTCCTGGGACCCGCCATGTTAGGAGGAAGAAAGATCAGGGTGAGGATTATGTGGTCCAGACTGTTGGCTAGTGAGACTGGACAGTGTGGAGGACGGAGTGTGCTGGGAAACGTACTGGAAGCATTATCTGCTACCCACTGACCACCTGTTAGCACTGTGCTGCCTACAAGAGTGGTGTCCCATGCCCCCCTGCAAAGTGGGACAGGAAGCTAGTTATTGTGAATGAGCGTGTTTTTTGTGCTCCTGCAGCAGGCACAGTTTCACCTGGCCCATGGCCTCTGCGTGCACCATCAGCAGCACATCTACTTCACTGTCCCTTACCACATGCCTTGAGCATATTAAATTAGGTATGCAGCTACAGTAGGAGCCGTAGAATAGATGTAGCCCTGGTAAGGAGTTTTGGTTTTAGGTATTCGCAGCAAGGCCTGCAATGCACTACTAGCCCTTCTCCAGCAGCTATCCCTACACTATATACATATAACAGAGGTATTGAATAGAATGAATCGGAGCCCTGATAAGGACTGTTGGTTTTTGCAGCAAGGTCTGTAATGCCAACTGTCCCCTCTCCAGCAGCTATCCCTACTCTGTTTCTAGGGTACAGTGTGGCGAGTGTGTCGACCCGCCACCACAATTGTGGGTTACCAGGGCAATGGGGTACTCAGAGCCGAGCCCGTAGAAGTCTATGGGGATTTTGTCACAGGTAGCTGTGGCTCGGTCTGTGGCCCGGGCGGTCTGGCGTATGTTGGGGATATATTTACAGGGGATTGATTTATGTACAGTTCGTGACGCCACCTGTAGTATTCTGGTAATTAGTACCAGCGCTGCTGTAGATCTCTGAGGGGATGGTGAGGCAGCTAGATGTCGGGTCCCCTACAGGTGGGACTGGTCCCTCAAAGTCTATGGGATTTGTGAAGTCGAGTGCAGATAAAGAACACAGTCTCACACGGTCAGCGTCTTTCCATACCTTTACTTGCAAGTTGTTAAGGCAGGTCCCAGGGAGGCTGATCCAAGGAGAGTGTATCTTGAGACGGCAGCTGGACAAGTTAGGGGCCTCCTTTAACTCCAATAAAACGAGTACAACCAGCTTGAAGCGTAGTTCCCTCAAATCTCCAGCTAATCTTTAGCTGTACCTGCCCAGTCAGCTTAGTGTTAGGGGCCTTCCTGTGAAGGAGCTGAATTCTTATTTTGTCCTGCAGAACTCCAAAGTCTTCACTCCCCCTGACCCCAGTTACGTACTGACTATAAGGGGCTTGTCTGCCGCGACCTAGGGTCCGGTAGATTCCTGGTTTTCCTATCACCGTGCCTGAAACAACAGTGACCCTTCGGTCCCCAGTGACCGGTAGCGATGTGCTGGACTTCTGCAATCCTGTAGCACTAATCCTATAAATCCACTTGCCTTTCGCCTTGTCCACGCTGGTAACATAAGCACTCAAAACTAGCCAAGGGTCGAGCAGTCACTTCTTTCCTTTTTCCTTCCAATGAAGTTAGCCACAGATGCTCAGTTATCACAGGCAGGAGCACGTCTCTGAACCTGATACCGTCCTTTAGACAGGAATGCTGAAGACTTTCCGTGCTAATACTTCTTCTTTCCTCCGTGTGTGTTGAGAATGTGATACAGCTCTGACTAGACTAAGGTGTATTCCAAACACCTATACCAGACTCCACGATATGAACTGGTGAATAAGCAGGCTAGACTCTTTCCTCCCTCCAAACGTCTTCTCACAAAGAAGTCTAGACTCTACTCCACACGTCCTCACTGTCCAAAGACAGGAACTAGACTCCTCACTCTAACACCTACTACCTTGACCACTCCCTCTAGAGTATACTCCACTACCCTAGGGGTGTGTCTAGTGTGTGTCGAGTGAATGGATATTTAGCATTAAACTGCCGTCTCGCCATACACTCTCCAGGGTACTGCGTGTGCCTACCACCAGGGCTACACATTCCCCCATGGTAAACGACAGCACTCCCGGGCTGTAAAATACAAAAGACATTTTGTTTATGCAATAAACATTGAACAATAACATCTTCCCATCCGGGAGGTGAGGACATCTTGAACGTTGCAAACTTTTATAGAAAAATACAAATAGTATCAAATAGCATTCAATAAATAAATATACAATATACTTGTGAAGGACCCGCACCAAACCTTCAACGTGGGTCCTGGGTGGGCTGCAGGACGTCCGATTGCAGACCTCACTCAGTGCCACACCATACGGGTTTTGTTTTTCAGAGGTAGTTATGGATGGTTTTTGTAAAACCAAGATAGGGCACCGAAGCGCAACTATGTACAAGAAAGTTCTGGGTTAGCATAGTCCTTAACCTCAAAAGTCCATTTGTAAAGAAAGACATATTATATTAAATCGCATTATAAAAGTGCAACTGTTTATCATTTATCATCTATCATTTACCAATTACCCATTACCCAGCCGGGCATTCTATAATTAGAAATATATATTCACTATATATAACCTGTGCAAAACTTTTTCAAAACATTTTAAACTTTTTGTTTTTTTACTTTTGGTAGATCCGATAGGGATCTCACCACATTTCTTACTATTTATTCATCTTCTAATAATACACCTTCCACTACATCTTTCACCCCGGGGGCTGGAATGATGCAATGAGCCCTAGATCCCAAGACCAGCAAATCATGTGCTGCGATCAGGGTCTGGGTCGCGACAGTTCTGGTGCGAACCTCTAGGGGCGCAACGGGTATACTCTCTCCGCGTGACACCGATTGCGTCTCCATCACAGTCAACGATATAGACCGCGTCAGGGTTTGCGATCTAAGCTGGGTCGCATGTTGCGATGTGGAGGTGGCTTTAACTTGCGATGAACTCTGGGTCGCTTGTTGCGATGACTTTGCAGGGGGCGATGCTGGGGCACGGCCGGATGCTGCTTGAGCTGGAAACGGGGACGCTGCGGTAATGGTGACGGTACCTGCGTCTGGGACGGGGTCGCGGACGATGGCGACGTTAAGGGCATACCACCCCTTCATTCCCCAATGCCGCGTATAGGTGACTATATCTCCGTTTGCTAAGTCCCTCCCGGGATGGCCCTGCGGCAGGTGAGATTCTACGTCACGCCTGCTGACAAAGACCGCTGGGTAGAGGCCCGGTTCACGGATAAAGCCCCAGCCCTTCCGGAGCTGGAACTCAGTCACACACCCCTGCCGCCGCGGTTCCCGTAAGGTACCTTTGTCGCGACGGACAGTCTCCTTGTCAGCAATCAGCTCGGCAAATTGTCGCTGGCGGTTCTTCTGAGTTTCCCGCTCTTCCTCCTGCTGACGCCTCTTCTTCTCCTCACGACTCCGCCATTCTTGTTCCCACTGGGCGGTGTAGGCGACGTCATCCAGGCGCGCCATTTCGTCCCAGTCCACATCTGGTAGTGACGGACAGGACCCCTCCGGTGTCCCTGCCGGGGACCGATAATCTGCTGCGGCCTCTTGGCCGGGCGGGCGTTCCGGGATTGGCTGTACCTCCTCAACCTCCTCCGCCTCCACCGCTTCACCAGTGGGATCGGGAACGGTACTTTCGGGGGCAGCCTCCGGTTGCTCCTTCGCCTGGGGCAGCAGACTCTTCAGTACTTGGAATCGTGGGGGTTCGTTGAGGGGAGAGGACGCCGTGCTCGTTAGTTGCCACTGCAGCAGGTTACATCGGCGCCTCTCAATCTCCTCCAGTCCAGGTTGGAACTTCTTTAGGCGTGCGTTCTCCTCCTGAAGCTCTAGCAACGCCTGTTGCAGGTGCAGGATCGCATAAGACTCTGATGCCGATGGCAGCTTGGCGGGGGCACGGGGCCTGCCTTCCTCCGCTGCCCCACTCGGCTGCACACGTCCTGCCTCCATCATGTCCCAGAAGATTCTCTCTTCTTCCTGCGGAGACATCCGGTCTCTTCCGTGGAGGTGGGGTTTGCGTCTCCTCCTCCTCGCAGGGAAGGTGAAGAGGAGGCGGACCTCCTTTGCTGTAGGGCAGGACCGCATGTTGTAATAGCACTTTGAGAGGGCAGGCATTTTCTTCGCGCCACAGGGGGGTAGACGCCCACGAAGGTACGCCCACCTTCTTCTCCAGCGCCTGAGGGCGCGAATATGGCGACAAAAATGGCGATTTTGGCGCCAAAAGTGCAAACAGTCCTTTTTCACAAAAACAAGTCCTTAGGCACACAGGGCTCGCAATTCCGCGAGTTTCGCATCCTGTTCATGACGCCAAGTTTTTGTGTCGACCCGCCACCACAATTGTGGGTTACCAGGGCAATGGGGTACTCAGAGCCGAGCCCGTAGAAGTCTATGGGGATTTTGTCACAGGTAGCTGTGGCTCGGTCTGTGGCCCGGGCGGTCTGGCGTATGTTGGGGATATATTTACAGGGGATTGATTTATGTACAGTTCGTGACGCCACCTGTAGTATTCTGGTAATTAGTACCAGCGCTGCTGTAGATCTCTGAGGGGATGGTGAGGCAGCTAGATGTCGGGTCCCCTACAGGTGGGACTGGTCCCTCAAAGTCTATGGGATTTGTGAAGTCGAGTGCAGATAAAGAACACAGTCTCACACGGTCAGCGTCTTTCCATACCTTTACTTGCAAGTTGTTAAGGCAGGTCCCAGGGAGGCTGATCCAAGGAGAGTGTATCTTGAGACGGCAGCTGGACAAGTTAGGGGCCTCCTTTAACTCCAATAAAACGAGTACAACCAGCTTGAAGCGTAGTTCCCTCAAATCTCCAGCTAATCTTTAGCTGTACCTGCCCAGTCAGCTTAGTGTTAGGGGCCTTCCTGTGAAGGAGCTGAATTCTTATTTTGTCCTGCAGAACTCCAAAGTCTTCACTCCCCCTGACCCCAGTTACGTACTGACTATAAGGGGCTTGTCTGCCGCGACCTAGGGGCCGGTAGATTCCTGGTTTTCCTATCACCGTGCCTGAAACAACAGTGACCCTTCGGTCCCCAGTGACCGGTAGCGATGTGCTGGACTTCTGCAATCCTGTAGCACTAATCCTATAAATCCACTTGCCTTTCGCCTTGTCCACGCTGGTAACATAAGCACTCAAAACTAGCCAAGGGTCGAGCAGTCACTTCTTTCCTTTTTCCTTCCAATGAAGTTAGCCACAGATGCTCAGTTATCACAGGCAGGAGCACGTCTCTGAACCTGATACCGTCCTTTAGACAGGAATGCTGAAGACTTTCCGTGCTAATACTTCTTCTTTCCTCCGTGTGTGTTGAGAATGTGATACAGCTCTGACTAGACTAAGGTGTATTCCAAACACCTATACCAGACTCCACGATATGAACTGGTGAATAAGCAGGCTAGACTCTTTCCTCCCTCCAAACGTCTTCTCACAAAGAAGTCTAGACTCTACTCCACACGTCCTCACTGTCCAAAGACAGGAACTAGACTCCTCACTCTAACACCTACTACCTTGACCACTCCCTCTAGAGTATACTCCACTACCCTAGGGGTGTGTCTAGTGTGTGTCGAGTGAATGGATATTTAGCATTAAACTGCCGTCTCGCCATACACTCTCCAGGGTACTGCGTGTGCCTACCACCAGGGCTACACACGAGCATCGCATCACTGGGTCTTGTATAGTAGCCAACATGGCTAAGGCATTACCGTGATTGGCAGGCAATCTCGCATGTTTACTGGCTGAAAGACAGCTGCGAAAAATGAGGGTGGGGACTCAAGCATGTGCACGAGCACCAGGGATAATCGATCGAGGGTGCTTGAGCACCCCGACACTCGATCGAGTATCAAGCACGCTCGCTCATCACTAGTGGAGATGTGTGTTTTTGATACTAGTCACAGATCAATTTTGCTAATGCAATTCAATGGGTCAGTGAAAAACTTTGCCAGCACACTGAAAACATCATAGTTGTACCAGTGTGCGGTCCACATTCATGGACTGATAGAAGATTGAGAAACCTCTAGTTCTTTTTTGCATATGAAATAAACTGACAAAACTCTGATGAAAATTTGATCCAAAACACCCATGACGATCAGTCTGTGTTTTTCATATACATTAAAAAAGGGAAGTCTGAATTTGGCGTTACACTGACTACTCCTCTCAATGTCTCCCATGGAAATCCTTTAAGGGCCCAATACACATTAGACTAATGGATGAACCTGCCGATATCGATGGCTTCAGTCGACAGTCTAATGTGTATTTGGGCCCTGGACAACTGATTGTCGGGAGAGTGAGATGTTGATGGGTCATTTCCAATTTCGTGCTGGTGATCACTCTCCATGAGATAAGCTGCAGGCAGAGATGTCAGCCAGTTGTCCTGTCACAGAGAACACAGCAGCACTCGGCCCAAGAAGCACTCGTATATTGGAGATACAGCCAAGATGGCTGCCAGGTTAGTGATCTGCTGACAGCCATCTAATGTGTATTGGGCTTTACATTTTGCTATGAGATACGGTAATCTACCACTATTTCCGAGCTGCTACGCTGCCTTTAAACTTATATGGCACACTTTGCTTGACATCCTTATTGATCCGTCTGATAATCTATTGCTCATTGTCTATTCCAAGTGATTTACCTAAAACGGAACATGGTAGCGGGGGTCCGTGTAAGGCCATGTTCACACGTTCAGTATTTGGTCAGCATTTTACCTCAGTATGTGTAAGCTAAAACCAGGAGTGGGTGATAAATCCAGAAGTGGTGACGAGTTTCTATTATACTTTACTCTGATTGTCCCACTCCTGGTTTTGGCTTATAAATACTGAGGTAAAATACTGACCAAATACTGAATGTGGCCCTAATACAAATAATCCATGTGGGCACATTGCCTACAGATTCCACAAATGGAAATGTTGAAGGAAGCTAATGCCCATCTGCGGGCATGTGCGGTCTGGCAATGAAATATCCCAGAAGCATGACATTCTCCTCTCATGGCGTATGTGGGTGGTTCATATAGATAGATGGACCGAGAATACTAGGAAGGGAAAGGAAGAAGCAGCCTAGGTAATGGCTAGTAACCAATGGAGGCCATCATGGCAGCCTGCACAGCCCCATGAGGAGAGTACAGGATGGCAGGCATGGCACATGTACACTCAGCACACGGGGGATGGGCAGTGGTCCCCATGGCTGCGCTGCCCTGTGCCACCACCTGTGGCCGCTCGGTGTGAGGTGCCCGCGCCGCGCTTTGTCTCCTCCTCCCTGCAGCTCTGATCACTCACACACCGAGGAAGGAGGGAGGGGGAGATGTGAAGCCATTCAATTCCTCCCCAGCAGCCATCTTCACTTCCTTCTCATTCCTGCCGCTACATATCAGTAATATCTGCCGGCTCCGCTCCTACATCCCTGGGCTGACCGGCGGGCGGGAGGTGACCCGGAATTGTGGAGGAAGAGGAGCCCAGGGAGTCCCCGGCCATCCGTCCTAGCGGGGTGACGAGAGGACAGCAGACCGGTGAGTGCATCAGCCGGCAGGGAACGAATCGGTGTGTGCCAGGGGCGGCGGGGCGTCAGCCTGCTCCTCACTGCCGGCCTGCTCTGTGGGCTGTCACCCGGGCAGCGGTGGAGGGCTGGCTCATCACCTCTGCTCCATGGCCATTCAGGTGGGAGATGGCTGCTGGCTGGAGAGCAGATGATTGATCCTGGGCGGATGTGTACGGTGTGTGTATATATGTGTGTATATATACAGCAGCTGAGGGCAGTGTGCTGGCATTACTGTGCATTATACTGTGTGCACATCCACCACCTGTGCCTCCTCCAGCTGCTGCTGCTCTGTCCTGTGCAGGCCTCCTGTACACCAGTGATGTGTGTACATTATATACACCCCTGTGTCCTGTGCAGGCCTCTTATACACCAGTGAGTGTGTGTGTACAATATATACACCTCTGTGTCCTGTGCAGACCTCCTGTACACCAGTGATGTGTGTACATTATATACACCTCTGTGTCCTGTGCAGGCCTCTTATACACCAGTGATGTGTGTACATTATATACACCCCTGTGTCCTGTGCAGGCCTCCTGTACACCAGTGATGTGTGTGTACATTATATACACCCCTGTGTCCTGTGTCAGCCTCCTGTACACCAGTGATGTGTGTGTACATTATATACACCCCTGTGTCCTGTGCAGACCTCCTGTACACCAGTGATGTGTGTACATTATATACACCTCTGTGTCCTGTGCAGGCCTCTTATACACCAGTGATGTGTGTACATTATATACACCCCTGTGTCCTGTGCAGGCCTCCTGTACACCAGTGATGTGTGTGTACATTATATACACCCCTGTGTCCTGTGTCAGCCTCCTGTACACCAGTGATGTGTGTGTACATTATATACACCCCTGTGTCCTGTGCAGGCCTCCTGTACACCAGTGATGTGTGTACATTATATACACCCCTGTGTCCTGTGCAGGCCTCTATACACCAGTGATGTGTGTGTACAATATATACACCCCTGTGTCCTGTGCAGACCTCCTGTACACCAGTGATGTGTGTGTACATTATATACACCCCTGTGTCCTGTGTCAGCCTCCTGTACACCAGTGATGTGTGTACATTATATACACCCCTGTGTCCTGTGTCAGCCTCCTGTACACCAGTGATGTGTGTACATTATATACACCCCTGTGTCCTGTGTCACCTCCTGTACACCAGTGATGTGTGTGTACATATATACACCCCTGTGTCCTGTGCAATCCTCCTGTACACCAGTGATGTGTGTACATTATATACACCTCTGTGTCCTTGTCGCCTCCTGTACACCAGTGATGTGTGTGTACATTATATACACCTCTGTGTCCTGTGCACTCCTGTACACCAGTGATGTGTGTACATTATATACACCTCTGTGTCCTGTGCAGCCTCCTGTACACCAGTGATGTGTGTACATTATATACACCCCTGTGTCCTGTGCAATCCTCCTGTACACCAGTGATGTGTGTACATTATATACACCCCTGTGTCCTGTGCAATCCTCCTGTACACCAGTGATGTGTATGTACATTATATACACCCCTGTGTCCTGTGCAATCCTCCTGTACACCAGTGATGTGTGTGTACATTATATACACCCCTGTGTCCTGTGCAGACCTCCTGTACACCAGTGATGTGTGTACATTATATACACCCTGTGTCCTGTGCAGGCCTCCTGTACACCAGTGATGTGTGTACATTATATACACCCCTGTGTCCTGTGTCGGCCTCCTGTACACCAGTGATGTGTGTACATTATATACACCCCTGTGTCCTGTGCAGGCCTCCTGTACACCAGTGATGTGTGTACATTATATACACCTCTGTGTCCTGTGCAATCCTCCTGTACACCAGTGATGTGTGTACATTATATACACCTCTGTGTCCTGTGCAGGCCTCCTGTACACCAGTGATGTGTGTGTACATTATATACACCCTGTGTCCTGTGCAGGCCTCCTGTACACCAGTGATGTGTGTACATTATATACACCCTGTGTCCTGTGCAGGCCTCTTAACACCAGTGATGTGTGTACATATATACACCCCCTGTGTCAGCCTCCTGTACACCAGTGATGTGTGTACATTATATACACCCCTGTGTCCTGTGCATCCTCCTGTACACCAGTGATGTGTGTACATTATATACAGCTCTGTGTCCTGTGCAGGCCTCCTGTACACCAGTGATGTGTGTGTACATTATATACACCTCTGTGTCCTGTGCAGGCCTCCTGTACACCAGTGATGTGTGTACATTATATACACCCTGTGTCCTGTGCAGCCTCCTGTACACCAGTGATGTGTGTGTACATTATATAACACCCTGTGTCCTGTGCAGGCCTCCTGTACACCAGTGTGTGTGTACATTATATACACCCCTGTGTCCTGTGCAGGCCTCTGTACACCAGTGATGTGTGTGTACATATATACACCCTGTGTCCTGTGCAGCCTCCTGTACACCAGTGATGTGTGTACATTATATACACCCCTGTGTCCTGTGCAGGCCTCCTGTACACCAGTGATGTGTGTACATTATATACACCCTGTGTCCTGTGCAGGCCTCCTGTACACCAGTGATGTGTGTACATTATATACACCCCTGTGTCCTGTGCAGCCTCCTGTACACCAGTGATGTGTGTGTACATTATATATACACCCCTGTGTCCTGTGTCAGGCCTCCTGTACACCAGTGATGTGTGTACATTATATACACCCTGTGTCCTGTGCAGGCCTCCTGTACACCAGTGATGTGTGTACATTATATACACCCCTGTGTCCTGTGCAGGCCTCCTGTATACACCAGTGATGTGTGTGTACATATATACACCCCTGTGTCCTGTGCATCCTCCTGTACACCAGTGATGTGTGTACATTATATACACCTCTGTGTCCTGTGCAGCCTCCTGTACACCAGTGATGTGTGTGTACATTATATACACCCCTGTGTCCTGTGCAGGCCTCCTGTACACCAGTGATGTGTGTGTACATTATATACACCCCTGTGTCCTGTGCAGGCCTCCTGTACACCAGTGATGTGTGTACATTATATACACCCTGTGTCCTGTGCAGCCTCCTGTACACCAGTGATGTGTGTGTACATTATATACACCTCTGTGTCCTGTGCAGCCTCCTGTACACCAGTGATGTGTGTACATTATATACACCCCTGTGTCCTGTGCAGGCCTCCTGTACACCAGTGATGTGTGTACATTATATACACCCCTGTGTCCTGTGCAGCCTCCTGTACACCAGTGATGTGTGTACATTATATACACCTCTGTGTCCTGTGCGGCCTCCTGTACACCAGTGATGTGTGTACATTATATACACCCCTGTGTCCTGTGCAGGCCTCCTGTACACCAGTGATGGTGTGACATTATATACACCCTGTGTCCTGTGCAGCCTCCTGTACACCAGTGATGTGTGTACATTATATACACCTCTGTGTCCTGTGCAGGGCCCCCTGTACACCAGTGATGTGTGTACATTATATACACCCCTGTGTCCTGTGCAGGCCTCCTGTACACCAGTGATGTGTGTACATTATATACACCCCTGTGTCCTGTGCAGG
>JARQOD010000001.1:710941492-711089636 GCA_033576555.1 Oophaga sylvatica
CATTTTAAAAGGAAAACTATTTTAGAAGGGGGCCCCTACACCATCAGGGGGGGAAACGGGTTGCACCCTTACCCTGCAGTCCCCCGGGACGTCCCCCGAAATTTAAATCTTCAGTAAAGGTACAGAAAGAACTCTTTGTGTGCCCATCTTTTTACTTCTACTGTCAATTCTCCTCTGTTGGCCCCCCTACCCCCTATTTACCTGAAGGCCCCACCTTTCCCTGGGAAGGTTAACACCTTGCCCCCCAATTCCCAACCCTTCAGCGGGCCCTTACACCCCGGGGTCACCCTGCCACACCACGGGTGGCGCACGAACACCCTACAAACCTTTTTTTTCCCCTGTAAAACCCCAAATTTTTAAGGTGACCCCGGGGCCAGGGACCGAGCTGCAGCTACCGTGAAACCCCATAAAGGGGAGGGGCTCGGGCCGATTTTACCCCACGGCCCTGAGGCGACTCACTGTCTCCCCTGCCCCCTTTTCACCTGGGTGTGCTCCTTTGTCTTACTCCTTGGCCAAAAACTTGACCTCTGCTGCCGCATTGTCAAGGGGAATTTTTTTTGCTAATTGTTAAATGGGGGCCTCCTTTGCACCATTTTAAATTTGCCCTCTCCGCCGCTTTAAAGGAGAGTTGAAAGTTCACCTTTGGCGGGGGTCGAAAAGGTGAACAACCGTAAGTGTTTGGCAAAATGTATAACCGGAATCATGGGAAAAGGCAATGGGAATAAAGTTAGCCTGTGTCCACACTCCCCAAAAGGCAAGCTTTACTGTCCCCCCAGGAGGATGACTCTCCTTTCTCCCTTTCCCCACCCCTCGATGTGAACGACGGGGTGAGCTGGGGTGGGTAGTCCTTCTGTGCGCAGGCCACCCTCTCCTGTCCCTCCTCCCACATCACTCAATTTTTGGGTGGAAGAAAAGATGGGTGGGCTTCGTTTTTTCCCCTGCTACTTTTTTCCTCCACTCCATAGTTCCAGCTGAGCTTCCTCTTTAATTGCCCGGGGTTTGAGTAGCACAGAAGCGGGAAGGTTTCGCTGATTAAGGGGTCATCGCCGCACACCATCTTGTTTATTCCCCAAAGTTTTGGGGAACTGCCAGAGCCCGACATCCCGCGCACTTGTCGGGTTTTAGTGCAGAGGATGACCGGAATACCCAAAAGACATGTTGTAGTTTGGGATTTAACTATTTTCCTTTTTGCTGCTCCAAACCCTTTGCCAAATGTAATGTTGAGTTCCAGCACTGGTCAGGTCACAACCATTTGGTAGGGGCACTTGAAAAGCGCTGCTGCAGATGCCGAACGGCGGCAGCTGTTTGACTTCGGAAATGTGCGCCCAGCGGCCTACCTTCACAAGGTCAGGCAAATCTGGATGGGTTTTTCAAAAAACCGCTGAACCCCCCAAGTTAAAAAAGGGGGTAGGTAGGGGAGGTGTCGTTGCCAAGCTCAGACCCGCCACGGGTTCGGCCATTATCACACGACCTTTCCTGGTTTTGGGTTTCAGGGGCGACACCACGATCTTTTTGGTCTATTTACTGTCAAAAACTCTGCGCATGGCTTTGTCCCAAAAACAAATTAGTTTCAGCGAGCCTGTTTCCGTTCACCTAGACAGTTTTTCATGCTTCCAGCTTGTGCCCGATAGGGACTATTTGGAGGATGAGGGGAATAAAGGGTGCAGGAACGGGTTGGGGAAATGGGGAAAACCTTTGGAACTGGGTCCCAAAATTTCTAGGCATCGTAGACAGGGGGTCCAACTCCCCCCCCCTTTCCCCCCCATTTGGGTGGGAAAAAATTATTTCCCCGGGCCCACAACACTTGCCCAGGGGTGGGTTTTTTAAGGGGTTTTTTTCCCCCAAAAATGCTTTGGGTCGGGGACGGGTGAATTTTAGGGGATATGTTTTTGGAAAGGGGGAAACAGAACACTGGGAGAAATAGGGCGCTGGGGAGAGTCCGAGGAATGGTCCTGCCATGGGGTTGCAGAAAGACTTTTCCCCCAAAAAACCAAAAGGGAAATTTCCCCGAGAATGGGCTGGAAATGTGCCTGTTTAGTGTTTGGGCCTTGGGGGCCCTCTATTTCGCTTGCTTTTTGGGCCCGGGGTGGGGATGGCTAAAAAGCTGACTAAAATAAAGAAGGGGAAAAAGGTTGCGGGTTGGGTTTCAACTGTCAAACACGGGGGCGGGTGGGGGGGCCCCCCTGCATCCTGAAAAGGAGGGGGCAAGCACATGCCAGGGGAAAAAGCAGGGGTTCACCCCCGACACTGTTTGGGGGTTTGGGTTTGGGGTCACCTAGTCAGGCTTGAAGGGGCATGTCCCCGGAATGTTGGGTTGGCCAGGGGGGAAGGTCGGCCCCCTGGCTTTTGGGGTAGGGAAACGGTTTTTTTGACCATTTTTTGCATACACACTTCTGTAAAAAAGCACAGAAGGGGGGAAAAAAAACCCCCTTGGCCCCGGGGTCTTGCTTTTTGTATGCGCTTGGGGAAAATTCCCCCGGCTTCTCCCTCAGCCACCCCCCTCCCTGCGATGGGCTAAAACCCATGGCATTCCCCCGGGGGGGTCAGTACTTCATTTGCCCCCCTTTTCTTCCACTTTTGCATTGGTCCCCCCCCTAACTTTGATTTTCAACTGTTTTTGGGAAACTTTTCCCCATTAATTTCCTTTGAACACAAAATTGCCCCCCCCACCGTTTTTTGGGGATTGCTGTGGTTGTTAAAATTTTGGCATCAAACACCATGTGCTATGTCCCTTTTGAAACGTGCAGGGAAAAGGGGCCTGAATCAAAAAGGGGGGAAAATTAAGGGGTACGGATTTCCCCGGGGGGGGGTTTCCCCTTTTTTCCCCCGGGGACCCCCCTGTTGGGGGAAAAGTCGGGTGAGGATTTTGGGGCCCGGGGGACTGTTGGCTAGTGAGATGGACAGTGTGGGGGACGGAGTTGCGGGGAAACGTCGGAAGCATTATCTGCTACCCCCTGACCCCCCGTTAGCACTGTGTGCCCACAAGAGGTGCCCCCGCCCCCCCCAAATGGGACAGGAAGCAATTTTTTTGGGGGAAAGGGTTTTTTTTTGTCCCTCAGCGGGCACAGTTTCACCGGCCCTCCTCTGCTGCCCCTCAGCAGCACATTCTTCACGTCCCTTACCACTGCCTTGACTTTTAAAATTTTGGTAGGGCGTACATGGAGCCGAAAAAATAATGTACCCAAAAAAAGGGGTTTTGGGTTTTTTTAGGTTTTCCCCAAAAGGGCCTCCCAATGCACACCCCCCCTTTCTCCAGCAGCTTCCCTAACAAAACAAATAACAGGGGTTTTAAAAATAGAATGAATCGGACCCCTGATAAGGACTTTTTTTTTGCAGCGGGTCAAAAAACCCCCAAAAACTGTCCCTTTCCAGCCTACCCCAACTCTGTTTCTGGGTAAAGTGTGGCGGCATCGCATCACTGGGTTTTTATAGTAGCCAAAAAGGTTTGGGCTTTCCCGTGTTTGGCGGGGAAATTTCTCGCATGTTTACTGGTAAAAGACACCCCCCCAAAAAGGGGGGTAGGACTAAGCAGGGCCCGGGCACCGGGATAATCATCGGGGGTGGGACCCCCCGACCCCGGATCGAGTTAAAGAAACGCTCGCTCATCACTATGGAGTTGTGGGGTTTTTGATATAGTCACGATAAATTTTTTAAAAATTTCAATTCGGGGGTAGGGGAAAAACTTTGCCACACCTGAAACATCTAGTTGTCAGGGGGGGTCCACATTCAGGAGATAAAAAGATTGAAAAACCCCTCTGTTTTTTTTTTGATTAAAAAAATGACAAAATCTGAAAAATTTTTGACCAAAAAACCCATGACGATCGGCCTGTTTTTTCATAAAAATTTAAAAAAGGGAAAATTAAATTTGGCTTTAACACTGACTACCCCTCAAGTTCCCATGGAAATCCAAAAAGGGCCCCCAATACCCCTTTAGACTAATGGATAACCCTCCCCATTCAGGCTTCATCCAGTCTAATGTGTTTTTGGGGCCCTGGCAACTGATTTTGGGGAGAGTGAGATTTGGGGGGGTTTTTCCCAAATTTTTCGTGTGGGGATATTCCCTGGATAAGCTGCGGGCGGGAAGTCAGCCGTTGCCCCTTCAAAAGAACCAGCACACTCGGCCCAAAAACACTCGTATTTTGGGAAAACCCCCAAAAGGGGGCTGCCGGGTTAGTGATCTGTGACACCATCAAAAATGGGTTTGGGTTTTTTTTTTTGCTATGAGATAGGGTAACTACCATTTTTTCCGAGCTCCTGCCCTTTTAAACTTTTGGGACATTTTGTTTGACACCTTATGACCCGTTAAAAACTATTGTATTGCCCTATTCCAAGTGTTTTACCAAAAACGGAACGGTGGGGGGGGTCCGTGAAAACCCTTTTTCAATTTCTTTTTGGGGTCATTTTTTTCCTAAGTATTGTAAGCAAAAAACCAGGTGGGGAAAAATCCAAAATTTGGGAGAGTTTCATTATACTTTATTGTTTGTCCCATCCGGTTTTTGGGCTTATAAAAGGGGGAAAAAAACTGACCAAATATAAAGGGGGCCCCCTAAAAAAAAAAACCAGGGGGGCACTTTCCCCAAAAATTTTCCAAAAATGGAAATGAAAAAGGGGAAAGCAAATCCCTTTTGGGGGCATGTGCGATACACCCCTGTGTCTGGCATCCTGTACACCAGTGATGTGTGTACATTATATACACCCCTGTGTCCTGTGCAACCTCCTGTACACCAGTGATGTGTGTGTACATTATATACACCTCTGTGTCCCTGTGTCACGGCCTCCTTGTACACCAGTGATGTGTGTGTACATTATATACACCCCTGTGTCCTGTGCACCTCCTGTACACCAGTGATGTTGTGTACATTATATACACCCTGTGTCCTGTGCAGCCTCCTGTACACCAGTGATGTGTGTGTACATTATATACACCTCTGTGTCCTGTGCGGCCTCCTGTACACCAGTGATGTGTGTACATTATATACACCCCTGTGTCCTGTGCACCTCCTGTACACCAGTGATGTGTGTGTACATTATATACACCTCTGTGTCCGGCACCTCCTGTACACCAGTGATGTGTACATTATATACACCCTGTGTCCTGTGCAGGCCTCCTGTACACCAGTGATGTGTGTGTACATTATATACACCTCTGTGTCCTGTGTCGGCCTCCTGTACACCAGTGATGTGTGTACATTATATACACCCTGTGTCCTGTGCAGCCTCCTGTACACCAGTGATGTGTGTACATTATATACACCTCTGTGTCCTGTGTCAGGCCTCCTGTACACCAGTGATGTGTGTGTACATTATATACACCCTGTCCTGTGCAGGCCTCCTGTACACCAGTGATGTGTGGTGTACATTATATACCCCTGTGTCCGGCGCCTCCTGTACACCAGTGAGTGTGTGTTACATATATATACACCCTGTGTCCTGTGCACCTCCTGTACACCAGTGATGTGTGTGTACATTAATATACACCTCTGTATCCTGTGCAGCCTCCTGTACACCAGTGATGTGGTGTACATTATATAACCCCTGTGTCCTGTGCACCTCCTGTACACCAGTGATGTGTGTGTACATTATATACACCCTGTGTCCTGTCGCCTCCTGTACACCAGTGATGTGTGTGTACATTATATACACCTCTGTGTCCGTGCAGGCCTCCTGTACACCAGTGATGTGTGTGTACATTATATACACCTCTGTGTCCTGTGTCGGCCTCCTGTACACCAGTGATGTGTGTACATTATATACACCTCTGTGTCCTGTGCAGGCCTCCTGTACACCAGTGATGTGTGTGGTACATTATATATACACCCTGTGTCCTGTGCGCTCTGTACACCAGTGATGTGACATTATATACACCCTGTGTCCTGTGCAGCTCCTGTACACCAGTGATGTGTGTACATTATATATACCCCTGTGTCCTTGCGCCTCCTGTACACCAGTGATGTGTGTGTACATTATACACCCGTGTCCTGTGCAGGCCTCCTGTACACCAGTGATGGTGTGTGTACATTATATATACCCCTGTGTCCTGTCGCCTCCTGTACACCAGTGATGTGTGTGTACATTATATATACCCCTGTGTCCTTGCAGGCCTCCTGTACACCAGTGATGTGTGTTGGTACATTATATAACCCTGTCTGTCGCCTCCTGTACACCAGTGATGTGTGTGTACATTATATATCACCCTGTGTCCTGTCGGCCTCCTGTACACCAGTGATTGTGTGTGTTACATTATATAACCCTGTGTCCTGTGCACCTCCTGTACACCAGTGATGTGTTTTGTACATTATTATAACCCTGTGTCCTGTGCACCTCCTGTACACCAGTGTTTGTGTGACATATACCTGTGTCCGTGCCTGTACACTGTTTTGTACATATATACCCCTGTGTCCTGCAGGCCTCCTGTACACCAGTGATGTGTGTGTACATTATATAACCCCTGTGTCCTGTGCAACTCCTGTACCCAGTGATGTGTGTGTACATTATAAAACACCTCTGTGTCCTGTGCACGGCTCCTGTACACCAGTGATGTGTGTACATTATATACACCTCTGTGTCCTGTGTCAGGCCTCCTGTACACCAGTGAGTGTTGTGTACATTATATACACCCCTGTGTCCTGTGCAGCCTCCTGTACACCAGTGATGTGTGTGTACATATATATACACCCTGTGTCCTGTGCAGCCTCCTGTACACCAGTGATGTGTGTGTACATTATTATACACCCTGTGTCCTGTGCAGGCCTCCTGTACACCAGTGATGTGTGTACATTATATACACCTCTGTGTCCTGTGCAGGCCTCCTGTACACCAGTGATTGGTGTGTACATTATATAACCCTGTGTCCTGTGCGGCCTCCTGTACACCAGTGATGTGTGTGTACATTATATACACCCTGTGTCCTGTGCAGGCCTCCTGTACACCAGTGATGTGTGTACATTATATACACCTCTGTGTCCTGTGCGGCCTCCTGTACACCAGTGATGTGTGTACATTATATAACCCCTGTGTCGTGCCTCCTGTACACCAGTGATGTGTGTACATTATATACACCTCTGTGTCTGTCGCCTCCTGTACACCAGTGATGTGGTACATTATATACACCCCTGTGTCCTGTGCAGGCCTCCTGTACACCAGTGATGTGTGTGTACATTATATACACCTCTGTGTCCTGTGCGCCTCCTGTACACCAGTGATGTGTGTGTACATTATATACACCCTGTGTCCTGTGCAGGCCTCCTGTACACCAGTGATGTGTGTACATTATATACACCTCGTGTCCTGTGTCGGCCTCCTGTACACCAGTAGTGCTGGTGGTGTACATTATATACACCCCTGTGTCCTGTGACCTCCTGTACACCAGTGATTGCGTGTGTGTACATTATATATACCCTTCCTGTGTCGGCCTCCTGTACACCAGTGATGCTGGGTTGTACATTATATATACCCCTGTGTTGTCGGCCTCCTGTACACCAGTGATGTGCGGTGTGTGTACATTATTATACCCCTGTGTCCGGCGCCTCCTGTACACCAGTGATGTGCTGGTGTGGTACATTAATATACCCCCTGTGTCGGCGCCTCCTGTACACCAGTGATGTGCTGTGTACATTATATACACCCCTGCTGTCGGCCTCCTGTACACCAGTGATGTGGCTGTGTGTACATTATATACACCCTGTCTGTCAGGCCTCCTGTACACCAGTGATGTGTTGTGTACATTATATACACCTCTGTGTCCTGTGCGGCTTCCTGTACACCAGTGATGTGTGTACATTATATACACCTCTGTGTCCTGTGTCGGCCTCCTGTACACCAGTATGTGGTCATTATCCTCTGTGTGTCATTTGTAACCAGTGATTGTGTGACATATATACACCTTGTGTGACTCTGTGTGTGTACATTATATATACCTCTGTGTCGGCCTGCTGTACACCAGTGATGTGGCTGGTGTGTGTGTACATTATATATACCCCTGTGTCGGCCTGCTGTACACCAGTGATGTGGCTGGTGTGTGTGTACATTATATATACCCCTGTGTCGGCCTGCTGTACACCAGTGATGTGGCTGGTGTGTGTGTACATTATATATACCCTGTGCGGCCTCCTGTACACCAGTGATGTGGCTGGTGTGTGTGTACATTATATATACCCTGTGCGGCCTCCTGTACACTAGTGATGTGGCTGGTGAGGTTTGTCGTGTGTGTACATTATATATACCCCTGTGTCGGCCTCCTGTACACCAGTGATGTGGTTGGTGTGTGTGTACATTATATATACCCCTGTGTCGGACTGCTGTACACCAGTGATGTGGCTGGTGTGTGTGTACATTATATATACCCCTGTGTCGGCCTGCTGTACACCAGTGATGTGGCTGGTGTGTGTGTACATTATATATACCCCTGTGTCGGCCTGCTGTACACCAGTGATGTGGCTGGTGTGTGTATACATTATATATACCCCTGTGCGGCCTCCTGTACACCAGTGATGTGGCTGGTGTGTGTGTACATTATTATTACCCCTGTGCGGCCTCCTGTACACCAGTGATGTGGCTGGTGAGGTTTGTCGTGTGTGTACATACAGTCATGGCCAAAAGTTTTGAGAATGATTCTAATATTATATTTTCACATGATCTGCTGCCCTCTGGTTTTTATGTGTGTTTGACAGATGTTTTTATCACAGACAGAAATATAATAATTGCAAACATGAGTAACAAAAGCTTATATTAACAGTTAGAATGAGTTAATGCAGCAAGTCAATATTTGCAGTGTTGACCCTTCTTCTTCAGGACCTCTGCAATTCTCCCTGGCATGCTCTCATTCAACTTCTGGACCAAATCCTGACTGATAGCAGTCCATTCTTGCACAATCAATGCTTTCATTTTGTCAGAATTTTTAGGTTTTTGTTTGTCCACCCGTCTCTTGATGATTGACCACAAGTTCTCAATGGGATTAAGATCTGGGGAGTTTCCAGGCCATGGACCCAAAATCTCTATGTTTTGTTCCCTGAGCCATTTAGTTATCACCTTTGCTTTATGGCAAGGTGCTCCATCATGCTGGAAAAGGCATTGTTGATCGCCAAACTGCTCTTGGAGGGCTTGGAGAAGTTGCTCTTGGAGGACATTCTGTTACCATTCTTTATTCATGGCTGTGTTTTTAGGCAAGACTGTGAGAGAGCCGATTCCCTTGGCTGAGAAGCAACCCCACACATGAATGGTTTCAGGATGCTTAACAGTTGGCATGAGACAAGACTGGTGGTAGCGCTCACCTTGTCTTCTCCGAATGAGGCGTTTTCCTGATGTCCCAAACAATCGAAAAGGGGATTCATCAGAGAAAATAACTTTATCCCAGTCCTCAGCAGTCCACTGCCTGTACCTTTTGCAGAATATCAGTCTGTCCATGATGTTTTTTCTGGAGAGAAGTGGCTTCTTTGCTGCCCTCCTTGAGACCAGGCCTTGCTCCAAGAGTCTCCGCCTCACAGTGCGTGCAGATGCACTCACACCTGCCTGCTGCCATTCCTGAGCAAGCTCTGCACTGCTGGTAGCCCGATCCCGCAGCTGAAACACTTTTAAGAGACGGTCCTGGCGCTTGCTGGTCTTTCTTGGGCGCCCTGGAGCCTTTTTGGAAACAATGGAACCTCTCTCCTTGAAGTTCTTGATGATACGATAGATTGTTGACTTGAGGTGCAATCTTTCTAGCTGCGAAACTCTTCCCTGTTAGGCCATTTTTGTGCATTGTAATGATGACTGCATGTGTTTCTTTAGAGATAACCATGATTAACAGAAGAGAAACAATGATGCCAAGCACCAGCCTCCTTTTAAAGTGTCCAGTGGTGTCATTCTTACTTAATTATGACAGATTGATCTCCAGCCATGTCCTCATCAACACCCACACCTGTGTTAATGGAGCAATCACTGAAAAGAGGTTAGCTGATCCTTTTAAGGCAGGGCTGCAATGATGTTGAAATGTGTTTTGGGGGATTAAGTTCATTTTCTAGCCAAATATTGACTTTGCAAGTAATTGCTGTTAAGCTGATCACTCTTTATAACATTCTGGAGTATATGCAAATTGCCATTAGAAAAAGTGAAGCAGTAGACTTTGTAAAAATTAATATTTGTGTCATTCTCAAAACTTTTGGCCATGACTGTATATACACACCTGCTTCCTGTGCAGGCCTCCTATGCATCATTGGTGTTTATATATATGTATTTTCCTCACTTATATAGCGCCATTAATTTCCGCAGCGCTTTACAGACATTATCATTGTCCCCATTGGGGCTCATAATCTAGATTCCTTATCAGTATGTCTTTGGAGTGTGTGAGGAAACCGGAGAACTCTGAGGAAACCCACACAAACACGGGAGAACATACAAACTCCATGCAGATGTTGTCCTTGGTGGGATTTGAGCCCAGCGCTGCAAAGCACCAGTGCTAACCACTGAGCCACCATACTGCCTGACATTGTATCTAAACACTACATGTAGCACTGAGTCCCTTCATTATATTCTTTAGTCCTCTGGGCGCTCCCAGCTTCCTGTTGTCCACTAGTTGGACAACCCCTTCTTAAACTAAGTGTTCAGCCCTGATACAATAATAAAGTCTGTACTCGCCTCCTGTGCCCGCGGTGTTTGCACTCGCTCTTCCGGGGCTGTCGTGCGGTGTTGTGACACAACATGTCATAATTCCTCTTCATGTTCAGTTTGTCCGAGGGTGGGAACCGTGACATCAGCACTGATCGGGCGCTGTGTCACTCTACCGCATCACAGCCCTGGGACCGCAAGTGCCGATACCGCTGGAACGGCGCCGGCATGGGAGGGGAGTATAGACGTTATTTTATCGGGGCTGAACACTTAGTTTAAGAAGGTGTTGTCGTAGTAATGGCAGACCCCTTTCAGGTGGCGGTGGAGCTGTATCACAGCCTTTTCCTGCTCACTTGTCTCTAGAGCTGGCGGATTTCATGAATGGGGTGTCCTCTCTAGTGATCTTCCTGGATTTTACCAGATAGCGTGCCAGTCCGGCAGTGACCAAGAAGGCAGTGATCTGTGGCAGCCTCTCCTTTTTCTCTGGCATCCGCCACAATGTTCAGGAACATCTTGATCTGCTCCAGGCTGGGTGGCCAGAAGTCCATGATACTGATGCAGTGAAGGGTGATGCCAGGGCAGATGTCGTGGTAAGGGGGTTTGTGCTCCTCAGGGTCATGAAGTGTTGGCTACCATTCTCATAGAGCTAGTCATAATAGACGGGGCATCGCTATGCCAGCCAGATATACAGTGCCTACAAGTAGTATTCAACCCTCTGCAGATTTAGCTGGTTGACACATGCGGAATTAACTTGGCATTGTGACATTTGTACTGTAGATCAGCCTGGAAGTGGGAAATGCACTGCAGCAAAAATTTTAGTTTTAATTTTTTTTTTTTTAAAAAAACGTTAAAAGTTAATTCAGAGTGTCATTTATTATTCAACCCCTCAAACCACAAGAATTCTGTTTGGTCCCCCTAAAGTATTAAGAAGTAGTTCAGGCACCAAGAATAATGAGCTTCACATGTGTGGATTAATGATCTCTTTTGCCAGCCTTTTCTGACTATTTAAGACCCTCCCCAAACTTGTGAACAGCACTCATACATGGTCAACATGGGAAAGACAAAGGAGCATTCCAAGGCCATCAGAGACAAGATCGTGGAGGGTCACAAGGCTGGCAAGGGGTACAAAACCCTTTCCAAGGAGTTGGCCCTACCTGTCTCCACTGTTGGGAGCATCATCCATAAGTGGAAGGCTTATGGAACTACTGTTAGCCTTCCACGGCCTGGACAGCCTTTGAAAGTTTCCTCCCGTGCCGAGGCCAGGCTTGTCCGAAGAGTCAAGGCTAACCTAAGGACAACAAGGAAGGAGCTCCGGGAAGATCTCATGGCAGTGGGGACATTGGTTTCAGTCAATACCATAAGTAACGTACTCCACCGCAATGGTCTCCGTTCCAGACGAGCCCGTAAGGTACCTTTACTTTCAAAGCGTCATGTCAAGGCTCGTCTACAGTTTGCTCATGATCACTTGGAGGACTCTTAAGACAGACTGGTTCAAGGTTCTATGGTCTGATGAGACCAAGATCGAGATCTTTGGTGCCAACCACACACGTGACGTTTGGAGACTGGATGGCACTGCATACGACCCCAAGAATACCATCCCTACAGTCAAGCATGGTGGTGGCAGCATCATGCTGTGGGGCTGTTTCTCAGCCAAGGGGCCTGGCCATCTGGTCCGCATCCATGGGAGGATGGATAGCACGGCCTACCTGGAGATTTTGGCCAAGAACCTCCGCTCCTCCATCAAGGATCTTAAGATGGGTCGTAATTTCATCTTCCAACAAGACAACGACCCAAAGCACACAGCCAAGAAAACCAAGGCCTGGTTCAAGAGGGAAAAAGTCAAGGTGTTGGAGTGGCCTAGTCAGTCTCCTGACCTTAACCCAATTGAAAACTTGTGGAAGGAGCTCAAGATTAAAGTCCACATGAGACACCCAAAGAACCTAGATAACTTGGAGAAGATCTGCATGGAGGAGTGGGTCAAGATAACTCTACAGACCTGTGCTGGCCTGATCAGGTCTTATAAAAGACGATTATTAGCTGTAATTGCAAACAAGGGTTATTCCACGAAATATTAAACATAGGGTTGCATAATAATTGACCCACACTTTTATGTTTAAAATTTATTAAAATTCAACTGAGCAACATAACTTTTCGGTTTGTAAGATTTATGCTTCTGTTAATAAATCCTACTCTCGTTTGCAGTTTGAAGGCTCTAACTTACTTGCATCTTATCAAACCAGCTAAATCTGCAGGGGGTTGAATACTACTTGTAGGCACTGTATATATATGTATGTATACATGTGTCCTATGCTGGCCTTGTATACATCAGTGATGTGCTGCGTGTATTTGTATATATTATACTATTCCTGGAATATTTTCCAGTGGTGCGCACCCTGTAGTGGGCATGATAATCTCACCTAATTAGCTGTCATTTTCCATATAATTGATAGCCCTGTATATGAACACAAGGTGGCACAGAATAAGACTGGCATTGCCCGTGCGCTCTGGTTCCCTGTACGCCTGTCCCGTCATTACTTGTGACCACAGTGGTAATCCTGGCTGTAAATGACCAACGGATTGGTTCTAGTTGATGAGAATGGCCTCCATTGTAATTGCTTTGTGTGGTGTATAACCAGGCGATTTGGTCACCAGTCTGTGTAGAAATGGCTGCCCCAACGACTCAATGAGATCAGAGGTATGAAAATAATTGTTTACGTCCTATCGAAAATGACAGCGTATAATCATCATCATAATAATATCTTACCCAGCCCTGGGCTTATTCACACGGGCACAGAGGCCACACTGTTATGTTACGGTAGCTGAGGAGTGCAGGTAAAAAAGGCAATACACCAGAGCAGTTGGAATCTATGAGATTGCAGTACCCTGACTAACCACCGCAACTAGAGGCAGCCGTGGAGCGTTCCTACGTTGGTCCTAGACGCCTCGTCACAGCCTGAGAAACTAACTACACCTAAAGACAGAAATAGGAAAGCTATCTGCCCCGAGCAGAACCCCAAAGATAATAGAAAGCCCCCAAACATGTAATGGCGGTTAGACAAGAGGAAATACTGACACAGAAAGAAAATAGTATGAGCAAACGCTGGGGCCCAAACTATCTAAATAGAAAAGGACAGGAAGGGTACATACTGCAATCCCAGAAAACCCTGAAAAACACCAACTCTACTAATTTCAAAATCACCTGAGATCACACGACCTCTACCACCTAAATTAGCTCTCTGGTGTAACAGAAACAGCAGCCACTGAAAAAACTGGAAAAAGCAAAAGTACAAAACACAGTGGCTGAAATAAACTGAGAGGGCAAAAGCCCCCGGAGGGGACCCAGAAGGCCCCACAGAAGTGCAGGACAAAATGCAAAAATATAGCAAAAACACAAAATAAGAAATTGTCTTATCTGATAGCAGGAGATGCAGACACGACACAGCAGGCTACAAGGGAAACTGGAAAGAAGGATTCAGACCAGAACAATTGATCACCAGCAACCCTGATGGGAAAATGATTCCCTTAAATAAGACCAATCAGTAACACCTGATTCCCAATCCTCACCAGTACCGCCGTAACCACCAGAGGGAGCCTCCGCTCAGAACTCATCTCAAACCCATTCACAACAGTACCCCCCCCTTGAGGAGGGGTCACCGAACCCTCATTTGAGCAACCAGGTCGGTCAGGATGAGTTCTATGATACGCACGGATAAGTCTCCTAGCATGGATGTCCGAAGCAAACACCCAAGAATTATCTTCCTGACCATAACCTCTCCATTTAACCAAATACTGGAGTCTTCGTCTAGAAAAACGAGAATCCAATATTTTCTCAACCACATACTCCAGATTGCCCTCAACCAAAACAGGGTCAGGAGGCACAGCAGCAGGAACCACTGGCTCAACAAACCTCTTCAACAAGGACTTGTGGAACACGTTATGGATCTTAAATGTCCCTGGAAGAAGCAAACGAAAAGAAACAGGATTAAGAATCTCCATGATCTTATAAGGTCCAATGAACCTAGGCTTAAATTTAGGAGATGCTACTCTCATAGGAATATTCTTTGAGGACAACCAGACCAAGTCCCCCACTTTAAACCGAGGACCATCAGTCCTATGCCGGTTAGCAAACCGCTGGGCCTTCTCCTGAGAGAGGGACAACCTCTCCAGTACCTGGTCCCAAATCTGCTGCATACGCTCAACAACAGAGTCAACACCTGGACAGACAGAAGCCTCCGTCTGTCCTGAAGAAAATCGAGGGTGAAACCCAGAATTACAGAAAAACGGAGACATCAAAGTGGCAGAGCTAGCCCTATTATTAAGAGCAAACTCAGCCAAAGGCAAAAAAGAGACCCAGTCATCCTGATCAGCAGACACAAAGCATCTTAGATAAGTCTCCAATGTCTGGTTTGTTCTCTCAGTTTGACCATTGGTCTGAGGATGAAATGCCGAGGAGAAAGACAATTGAACACCCAGTTTAGAACAAAAAGTCCTCCAAAATCTGGAAACAAACTGGACTCCTCTGTCAGACACAATGTTCTCAGGAATGCCGTGTAAACGAACCACGTGCTGAAGGAACAACGGCACCAATTCAGAGGAGGAAGGCAACTTAGGTAATGGCACAAGATGTATCATTTTGGAAAACCTATCACAAATTACCCAGATGGTGGTCATTCTCTGAGAAACAGGAAGATCGGAAATGAAATCCATAGAGATATGGGTCCATGGTCTCTTGGGCACAGGCAATGGCATCAACAAACCACTAGAGCGAGAGCAAGGCTTGGAGCGAGAGCAAGTCCCGCAGGACTGCACAAATTCCCTGACATCGCGAGACAAGGTAGGCCACCAAAAGGACCGACTAACCAAGTCTCTGGTACCAAAAATTCCGGGATGCCCAGCCAATGCGGAACAATGAATCTCAGACATCACACTCTTTTTCCATTGGTCCGGGACAAACAATTTTCCAACAGGGCAGCGCTCGGGCCTATCCTCCTGACACCCCTCCAGAGCAAGTCTCAAATTGGGCGAGATGGCGGAAAGAACTACACCCTCCTTCAAAATAACAGAGGGATCAGATAGCTCAGGAGAGTCCGCAAGGAAACTCCTCGAGAGGGCATCCGCCTTAACATTCTTAGTGCCAGGAAGAAAGGAAACCACAAAATTAAAACGTGTGAAAAACAAGGCCCACCTGGCCTGTCTAGGATTGAGTCGCTTGGCAGATTCCAGATAGACCAGATTCTTATGGTCCGTAAGGACCACCACCTGATGTTTGGCTCCCTCCAGCCAATGTCTCCACTCTTCAAAAGCCCACTTCATGGCCAATAACTCCCGATTACCCACGTCATAATTACGTTCAGTAGGAGAAAATTTTCGAGAGAAAAAGGCACAAGGGTTACTTTTAGAGGTCTCTGGATCTTTTTGGGACAAAACGGCACCTGCCCCAATTTCAGAGGCATCAACCTCCACCTGAAATGGCAGAGAAACATCAGGCTGCCGTAGAACAGGAGCAGAAGTGAATCTCTGCTTAAGTTCCTGAAACGCAGAGACTGCCTCAGGAGGCCAATTCACCACATCAGAACCCTTTCTGGTCAAATCAGTTAATGGTTTAACAATAACAGAGAAATTACCAATAAATTTACGATAAAAATTGGCAAAACCCAAAAATCTCTGAAGAGCCTTTAATGAAGTAGGTTGGACCCAATCACAGATGGCCTGAACCTTGACCGGGTCCATTTCAATAACAGATGGGGACAAAATGAATCCCAGAAATGAGATCTTCTGTACGCCAAAAAGACACTTTGATCCCTTCACATACAGAGCATTCTCTCTCAAAATCTGGAATACAGTTCGAACATGTTTCACATGAGAGTCCCAGTCATTAGAAAAAATCAAGATATCATCCAAATAAACAATCAGAAACTTGTCCACAAAATCCCTGAAAATGTCATTCATGAAGGACTGGAAGACGGAAGGAGCATTAGTGAGCCCAAAGGGCATCACAAGGTACTCAAAATGCCCTTCAGGGGTGTTAAATGCCGTCTTCCATTCATCCCCGTGCTTAATGCGAATAAGGTTATACGCCCCCCTGAGGTCAAGCTTGGTAAACCAAGTAGCGTTTTTCACCCTGGAAAACAGGTCAGAAATCAAGGGTAACGGGTATTGATATTTCACAGTAATATTGTTCAAGAGACGATAATCAATACACGGCCTTAATGAACCATCTTTTTTGGCCACAAAGAAAAAACCGGCACCTAAGGGTGAAGAGGATGGTCTGATATGACCCTTCTCCAATGATTCCTTGATATAAGACCGCATAGCGTCATGTTCAGGTACAGACAAGTTAAAAAGGCGACCCTTAGGGAATTTACTACCTGGCACTAATTCAATAGCGCAGTCATAGCTCCTATGGGGAGGTAAGGATGCAGATTTACTTTCGCTAAACACATCAGAAAAATCAAACAAAAAGTCAGGAACATCCTCAGCCTGGGGGGAGGCAGAAAAAACAGGAGTGTTGGTATTAACACATTGGCAGCCCCAACTGGTTACAGACACAGATTTCCAATCCAAAACAGGATTATGAGACTGTAACCAAGGGAAACCCAGCACGATAATGTCATGCAGATTATATAGAACCAAAAATTTGCAGCACTCCTGGTGATCAGGTTCAACCCTCATTATCACCTGAGTAGAAAACTGGGGTTTATTCTCAGCCAAAGGGGTAGAATCGATCCCCAGTAGGGGAATAGACTTCTGTAGGGGTATCAAGGGAAATCCACAACGTTTAGCAAAATCATAATCCATCAGGTTAATAGCTGCTCCAGAATCAACGAAAGCCTGAGCAGAAAATGAGGACAGAGAGCATATCAGAGTGACAGTTAATAAAAACTTAGTCTGAACACTACCCAAGACAACTGAGCGTGCAAAATGTCTTCCCCGCTTAGGGCAGATGAAATAGCATGAGAGGCATCACCACAGTAGAAACATAACCCATTGCGCTTTCGAAACTCATGACGCTGTGCCCCAGACACCACTCCATCACACTGCATGGGCTCAGCAGCTGGCTCACAAGGCAACACCACTCCACGCATACTTCTCCGCTCACGCAAACGTCTGTCAATTTGAATCGCTAATGACATAGAATCATTGAGACCAGAGGGGACAGGGAATCCCACCATAACATCCTTTACATTATCCGACAGACCCTTCCGGAAAAGGGCCGCCAAAGCGTCGTCATTCCATTTGGTCAGGACTGCCCACCTACGGAATCTCTGACAGTATAACTCAGCGTCATCAAGCCCCTGATTTAATGCCAACAAGGCTTTTTCAGCTTGATCAGTGACATTAGGCTCATCGTACAATAACCCCAAAGCCTGAAAAAATGCATCAACATCACTCAAAACAGGATCCCCAGGTGTCAGGGAAAAAGCCCAATCCTGAGGATCGCCGCGCAGGAGAGAGATGACAATTTGAACCTGCTGCGCTGCGTTTCCTGAGGACTTAGATTTTAAGGCAAGAAACAATTTACAATTATTTTTGAAATTCTGAAACTTAGCTCGATCCCCTAAAAACAAATCTGGCATGGGAATCCTAGGTTCCACAACAGGCAACCCAGCAAGATAGATAGCAATACTCCGAACCTCAGTGGCAAGCTGATCCACACGGCCAGACAACTGTGCAAACTCCATTGAGAGAAAAGATCCTCCCCAGCACCCAGAGATACAGAGGGAAAAAAAAATGCAACAAACAGAAAAATATCTCTGACAACTTTTCTTCCTTCAAAATATTTTTTCCCTTCTGTGAGTACCATACATTTTTATGGCCGGTGATACTGTTATGTTACGGTAGCTGAGGAGTGCAGGTAAAAAAGGCAATACACCAGAGCAGTTGGAATCTATGAGATTGCAGTACCCTGACTAACCACCGCAACTAGAGGCAGCCGTGGAGCGTTCCTACGTTGGTCCTAGACGCCTCGTCACAGCCTGAGAAACTAACTACACCTAAAGACAGAAATAGGAAAGCTATCTGCCCCGGAGCAGAACCCCAAAGATAATAGAAAGCCCCCAAACATGTAATGGCGGTTAGACAAGAGGAAATACTGACACAGAAAGAAAATAGTATGAGCAAACGCTGGGGCCCAAACTATCTAAATAGAAAAGGACAGGAAGGGTACATACTGCAATCCCAGAAAACCCTGAAAAACACCAACTCTACTAATTTCAAAATCACCTGAGATCACACGACCTCTACCACCTAAATTAGCTCTCTGGTGTAACAGAAACAGCAGCCACTGAAAAAACTGGAAAAAGCAAAAGTACAAAACACAGTGGCTGAAATAAACTGAGAGGGCAAAAGCCCCCGGAGGGGACCCAGAAGGCCCCCACAGAAGTGCAGGACAAAATGCAAAAATATAGCAAAAACACAAAATAAGAAATTGTCTTATCTGATAGCAGGAGATGCAGACACAACACAGCAGGCTACAAGGGAAACTGGAAAGAAGGATTCAGACCAGAACAATTGATCACCAGCAACCCTGATGGGAAAATGATTCCCTTAAATAAGACCAATCAGTAACACCTGATTCCCAATCCTCACCAGTACCGCCCGTAACCACCAGAGGGAGCCTCCGCTCAGAACTCATCTCAAACCCATTCACAACACCACACCACTGCTCAGCACTGAGCCACATGTTTCCCTATAGGCTCTGCCGTATGGACAGGGATATTGTGGTCAGATACTATTGGAGGAGCCTGTAGAGGCATTATATAGCGCTATGGCTGCATACAATATACGAGCATTATATGGCAGCTTTACATTGTTTGGGGGCTGTCTTCTATCGAAGACTTCTGGCGTTGTCCTATGGCCTTGATAAGGAATATGGACATCATAGAGGGGGTCAGAGTCAGAATGAAGAGCCTTTCTGTTCCAGCAGCTCACGTTCTGGTGTGTCAGAGTTGCCCTTGTATTGTATAGATAGTCACTCATGTTGCCCTGCAGGGAAAGCGGATTGTGGGCATCGGGGTGATCTTCTAATGTTTGATAGCATGAACCCTGCAGAATATCACATAATGACCCATGTAAAAGTGTCTGAGTAAGGTTAAAGGGGTATGCACTACTTGGATAGCACCCTCTTAAATGCCCAAGTCCCTCATATAAAATAAGAAAAGCTTATACTCGCCTCCTACACTGACAATCGTGTGACTTTGTCTCATGACTGCAGCAACCTATCCGTGGCTATTGTCTGGCTGCAGCGTTTACTATTTAGATGAGCTGCTTATGTGACACAGTGTCACATCACACACCTGGAACAGTGGCACTTACATCGCTGGATCAGGGAGGGGAATAATAGTATTTTCTATGGGGCCGTGAATTGATTAAGCAGGGGTTGTCCATCAGACGAGCTCTGAACATTGCAGTCCACGGTGCTCAGACTGGATGGGTGTAGGAGCTGCCTACTTTTTTGCATGGACTAGTGTTATCCATAAGCTGGACCAGACTAGCGTAGAGCCCCAATTTTTTTTTTCCCCACATGGATCTGAGGTCTGTGTGGTGGAAAGTCATCCATGTGCCCTAATATTGGTCCATGTGCCATCTATTGCATATGTGGTTAAAATATGTTTTTGTGAAGGTGCCCCAAGTCAGAGTACGTATCTTACCTAAAAGGGCATTTTATTATGGTCTGTAGGTACGTTTTCAGACCTCTAAGTGAGCCCTAATTTTAATTCATCTCGTGCTTAGTACCCAAATAATACACACACAGCCCTGTGCTCGTCTGTGACGCCAGATATGATTGAGCAGTCGACAGCCGTGGCACCTTACATCAGATCATCTGCATATTGCAGCGTGGCTGGTGGCCCAACAGGCCCTATGGGCATAGGGACTATTGTCTGGGTCTGCCTGAATCACCTGCCCAACATTCACGTTACTGGACCCTTGGCTAAAAGATGACTGTAGGGGCTCTCATCAGAGAGATCTTGTTTTATGGGGTCTACAGTGGACTCCTCTTCATAAAAGCATTGTAACTGGAATTTATTTATGACATGGCCCATACTGCATGAAACAATGACGAGAATGTAAAGAAACAGATGGAGAGGCAGTCCTGCCCCGGTGGCTTACTCTACTTCATGATGGCAAGTGAAGAGGGCACAGCTCTCTAGTGAGCCCGCTGCCCATAGATGCCAGCTTTTACAAATCCTTGCGTCTTCCTCTTCTCCTAGGAACGTCAGTCTTTATTATGAGGATTATTTCCTGACATAAGCATGCTGTCAGCAGTCTGCTGTTGTAACCTGGCATCTGACCCTTCTAATAATGAGTCTGTAATGAATGTCATGTTCTTTATGATAGGGATGTAGATGCATACCCCCATTCAGGCGTCCGGGATTACAAGAAATGCTCCGAGTGTCGCCAGTGTTGGGTCGCTGTCAGCTTTTACCATAAGTTCCCTCACTGATATTCGCATATAGAAAAATAAATGACAAAGCTTCTCCTCTACATTACAGTGTTAATCACCATAGCCGTCCGTGTGCTGTCCACGACATATAGACTCGTATTGGTAATTTTGATCCGTGACTGGGATCAAAAATGGACATGTCTCCGAAATTTTTTTTTGCTGTCAACCTCTTGAGTTTGGTGACTATGTTTTGCTTCTCTTTTATTCCATAAAATTGTAATTAATAATAATTTCAAAAAAAATGTTCCGTGTGTACCTGAGAGTCAAATCAGTGTCCTCTGCTAACTCCGTATGTTGATCTGCTATAATGTAGCATAAGGTGCAAAATCTATATTTTGTCATTCCTGTGTCAATAACAGGGCAAACTCATGTTGTATGCTCGGTGTGATTCATTCCCGCGCCTATCGCCAGCTCATTCTGTAGTTTGCTGATGCTGCCAATTTATCCTGAAGAGCGTACACAGCTGTAAGTGCCGCAAGTGTCCAGATACATGGCGTAGGGCTTTTGTCTCGGCTCTATTGAGGACCCTGTGTCACCTCTAATCTGATGGGCGATCCATCAACTAAGGGGGATTGACAGGAGTGGTGGCAGTATGTGGTGTACACTGTGATACCACAAAATATACTAGGGCTAGTAGTAACTCGGCAGAACCTCATCATAGCACTGCAGTTTCTTCATTGAATTTGTAGTGAATTTCTCTTTTCATTTTTTTTTTCTTTGCTGTGTTTTTTCCTCCTTAATTGATTATTTCTTTTACACGTTTTTAAGCTGTTCACCATTTGTTGTTTTGTTAGTCACATTGACTAACAAAAAAGAAAAATGGCGAACATATTATAAAGGCACAGACCGAAGCAGCTAAAAAGAGAAATTCTCTGCAAAAAAGGTGCAAGTTCCTTCATGAATATATATTATATACGCCCATGATGCGATTCTGTTGAGCTACTACAACCCCCAGTATATTTTGTGAACAACAGGTGAACACAATTTGTGACGTTTTTGTTCAGATCATTTGCACATTTGTAAAAAGTGGCACTTTTTTTTTTTAGCAAAACTACTCTACTGCAACCCATTGGTGTACGTATTTTTTTTTTTTTTAGTCCTTTTTATTTACTTATTTTTTTTGGCACATTTAAAGACCAGTGGGTAACTTTCAACTTAAAAAAAAAAAAGGCTAAAAGAAAATCAATAGCTGTAAAAGCCAAATTTGAGGTCACACCAATTCTTTACAATGTGGGCACATTTTTATTAAATTGTCACAAAATCTGCTAGTACACATGCTATATTGCGTGAATTAGATTTTCTCTACATAGTAAGATCAGTAGTAAGAATAGAAAAAGCGGCACTTACCAATCCGTAAAAAAATAGTCCTTTATTCCAATGTCAGGTGTGTGCAGGTGGGTGATTAGAAAAAAAAGACAGGAGGCCGGCTGCAAAAGTTGCTGTTTTCTAAATGAAAACCTAAAAGGGAATTTTTGTTTTTTTTTTTAGGAAAAACCTCCTGCATTAAAAAACTCAATTAACACATATCTAAATAAAATCACATAAATCACAAATGTTTATCTAAATATATAAAGTAATATAAAATAACACATGTATACAATAAATATAAAAGAACACATAACTAAAACAAAATATAACATAACTAAATAAAATCACACATCTATAGCACTAAATAAAATAAGAGCGGAAAAAGGAAAATTCCATATTGTGCTCTAATTTATTGAACCGAAGGACAAATAAAAAAACTTTGGGCTGTATAGTCACGTAATATAAATGTTCCATAAGGGTGAGATGCCATTGACTTGAGTAAAGAAGGACTGTTCATTAGACTGGGCTCGTTTATCACCAAAAAAATTGATAACTGCATCAGTCTCCAGAAATAGCATTCTGCGGACTGTCGGACATAAATAATGCAATAATGCACTCCTATTGTTGGCATTTCTGGCTGCGTCATATGAAGGTGGCTCTGGGGTCTCCAGCATGCCTGTAAGTAGATTGTGCCTCATCGGGCAGCATACCAGCAGCGATCCCTTGGGCATATTGCTTATACTGCCATTATAAGAGCAGAGTGCATGCCTTTACTGGAGTAAGCACTAACCCATGTGTGGTGGTAAAAGCTTGTCACACATGCTTATTGTAATAAGTGCAAACAGAAACCTGCTGGAAGTGTTGTCATAGGGTGTGGCTGCTGCAGTGTTGTTTATGGGCATCCAACTAGGCCACAATACAGAAATATTTGTCACAAGGTCTATGAGGCATGTACTCCGTGCCATGTGAGTGCCAGTGTCTGGCGCATTGCTCTTCGTCCATCCCAAATTCCCTTTCTGAAACAAATGAACTGCAGCAGTAATTACCCAGTGTGAACAGGCAAACAGACTCCTTCTTTCCCTGGTACAGTCTCTTCCTAGGCTATGTTCACATGATCAGTATGGGTAATCAAAACCAGGAGTGGATGATAATACAGAAGAGGTGACGTGTTTCTATTACAGTTTTCCTCTGATTGTTCCTCTCCTGGTTTTGGATTATAAACACTGAGGTAAAATACTGATCAAATACTGAATGTGTGAGCATAGCCTTTTGGCCATGTTCACACGTTCGGTATTTGGTGGGTACTTTACCTCAGTATTTGTAAGCCAAAATGAAGAATGGGTGATAAATACAGAAGTGGTGACGTGTTTCTATTATACTTTTCCTCTGTCCCACTCCTGGTTTCGGCTTACAAATACTGAGGTAAAATGCTGACCAAATACTGAACATGTGAGCGTAGCCTTAGGCCCTGTTCACACGTTCAGTATTTGGTGGATTTTTTTTTTTTTACCTCCATATTTATAAGCCAAAACCAGGTGTATGAAAAAACAAAATGTAGTCCGCTCACTTCTCCTAGTATGTAATTCCCAATACAGGTCCAAGGCCAAGCAGCCACAGAGATAGAGTGGTGATCCAGCGATGTAGGCTAGGTGTCCTTTTTACGTAAAATATAGCTTTTCTGGAGCCATTTAAAAGAAGCATTTAGTGCTTAATCCACTTATAGGTTCATGGTTGGCACAGATACACAGGTGCTATAGTGAAAACTAATGCGTTTCAACTTGTGTCTTAATCATGTATTTGTCCTTTTATTAAATTATTCATGTAAAAAACTTTGTCCATATGGCTGTACAAAACGGACCCAGATGGCACATGGATATACAAAACGGACATACACACTGAAAGAATTACATGGAAGTGTGGGGGAGGGAACATTTGCGCAAAAAATGAAAGTCCCAGTAAATAATTTTTTTAAACCCCATAATGACCGTCGATACGCAATAAAATGGTCCCCCACTGCCGTTTTAAAAATGTCGATAGGGAATCAGGGTAAAGCTTCCCCCCCAGAATACGAAAATAACTGAAGTCTCCACTACCAGGGGGTAGCGAAGACTCTCGAGAACATGATCAGGTTCAGTTTTTCCAGTCCCCAATGATGTGATTGCCGTTATTCAAAGAATAACGGCGATCACATAAAAATAAAAATTGTGATCCGCTAATAAAATAATTTCTCCTCTGACATGATAGAACATGTCAGAGGAGAAAGAAATTACCGTATGTCCCCAAGCCCCCTCGGTACCTCCATCATCCTCGGCCCTCCTGCGTTATCCCCCGGCCCTTCGCTTCCTTTTAATGAAGAAAAATGGTGGGCACATGCGTGGGCTCAGTGTGTTCACCGAAATCTACCTGTCGGCACCTGGCAGCAGTGGGAATTTTTTTATTGGTTCCCTTTTGATCACTGTGATAGGCACTATCACAGTGATCAAAACTCCAATAATTAGTAAATCATCCCCCCCACCTTTGTCATCCCCTTAGATTAATTTTTGTATTTTGTAATTTTATTTCTTTCATTCTTTGCCATTAGCATTGGGGTTAGAATTGGACTTAGGGTTGGGTTTTTTTCAACAGTTTAAAAAATAAATGATATGACGACATATTCAGTATGATGACCTGAAGTTATCAAATTCTGTGTAGTACCTGTGGGTTCAAATGCTCACTATACCTCTGGCTAAAATCCTTGAGGAGTGTGGTTTCCAAAATAGGGTCAATTGGGGGTTTTCTGCTCTTTAGACACATCAGGGGCTCTCCAAATTCGACATGGTGCCCGCCATCTATTTCAGACAATTTGTGTTCCAAAATTGAAATATTGCTCCTTCCATTTCGAGCCCTGCCGTTTGTCCAAAGTGAACGTTTTGACTAAATGTGGGGTATCGCTGCGCTCTTAAGAAAGTGAGTAACAAACTGTGGGGTTCACTTTTTTATGTTGTGTCTTGCAAAAGTTAAGATATTGGGGCTAAGGCAACATTTTAGTAGCAAAATGTAAAATATTTTTTCAGCTGCAGATGAAGGAAGGGAGACACACTAGACATTACTAGTGGGTAGGCGGAGCCCAGATAGGATTGACACCTCAGATTAAAAAGAGTGTTGACCGGCCCCTCCAGCTCGGGCTCCTCCTACTCCAGCTTCTCCAGTCTAAAATTTGAGGTCCCAGAGGATGGTCGCTGCTGAAGCAGCTCCTCAGAAGATTTTATTATTTTTATCGGACAAGAGACTTGGATCACCAGAAGTGGTCTAGAGGTCTCAGGGGTCTCAGCGCTGCTGGACCCCCACCTCTCCTTGGCGGATCTGTAATTACCCTGAGATGGTGGTCCCTGCAGAATCATGCCGGCCCGGGGGGATGAGGATTGCTTCCCTGGCGGGGACGCAAACCACGCGCAGGGGTCACTGCGATCCCCGCCCTGGGGGGAAGCGATGGGCATAGCGCCACAAACCCCTGGGGGTCCCTGTGGCGCTCGGCTGGTGAGTACTCCGCATTTTTATTAATGTGTGTGAGTGATTCAGCGACTGCTGCGGCAGTCGCTGTTACAGTATACATGCCGGTGACTAGTATTTTTTGTCCGCAGGTTGATACCTGCAGGACATAGTAACGGAGGAGTGCGCGCTTTTTTTTTTATTTGAATTTTCGCGCCGCTCTGAGCGCGCGCTTTACGGCAGTCTCCATTTTCGGCTTCTCTGACATGGAGCACACGGAGACACAGCGCGGCGGCCATTAAAGAAGCAGGCTGAAAGCTTCTTCTAGCTCTTCTCCCTCCTCCCCTCCCGGCAAGATGTTACACTGTGGCCAGCTGGGTGAGTCGCTTCTAGCCCGCAGGCAGAAGCTTAACCCCTTCACCCCCACAGCGCGGGCGCCTTCTGAGGCACTAATGCAGGGGTGGGCAATTAATTTTGCCATGGGGCCGCATGAGAAATTGGGATGGTTTTAGAGGGCCGGACTAATATAATTTAACTCCGTTCTACCCAATACTGTATATATACATATATATATATATATATATATACTGTATACTGTATATATACATACCTGCCCATTATCATCATCTTCTCCCCATCATCATCAATGCCTGCCCATCATCATCATCATCTTCTCCCCATCATCAATGCCTGCCCATTATCATCAATACCTGCCCATTATCATCATCTTCTCCCCATCATCATCAATGCCTGCCCATCATCATCATCATCTTCTCCCCATCATCAATGCCTGCCCATTATCATCAATACCTGCCCATTATCATCATCTTCTCCCCATCATCATCAATGCCTGCCCATCATCATCATCATCTTCTCCCCATCCTCAATGCCTGCCCATTATCATCAATACCTGCCCATTATCATCATCTTCTCCCCATCATCATCAATGCCTCCCCATTATCATCAATGCCTGCCCATTATCATCATCTTCTCCCCATCATCATCAATGCCTCCCCATTATCAGCAATGCCTGCCCATTATCATCATCTTCTCCCCATCATCATCAATGCCTCCCCATTATCATCAATGCCTGCCCATCATCACACACAGACAGCACATAAGCACTCTCTCACATACATACACACACACACAAAGCACCGCACTACATAGACACAGACACACACAGAGACACGTGTTACCTGTCCAGCGTCCCCGCTCTCTGACACAGCCGGCCGCTGAATGATGACGTCATTCAGCGGCCGGCTGTGAGAGGAAGCGCCGGTGGAGCCCGGAGCTGCAGCAGCGGAGGCACGGGAGAGGTAAGTATTGTGCCAGCCGCTGCCGGGGCCCTGAGACTGCCGGAGCGCCTCCGCGGGCCGGTCACTGACAGCCGGCGGGCCGGATGCGGCCCGCGGGCCGCCCCTTGCCCGGGTCTGCACTAATGAGTGACAGATTGCGCTGTCCTGCGGCTGTTATCCCATAAGGGGGCTCGCACACTCTTTTCAATAATAATAAAGAGGTTGTGGGGAGCCTGCGACAGTGAAGTTACTGCCACTATACGCTTTTAATGTCGCTAGTAGCTGCCAATCTGGAGCGCTTACTGATCTCCTTAACAACTTTGGCGGTCATTGCGATATACAAAACAGCGCAATTTTTTAGCGATGAACGTTTTTTTCTGTTAAGTGTGGCATAGCTGTCCCGCAGCTGCGGCCTTATAAGAGGCACTTGGGGCTCGCACACCCTTCTCATTATCACTGCTACTTTAACCCCTTCTTAGGCGGTTAACTCCTAATGGGGGACAGCTGGGGTAGCTCTCTCTTTAAGAGCTCTAACCCTTCAGCGTTTGTTTTTTCTTTAAGAAACACACTGTTCTAGTTACTGACAGTTTAACCTGCCATATACTGTGCAAGGACATGTCAGAGACCGTCTCCCAGATCCGCTACAGACGCGTATCTGACACGCAGATCTCGGCGGCGTCATGCGCAGCGGTCGGAGGTTCCAGTGGTGTCAAAATGGAGGCCCTCGCTAGTTTCTATTGATGGCCTGTCTGACCTTCTAGGTTATTAGATGTCAGTTAGATCCTCTCAAGGAAGCGACACGAACCGGTGCCTTCCTTCCCGCGTAACGAAGATGTCCGATTCGGACAAGGAGGATCGGCAGGGACACTCTGCCTCTCTTTTGGGCCGTACAGAGACTTTTATTGGACCATGAGGGCGTTACAGTTACCGGATGAGGTAACTAGACGTCCTGGTAAGTCGGCCCGGATGTACCAGGAGTACCGTAAGTTGCGTTCGACATTGCCAGCTCTGGATGAGCTTAATGGGACAAGGAACGCCTGTGTCCAGATAAACGTTTTCAAGGGACACGGTCTTTTGAGACACTGTATCCGTGTTCGACGGAGTTGATTGAGAATTGGATCCCTTCTCCTGAAGTGGATGTCCCTTTATCCCAGCTTAGCAAATCTTCCTGTTAAAGGGAAGGCGAGTCTGCGGGATCTGCTGGACAGAAAAACGGAGATGGCAGCAATATCCATCTGCGAGACCGCGGGTCATGGATTCAGTTATTAAGGATCCATGTGTGCTTGTAAAGTTTCCCTGAGCCGGTTGGACCGTCTACGGACGGCGTGGCAAGGTGGCTCCCCTCTATCAAGGTAGATGGGCTTTTCAAGTTGTTGGAGGATACTGCGTCACTGCTATCCAGGGCGCAATCCTCGGCAGTCACAGTCAGAAGAGCACTGTGGCTTGGACATGGGGACGCGGTCTCCAAGCAGGGTTTGCTATCTTTAGTTTACAAGGTGGTCAGCTATTTGGATCTGACCTCACGGAGCTGATTGCCAAGGCAAAAGAAACAGCTTTACCGCAGCGCAGAGCTGTGACCTCTGCGTCTGGCAGGACTAGTGCCGGTAGTTGTCGGCGGTCCTTTCGGTCCAGGGGATGATTCGGCCAGCCCTCTGGGGGTTCGGGTCGTCCCTCTCTCTCTCTCTCTCTCTCTCTCTCTTTTTTTAAAAAAAAAAAAAAAAAGAAAAAGGGAATTCTCAGAAATTCCGCATACCCTGGAAACAGAACTTCCGTTAAGACAAACGGGAAGCTGGCAAAAAGCCCGCTAAGGCATACTGACGCCTGGGTCTCACTTGAGCGCTCTCGAGTGGGGGGGGTCGTTTACTCCAATTCAAACCGACTTGGGCTTCCCGCGTGTCGGACGCCTGGGTAACACAGGTTGTGTTGGCAGGCTACTTCATAGAGTTTTTTTTCTCGACCCCCAGACAATTTTTTTGTCAACCTCGCCTCTACTGGGGGAGGTAGATTCCCTTCTGCAGAAAGGTGTGGTGGTGCCGGTTCCGCCGGAAGGCCGGGGAAGAGGGTTATTATTTTTTTTAACCTCTTTGTGGTCCCCAAAAAAGAGGACATATTTCGGCCCATTCTGGATCTCGAAAGATTGAATCGGCATGTCCACGCCCGGAAACTCCGCATGGAGTCGTTTCGCTCGTTGTGGCGGCCCTGTCGCAGAACGACTTTTGGTGTCAATCGTCATTCGCAACGCTTATTTTCACTTTCCAATCGGAAGGGCCCACCAACGCTTCCTTCGTTTTGCCATAGGTCAGGACCATTATCAGTTCTGCCATTCGGGTTGGCCTCAGCGCTCAGAGTTTCTACAAAAATTCTGGCGCCTTTCATGGCATTTCTTCGAAGACATGGGGTTTCGATTCTTCCCTATCTGGACGACCTTTTGATTGTGGCGTCCTCAAAGAAGGAGGCGGTGACTGCTCGCAATCTATCCCTTCAGCTCCTGGAGGACTTCGGGTGGCTGGTCAATTGGGAGAAGTCGTCTCTGGAACCGTCGCAGTCAATCCTGTTTTTGGGGATGCATTTCGACACGGTACGGGCAGTGGTGTCCCTACCTCCAGACAAGCGGGCATGTCTCCTTCGACATGTACAGATTATGAAGTCTTCGACAGCAATGTCCCTTCGGAAGTGTATGCGTCTTCTGGGTTTGATGGTGGCGTTCATGGAGGCACTTCCGTTTGCCCAGTTTCATTCCAGGGCCCTCCAAAGGCTCATTCTGAGTAATTGGGATCGATCGCAGGCTTCGCTGGATGGCAGTGTCATCATCTCTCACAGGGTGCGAGAATCCCTAGGATGGTGGTTACGTCCAGGAGCGTTATCCCTGGGGAAGTCTTTCCTCTCTCCGAGGTGGTCGGTCATAATCACCGATGCCAGCCTGAAGGGCTGGGGGGGTGTCTGGAACGATCTCTGGATTCAGGGAGTATGGTCTTCAGAAGAGTCTGTTTTACCGATCAACATCCTGGAATTGAGGGCAATTTTCCTTTACCTCCAACACTGGACGGTCCTTTTGAGCGGTCTGCCAGTACGAGTGCAGACAGACAATGCGACGGCGGTTGCGTATATCAACCACCAAGGCGGGACGAGGAGTTCCAGGCTCATGGTGGAGGTGTCTCGGATCCTGATTTGGGCCGAGACCAGAGTGCCGGCCATCTCTGCGATCCACTTTCCAGGGGTTCGGAATGTCACGGCGGACTTTCTCAGTCGCGAGAAGATGGATCCCGGAGAATGGGGTCTTCATCCGAAAATTTTTGTACTGCTGTGCTCCTGTTGGGGAACTCCCCAAGTGGATTTTATGGCATCCAGGTTCAATGCCAAGTTACCGACCTTCATGTCCAGGTACAAGGACCCGAAGGCTGTGGCGGTAGATGCTCTGGTGGTTCCGTGGGACCAATTCGAGCAGACTGGAGAGAATCCCGGCTATGTTGATAGCCCCAGATTGGCCAAGGAGGACGTGGTTCTCGACTCTGGTGTCGCTTTTGGCGGCACCTCCACTCCCACTTCCTCTTCACCCGGGCCTGTTAACAGGGGCCCGTTCGTCATCCGGACTTGAAGTCTCTGCGTTTGACGGCGTGGCTCTTGAGACCAAAATATTGAACCGTAGAGGTTTCTCAGCCGAAGTCATTGCCACTCTGCGAGCTGCCAGAGGTCCGGCTACTACTAAGATTTATCACAAGACTTGGGAAGCCTTCTTTTCGTGGTGTTCAGGTTCTTCAAGGAACCCGAGGATTTTTCCCATTCCCAATTTGTTGGTCTTTCTGCAGTACGGGCTGCACAAGGGTTTGGCAGTTAGCTCTCTGAAGGGTCAGGTTTCTGCTCTGTCCATGCTGTTTCGGAAGGCTATCGCCTCGCGTAGGGACATACGTACCTTTTTTCGCGAAGTAACCCGTCAGTTTCCGCCGCGGAAGACGCATGTGTTTCCTTGGCTGCTCAACCTTGTCTTGGAGGCTCTTCAGCATGGGCCTTTTTGAGCCTATGGACTCTGCTAGCCTTTCTTTACTTCCTTGGAGGGTTGCCTTCCTAGTGGCGGTCACCTCTTTGAGTAGGGTTTCTGAGTTGGTGGCTTTTTCCTGCTCGCCTTCCTTCCTGGAGTTTTACACGGATCGAGTAGTGCTTCGCACACGGGGCGACTTTCTACCTACGGTGGTGTCGCAATTTCATGTTAACCAGGATATTGTGTTGCCCTCGCTTTGCTTGGGCCCGAGGAATGCAAAGGAACGGGCCTTGCACACATTGGATTTAGTGCGGGCCTTGAAGTTCTATTTGTCTGTTACTCAAAGTTTTCGGAAGTCAGACTTTCTGTTTGTGATTTTAGCAGGTCGTCGGCGTGGTCAACGAGCTTCCAAGGACTCTATAGCTCGTTGGATTCGGTCGGCCATTTTGGAGGCTTACCGACTTAAAGAACCTTGCCCGATTAAGTTTCGAGCTCACTCCACGAGGGCTGTGGCTTCATCGTGGGCCTTTCATCAAGGGGCCTCGGCAGCTCAGCTCTGCCGAGCGGCGACCTGGCTTTCCGTCCACACGTTTATAAAGTTTTATAAGGTGGACGTCAGTGCTTCCGCTGATGCGGCCTTAGGACGTAGGGTCCTGCAGGCGGCTGTAGTTTTAAGTTCTAGTTAACTTGTATTTGGCGCCTGTTGCGCATTTATCAAGGTTGTTGGGATTCTGCCTCTTTTGATTTTTTCCCACCCTTAATTTTTGAACTGCTTTGGGACGTCCCACTAGTAATGTCTAGTGTGTCTCCCTTCCTTCATCTGCAGCTGAAAGACGGATTTTGGTAAGAACTTACCTGTAAAATCCTTTTCAGCGAAGAAGGAAGGGAGACACACATCCCTCCCATGGCAGAAGTGTGTTGTTGTTTTCAGATGCGGCGTGACCCTTCTCTGATAGCGATTATCTGGGCTGAGGTCGGCGCGCTAAGGCTCTGTTCCAGCATCGCCAGCTCATTGCAGTGGTCAGGTCCAGTGAGTAGTACCTGGAACTGTGTGGTTTCTTTCTGTTGCATGCATAACCTGTATTCCTGTCTTTTCTCTGAAGTCCTTCAGAAGGGGTTATGTTGCTCCGCTGGTGATATTTGCTCTTCCTTAGCTTGGTACGACTGGAGAAGCTGGAGTAGGAGGAGCCCGAGCTGGAGGGGCCGGTCAACACTCTTTTTAATCTGAGGTGTCAATCCTATCTGGGCTCCGCCTACCCACTAGTAATGTCTAGTGTGTCTCCCTTCCTTCTTCGCTGAAAAGGATTTTACAGGTAAGTTCTTACCAAAATCCGTCTTTTTTGTTCATTCCAATTTGCATTAATTACAGTGTAGCACTTGAAGGGTTAATAAAACTTCTGACAACAGTTTTGGAATATTTGAGTGGTGCAGTGTTTAAAATGGTATCACTTTTGGGGAGTTTCCAATATAGAAACCCCTCAAGGTTCATTGAAATCTGAATAGGCCCCTTAAAAAACTGGTTTGGTTAATTTGTTGAAAAAAGGAGAAATTGCTAAACTTTTAACGACTCTAACAAAAAAAAAAATTACATTTACGTTCGATTTTGGAAAGGGGTTAAGGATATAAAGATATAAAGTTTGAACATTGCGGGTTTTTTGCCCAAAATTTTCACCGCTTGTTGGAACAGATGTCTGTCCGAACCAGCAATGGACATCACGTATTAGGCTGGCGTCACACTGCCTAGTTTGATGCGAGTAAGGCTAGTTTCACAGATCATTTTTTTTAATCAGGCTTAATCCGTGCTATGCCTGATATGACGGATCCGGTGCTGATTCTAAAAAAACTGATACAACTGAGAAGGTTTTTTTGCCTGATCCGTCCTGACCTTTTCAACCCGGAAATATAAAATTTCCATGTTGAAAATGCAGAAATCAATGCCCGGACGGATCCGGACAAAAACGGATGCAACGCTGTGACATCAGGCGGAATCCTCTTTTCATTTGGACAATAGGCACACTGAGGAAGGTCTCATGTAGACCCAAATGTTTGTGATCCTTTATTGTTGGATTACATATTAAATAATTTATTTAATTTCATCTACTCTGAGTGCCAAGTTTTGAACTGTTTTGCAACTTCTTGCGTTAAAAGTTGTGCCAAAAATACAACAGGCAGATACTTGAGTGAAATTGTGTCAATTTTTGCAACTTTTTAAAAAGTCACAATTGATGAATAAGGCAAAAACATGTGGAATGGCTAAATTCCACCCACAATGGAGAAAAAAAAACGGAAAAGAACATGTTAAATAGACTTACACAAAACTAGACAAAAAACAGGCGCAAAGGCAATGATGAATCGCGGCCTAAGTCTTTTTTTCTAAAAATGTAGCGATCACTCTCTTGCCACCAGTAAAGAAAAGCTTAAAGGCCTAAACTAAGCAAGAAAGTGAGTGAACGCAACTCAGTAGAAAGCTCATAAGGGAGCAGAGCGTTTGTAACTGAGAAACGTGCCCCATAAAGCAGTTCACAGTGAATGGTGTAGGTAAGGTTGCCCGTGATTCAGCTTTTTTATTTCCTGGCTTTGTGTAGATATGGGGTGTGTTTTACAGCTGACTTCTAGCTTTAGTTTGGTATGCAGCACTTTATAAACTATGAAAACGAGGGTGATGCTATAGTTGTAAGCCACGTAAACTCGTAATAATGGTTTACGCAGATTTCCTAGCTATTAATCTTCAGCTCAGTGACTCCAAGTCCTGCATCATGTAGCATTACCCACTTCTAGAACTTGGCATAGTTTGTAGCTCTTCACGCATTGGCATGTGATGAGTTCATCAAATTCAAGAAGGGAAAACATAATAGTGGAGACTTAGGCTAGGACTACACGGTAACATGTGTCGCGTGACCGCAATTCGAGGGCCAGTCGCACAACCAAAAACCATCTACCACTTGTCTGCGGCTTGCTGTTGCGCAGTTATTTTAGAGCTGTGACTTTACAGCGCAGAAATGGGCAAATTGCTGGAAAGTCGTACCCACATCGTAGTCTCATGAGCCTCGCATTGAAGTATATGTATGTGACCAGCAGCAGAAAATCCAACGCATTTGGAAACAGTTGCAATATTGTGTCGCAGTAGATCACTGGTCGCAACGCGGCACCATAGAATTGATTAGGTGCGATACAACACTGCAGTTTCTTTATTGTGCCATACATGCTGCCTAATCCTTATCGAGTCAGTTTTTCACATTTTTTTGCATAATTTACTGGATAAATGTTGAGCATGAATATCGAAGACCCTGCAGCCTTTTTTTTCACCACAGATGTGAACAGCCTGGCATTGCCCAGTGGGCGAAGTTCAAGTATATGGCGCATTATTATTAGTAAATGTGCTTTAGTAAGCTTTCAGGTGGTCCATTATCTGATTTAGAGGTATTTACCCATATTTTTAGTGTTTACACCATACCGTTAATATACCAGATTTGTTTCAAGTCCTACGGAGTAATATATGCCTCATTAATTTAAGAGGCGCTTGGCCGTTAATGAACGTGGCGCTTCTTTCAGCTGCTGTGCGCCACAGTCAGAATTGTACTCCAGTCATTGGTGCTAGTAATTGCCTGGAGTTGATTACCACTATAGCTGTCAACAGTATTTGCAAAAAAAAAAAAAGAATCAGTCCCCTCTTGACTTAATTCAACATTTGCATTTTTATAAAGTAAATTTGTCTTTTTTGTGCTGGTGAATTTTGCACCAAGTTGATAAAAAAAATGTCTTTTGCTTTACTTGTGTCAAAAATATTTTGGACATGTTAATCTAAAAGTAAGAGCACGTTATACTCTCAGTAAAGGTACATTCACATCTGCACTAAAAACTAGGGCCAGATCTGCTCATTGTTGGGGTCCATTTAGATGGGCTGACGATCTGGGAATAAGTGTTTATAGGACTGCTCGTTCCAGACTATCAGTCCATTTTAACAGGAAAGCAAGCAACTGACATTGTTACTCCGGATAAAGGATGAATGTTTCAGCAGCACATCAACCTATGTAAACAGCAGATGTGCTGCCTATAAAATTCTAATGTGAGCACAGAACATTCATATTAGCAATTGTTCTGAGTGCACAGCATTGTGTTCGGCTGGTCTAAACGGGCAATTAAACAACCACCAATCAGCCTACATGTAGCCAATCAGTGGTCATTTAATGATCGCTTGGGTTCTCCACCACTCGGACTATTCAGTTTAGAAAAATGACTTAAAACAAGAATAACTAAAACAAAATAGACACGCTGTAATCCAGACACTGGATCTCAAGCATCTAATAATATAAGGTTGAGCCATATAGCTTAATATGTCCCACTGTACAATGCCAGGCTGTTCACCACATTGGAAAAAATAATAAACCTGTGACTGGGAAGCCACGCCACGTACACCAAAACAACAATTGTGGTTAGCATCTGGGGAAGTAAAGAGTGGAGTCATCAGCATTTATGCCAATTTTTTTTTGCAATAAATTATGGCAAGAAAGAGAGAAATTTCTTGGATATTAGTCTTCCAAAACCCATCAAATGCCAACGTGTGAAGAACTACAAACTACGCCAACAGCCATCATGTTCTAGGAGTGGGTAATGCTACATAAGGCGGAACGTGTAGTCACTGAAGTGAAGATTAATACCTAGGATATCTCCATAAAATCATTATTACACGTTTACGTGGCTTACAATCATCATAGCATCATCCTCGTTTTCTTCTAGATTATAAAGTGCTGGAGAGAAATATGTCCGAGAGCTGCATACCAAGCTACAGTTATAAGTCCGCTGTAAAACACTCCCCATCTCTGCACAGCCTGGAAACTGCCCTTTCCATAAGCTTTAACCCCTCAATCGCCCATCCGCAGCATCATCACTTATTGCATTTTTATGGGTGGTGGAAAAGCAAAAATACTTCAATTGTTTTCTCTTTAGGACATTTACCATAGAGGTTAAACAATCTTCTGTAATTATTGACAAATTGATAGCAAAATTTTATTTATTTTTCTCGATCTTCATACGGGACTTGATCCTGCAATCGTTGGATCACCTGTGATCACTTTGATCATGTGTAGTATTGCAGTATATAATATTATGGCTGCTCAAGATGCCGTGCAGCCCATCGGCACCCTGGGTTGGATCACGTTGCTTACATGTCAGTGATTGACAGTGGCATTTAAGAGGTTAACAGCTGCTACTAGAGGCAGATGCCGGGCATCTGACCCGTGTGGAGTGGGCTCAACTTCAGAGCCCACCCACAACCCCCTACACGCACCCTGACCCTCTGTGTGATGTATGTATCTGTCATAAAACATTAATGGTGCATATTAGATTTTGGTGCTACACTTGGGTACTGGGGTACAATTGTGCCAACCTTTAGAACAAAAAACAAACAGATGAAGTCAATGGGGGTGAGATATAAGATGAGAAAACAAACTGGAAAAGGGGTTCTTCCCTTCCCTTTCTTTAGAAATTCCATCAGTTGGCGATCTGCTCCATACAGAGCCGTTCTTACAATCTTCTGTACTTGGTTTTGTAGTTTTAGTTCTGGTTTTGAACTGACAATCTTTCTGATCTCTAGAGATAAGCTGCCACAAGTCAGGGCCTCTCTCATAGAGAACACACCAGTGCTTGGCAGAGCGAGGACTCCCGAGTGTGGGAGAGTTGGGCAACATGGCTGTCCGCCAAGCCACTGTTCAGCCGACAGCTATTTAAAGTGTATGAGGTGCTAAAAGGGCTTATCGGGGACTTTTGTATTTTTTTTTTTATGCGGTTAAGAACGTAACCAGCAGGTAGTCACTGCAGACATCATACTGATTGATAGCTAGCTTCCTGCAGTTAGCCAGCCAGGAGACAGCTGTCAATCAGCATGACATCGGCAGAGACGCTCAATCGACACAGCAGAAGAGAAGCTGCTCTGTTGATGTGACATCACAGGAAGTGGCAATATTGCCAGCAGAAATAGAGAGGTAGTTTGGAAATACCTACCTGTAAGGGCCCCGTCACACATAGCGACACACCAGCGATCCCAACAAAGATATGCACTTGTCAGGATTGCTGGTGTGTCGCTACATGATCGCTGGTGAGCTGCCAAACAGGCAGCGATAAGGACAGCGACACTGCGGGTAACGTCGCTTAGTTACCCGCAGTGTACGTTGGATACCAGCCCGCTGGTGCAGGCAGCTGGTAACCAAGGTACACATCGGGTTTCCAGGTACTACGCAGTGCCTGGAAACCTGATGTGTACCTTGGTTACCAGCTCCCCTGCAGCAGCGCGCTGTATCCAACGTACACATCGGGTTTCCAGGCGCCGCCCGGCGCCTGGAAACACGATGTGTACCTTGGTTACCAGCTGATCGCTGGTCTCCTGCCTGCCACACGCAGTGATGCGTGCTGGCCAGCGGGAGACCAACGATCAAAAAAATGTCCTGGCCTTTGGACAGCGATCTGCGATACCCGGCAGGGGGCTGATCGTCGCTGAATGTCACACACAGCGATATCGCAGGGGAGATCGCTGTTGCGTCACAAAACTAGTGACTCAGCAGCGATCTCGCTAGTTCTTAGAAAAGAATATATCAAAAGTCCTGGATAACACCTTTTAAGATTAGCTCATCAATTCTGAAGAACTGGAATACCTTTTTACCATAGTAACGTGCAGTGAGGAGGGAATCATTCTGGATAAAACTAATTCTGCATTCTGTCCAGGGCATGGTGAAGAGTTTGTTAGTATGATGTTCCACCCTCCTGGGCCCTGCACTAGGCATAATACATTGAGAAAGTTGTACTGACATTTCCGGAAAGCACCATAACAGCCAGGCAGATCCCAGGTCTCAGATTTCCAGATGATGAAAGCTGCAGTCAGGATTATTTGCCACTAGATTTGATAACTCCGTTATGTCTGTGCCTTTTCCTAGAGATTTTTCCACCTCTGTGACCGTACATTGGGGTCTCGTGTAGCAGAACTCTTATCTCCTTGTTGCATGTAGGAGCCACACGTCTGATGGTTAGGCTCCTGTTTGTAGAAGGCTCCTCGGTCTACTACCAGAGGTTGTAATCCAGATGACCGTTGTACTAACGTAGAAAAGTCATTTATTTGCACCCAATACAATGGTTGTGTCCCTTCTTTACTGCACTGTGTGCCCAGTTAGAAGATGAGCCATACCCCAAGGGCATTTTATTGGCACGTGCCTTCATTGCTGATCTTCGGGGTCAGACCTTATCTCATGGTACTGTTCAGTGACTGAAATGCTCATAGATGGCTGTCTTGACGTTGGTGGCAGTATGTATATACCGTAAAGTGCTGGCGTCTTCATGGCACACATGTATTCAGTTATTCCAGACTACTGCTGTCTGTTCAGTCTTGTGCGGTGTGTAAATTTAGCTCTTGGCCTACTTTTCACTATCCTATAATACCCCATAGGAAGTGTGATCTTTAAAGGGCCCCAAAGACCAATTAATACAGTAGACGGCTGAACAGGGAATGTGATTGGTCATGTGTCATCCCAATAGGTACCTGATATGCCGTGTATTCCCCATGTTACCTATTTACTGTGCTGATGAGCTGGCGATAATGGAGTGTATATGGAATTACCGTATGTCCCAGTAGACTTACACAAAGCTTTTTCCTTATGTAGTGTCTGTAATATTCCTCTGTAAATTGGAGTATTCTGATCCTACACGCACGACTGCAGCATTGGTAAGCCAAAGAGCCCACTTCAACTCCGACTCCTTAATAAAAGGCTAATATCTAGTAGTGATATGCAATCTCTCATTAACATTGTGATTATACAATATTACAGGGGTTTTTCATCTTGGAAAACCCTGTCCCTGGCTGCAGTTTGTTTGAGAAAGCAAACAACCGTCCCTTGCTTATACTCCCCAGGTCCAGCCCTGAGTCTCTGCTGCTTCCTGTGTCAGTTATGTTCTGCAGCACTGACGTCACATCGACAGCGCTGCATCCAATAACTGAGCTCAGCTCTTCCTGCATTGACCGCAGAGCTGCTGAGCTCACTGGTTGGCTGCAGCGCTGTTAATGTGACGCCAGCACTGCAGACAATAACGGACTCTAGGAGCGGCAGAAGAAACTCCGCACCGATCCTGGGGAGAGTGAGTAAAGTACATTTTATTTTTGTTAAACAAATTGCAGCTGGGGTATGGGTATTCCAAAACCGGACAACCCACTTTAATAACAATGAAATAGATGTCCTTTTTAAACTGGATTTGGTATATTTTTTAGACTCCGACTGCACAGCACTGGAAAACCCAACATCATCAATACATTGTTCATAACCACAACCGTAAAGGGAATAAGTCTTCAAAACATGAACTATTGTATGAATCAGATTTTAGTTAAATATGTTTCATCATTTTTGGTCCTTTTTATTTTCATGTCACGATTAGTGATGAGTGAACGTGCCTGAATAAGGTGTTATCTGAGCATGCTCGGGTGCTAACCCAGTGTTTTCGGCGTGCGCAAAAAATATGTTCGAGTCCAAGTAGCTGAATGTCTCTCAGCTATTCGACAGCCGCAAGACATGCAGGGATTGCCTAACAAACAGGTAATCCCTGCATGTGTTGCGACTGTCAAACAGCTCCGAGACATGCAGCCATGGGGTCTCAAACATATTTTTCAAGCACGCTGAAAACACTCGGTTAGCACCCGAGCATGCTCAGATAACACCTTATCCAGGCACGTTCGCTTATCACTAGTCATTAATTCACATTTTTACAAATCCCGCAATCTTACAATTTTCAGTCAGGCCACTGAGCCTTCTAATAGTCTGACACCTCTTGTTTTGTAGAGATCACTCTCCAGTTGTCATTATCATCACAGACAGGATTACAATGAAAAGCAACACAAAAAACACAGCATCCTCCATTCATAATAGGTGATCACAGCTCACTTCCTCCCCCTCTCTGCACAAAGACCTCTGCCCAGATTATGCCTAGAAAGCCTTCTCATAGAACAGGAAACCGAATACGGTAAAATTATAAAATAAAAATGGACAGCTTAGTGAAAAAATATATCTACGTGACACATTCCCTTTAAAATAGCAAATGGAAGGAAGAGAGCGGTTGCCCATAAAGGTGTGCGTGCCGCCCCACTTATATCGTTCTTAAGCTTTTAGTAACCACGTTAAATTACGGTGTATGTCCTTAGGCGGGCACAGTAAACTAGTTTTATCAGTCATACGTCATGGTCTACGACTCTGGTAATTATACACGAAGAAATGGCTCGATATGTCATTTTTATGGAAGTGGATTCCCTAAGAAACAGAGTTGAGCAAAGTGTTAATGAGCTCAATATCCACATGAGTCTTTTCCCGGTGACCAGTCCTTGTGTTGGTAGGCACATCACACTGAATAATCACTTACTCCCCTCTATTCCTATGGCCGACAACCTAATGTCTTTTCCTACACGAGTGGTTTGTCTGTTCGGAGAGGCGCCTGCCCTCGTCCTCCTTATGAGACTTTAACAGCTGTTGAAGCTCTGCCAATGCCAAGCACATTTACACTGCTCTGTGCCAAAAATGCCCATAATATGCCTTAAAATGCTGAAAAATGTATGACTTCAGCTCCGCTGCCGGGCGCTCATTCTTCAGACTCCTCGTTCGTTTTCATGGTCGACATCTCTAATTTTGGGCAAGGGTTATGAGCGTCCAGAGTAGTTTCTATGGCACGGATGTGGCTCCGGCATATTGTCTGACTGCAGGATCCTCCTGTATTCACAGCATGACCGGAAACCGATCAGCACTAGGACCTGGATAAAGGAACCGGTGTCCCCAATGTGCCCAATCTGTCGGCATCAAGCTCTGTATCCACTCGTAATTTGTAATGGATTTTATGGGGTTTTTATTTTTTGACACTTTTTGTAATAAGGTGATAAATTCGCTTCATATCCTATTTCTTTACAGGAAAAAAAATAGTAAAGCTTAATGTAGTGTAATAATGGCAGGCCTTATCAGTGCACATATTCATGGTCCGAGCACAGGCTGCAATATCCAGGCCAACTGTGGGCCTCCTGACCCCAACACGGCAGCTGGATAGTAGAGATGTGGGAAGCTTTTGAAATTCTAATTCAACTTCGCCTATTTTTCTAAACATTTTGATTCTCAGTCTATTGATTTGCAGGAGTCACATATGTCTTGGACTTGTATAACATTCTGACGTCTCTTAGGACTGTGTCCAACTCATTTCAAGCTCTTTTATACGAATACATCTTTGTAATGTCAAAGTGACCTTAAAATACAGCGCTATGGGTGTATAAGTGGTAACCGTTTCTCACGGCTGTGATTTCACACACTACCTGTAATGTTTATTCTGTGTTTTATGGCTTTCTCTTCTTATCTCTATAGCTGATCTGTAAACTGTCACGTCCTCTCGCTATCCAGATTCACCATAAAATGGCAGCTGCACTCTCTGCCTCTGCAGGCTATGAAAGTGTCTCCTGATTGGCTGTGCTATACCATATAATGTGATAGCTGCAAGTCACTATGGAGAAGCCTGCTGAACCGTGCCTGAATGTGAGCCTTGTGGTTGGTGCAATCTTCTGCAATGTTCAAAACGACTGAGGCCATTTTAGTCAACTTACACAAATTGAGTTGCAAATTGTTCAGTGAAATGCAAAATCTGCACCCACATATCAACAACAGATAAAGTCCCCATACCCAACACAAATCAGGACTATAAGATCATGGACTCTTTTTCATGTACATCCTCCAATGTAGTGTACATGATACAATGCAAAAAGTGCAATGCAGGGACATACATCGGGGAAACGAAACAAAAACTACAAACAAGGATGAATCTACATAGACACACTATTAAAAATGAGCTGGACGCGCCTGTAGGAATCCACTTCTCTAGAAGTGGACACAGCTTGGCAGATCTAAAAGGCCTAATATTGAAAGGTCATTTTAATAGATACAGAGAAAGAAAAATCTGGGAGTTCAAATTTATAAATATGTTTCAATCTCTAAAGGGTATGCCACACTGAACAATATCGCTAACGGGATCGCTAAAAAACGTCACTATTTAGCGATCCCGTTAGCGATGTTGTTCAGTGCGGCAGCTTCCAGCGACGAGCTTCCTGCTGTGATCTCGCTCGTCGCTGGAATCGTTCCGGACCCTATTTTCTCGTCGGCGCTCCCGCTGGGTAAGTATCTTATCGCTGTGTGGCACCTTTTCTTAGCGATTTAGCGGTACTTTTGTACCGCTAAAGTCGTTAAGAAGATCGCTAACCGCGATAGCGTCGTTAACTATATCGCTAAATGTGGCCGCATTTAGCGATATAGAAACAATCCCGCTAGCGATCTCATTAGTATGCGTCGTTATCGTGATCGCTAGCGGGATTGTTTAGTGTGGCAGTACCTTAACCATAGGACTCAATTTGACACCTGGATTCATGAGTCATTACATGGACACAGTTCACACCTCCACAAGAAGGTCTTCAGATCTCTAATAGAGCACTTGCACCTCATCTGCATGTATAACAAAAACCTTAATTTGATTTCCTTGGCCTGTCTCTAGCAAACATCACCTCATGTCCTGTTGTAATTCCTATTTAAATGTTGCCATCTCTTCTCAGTCATTCACTTGTAAAGCCTGGGTCTCACATAGCGATACACCAGCGATCCTGACAACGATCAGGATCGCTGGTGTATCGCTACATGATCGCTGCTGAGCTGCCACACAGGCAGCTCAGGGCAGCGATCAGCACAGGGACACTGCGGGTAACATCGCTTAGTTACCCGCAGTGTACCTTGGATACCAGCGCCCTGATGCAGGGAGCTGGTAACCAAGGCACACAGCGGGTTTCTAGGCACAGCCCCGTGCCTGGCAACCCGCTGTGTACCTTGGTTACCAGCGGATCGCTGGTCTCCCGCCTCTCACACGCAGCGATGCGTGCCTGTCAGCGGGAGACCAGCGATCAAAAAAATGTCCTGACATTTCTGACACGACCAGTGATTCACAGCAGGGGCCTGATCGCTGGTACGTGTCAGAAATAGCGAAATCGCTGCTGAGATCGCTGTTTAGCAGCGATCTCGGTAGCGATCTCGCTATGTGAGACGGCCCCTTAATGTAGCCTGATGAAGGGGCTGCCTGAGCCCTGAAAGCTTGCAAATATAATTTCTCTGGTGAGCCAATAAAGGTTTCACTCCTTGAATACCTTTCTCATTTTTTTGAGACATAAGTATTTACATCGATTTTTCTGGCTAACACGGTACCACAATATTATTTTGTATTGTACATTGCAAAAAAAAAAAACCATCTGTGCTGTGATGGATACAAACTGGTCCAGGCGGGCACCAATCATTCCTTGTACAACGTGCTGGTTCTTCTGGGAAAAATGATGGCGCTTGCATTTTAGTCTCTGGATGGAGGCTCGTATTCAGGTGTGAACTTAACCTTAGATTGCAAGTGTCATTGATATTGGCATACTCTTCTGAAATTGCATGTTTTTTTCCCGTGATGAATGAATAATGTAGTTTTAATAATTTAATCCCTGCATAAAATCAGTATTTGCTCTCACTCCCCATTCCACTGTTACTTCTGACCATTTACCTGTACTTTCCTGCCTTTATTTCAAGACAAAGCCATCACATGTATAATACATGCCCTCCAATGTACAGTAAGTATTCCCAAGTAGAGGGCAACATACTTGCAAGCCTGAAACACTGTTGTCCATGAGGCCCAGCTTGTGGTTGTCCTACAATTACCTGCTGCAGAGCTCACTTCCTAAAATGAAAAATGTTCGCTTCCAGCACTTCCTAGGATGTGCTAACTTCTCACAAGTGAGTGGAGGATGCACTGCAGACAGATATGCATTACTTGTGATCACAAGTGCATTCACAGCCTCTATAGGGGGTTCTGCCAAGAATAGTGCAGCACTAGACCCCATTATAAGCATATTGGGTTAGTTGATTGACATTCAGATCAGTATTACAGCGGATCCTTCACATTGATAGAGACTCAGCATTACACCAGCACTGTATTCCCATCATTCTTAGAGTATGTTTCCTTGGGCCGGATTACATCCGGATTAGCAGCGGATCGAACGTTGCATACAGTCGCAGTGTTAAATCCGCAGAGTCCAGATGTTACAGCATAGTGGAGGGGATTTTATGAAATCCCGTCTCCACTATGCGTGCAAACACGCATCCGGCGGCCCTGCATTTCCGGACGTGCGGCGCGTCTTTTTAAACAGCAGCATGTCTGTTTATCTTGCGGCGACGCTTCTTCTCCGCAAGGAAAATAACACAGTCCTATGTATAAGGTGCGGCGATTCCGGATGTGTTCAAGGAATACATCCGAAATCACTGCGCGTACAGAAGGGGGCGGGGCTTTGGGCGGAGCGGGGTTTCCGCTCCATCCAAAGCACCGACAATACAGTCCGTGGTGACGGACCCTTACAGTCAGTAGGGTTCCCAGGCATCGAGACAAGCAATAATCATAAAGTGATGTCATATCATAGCATGGCATCATCCCTTTTAAGAAGCCCTCTCATCAACGTTTTTATCCTCTTAATATATTGCAGTCATCTTATTATATAGCACTGTATACTTACAATTGCTCATTTTGCCTTTCTACGAAGTTATTCTCTTTTCTCTGCTCTATGTAGAAACAGGAAGTCTCTTGTCCCTGCATGAATCATTCCCCTTTCAACTCCTGACCAAATTGCTCCCTCCTCCCCCTGCCAGGGACTTTTGCAGTGACTGATGACTCAGAAGTGGAGCATCATATGAGAAGCTTTAATTCTTGCGCTTTGCCTTGGTTCTTCCCGATTGCCCTGGAGCTGTAGCAATCGGAGAAATGGCGATTGGGGTTGATGTCAGCTGTGTAGTGTCCAAAAACACAGCTGACATCAAGCCCTGGCGTTAGTAACCGAGAGTAAAAAAAAAGCAAAAAAAAACACATACTTTATTGAAATAAACGCTCCCCCACACTAACTCTCCTACATTTATTTATTAAAAAATAAAGTTCCCATTTAGCCCACCGAATCTGACGTAGTGCACTAATGGAAACCGCTCTTCAGACGTTCCTGGTCACTCAAGCGCCCTGGACTGTGTCTGATTCGATGGACCTGCGTGGGAACTTTTCTTTCTAATTGGTGAAGGAGGGAGGAGAATGTCTTGTGTTTATTTCTCCCAGTTTCTATTTTTCAGGTTTCCATTTGTGCACTACTTCAGAGTCGGTGGACTACTGTCTATCCACAATCGTTTTTATACCTGCTTTTTTGACTGACTTCATTGAAGTCAACAGATGATAAAACGCTGCTGAAAGAATTGACGTGCTGCCGATTGGGATCTGCCCCAAATCTGTAAGTCACAAGTAAGAAATGTGTGCAGGAGACTCCAGCGTTCTCATTCACTTTGCTGGCATATAGGATGGTCTTCAGGTTTTGTGACAAATCCACCCGGCAGAAGCGCAACGTGTGCACACAGCCTAACATGTCGGAACTTTGATTTGATATGACAGGTGGCTACATTATTGATACAAAACTGTCTGTATATGTTATTGTCAGTAGCCTTTCGCCAACTAGTCTGAACGCAGCAACAGTGACACTGATACCAGCCATGTGTCACTTACTGGTTGTATACTTAATCTGAGAGCAACATAATGTAGTGCCAGAGACCATGATTCTAGCAGTGTGTTACTTACTGGGCTTATTGCTGAAGTTTTCAGAACATTACTGTTTTGTGAGCAAGATATTATCAGTAGAGGACTAGTAAACCTGCTGCCATGTAGTCATTTCATATTCGTGAGCTCCGTATAACCCCGACTCCACCACTGATTGTTGGCTTTCTGCCTATGCACAGAGTACACTCAAAGTTGTAAATCAGTGATGTCGGTGGGGTTATACAGAACTGTGCACGCAAGAGAACTGGAAGATCTGCAACCAATAAAACAATTTTATCAAAATTGCTGCAGCAGCCCAGTAAGTGATGCATCACAGGAATCGGGGTGTCTGCCCCTACATCATACTACTCTCAGATGGAGGAGTAAAAACCTGGTGACAGATTTCCTTTAAGGTGTGTTGGCTATATTTTGGGAATTGTCCAGTCCTGGTCTTGCTAGTACATAAGATCGAGTATATGTAGAATTGCTATCGGCTATTATGGGGTGGCATTATCAAATGGCGGTCCACTGTATAAGGTGCAGAAGACGAGGATCTATGTAAGCGATAATGCGTGATGGATATAGAAAGTGCTGATTTGTTATTTCCGGATAGCACAATGAGTGATGCTACACAGTGATATGTCCTATGTAAGGTTTTAACAAATCTCTCACTTTCCCCTATTTCCTAAACCACTGACTTTAGGGGCTGTCTGTAATGGGGATTTCCCAGCTATATCAGTCTGGTGACTCAGGCCAGATTCCTGCCACCTTCTGAGCTGCGGAGATGCTGTATCATAATGTTGGGATCTCATAGTGCACAATGGCGTCATTTCTGGAAAGTCACTACATGCACAACCTTGAACTTATGCTGGAAACATATTGGGTCACTATGAATAGATTGTGGAGTTATGGGGAGATGCTGTCTGATACATCTAGGACTGATAGAAATGGAAAACCATTTTTCCCCCTCTCTTCAATGTCAGCTTTTGTGACACGTTCCATATACCCATTGATCTGCTTCCATTTATCTCAAAGAAGGGAATCAATGTGTCAGCACCTATTTGTAAAATGCATTGTGGCTGCTGTGTAGTCCAGATTGATCCACCTATGTTCTACTCTGCTCTGCTGGCTTCAATATATCTGCCACCTATCTATGGGATGCTGCCCGACAATGGCACTGAATCCTGAGATGTTTAAGTGTCTCTTCCTCCAGCCATTTCTCCTCCGTACCTTCCCTTAAAATTTTAAAGAGGTTGTCCACTACTTTGGCATTGATGACCAATCCTTAGGATAGAGAGGTGATTAATGTGTGATTGTTCGGGGACTGACACCTGGCAGCCCCAACGGATCAGAAGTTGATGACCTATCTATCCTAAGGATTGGTTATTAATTCTAAAGTAGTGGACAACCTCTTTAAAGGGAACCTGTCACCAGTTTTAAGGCATAGCAGCTAAAAATATCGCCTTATTAAGCGTCTGCTATGCATTCCCTACATCCTTATAGAACCCCCTGACTCCCCTTGTATACCCACAAAAACGTTTTTTAACCCCTTAACCCTTAATGACCGGGCCAATTTTTACAATTCTGACCACTGTCTCTTTATGAGGTTATAACTCTGGAACGCTTCAATGGATCTTGGCGATTCTGAGATTGTTTTCTCATGACATATTATACTTCATGTTAGTGGTAAAATTTCTTCAATATAACTTGTGTTTATGAAAAAAACGGAAATATGGTGAAAATTTTGAATTTTTTTTTTTTTTATGCCCTTAAATTAGAAAGCCGTATTGCACAAAATAGTTACTAAATAACATTTCCCACATGTCTACTTTACATCAGCACGATTTTGGAACCAAATTTCTGTTTGTTAGGAAGTTATAAGGGTTAAAAGTTGACCAGCGATTTCTCATTTTTGCAACACCATTTTTTTTAGGGACCACATCACATTTGAAGGCCTATATAATAGAAAATACCCAAAAGTGACACCATTCTAAAAACTGCACCCCTCAATGTGCTCAAAACCACATTCAAGAAGTTTATTAACCCTTCAGGTGCTTCACAGGAATTTTTGGAATGTTTAAAAAAAAAAAATGAACATTTAACTTTTTTTCACAAAATATTTACTTCAAATCCAATATTTTCTATTTTACCGAGGGTAACAGGAGAAATTGGACTGCAAAAGTTGTTGTGCAATTTGTCCTGAGTACGCGGATACCTCATGTGGGGGGGAACCACTGTTTGGGCGCACGGCAGAGCTCATAAGGGAAGGAGCACCATTTGACTTTTTCAACGCAGAATTGGCTGAAATTGAGATTGGACACCATGTCGCGTTTGGAGAGCCCCGATGTGCCTAAACAGTGGAAACCCCCCACAAAAGACACCAATTTTGAAACTAGACCTCCAAGGAGCTTATCTAGGTGTGGTGAGCACTTTGAACCCCCAAGTGCTTCACAGAAGTTTATAACAGCCGTAAAAATAAAAAATCATAATTTTTGCACAAAAATGATCTTCTCGCCCCCAATTTTTTAATTTACCAAGGGTAACATGAGAAATTGAACACCAAAAGTTGTGCAATTTGTCCGAGTACGCCGATACCCCATATGTGGGGGTAAACCACTGTTTGGGTGCATGGTAGACTCTTTATTGCAAAAAAGTTTTTGCATCACCATATTTTGAGAGCTCTAATTTTTCCATATTTTGGCCCACAGAGTCATGTGAGGTCTTATTTTTTGCGGGACAAGTTGACGTTTTTATTGATACCATTTTTGGGCACATGACATTTTTTGATCGCTTTTTATTCTGGCTTTTGGGAGGCAGAATGAACAAAAACCAGCAATTCATGAATTTCTTTTGGGGGGCGTTTATACCGTTCCACGTGTGGTAAAATTGATAAGGCAGTTTTATTCTTCGGGTCAGTACGATTACAGCGATACCTCATTTATATCATTTTTTTATGTTTTGGCGCTTTTATACAATAAAAACTATTTTATATAAAAAATAATTATTTTTGCACTGCTTTATTCTGAGAGTTATAACTTTTTTATTTTTTCACTGATGATGCTGAACGGGGGCATATTTTTGACGGGACAAGATGACGTTTTCAGCGGTACCATGTTTATTTATATCCGTCTTTTGGATTGCATGTTATTCCACTTTTTGTTCGGCGGTATTATGAGAAAGCATTGTTTTTTTGCCTTGTTGTTTTTATTTTTATTTTTTATGGTGTTCATTAAAGGGGTTAACTAGTGGGACAGTTTTATGGGGGGGTCGTTATGGACGTGGGGATGCGAAATATGTGTACTTGTTTAGATTTTTTTTTCACTAAAATATTTATTTATTGATATAATAAATATTGACTTTTTTATTTTTTTGATTTTTTTTTTTAATATTTTTACAATTATTTAAAAAAAAAAATTTTATTTACTTATTTTTACACATTGTCCCACTATGGGACACTCATTTTCTGCAGGCTGATTGCTTCTATAGTCTGCAGATGAAGCAGCATCTGCATACTATAGAAGCTTGCAGCGCTGCAGCTTCTGTGCACGTACCTCTGAGACTTCCTGACATGCACTGCGCATGTCAGGAAGTCTCTTTGACCTGGAGACCCGGATGTCGTGACGACATCCGGGTCTCCATGGGAACGATCGGGACCCCGCATTTGCTGGAGGTTAAAGTGCCAGGAGCGTTCCTTGACTTCTCCTGGCACTTAGGGCTGGGTGTCAACTGTGAGAATCGGCTGACACCCGGTCGCCCTCACCCCGTGAGTGCGGCCGATCGCTTGTGTTAGCATATGACGTACTATCCCGTCACTGGGACTTGAGGCCCAGGTCACATGGACTGGATAGTACTTAAAATGGTAGAAAGGGGTTAAGGTGTTCCGCACTGTATGGTAATTTCTTAGTCCGGTCCGATGGGAGTGGTTTCTGGTCTCTACATCACTCCCATTGGCTGTTGGTCGCCGTCATACATCATAGATAATGCCTCTTGCCCCGTGCGACATCTCGCACCTGCTCAGAAATGTTGCCTTTTGCGCCTGCACAGTATGCTTTGAACAACTGCAGGCAAAGCCGAAAAATAGAAGTGCTCATGCGCTGGCAAACGTAGTTCCGGTACATGAGCCAGAAGTACGTGTGCCAGCGCATGTGCACTTCTGCTTTTCGGCTTTGCCCGCAGTTGAATTTTTCCGCAGCATGTGCATACCAATTCTCAATTTCCCATTGACTAACATAGGTGGTGCACTACACTGCGGATTTGATGCAGTTACGCGCTTCAAAAACCACTACGGATCCGCTTCAAAAACCACTACGGATCGCTTCAAATCGCACGTGTGCACATAGCTTAACTTTCACAATTCGTTTTTTACTTCATACATTTACTATCTAAACCATTCCAAAAAAAAAAAAAAATAACACTTTACTGTATAGACTTGGTTTTTCAATGAAGCCATATTTGATCCTCGAGGAAGGAAATTCATGTAGGGAAGAAATCTTTTTGAGTGTCTTACTAGTATTTTTACTTCAAAAACTTCTAGCTGCTTCTTCATTGTTGAATGGAGTTTAAAAAAAAAACTGTTGGCGGTCAAAATAGTTTAAAAAGTGCTCAGGGAACAAGTGCTAAAAAAATGCTTCAGGAAAAAAAAACACTGGCTTTTCTTAGTGTCTTCCCTTTGAAGAATTGGTGGGTTTGCCTGTCCGAAAAAAGACATTTTGTGCACATATGCTAAAAAAGGAGCATGAACCGCACCTCCAAGAAATCATAAATTGATCTAATGCTGCCAGGCAAACATATATATTACTGAACATGAGGTTCTTAGTTTAACATTCTGATCAGACTGTATGGAACCCACTGCCATGTCACGGTGTCCCTCTTAGTGGGTAGTAACTTTTATTGCCTTAAAGGAGCGGCGTTGTGCGCTAACCACGATCAGCAACTCGCCCTGGTGCCTTGCAGTGCCCATGCTGCAAAACTGAGTTCCCATGACTCCAGGCCGCACCGCCCAACAAGCACAAAACCACAGCAACAATGGCCACACCAAGTGAAGGGAGCCATGAAACTCACCTTCCTCAGCCTCTCAAATGAGAGTAAAAATAGGCTGGGCACTTTTTCTTTGCAGTCTCATGCTAATTTAAAATCACCTGTGCCAGTGGCAGTGGGCTTCATACAGTCTGATCAGGAATGTTAAACTAAGAACCTCATGTTCAGTATTATATATTTTTGCCATGCAGCATTAGATCAATGTATGCTCTTTTTTTCAGCATTTTGTGCACATAACAGTATGTTTGTACTGGCGGTTTTATTTCGAGCACCACTCCAGTGATTTTTTTTTATTTCAGTGCTGGAGTGGTGCTATAAACAGTAAGTTCCCTGCTCCTAATATTATACTCGCCAGCTGCTGTCTTCAGCTCTTCCCGGCACCACTCTGATCCCACTGCGCCATCTTGTAACCATAACTTCGGACTTACCGGAAGTCAGAGGCAATGGTCACAAGCTGTCAGTGTAAGTCTATTCTGGCCTCGTTCTACCTTTCATAGACTTACATTGAGGAGTGACGTCTAGCTCACCCAGCAAACACTGGAGCTGTCCGGCAGGTCACATCCTGTAGAAGACACTGATAATAGACTAAAGCTTCTTTTACACTTGCTGGGTTTTTTTGCGGCCCTTTATTGCGGGCCTTTTTTTCAGGCCGTATCGCCGCAAAAAAGGCAGTCTGCCGCAATAACGGGCCTCAAAAAACTTGCGGATCGCCGTTTTTCAGTTTTCCAATACTGTGGAAGAAGTATTGGGAAAAAAACGGCGTTCCGCAAAACTGGAAGTGACGGTGCACCGCAAAAAACAAACTTCTGTTTGATTTTGTGGCCCCATTGATTTTCAATGGGGGCCGTATCCATATGCCATGAAAAAGATCGAGCAGGCTCGTTCTTTTTTCACAGCCGCAAATACGGCACACGGCGCACCGTGGAATTTTTGCGGGCTGATTTTGCGGCACCATAGAAATCTATTGGGGCCGCGGCCCGCAAAAGCACGGTAAATGTAAAAGAACCCTAAGACAGTGGTATAGAGCTGTAGAGTGTAGAGGCTAATGTGTACGGCTGTCTAACATAGGCCCAGTGTGAGAAGCAGACTGCATGTGCCGGCCCACGCTCCTCGCTGGCTCATCACTAGTTGGAGTGTGCCTGCATTCGCTGAATTGCACTAGGAGTATTGTTCTATGTTTACCCTCATCATGTCAGAGAAATGAGGAGCCCAGAATTCAGATCAGCAGGACGTCACATATCCATAGCAATATGTGATGTGAGGGGCCACACTACAGTCATGCCATTCTTCATGTGTACCACATGTGTCCAGGAGAAAGCTGTGCCACTGACATCAAGTGATAAAATACATTGGCTCGACTTTTTTTTTTTTCTTTTTTTAATGCCTTTTAGAAAATTAAAGGCATATTCCCATCTCAAACATTTATGGCAAATCCACACACATAGTAGGAGATCGGTGTCCCACAAATGGAACCTGCTTCTGTCTCCAGAACGTGCCCCTGAGATGCGCTGTGGTCAGAGGAGACGTGGGCGAAATGTCCTTTGATTTGTTTGTAGTGATTGTGTATAGCTCCTCTACATGGCTTTGTTTTAACTCTTCCCCCATATTTTTGCTTGGCTGTGTGTATTGTTACAAGCTATTGTAACCAATCAAGTATACAATCTGATTCATATAAAAATAATAATAAAAAAAAACACTCGCTAGTACAACAAGCGATCTATTTACATATTATAAACAGCTTTCATGATGTCACTCACATGTAGTAAGATTCTTCTGTCTCGCTATTGCCTACTACATGAATTGTCTTTTATTGCCAGGGACAGAACAGAGCCGTCGTTATCAGTGACATATATAATGCTTCTTTCATAGTCTTCCGTATGAATAGCCTTCAACTTTGACACTTTGTGACTGTATTGACTTGCAGTATATTGCCTGGTTTTAGGTGTAGGTGGCCAAAGTGAAGGACCAGCACAATGTCGTCCTTCAGTCTATATTTAGTGAGCATATACCGCCTACGATACCCCGATACATCTACATATCCGCCTACCCTTACAGGGGTTATCTGGGACTTTTTTCCTTCTGGGGCTGTGCTCATATCGGTAGCTACCTGCTCTTTCCGAGTCCTCCTGACAGCGATTCTCCCTCTTCCTGCAACGTCACGTTGACGCAGCAGTGTCTTCTCTTCTGCTCTGCTTAGTTGATGGCACGCCACTATCTTGATTGAGGCAGCATGGAGCCAGCTATAACTCAGCACGCCTTACATTGCACGAGCATCAATACAAAGCAAAGCATTCTGTAAGTGACTACCCATGCAGTGGAAATGACACTAACTCGGCTTGCTGTCAATCAGCATGACATCAGCAGTCCGAGTAGCCATGTCTGCAGCAGAGCAGAAGAGGAGGATCTGCTGTGTTACCGTCGCATCACAGGAAGTGGGAAATCCTCAGCCAGGAGAGATTGGCACATGTCAGAAGAGTTGGCAACTACCTACTGCGAACTGCTTAGCCCCAAAGTAGAAAAAAGGCCCTGATTATAACCCCTTTAAAGCTCTTAGACCACTATTTGGATTGGAAAACTGGCTTCTTCAGGGGTAAGACCTTTGGCAACTAATGAAGAAGTACTTAAGGTTTATAGGGTGGCATGTTGCAGAGAAACGACACTGCACACCTTTCCACCCAGCAGTCAGTTATTTCCAGTCTAGCCTGCCCGACAGATGACAGATACGAGGTTGTCACTTACACAGCGCACAGATAGCCGACATCACTACCCATGATGGTCTAAACAGATAGCGCCAGATCAGAGGCTCTGTAAAGTGTTAAACCTTCTTGGGTAGGAAAAAAAATCTGATCAGAGAAATCTGCTTCTTACAGAAATGATCAGTCATTATCAAAATCCCCAGAAAAATCTGTATTCAGTGAAGACAAACTCCCATTACTGAGATAGAGCAAGAGTCAAAAAGTGCCCGCTTCCAGGTTGGCTTACATGAGTAATATTTCTCTTGAGCAATGCCACTACAAATTGTACAAGTGGGGACTGATAAGAATTTGTTTAGTATTTTTGCATTCATGGCTCATTGTCAGGATGGTAAGCATTCTCCATGTCTGTTCCGCACATGTATTAAAGCCACTCTGATCTGAGCCTTCTGTAATGGCTTTTATGTAGCTGAAGAATGCCTGCAGATTTTTAAAGAGGTCATTTTATAAAAGAAATCTGAAAATATGCGATTTGGTTATTTCCATTGTTGATTTTCTTTCTGAAATTTCTAAAACTACAAATACGCTTGTGTAAAAGAGTATAAGCTTGCGGACAGATTGTGGATGAAATCGGTAATACTGAAGGGTTATCTTCTAGGCAGGAAATTGAAAGGGAATCTTCATGTCCACAAATGCTATCAACCTATAGATATAAGGTTAATTTGCAGGTTAAGGCTGGGTCTCCATAGCGATACACCAGCCATCCCGACAACGATCAGGATCGCTGGTGTATCGCTACATGATCGCTGCTGAGCTGCCAAATAGGCAGCTCATTCAGCGATCAGCACAAGGACACTGCGGGTAAACATCGCTTAGTTACCCGCAGTGTACCTTGGATACCAGCAAGGTACACAGTGGGTTTCTAGGCACAGCCCGCGCCTGGAAACCCGCTGTGTACCTTGGTTACCAGTGGATCGCTGGTCTCCCGCCTGTCACACGCAGCGATGCGTGCCTGTCAGCGGGAGACCAGCGATCAAAAAAATGTCCTGACATTTCAGCGATGATCAGCGATACCCGGCAGGGGGGCTGATCGTCGCTGAATGTCACACACAGCGATATCGCTGGTGAGCTCGCTGCTGCGTCACAAAACTAGTGACTCAGCAGCGATCTCGCTAGCGAGATCGTTGTGTGAGACGGGCCCTTTAGTATTGCTACAGTACTTTCCAGCCAACTTACTGAGCGTGCGGTGACTGGGAGAAAATGGACTTTATTCTTCCCAGGAGCTGCCGGCTTTCAGTCATGCGTGCTTGCCGGTGTGGCTACAGTCACCGCTCAGTATACAGTGATTAGCGGTTGTAAGCATGCCCCCCCGGACTTTGACATCTGATCTTGCACAGATGGACTGCAGAGCGAGCCATTGATCAAAGGGCTGGGGTGTGATTACAGCCGCTTCTTACTATATACTAAACTATGACTGTAGCCACACTGGCACGCCTCTATGCTTGAAAGCTTGTATTTCCTAGCGAGATTAAAGTTCATTTTCTCCAGTAGCAGCTCTTTAAGTAAGGTGGCCAGACAACAGTGGACTGTTATTAACCTGCAGGTTAATAGTGTTTGGTGATATGACTTGTTTTCTTTAACTACATGAGACAGCCATCTTGGTAATATAGCAATATAGATGAAATACTGATGGTGTCCAGATCCAATGAGTATGCTTCTATTTTGTTGGCAGAATTTTAACTCCAAAACTATTTATGTGTATGTAGCTCTTTCAAAGGCAAGTCTAACAATACCTTTTGTATAACCAGTCGTTTCCTCTGTTGCTGAGAAATCAGCTTTTGAAACTATATATAAATGACTATGGTAGATTTTAAGCCTCTGTCACTCCAGGTCTGTGCACCGCCTTTTCCTGCTCAACTAACTGCCTCTATGCTGTGTGGCTTCACGCAAAGGAGTAGTCACTTAAGCAGGAGGAGGTAGAGCTGGAGTGGCGTAGGCTTCAGATCTACAGCCTCCATTGCATATAAATCCAAACACTGATTTCTCAGTAACAGAGAAACTGACTGGCCATGTAAAGGTATTGCTGGACTTGTCTTTGAAAGAGCTACATGCCTATTTAAATAGTTTGGGGTGTGAACCCTACTAAAAAATTCAATTTAAGTCACTCTACATAGACTTCAATGGGCATTTTTGTTCCCTAAATTGAATAAAAGTGGTGCATCATTAGCTGTACACTATGGACAAAAAACAAATGGAATGCTAATGAAAATATGCTCTTGTGAAAGCGACCTTACATCCTTACCTGTTATAATTAATTTCCAACAACCACCAGTTCCATTTGTTTCCTCGAAGCGCTTTTATAAAACCGTGCTTTGTGCATGGACGACTCCATTAATGTCCCACCTTTACCCAACATAGGTAGGCTTTACAGCAGTGTTCCCCAACTGCAGTCCACAAGCCCACCAATAGATCATGTTTTCAGGATTTCCTTCGTATCGCACAGGTGATACTACCATCCGATACTAAATTCTGAAAACGTGATCTGTTGGGGGTCCTTAAGGACTGGAGTTGGGCAACACTACTTTACATCCTGGATGCAATTCAGATGATTCAATAATCACCCAAAATGGGGTTCCCCACAACTGTTGCCTTCTGCCAATATCTACAGTTGTGTGTGTACTCATTGCTCATGGCCATGACATTGACCCAGAAAACATTTGCACAACGTTTAGTGCCTTCAGCTGTTTCCAGGGACAGACAAGGCCCTGTTTGTTCATAGATGTGTTCTTGTGAGATGTCCTAGCTCGTGACCACGGGATTGTCACACAGAATTGGATTGTACTTTTGGAGCAGGTTGTCTCTTCTTGCAGCCACTGAAATTGCTCTTGTAGAGACACGGTCACGCACTTGAGGAGCAGTAATTGTCCCATAATGACAAAACATTGATTGTGGTGTATTTTTATTTTCCTCTCATGAGGAGCTGTTTTCCTCTTTGCTCTATTCCCAGCGCCCCTTCGCTATCTTTTTTCCAGTATAGCCATCTGCTAGGCGTATGCTTCTTTTTCTCTAAATTGTCCTGTTTTGCATTAGTTTTCTGCATTTATAAGAGGGGAAAAAAAGCCACTTTATGCCTTTGAACCAAAGATGCTGGAACAGATGTCTTCCGCTGCATCAGTATCTGACCAACAGTGATTGGCATAGATCCTGGTTCCATGGGGGCTCCGGAGACGATCTGCATAGATTTACTCAAATTGCTTTTTCAAAAGGGTTTTCTTATTTCATGGAAATAAAGATTGATTGTTTAATGCAAACTTATACATGCGACCTTCAAGCCCTTTCTCTACACCCGGCATTAGGAGGGAAAGTCTGAATCCACAATCATGCTTTCATTTTGAATCCTACATTTGGTTTCTTTACCAGATGTATTGAAGGGTTGATGGTGCAAATGGTCCAACACTCAAAGCAGGCCTTTCTCATGGCCAACGTACATATACCCCAATAATTTGTGCCAAAAACTGAAGTATGGTACATCCTGCCTTATTTTACTATATCTTTTTTTTTTCCACCCCACGTTTTTAAGGTATGTTTAAAGCACAGCTATTAATGTTATACTATCAAATACATGGGTGTTGTTCATCCAGACCGGGGATTTTGATGCCAAATTTGATGAGGGGGGATGGTGGCCTCAGATGCTCCTGATCCATGAAGAGGCATGACACTAGAAATCTCACTTTAGTCCCTGACTGGGGTAAGATTTCTGGCTTAAGTAACACCACAGCTTATCATGAATTAAACGAGCGGTTGTATCACCCCTTCGCACCACCTTCACCCAAGTTCCGCCTTTTTGGCACAGCTGAGTGAAATTGGTGTGAAAACATCAAAAGTTATGCCAAAAACTTGCAACTGACTTCTCAAAGCAATTTATACCAGAATTATGCTAAAATTTCTTCAATGAATCAAGGGCAACCTATGGGGCATATTAGGTAGCTTCTCAATAAATCTTACTTTAGGGAAAAAGGAACTACCGCAATGGCAGAGTTTCTTAGAAGGACTGGCCACTATTACAGAAATGAAACTATAAGAATGTTATTTAAAGGGGTTGTCCACTACCAGGACAACCCCTTCTTAAACCAAATGTTCAGCCCCAATGAAATAATAATAGCCTATACTCTCCTCCCGTACCGGCGCCGTTCCCGTGGTGTCGGCACTCTCTCTCCCCAGCGTTGTGAAATGGTGGAATGACACGTGATGTCCAGCGCCCAATCAGTGCTGGCGTCACTGTCTCAGTCTTCGGACAAACTGAACATGAAGAGGAATCCAGGGATCAACTGCAGCACGGACCTACTCTTCGTGTTCAGTTTGTGCGAAGGTGGAGACTGTGATGTCAGTACTGATTGGGCGCTGGACATCACGTGTCATTCCACCATATCACAGCCCTGGGGAGAGCGAGTGCCGACACCACGGAAACAGCGCGGGCACGTGAGGTGAGTATAGGCTTTAATATTTTATCGGGGCATAATATTTAGTTTAAGAAGGGGTTGTCCTCGTAGTGGACAACCCCTTTAAGGGAAAATAGACTTTCTAATTAATTATGCTTAAGAGCAGGAGGTAGTGTCGCTCTGAATGATTCTGTCCTCTCTATGCAGTGATTGGAACTTGCTTTACTCCCCAGCTGATGGCATGGATGGTCAGGATAGTGGGAACCAGAGTGATTCATCCTGCTAGTGACAGTGTGATGTAACCTAATTCATGGATTCGCATCTCTATGTACGATGTGGCCATGTTATGCCCCAGCTGATGCCATTTTCAGCACATGTCATGGGCATATTGTTCAATTCTGTTATGGTCGTACAGATCCTTGTAGCTCTGAAGGCCTCTCGCTGTTCCTCTGCAGCTCCTGTTCCAATGCTTACCCCTTCCCCGCTGGTCTCCTGCTTTGGGGTCCTGTTTCAGTACACGTAAATGGTAATAAAATGCCCATCTATCACTGGCCGTAGTGTTGACCAGCTCCATCCAGTAATTGGCTGAGTAGGCATTCTCTATCTACCATGCTGAGCTATGAGCAGGTAAAAGCCGGAGTGTAACTGCGAGTGGATTGTGATGATATTTGCTTGTTTTTAAACCCCTTTAAGAAATTATTTTTTTTTATCCTCTAGATTTTTTAAAAGAAATGTCTTCCAAAATGCATATAATGTGTACATAGGCACAACCAGTGTGAGAGTAAACCTTTCCATAAGCCACGTGTTGTGATTGCCGTAATGTTCTGCTTAATTCCAAAGCACAATATCAATGACCTGCTGGTACTGCCAGTATTACCTGCTGTAAATCAGCCTGCAGCTTACTGCATGCATCGCAAGGTACATCCGCTTATGTAACAAATGACACCTGGAACCGCCTGATTGTTGAGGATAGTAGTGCAGATAATGCTGCAGCCCAACTGGCTTACTGCATTACTAGCGCTGACTTCTCCATTACTGCTGAGAGCAGAGGAAATGGAGTACGGCACACTCCTAAATGCAGTGATGCTCCGAGTCACTCTAATGTGCACTTGTAATATTTTCACTATTATAGGTAACAATGCAGATCATTAAATGAGTAATCCAAACATTATTTTTACTGGTCTGCTGCAGAGTGAGGTGACATGACCACTGCAGCCAATCCCCGGCCATAGGGGCTCACTTGTCACCATTCTAGATATACAAAGAATATGTGCTTCCTCTGCGCTGCTGATTATGATCCAAAAGCGAAATCCACGAGACACGATAACCTTGATGAGGTTTTATTATCAATACTTTTTAAAGTCATCCGACTTCATCAGGATAAACCTCATCAGCGCAGAGGAACCACATATATTCTTTGTATTTCTGTCTGTCTAATGTTTTACAACCTGTAGATCTGCAGCAGGTGATGACTCACGCATCATTTATGTTGTGTGTAAATCCAACTGTACCAGGAAAGCAGCTCCATGTTTTTTCCTTGGCTCCTATATCGATTAAGACTATTGTGCTTTGTGTTCCCCAGCTTTTTTCTGCACCACTATGGATGTGCCAGTTTTACGAGATTCTTGTATTTCCCATAAGAAAATTCTAGCACAATAACATTTCTCTGAAACTGTATACGTAAAATGACAACTGGGCGTTACTATCACCCTTGTCAATAGGACTGTACTCATCCCCAACGTGATGGGTCATGAATAAAACACCAAGCAGTGAGGGGCTACGTTTCATTCGTGGTGTATAGGCAGTTGTATGACCACTGTGCAAGCTAGACAGCTCAGAATATTAATATACTTCACATAAGAGAATCTATATATATATATATATATATATATATATATTATATTATCTATATAGATAGATAATATACATATATACAGTACAGACCAAAAGTTTGGACACACCTTCTCATTTAAAGATTTTTCTGTATTTTCATGACTATGAAAATTGTACATTCACATTGAAGGCATCAAAACTATGAATTAACACATGTGGAATTATACATTACACTTTACAAAAATGTGTGAAACAACTGAAAATATGTCTTATATTCTAGGTTCTGCAAAGTAGCCACCTTTTGCTTTGATGACTGCTTTGACATTCTCGTGATGAGCTTCAAGAGGTAGTCACCGGAAATGGTCTTCCAACAGTCTTGAAGGAGTTCCCAGAGATGCTTAGCACTTGTCGGCCCTTTTGCCTTCACTCTGTGGTCCAGCTCACCCCAAACCATCTCGATTGGTTTCAGGTCTGGTGACTGTGGAGGCCAGGTCATCTGGCGTAGCACCCCATCACTCTGCTTGGTCAAATAGCCCTTACACTGACCGCTCAACACGCCCTGATTCTGAACTAGACTGGATGGCCATGCTGTCATTCAAAATACTGACAGCTTCTGCACGCCCTGTACCGGATTGGACGGCCGAGCTGTCAGTCCAATAACACAAAAAGACGCTGACAGCACTCACTGAATCGGGACGCTCGCTCCAACCAAGGAACCTTCTTGGAGAAATCCAGCAGTCAAAGACAAAAAGGAACTGCGCTCCATCCGGGTGTATACAAATAGAAGAACGTTTATTACGCCATACACAGCAACGTTTCGACCTGCATGAGGTCTTTGTCAAGCATCTCAGACACCCTGAGGGGTGGAACCGTGACACAAAGATGACTGACATAATGCCTATACAAGAGTGAACACTTAATATAAAAAAAAACCAAAATGAGCATATACCCTACAGCAAGTAAATAGTAATCGTACATGTAAATAACATGGGGTACTTGGTTAACACTATTTTGACCCAAAAAAACATAAGTCATTCCATTGTGACAAGGTGTACCCAATCAGGACAGTCTTTCCTGTCATTAGTATTAAAACCTTACCTTGTGTCAAATGACCTCAGTGTGAATAAGGGCAAAGCAGGACAGGGCCAGACTGAGACATCCATCCATGGGAATTACAAGAAACTGCTGCAGAACCAAAGAACATAGCCGAACTATAAGCTGGTATACATGAAAAGTGTAAGACCATGTTCACACTGAGGCCATTTCACAGACAAACGGCATTTGTCATGTCTAGGCACTCCTCTACTCAGATCAGGGTTTCCCTTCTGCCGCTTTAAAGATCGCTGCCTGTGTGACATGGGGAGTGAAGTGGCAAGTTTAAACCATGTCTTCTGTGTGCTGTGGAAGTGCAGGGACGACGTAGTTATGACGTAGCACTGCGCCCCCCATTACTGTTGAGCGAACCTGCTTGGCTAAGATGCTATCTGAGCACGCTCGTGTGCTAACAGAGTATTAGAGCACGCCGAAGATACTCTATGTTCGAGTTTCCGCGGCTGCGTGTCTCGTGGCTGTTCGACAGCCGCTAACATGCAGAGATTGCTTGTTTGTTGGGCAATCCCTGCATGTGTTGCGACTGTCAGATAGCTGCAGGATATGCAGCCGCGGCAACGGGAGCATAGTATTCAAGCATGCCAAAAGTACTCTGCTCGCACACCACCTTATCCGAGCACGTTCGCTCAACACTACTCAACACTACTTCCCCATGCCAGTGAGGTGGCCATCTTGGAAGCCGGAGGAATAGAACCTCTATCTGACAAAGGAGGCAGTGGGAGTAAAGTGTAACGCTTTGTGAAACTCTAAGGCTGCGTGCCCGCAATCAGTAACACTAGCATTCTGGACTCGTATTCTCCTTAATTATATTCCAAAGTCTAAGCAATTTCAGCCCGATTGAGATGACATGGAGGCACATACTTTGTTTCCCTATGACTTGGATGTTATGTTTACAGTACGAGGCTAGTAAAGAATACTTTATAAGACATGTCATATAAAGCCTACATGAATATTAGATGAACTATAGCATTGTTATTTTTATAGATCAGAAGGACACATGTATTTATTACTGTGCCAGTTTGTGTTGCTTCCAGTATGTGTGATGCGTATATGGCGATCACAAGAATAGCAGGTGTCATTGGTAAGGCCGTCTGGGTCTGCTACTGCCTGGCACCTGAGCTAGAGCTGTCAGCATGAATGGAGTGATGTGCTCCTTATGTCAGGCTCATAGCGCTGGAGAAATTGCATCGGGGACAAAAACTTGTGAAATGCTGAGAGGCAGTAGACTGGAAATGAAGCTTAACATCTCTGAAGCGTTTCTTACCTAGATGACTTACATCTGTGTATTGAGGTGGCACAATGTAAGTGTCCACGTTCTACCAGATAGCCAGCAAATCTTGTATCCTTTTTTTCGGTATATATTCGATCACTGGTGAATACCGTATGTAAAGTTGCACACTGATTCTCCTTGAGAGGTCTTCAGTTAAGTTTCCCTAAACAGAATATGTAGATTGCCTTCATTGTGATGCTCTACTGTAGATCAGAAGTACACAACCTGTGTCTGTGCGGCCTCCATTTTACCTGACTCCTCTTTGTTCAGTAATACTCATAAAGTATAAGGATACAGTTGTGCTCAAAAGTTTACTTACCCCATCAGAATTATTGCTTTCTTGGCCTTTTTTCAGAGAATATGAATGATAACACCAAAACTTTTTCTGCACTCATGGTTAGTGGTTGGGTGAAGCCATTTATTGTCAAACCAAAAACATCCAAATGACCCTGATCAAAAGTTTACATACTCTGGTGATTTTGACCTGACAACATCACAGAATTTGACACAAATTTTGTTTGAATGGCTACTAAAGGTAACATCTTCACCTGTGACAAATTCCAGAAAAATAATCTTCAACAAACAAGACAACCTGTATTTCACATTGTAAGATCAGTCTAATTTAGGAAGTTTCCTTCCTTTTAGTTAAATTGTGGTAAGCTTTATTGCATAAGGATGATTATCTAATAAAAGGCCATAATAGAACCTCTGGCGTTCATTAAAACCAGTCAATACAGATTCATTGACATCACTGATCAGGTTAAAGAGGACCTCTGCTTATATTAGTGAAGAGCAGTAGCCTAAAGGTACTGTCACACTTAACGAGATTGCTAAAGAGTCACCTATTTCATGACGCAGTAGCGATCTCGTTAGCGACTTAGCTGTGTGTGACATGTAGCAGCGATGTGGCCCCCGCTGAGATGTCGCTGATCGCTTATGAACGTTCTGAGCCGTTTTTTGGTCGTTGGTGTCCCGCTGGTGAGCCTGAATCGCTGAGTGTGACACCCTTTATGAACGACTTCACCAGCATCGCAGGCGGGACTAGGTTTTCCCAACGACCGCAGAGGTCGTTATACAGACCGCTGATGAGATCTTTGTGTTTGGAATCTAACTAGCGATCACGTAGCGATTGCACTAGCGATCTCGCCAGGTCGTGTCGTTGTCGTGATCACTAGTGCAAACGCTAAGTGTGACAGTGCCTTTAGGCCTTATCCACGCTATCAGTCAGCATTTTACCTCAGTATTTTACCTCAGTGTTTGTAAGCCAAAACCTGGAGTGGTACAATCAGAGGATAAGTATAATAGAAAACACGTCACCACTTCTGTATTTATCACCCACTCCTGGTTTTGGCTTACAAATACTGAGGTAAAAAACTCACGCAATGCTGAACGTGGCTCAGTGGTGCATTTAGACTTGCCCGACAATAAATACACCGTTAACGAGCGCCATTAGACTATACACAAGTTGTTTGGCGCTCATTATATTGCCTGCTTACATAGGCAGAAATACTCTACACATCTCTCGTTCATCGGATGAACGTCGTCACGCTTAAACTGGGAGATAATCGGCAACAAGCATTTATTATTTACTCTTCTAGACGCACCATAAGTTTAATAACATTTCGGCCGCCATTTTATTTTTTTTCAAATGTGGCACCAGGAAGGCCTGCCATCGAAGTTGTCATATTTAGAACATACTTCTGACAGGATGATGACAAGCTAATCTTATCATCCTGTTTTATCAATTACAAAGTGAAAATCTTACTAGACGTCTTATGTAAAGAATGGCTACCTTACCCGTTGTCACGTAATGTCTCCTACCGTCGAGTAAAGAAATGGTGTCAGAAAGTAGCTAACGAGACCATAGGTTTTATGTATTGCTGTAATGTGAGTATTTTTCACTACCTCTGGCAGAGTTGCGTGTAGCACAGAGATGGGGGATGCCATGGCGTCCGCAGTGTGTTGTGTGCACGCACATAATGAGTGTCTTTGTGCCCATCAGAACGTGCATTCTAGTAGACGGTGACCGTGCAGCTGCATCCCTGGCAACAAGACCTTGGGAGAAAGAAGTAGGGCACACTTCCCAACACAAAGCATGGCCCCGCCTGCAGCCAGGCACATTAATCCGTCAGATTAATTCAGGGGACACATCGTGACAATGACATGCCGGACCCTGCTTGCAAGTAAATAATAGAGAGGAGATGCTCAAACACATGCCTCTTCCTCCAGCGCATAGTTTATTTTAGAGCATTGGATGGTATCTACCCCTTATAATGGATAATAGTCAATACATGGCGTTCATTCCTAAATTTTATATAAACCTGAACAGACAATATTCTTTATATAAGGACAGATACACACATGGTCAAAATTAACACCCCTCATTTAATGACAGAAAAACCCACAATGGTCACAGAAATAACTTTAATCTGACATAAGTAATAATATATCAAAAATCTATGAAAATGAACAAATGAAAGTCAGACATTGCTTTTCAACCATGCTTCCACAGAATTAAAAAAAAATAAAACTCATGAAATAAGCCTGGACAGAAATGATGGAACCCTTAACTTAATATTTTGTTGCACAACCTTTTGTGGCAATCACTGCAATCAAACGATTCCTGTAAGTGTCAATGAGACTTCTGCATCTCTCAACAGGTATTTTGGCCCCACTCCTCAAGAGAAAACTGCTCCAGTTGTCTCGTGTTTGAAGGTTGCCTTTTCCAGACGGCATTTTTCGGCTCTTTCCAAAGATGCTCAATAGGATTTAGGACAGCCACTTTAGAATAGTCCAATGTTTTCCTCTTAGCCATTCTTGGGTGTTTTTAGCTGTGGTTTTGGGTCATTATCCTGTTGCAAGACCCATGACCTGCGACTGAGACCAAGCTTTCTGGCACTGGGCAGCACATTTCTCTCTAGAATCCCTTGATAGTCTTGAGATTTCATTGCACCCTGCACAGATTCTAGGCACTTTGTGCCAGATGCAGTAAAGCAGCCCCAGAAAATAACAGAGCCTCCTCCATGTTTCACAGTAGGGACAGTGTTCTTTTCTTGAGCTTCTTTTTTCCATGTTTGAACATAGAGCTGATGTGCCTTGCCAAAAAGTTCCATTTTTGTCTCATCTGTCCATAAGACAGTCTCCCAGAAGCTTTGTGGCTTGTCAACATGTCGTTTGGCAAATTCCAGTCTGGCTTTTTTATGATTTTTTTTTCAACAATGGGGTCCTCCTTGGTCGTCTCCCATGAAGTCCACTTTGGCTCATAGAGCGACATATGGTGCGATCTGGCACCGATGTTCCTTGAGCTTGAAGCAGGGTGGATAAAAATCATGATTTTTTTAAAAAAAATCAAAAAAATCGGATTTTTTTTGATTTAAATCGATTTTTTTGATTTAAATAGGATTTTTTAATCAAGTTGTACACAAGCAAAACTTTGTCTTTTTGCAAATCAAATTATTTTACACAAATAAAAATATTAAAACAGTTGATGATTATGAAACCTAATAATTTTTATTTGCACTATTAAACAATCAGAATTGAACTACAGAGAGTAAGTACTTTTTAACAATAGCCTATCTCTAACGTTTGAAGTAAGCAAACATCTTCAGTGAATACATCAGTCCTTTAAGCCTACTGTTTATTTAGGACTTTTAATAGGAAAACTAGTTGTCCTGCTTTAGCAGTTCCTAAGCGGTTTCGGACTGTTGTGTGCACAAAACCAAATGAAGAAAACAATCTCTCTACTCCTGCCGATGAAGCCGATGCAGTCAGTAGCTGAGTAGCTACATTTATTATCTTCGCTGGAAGAACAAGTGATTGCGACTTCCACCAGTCCAGTGGTTTTAGTTCATTAACGACGTTATCTGCAAACATGTATTTTTGAAATGGTGCAGATTCACACTTCAATTTCAGCACAGTTGCCACAATGTCATGGTTAGTATTGGCGAGCCACTCCATTGCAGAGTTGATTTCCGCCTCAGATAGTTTTTTCCCTCTGTAGATGGGATGCAAGATATTGGCTAAATAGTGTTCTTCTTTTAATGCTTGGTCCTTGCGGTGGTGTATTGCAACCTTTACATTGTTTGAGAGGTTCAAGCGATCTAGCGAACCTTCTAAATCTTTCCAAACTTCTGTGGCATCAGCTATGGTTGCAGTATCTTTCTGCATTTTATCCAACGCAATAGATATTGGCTTTAACCTTTCCAAAAGGTCCTCGGCATTTCTCTTCACACCAAGATTTAATACTTTGCTTCGTATATTAGCATCAATTTTATCCCGATGTGTTTCGCAAATGGACACTAATTTTGACCAGTTGTTAATAAACAGTTCCAAGCATTCAGCCAAGGTATTCCATCTAACATCTTGTGGTAGAACCAACTTCAGTCCTCCCATTTCCTTGTAGGTTGCATGTGCAAAATGATTATTGCGGAAATATTTAACAATTTCTACAACATGTTCCTTGACACCCGAAATATGCAGGTCTTTTGCCAAAAGATGCAGCAAATGGGCAGAACAACCGTATGTAATGACATTTGTGTCATCCTCATGTGCCAGTTCCGCTCTTATTTTTGCCACATTGCTTGCGTTATCAGTAACTAAGCTCCTTACTTTACATCCAAACTGTTCTTGGCATTGGTGAATTGAGTTCTTAGCAATTTCAAGTAAATATTCAGCAGTATGTGAATTTCCAGATGTGTCGATTGTGTCTATAAGGTAAGTTTCACCATCTTCTGTTGTGACACAAGTGCAAATTATGGGGTCGTTGTGGATGTTGCTCCAACCATCCAAGCTCATGTTAACAACTTTGTCTTTCAAATATTTTGTACAAGCCGCTCTTTCTTTGTCGTATACAGCCTGAAGATGTTTTCCTGAGATATCAAATCTACTTGGTGGTTTGTAGCCTGGTCTTATTCCTTCGATCATTTGTACAAACAATGGGTGTTCAACTAGTCGGAAAGAAGAATTGGTTGCAAATATGAATTTAGCAATTAATTCATCAAAATGTTCTTTCTGGCTCGTCGTAGTCTTTAAAGAGGAATTTTTCTACACTTTGCACGCAAAGTTTTTTGTTGGGCTGCTTTGTTGAAGTTGTACCCAGATATTGATTGTCACGTGCAGCACAAGCCATATTTGACCCTAAAAGCACAGTAATTAAAAATATAATTTGACTGCGTATTTGAAGAAATATAACGAAAATATTTTGAAACAAACTTTTTGAACAATGTAATGGTCCTCGTCCTATAAGGGCTGTCTCAAAAGTTATGCTACTCAAGTTTCCGGTGAAGTTGCTGTAATACTAGTAATATCAGAGCAACTGAAAAAAATTATGTCACAAAAGTTTTAAAAATGTTTTTTTTAAAAAAATGGTCAATTTGGCAGACTTCAAAAGTGAATTGTAGCCTACAATAAAAAAAAAATAGGCGTATACACACTCTTTTATTTTTACTTAACGTTAATCTTCTGTGAAATATTGCCTTAACATAAATTTAAATTCTATACTCCAGAACTAGTGCTAGAAATTTTTCTTTTCATAGACTTTAATCATCCCAGTAAAACGTCTGTTAAAATAGGTTGTAATTGCCAGACTTACCACTAGTGCTAGGGTCCTGGTGCATAAGAAGCTGTGGGGGTTCATTGACATTAGTTGTATCACTATCAACATCTTCATTTCCCTTCTGGTTGCAGTTTTCATAATGTGATTTCAAACGGCAAACAAGTCCTTGGATATCCTTTTGACAGTATTTGCACTTTGCTCTCCCACCTTTCTTTCCAAGCTCTGCTGGCATCTCAACAAAATGAACCCAAATAGGGTCTCTCTTACGACCTGCCATGGCTCACGCAGATCACTTCTGAAGTTTGATTGTTACTACAGCCAAGTACTGCTGACTGACTATCCAACAAGTTTGGGCATGTCAACTGAATGGAAAAAGAAACTGAAACCAAGCTACACAAAGTGAAACCAAGCTAGAAGTGTGGAGTTAATTGAACAATGATTGAAAGTTTTAGATTTTAATCGTGATTTATATTAAAAAAAATCTTTTGATTTAAATCAGTGATTTAAATCATGATTAAAATCACGATTTAAATCGATCTGATTTAAATAGAAAAAAATCATTTGATTTAAATCGTTGATTTAAATCGGCGTGATTTAAATCAATCCACCCTGGCTTGAAGTTCACCTTAATCTGTTTAGAAGTTTTTCTGGGCTCTTTTGTTACCATTCGTATTATCCATCTCTTTGATTTGTCATCAATTTTCCTCCTGCGGCCACAGCCAAGGCGGTTTGTTACAGTCCCATGGAGCTTAAATTTTGAATAATATGTGCAACTGCTTGGAGATGGTCTTATAACTTTTACCTTTGAGGCTATGTGCACATGTTCAGGAATTTTTGCAGAAATTTCCTGAGCAAAAACGAACTTTTTCAGCGAAAAAAACGCATGCGATTTTATCGCGTTTTTGACGCGTTTTTTTGCGCGTTTTACAGCGAAATTTTCCTGAACATTCTAGGTCAATAATATAGCGGGAAAAACGCAGATTTAATGCGAAATTAATGAACATGCTGCGTTTTTTCCCACGATGCGTTTTTTTTTGCGGAAAAAAACGCATCATGTGCACAAAAATTGCGGAATTCATTCTAAATAATTGGATGCTTCATTCATGCGTTTTTTCAGCGTTTTTGCCAAGAAAAAAACACGAAAAATACACAACGTGTGCACATAGCCTAACATGTTTGTCTATAATTTTCTTTCTAATCTCCTGAGACAACTCTTTCCTTTGCTTCCTCTGGTCCATGTTGAGTGTGATACACACCATGTCACCAAACAGCACAGTGAGTATCTGTAGCTCTCTATACAGGCCCACTCACTGATTCCAAGATTGTAGACTCCTGTGATGCTAATTAGTGGACACACCTTGATTTAACATGTCCCTTTTGTCACATTATTTTCAGGAGTACCATCATTTCTGTCTAGGCCTATTTCATGAGTTTTTTATTTTTTTTTAAATTCTGTGGAAGCCTGGTTGAAAAGCAATGTCTGACTTTCATTTGTTCATTTTCATAGATTTTTGATTTATTATTTTGTCAGATTCAAGTTATTTCTGTCATCTTTGTGGGTTTTTCTCTCATTAAACGAGAGGTACCAACAATTTTGACCACGTGGGTACATCAGTGATATAAGCCCCAATTTATCATTTCTGGTTTTTTTTTGTCACTTTCCTTTTTTTTGTCTTCATTGCCGTTCTTCAAAATGATGGATACAGTTTATGAATTTTCACAACAAAATGATCTTTATATTTGTTGTTGGCATGTTTTGCAACTCATTAAGTTAAAAAGTACCACTAAGTGGTGCAAAATAACTGCCATACATAGCATCACCTTGGGGCAGGAGTACTTTTGCACATATTTTGTGACTTTTTAACAAGTCGCAATTGATGAGTCAGGCGAAAACATGGAAACCCCAAACTTTGCCCATAACTGGGAACGTAAAAGAAAAAAAGTAGGTCAGCACATCAAATAGGCTTTAAAAAAGGTGCAAATTAAATGAATTGGTCACAAATGAAAAACACATAAAGGCACAAATATAATTAGGAATTGGGTGCATAATGTAAATGTTATGCTGTTAGGAACTCTATTAGTATTATCCCATGTGTCCCCGAGTTCCTTCTAAATCCCTGAAAAAACTGGACCCTCATTCACACCAGAATTCTGGGAAAAAAAACATATTTGAAATATTGCATTATTTTTGAGTAAATTCAATCAGCTCCCCCTTTTATTTGAGAAGATTTTTACAGAACGGCAACTAGCAAATTAAAATATTTAGTGCCATAAATATTGACACATTGTACTGTCACTCCAGCTCTATTCCCTGTCCAGCGCCACGGCCTCCTGCTTGACTGACTGTGTTTATTCTGTGTGACTTCAAGCAAAGGAGTTGTCAGTCAAGCAGGAGAAGGTGGCCCTGGGTGGGGAATAGAGCTGGAGTGACAGAGGCTTCAGATCTGCCATATCATTTGCATATCAATTCACTCGCTGATTTCTCAGTGACAGAGGGACGGACTGGCCATGTTAACGGTATTGCTGGTCTTATCTTTGAAAGAATTACGTGCATATACAGGGTGGTCCAAAAGTAGGTGGACAGTATGTGTAATAGGGTTATGAAGGGGGAGAGTTATTAAACATGGTGTAAAGTGAAACTGACTCAATTGCCCTTAGCAACCAATCAGATTCCACTTTTCATTCTTCAGACTCTTTGGAAAATGAAAGGTGGAATCTGATTGGTTGCTAAGGGCAACTGAGTCAGTTTCACAGATCCCGTTTTCACAGATAAATCTTCCCCAAAATGGCAAATAATTGAAATACAGATCAAAAAGAATGGATTTTAAATGAGAATTGGAAATCTCAAAATGCTGAAACAGAGCAAATTGGGTTGAAACATTTGGTACTCAAGCCCCAAAGAGACAAACCATTTACCGCATTCGTGAAAAGTTCGATGCCACTGGCTCAATCCTTAATGCTCCAAAAACTGGTCGGCCCAAAACAGCCTGTACAGAAAATAGTAGGCAACTTGTTGCTGAAACATTTGTTCAGAGTCCAAAAAAGTCCACCAGAAGAGTCTCTTAGAATTGTGAATTTCACGAAGCTTCCATCATGCAAATCCTGAAATCTATTGGGTGGAAAGCTTATCGTCCACGTCTAATTCATGGTTTATTGGAGGATGATCCAGATAGGCGGCTGCAATTTAGGTGAGATTATGCTTAACGTACAGAAAATCCAAATTTAGATAACATTATGGCGTGATAGCTTCTTCCAATTATTTGCATATTAGACGGATATTGTATTACTGTTAATGGAATGCATTCAATGAGCCACAGTAATGACCTGGTGTCATTTGGGTGGTATTAAGTTTGGTGTTTTGGACCATTTTTTTGATGGACTGTCACGGTGTAAGTATCTCGAAATTCATTTCAAGTGCCATAACAACAGCATTCAATGCACTTTTTTCCACAGATGGGCCCTCCACATATTCAAGAGTAGTCGCGAGTATCTTGATAAACATTTCCTAATAAATGGATTGGCCGAAGAGGCCCACTTGATTGGCCAGGCACGTTCACCAGGCTTGACCCCAATGGATTTTTTCTTTTGGAGAGTACTCAAGGACAAAGTTTATAGTCAAAAACCAAAAAGTGTCAGTGATTTTGAAAAATTACATAAAAGATGAATTTCAAGAAATTAATACCCAAAGAGACTTGTGCAAAAATGTTTGTTGAAGCGAAGAGGCAGACTTCAAAGCTATGCAAATTGTGATGGAAAACAGTTTGAGCACCTGCTTGATAAAATTTAAGGGCTTTAGTATTATTGTTCAGAATAAAATGTAATTGTCAATGTTATGCTTGTGTTAGTAAATATAATTTAATATATAAATCAGAATAAATGTTATTTTCTGTCCACCTACTTTTGGACCACCCTTTATAATTACCGGTAGTTTAGTTTGTGAATTTCTTCTGATAGATTCCCTTTAAGCATAATTCAGTATGAGTAGTGTAAAACCTGGCATTAACTTTCCTGTTATACCGGTATGTGTTATAGGTAATCCCCAGGTTCAGCCGGGGGAGTCCCTACTGCACAGTGTCATTATAACATGGCGGTGGCATATAGTGACTATACTAGTTACGTCCCTACACAAAACGAGTGAAATTTACTAATTAGTATCTGACATACCGTATACTAATTTAACAGCTACCGAGAGATTAATATTTTGCTTGCAGCAAATGTTAAGTTCTGTTTCGGGAATTCTCCATTACTTCTTGCATATTTGAACAAAAAAATAAGGAGAAATCCTTGATTCACAATGTATTATTAGAAATTTGTAATATTTCATAAAAATACTAGTGTGTGAATGACCTATATGATGACAGTGAACGATTATTAAGCGCTAGGGGTACAATAATCACGTTTTGTATGGAAAAGGGAACTATATAGACAACAAACTATTGTGTGCAATAGTAAACTACCAACATACATGTGTATGAGTGCCAATGTTAACATCTGCCATGAAATTCGGAATTTAAATTATGAGCAATTGCTTACGTTTCGTTGTTGCAGCTGGCTTAAGAGGTGGTCACATGGTCTATGCAACGGCAATCACGATACACGGTAAGCAATTGCTATTGAATTCCGAATTTTGCATGCAGATTAGTTAGCTTGGCACTCCCAAAACATGTATGTTGGTATGTTTACTATTGCACCATAGGTGGTTTGTTGTCTATTTATAGTACCTTTTTTCCATACAAAATCGTGATTATTGTCCCTATGCGCTGTGTATAGTTCTGTCATGTGTTCACATCTAGGTCTTCATCATACTATGTGATTTTATGTTATATACAATTTCAATAAAATCTTGGTAGAAATTCAAGTGATGTTATCCTATTTTTTTGTTCAATTTATTGAGTACACTTATCCATTTTTATAGGGGCACAGTGGTAGTTACTATTTGGCACACAATTGTGACCCTATATGTCTGTGAGGTTATTGCCTATTTATCAGTGCCTTCCTAAAACAAGCCACGACGGCCTAGCGTATATTGCCATTGTATAGAATCTTGATGAAACAAGTTACGACCTAGCGGAGGTCTATCTATAGATTCTATAACAAGCAGGGCTAGCTGAGGTGCCATTTATAGATTTCTAAACAAGTCACGGCCTAGTGGAGGTGCCATTTATAGATTCCTAAACAAGTCAGGGCCTAGCGGAGGTGCCATTTATAGATTCCTAAACAAGTCACGGGCCTAGCGGAGGTGCCAATTATAGATTCCTAAACAAGTCACGGGCCTAGCGGAGGTGCCATTTATAGATTCCTAAACAAGCTACAGGCCTAGCGGAGGTGCCATTTATAGATTCTAAACAAGTCACGGGCCTAGCGGAGGTGCCATTTATAGATTCCTAAACAAGTCACGGGCCTAGCTAGCGGAGGTGCCATTTATAGATTCCTAAACAAGTCACGGGCCTAGCGGAGGTGCCATTTATAGATTCCTAAACAAGTCAGGCTACGAGGTGCCATTTATGATTCTAACAGTACGGGCCTAGGGTGCCAATTATAGATTCCTAAACAAGTCACGGGCCTAGCGGAGGTGCCATTTATAGATTCCTAAACAAGCTACAGGCCTAGCGGAGGTGCATTATAGATTCCTAAACAAGTCACGGGCCTAGCGGAGGTGCCATTTATAGATTCCTAAACAAGTCAGGGCCTAGTATGAGAAGGGACCATTTATAATTCTAAACAAGCACGGCTAGGGGGTACATTATAGATCCAAACATTGTCATGGGATAGCAAAGGTGACATTTATAGATCCAAACAAGTCACGTAGCTGGGTGCAATTAAGTTCAAACAATCAAGCTACATAGTGTAGACGTGCCAATGTTATAAAATCTCCATGAAAAATCACGGGAATAGCTAGCGGAGTGCCATTTTAGTTCACACAGTCGGCTAGTCAGTGTGTGCATGTTGCATCTAAAAAGTCAGGGCTAGGGTAACGGTGCATTTATCACAGATCGGCTAAACAAGTACGGCCTAGCGGAAGGTGCCATTTTGATTCCTTAAAAAGCTACAGCAGCGGAGTTGCATTGAGATTATTAAACAAGCATGAGCTAGCGTGAGGTTGTCATTTATAGTTTTTAACAATAGTCACGGGCCTAGGGGAAGTACCTTTTAATTCCAAACAAGCACGGGCTAGCGGAGTGCCATTTATTAGTCTAAACAGCCACGCTATGCCGACGTGTGCCTTATAGATTCTTAAAAGCTACGCCAGGAGGTGCATTCATAATTCCTAAGCATTCATGACCTAGCGAGTGCATTTATTAATTCCTAAACAAGTATGGGCCTACGGAAGGTGCCTTTTTAGATTCAAGCAATTCCACTGCCTAGGAGGTGCATTTATTAGATTCTAATAATGTCACGGAGCCTACGAGTGCCATTTATATTTCTAAACAGTCACGGGGCACGGAGTGCTGTTATAGATTTCAACAGTCAGGCTGGCGAGTGCCATTTATAGATCCTAAAAAGTTAGGCTAGGGTAGTTGCACTTTTATAGATTCTAACCAAGCACGGCCTAGCGTACCGTGCATTAAGATCTAAACAAGTCACGGCTAGGAGTTGCACTTTAGATTCCACAGCTACGGCTAGCGAGTGCACTTTATAGATTCACTAACAATCACGGGATAGGAGGGCATTATATGATTCCTACAACCGGGCCTAGCTAGCGGAGGTGCATTTTGATTCCTAAAATAGGCAGGGATGTCATTTATGATGCATAAAAGTCACGGGCTATGCTAGCGGAGGTGCCATTTATAGATTCCTAAACAAGTTCAGGCCTAGCGAGGTGCCATTTATATATTCCTTAAACAAGTCAGGCCTAGCGGAGGTGCCATTTATAGATTCTAAACAAGTCACGGGCCTAGCTAGCGGAGGTGCCATTATAGATTCCTAAACAAGTCACGGGCCTACGTAGGAGGTGCCATTTATAGATTCCTTAAAACAAGTCCAGGCCTAGCAGAGGTGCCATTTATATATTCTAAACAAGTCACGGGCCTAGCGGAGGTGCCATTTATAGATTCCTAAACAAGTCACGGGCCTAGCGGAGGTGCCATTTATAGATTCCTAAACAAGCTACCGGCCTAGCGGAGGTGCCATTTATAGTTCTTAAACAAGCCATGAGCCTAGCGGAGGTGCCATTTATAGATTCTTAAACAAGTCCACGGGCCTAGGGAGGTACCATCTATAGATTCTAAACAAGCCACGGGCCTAGGGAGGTGCCATTTATAGATTCCTAAACAAGCCACGGGCCTAGCGGAGTGCCATTGTATAGATTCTAAACAAGTCACGGGCCTAGCGGAGGTGCCATTTATAGATTCCTAAGCAGTTCATGGACCTAGCGGAGGTGCCATTTATAGATTCCTAAACAAGCTAGGGCCTAGCGGAGGTGCCATTTATAGATTCCTAAGCAATTCACGGGCCTAGCGGAGGTGCCATTTATAGATTCCTAAACAAGTCACGGGCCTCTAGCGGAGGTGCCATTTATAGATTCCTAAACAAGTCACGGGCCGCTAGCGGAGGTGCCATTTATAGATTCCTAAACAAGTCACGGGCCTGCGGAGGTGCCATTTATAGATTCCTAAACAAGTACGGGCCTAGCGGAGGTGCCATTTATAGATTCCTAAACAAGCACGGGCCTAGCGGAGGTGCCATTTATAGATTCCTAAACAAGTCACGGGCCTAGCTAGCGGAGGTGCCATTTATAGATTCCTAAACAAGCATAGGGCCTAGCGGAGGTGCCATTTATAGATTCCTAAACAAGCTACGGGCCTAGCGGAGGTGCCATTTATAGATTCCTAAACAAGCTACGGGCCTAGCGGAGGTGCCATTTATAGATTCCTAAGCAGTTCATGGACCTAGCGGAGCTGCCATTTATAGATTCCTAAACAAGCTACGGGCCTAGCGGAGGTGCCATTTATAGATTCCTAAAGCAGTATGGACCTAGCGGAGGTGCCATTTATAGATTCCTAAGCAGTTCATGGACCTAGCGGAGGTGCCATTTATAGATTCCTAAGCAGTTCATGGACCTAGCGGAGGTGCCATTTGTAGACTCTTAAGTCAAGTCACAGGCCTAGTAGTATGGCAATGCAAAAAGATTTAAAGGTATTGTATGCGTAAAACCTATAGTTACCTTAAAGAAATTAAGTATTTCTCTATGGGGACTGGTGTGGTATTCTGTTTTTTATTGGTGGTCTCCAGCCTGTCACTCTCTCAACTTCCAGAAGCACAGGATGGGGCCTATTGTTTTAGTGTAAAGTCTTTGCAGCAGTCGTATGAACGCTTTGGGGTACTGAATGTTTCACTTTGAGTTGTATATCAAAAGTAATCAAAAACTATCATTCTAGGTCTTGAATTGTCTGGTCTTGTAGATCCGGCATTACAAGACACCTGCTCCAACATAAGGAACTTTGACAGATTGTCTTACAGGATTATCATAATTTGATGCACTTGCATACTGTATGTCCGGTAATATGAATTATACTTTTATTAAGAGCTGCAAAAATTATAGTTAAAATCCATTTTTGCACAACCTCATCCACCAATTGGGCATGGGTCCTACATTTCTCCCCCAAGCAATTCCGGACTATGGTGAGCAGGCATTTTATAGTTGGAGCTGGGCCTACCTAGACAAAAAGTTGCCACCATGTTGTGTTTGGCCAAACCGTCTTCCTTCTGGAGAAAAGCCCCTCTTAAAGGAATCCCAGAGATGTAATACAATTCTGTTACCAGCAAAAATGCCTCCACACTATTCTGTCATGTTATCAGCTCATAAATGAAATAATTGCCCTGATTATGTACTCCACAAGGTTTGAGACTTTTGAAAGACTTGACAAATGTTGCCCTTCTATGTGGGGAAGTTTTTGGGCTCCACCTTTCATATGCATTGATGTCTGTGGTGTTGGCGAAATTCATCAAATCTAAGATCCCGTTAGACCGCAGATTGTCGGTCGCCTCTCATCATGATCAGATAACGTTACAAGTTGATCAGGGCACATTTGCGTCTGTAGACATAGAGCGATCATCTGCAGAATGTGCAGGAGAAGCCGTTCATCTTCATATATATTCTATCATTGAGGGCAGCATGTACCTATTTACATGGCCGGTTGCCCTGGTGGCCATGATGATTTATTATATGCCCGCAAAATAGATTGTTAAAAATATGCCTCTTTTCCCACTTATCAGTCACTACCCCTTTACTTCATCTTGTCTTCTGCTCTAATCATTCAGTCTCAAAACTGCTTAAATCTGTCTTCACTGAGGGATCAAGTTACACCTGCTGCATATACAGTAAAGATGTAGAGAAAAAAAAAAGAAAAAAAAAAAAAAAAAAGAATGGATCTACCTGTGGCAAAACATTTTTGCTCCCTTGATCATAGCATGTCAGATATGAAAATACTGGTACTAAGAAGCAGATTCACATCTCAGAGGCAGAGAAGAATTTGCGAATACAAATTGATGGTGACCTTTGACACTCTTAATGCTGGAATGAACCTGTCACATGGTTTTATGGCCTATTACATCAATTAAGGAATTTACTCCAAATACCCTGTGAAAACATCACAAAACATTACCAGACCCCAATCAGAGGGTAATAAAACTTTCTCTCCTTATCTATGAATTGTTCCAATATTTATGCTCATCCCTCTGCCATAATGACTATTCTGCTTCACGTCACTTGTCTTACCTATTGCATTTTTTCTGTGTTTTTGTGTATAAATATGTGATTCTTCAGATTTTGTATTAGTTTAGCCTGATGAAGAGACCTGAGTAGTCTGGAAAGCTTGCAATTTGTTACCATCTTTTCAGTTAGCCATTAAAAGGTATCAACCACTGAGGACTCTCAACTCTAAATATTTTTCTACCTGCTGCATATAGAAGTCTACTGAGAGCGTAGTGGGGCAAAAGTAGCAGTTTCTAGTGACATTTGTGGGGTTCAGGGCCGGCTGGCAATTCTGGCAAATGCCAGAAGGGCCTGTCTGATTGTGGGCTGCCTTGTCTGCTACGTTGTTAACAGAATCCGTGTTCTCAAGACACCCATACTGTTAAGAGTTGTGATGGAGCACAAAGTTGCTGACTCCGTCACTTACCCCAGCAGGCCACCGGTATCATTAGCAATATTGGTCTTGTAGAAAGTCTTCCTTTCCTCCATCCAGAGTAATATTAGTAATATATCTCATCTGGCTCATGGGGACGGGGACAACATGGGCCTGTGTGACTTCAAATGCTAGGGCTGAATTTCCGCCCCAGTCCGTACCTGGTGGTGTTAATCATCGGCCCAGGTAAATGTGTCTTTAGAGCAGACAGATCAGTGGACTTGATGGGGCCTTTGGGATAACTAAATGACAATCTATATCCTATGTAGCCAGTTATCAGTGAGGACCTGTTTGTGTCCTGGTCGGCTGAGTAATGCTGTGCTCTCAGTACTGTGGAGAATAGTGGGAACTTCTGAACCATTCTTGGCTGCTGCGTGTCGTGACTCACCTGTGTTGGTCCAGAAATGTCCTGGCGGCTCCTACGCTGTTGTGGGTCACTTCCAATTCCTAGGTCTTTCCAAAGTGTTATCACTTTCCTTTATTTTGTAATAGTGTAATAAACCAAGTGTCCTAATATTTCGGTATTTCATGATAAAAGCAGAGCTACGTCACAGGAGGCCGGGCCCTTGTGTCCATGAAATATGAAAGGAACAGACGCTTCTTTCTTCCCATCGATCACATGAAGATTTGTTGTTTGCAAGGACTTGGTGAGTCTTGGAGAATCCTCAGGTCTCCGTGTACTTCCCAAATTCCTATTATTTCTAGTCTTTCTCTCTTAAAGGAGCCAACCTGTAGTTCTAATTGTGAGTATTCATTAGGGATTTTTTTTTTTCATAGTGTCCAATATAGATGTTTTCATCTTACTTTGTGTTTGTGTGAATCCTGCTCACAAATATACAATAAATAAAAGCGTATTTGTTTATTTGAATTTTTAAACTGCAGAATTCCACATCTGTTGCAGATTAGTAGTGGTTTGTCCCCATTGGCTTCAGAGGGGGGGGGAAACACAGGTAAAAACCAGGATTGGATTTTTGCTAGAATAGGTCATCTGTATCAGATTGGTGTGGGGTCGACATCCCACTACTCAGCTGTTTGCAGCTCTGGTGGTGGACAAATGTAAAGAAGGTATGAAGTCGGCACCCCGCAGCTCGGTGCACTATGTTGTGGTTGTTTTGGGCCCTGCAGCTGAGCCCCAGGAGCCGATTTGCAAAAGGCCATTAGACACTGAGGTGTCGGATATTTCACTACTACCAACAATTGTAAACACATTATACTGGCACAATTCCCATTAGGAAGATGTCATAATGCAATGCTGGATTCTGGATTTCTTACTATTTTTTTTTGTAATGTTGATTTATGATGATGCAGATAGTGGAAAACAAACATTTCTATAAAGATATGAAAAGCAACTGGAAGCAGCATCTGTGTGTGTGTATGTGCATATAATAAGATCTATCTATCTATTATCTATCTATCTAACATCTATCTATCTATTATCTTCTTATCTAAAATCTTAGCATCTATTATCTATTATCATCTATCCATTCCTCCTATCTACCTATCTATCTATTATCCATCTATCTATATATCTATTATACATCTATCTATATAGAAAAACCTGATCATGCACGCTGCCAAACTGAATATATAGACAAAAAAAGTACAACAGCACTGCGTATGAATCTAGGCCATGTGAAAACACAGAAAAACATTTAAAAAAAAAACATTCAATATAAATTTTTCTTCAAAATGTTTTTCAAAATTTTTTTTTTATCTTATAGTAATGGATGAAAATAAAGGTTCTTAGCGCGTAAATTGGCCAATTCATGTATACCCATCAACCATGGCAAGGTGACCTCCCTCTGATTGGTCCCTGTTCTACTGTAATGCCTTCTCTCTGGCTATCAACCTACAGTTAAATGGACACAATGTCTTTCTTTTTCCGGGTTTAGCCTACAATTTATGGGCAGGTAGAACTGATTACGGCCACCTGAGTTTTCACACATCTATCTATCTTTCTATTGTGTATATGTATAAATAGATGTAGATATATCTATTTATATAATTGCATTGCAGGGTGGATTTGATTTAAATCAAACTGATTTAAATCACGATTTAAATCACGATTTAAATCACTAGTCAGTAAGGCTTGATTTAAATCAGTGATTTAAATCAAAGTTTCTACCTAAGATCGTACACACAAACAGATCCAGACTTGTCTGTCTGTGGCTATGCTGCAGTATTGTGCTCAAAGTTTCACTTTCATTTTCTTGTCTGCTTGCCCTTCCTCCTCCTCACACTTAGATTCACATTCTTCTTGTGTTGTGCAGATCTATTCCACTCCAAACAATCAGAAACCTATTGTCTAACTTCTTGAACTTGGCACTGAAGGGGTTGATTCTGTATTCATAGGTTTGTAGAACAATAGGATTAGGGTCTTTTTCTCAACTCTGTTCATGTTGTAACATTTTTGCCGTGAAGAAGAGGCTTGGACCTCTGCGGAGTCAAATTCAGTTTTGAGAACTGCGTAAGTAAAGCGAGCGTCTGTGATAATATAGGAGAGAAACTGCCCACTAATCCTACAGAAACCTCTGGAAGAGCATGGTATTGTGAATGTTACACATATACAGCCTTTATTCTACTGAGTTAAACAACTCGGCTTTATCTCATGATGGAAGAACCTTTGGATGGTAAAATATTTTCCTCAAAAAGCAGCTTATTAAAAAAATCCGATTTAAATCAAAAAAATCCGATTTAAATCAAAAAATCCGATTTTTTTGATTTTTTATAAAAAATCATTGATTTTTATCCACCCTGTTGCATTGTAATGTTTTAATTTCCTGTTCTGTCCAGATGTCACCGTATCCCAGAATTCCAAGCGGAGGAAGTTCACCGACCGCCATATTGGGACACCCAAGTGATAGGTGTCTCAATATGGAAACTGCTGCTGGTACCAACCTATTGCGCGGTACCACCATCGGAATGCCGTCGCAACACACTCACACTTACACTCACACACTCACGCAGCCTCTTGCATGGTACCACCAGCGGAACACCGTCGCGAACACGCTGCCGCCGGGATCAGCCGAATGATTCATTGACTGCCGCCATATTTATACAGGAGGAGCGCATACGCAGTTTTCATGTGACCGTCGCTATCTGTCTGCACAAAGATGGCTGTGGTCTGATTTACAGCGCCTGCGCAAATTCTGTGCATGTGCAGTGAATTATTTGGCTGATCCCGGCGGCAGATGCGCGACGTGTCTGCAGGCAGAGGAAGCCGGTCACATTATAAGGGTTTTCCCATGAACGAAAGTTCATTTTAAAAATTGTCTGTGTCTGACCGTGTACAGAGCATACCACATCTCCTGGGCAGGGGAGGAGGCAAACACAATACTGACATTACAGCAGGGGATCACAGTGGATTCATTTTGTGAGATAAAATATTTCACTGAGTGTTTTTAAACACTATTTTACCTCACAAAATGAATCCTCTGTGATTTTCTGCTGTAATGTCAGTATTATCTTTTGCTTCCTCCCCTGCCCAGGAGATGTGGTATGCTCTGTACACGGTCAGACAGAGGCGTGAGAGAGACAGAGCACAGGGGGGAGACAGCTCAAATGGGACAGCACATGAGGGGAGAACACAGCACAGGAAGGAGAGAGACAGCAGACAAGGGGGATAGCACATGGGGTAGACAGGTCAAAGAAGAGAGTACAGACGGGAGAAGTCAGCACATGGGGAAAGAGAGAGTGGATAGGTGGGTGAGCACATGGGGGAGAGATTCTCAACGCTGCAAAGCCTGCCCCCATCGTGACATTACCGCCCTCCTGATGCGATAGCATCCGGCCTCCATCTGGTATAAATATAAATGCGCATCTGTGCAAAATCTCGGAGGCATATCCACTATTGGTCCGAGTGTCGGATCAAAATCAGCAATGCAAGCCTGTGGGTCAGTGAAAAAATCTGCAGCATTCTGATGCCATCTCTGGAGTTCGTTTTTCACTGATAGATAAAAGGTGGAGAAACTTTTTCTTTATTTTGTCATCAGTGGAAAAAAGCTGATGAAACTCTAATGCATATGTCAAAATAATCGCTGTCTGAATGAGCCCTAACTCCTCAGAATGCGAGAAGCATTTCTTTATTGGTTTCTGATTCGTTGTTTTGTTGAGCTTTGTTCACATGTCCACTTGTCATACTTTTGTAACAGATCCAATATAAGGAGAAAAAAAAGATCCTTTGCAAATGGAGCAAAAATGAATACACGCTTTGGTTTCTGTTGTGCAACTATCTTGGGTTCATTTGAGATCAGATCCGTTTTTGCTGGAGGTCTCTGTACACCTCTAGCCTTTTGGGCATGCACAAGCCTTAGAGCAATTTGATGTACATGTGCCCAGTTGTGTTTGGGGGTGGGGGGTGCTCAGGAGCTAAGCTCTCTCCACACACAGCACATGCCGCCTATGTAACGTATCAGCAGTAGTCAGAGCTGTGCTCAGATCACTGTTAGTAACCAACCCTTTAAATGCCCTGTCAATCTGACAGCGATGTTTAATGTAACACGTGCCAGTTCCCATCACCATACTTCCCCTCCCACAACGCGATAATGAGGGACCAGTAGATTAGCATGGCAGCCTGGGGCCAACTGAAGACCTTGTCGCTGTTATCTTGGTACTAGGGAAGAAACTTTATTCTGTCCTGTAGTGTTTCGGGTTCGGTCACCGCTTTGAACTGCTGTTGGGGTCTCCCCACATTGCAGTGACTGATAACAGGGAGCAATAGATTGCATTGCCCTGTACAATAGAAGATGAGCTGGGCGTTCCGCTGACAGCTATGATACTGCACCTTGACCATGTGCTGCTATTGCTCTTTGTAGCTGCAGTTTGCTGCTGCCCTGACGCCACACGCACCTTGTCCCCTCATCTCATAATGAACTCTAGTGATTTTATCCTACATGGTCCTAGAATAAATGAGGCACGTGTTGTCTGCAGCGTCAGAGCGCAGCTCAGTGTTACAGATTCCCGGCGAGCTGTTACTTGAAGTCTTGAGCTCGGGGTGATATATCAACATTTCATAAGCTGCTTCCTTTACAGAGGAAACTAGCACGGGAAAAGTACATGTAAGAATAGAGCGAGACTCCAGCACCCAGCCTGTTATATTCTACCGCCTGTATGTATGATTTCTGGAGGTATATACATGTACATTACAACCTGACCATCTGCTGGGCTCATTAAGGCTGAATGAATGAATGGCAGGATTTTGTGCCAGGTTGTTTCCCCTCTTCCTTTCTACTCTCGCCACTAATATTCAATCTCATGTTTCTTGCCTGGAACACTCATGATCATAAATGTTTCTTGAATTCATAGTATTTCTGACATTTTGTACTTTTAGTTGTGGCTTGATATTTCAGTATCACTTGTATTTTTCCGTTTTTAAAGTTTACCCTTAGTACTAGGTAACTTTTCTGGATAAGCTGTCGTGTACATGAGGGATAACACTACTTTGGCAAATAAATGGTCTCTATGCTGAATTTGTTTCCCTCTGCAAGTGCTCTCTGTAATTTTCAGGGTTGTCTGAGCTAGTGGGTAGAGATTAGCTGCTATGATGTCTTCCATACATGGTACGACTACGCACAGTGAGATGGATTTCTGTTCTCCTGTTTGTTTCTAAGTAGCACATGGTTACAAGCAACAGTAGCACGGAAGACACCATAAAGCTGTACTTGGCATTTTATGTGAAAACAGCAATGGGGTGAGATAAAACACTTACTAGCAAGCAGCATCACTGTGGGTGACTCTTAGGCTGGAATCACATGAGTGTATAACGTTGGATGCGATCTGCTAATGACATTCAGCTCCAGCTCTGCTGCGAGCGTGATCTGAGTGTTAGAGTGCTGTGCTCCGATCCTCTCTCATCATAGAATCACAGACCGGTACGGAGGAGATGGTGAAAGTAATATCTCAATCTCGTCCATTGCCTGACTCGCCATATATCGGACTGCACTGGGATGACCTCCGAGTGCAGTCCGATGTTTCACATGCACCCATAGACTTGTGTAATAATAACATATTCCACAGTGCTTTACAGTTTGCACACATTATCATCACTGTCCCCGATGGGGCTCACAGTCTAAAATTCACTATCAGTATGTCTTTGGGATGTGGGAAGGAACCGGAGAACCCGGAGGAAACCCACACAAACATGGGGAGAACATACAAACTCCTTGCAGATGTTGTCCTTGGTGGGATTTGAACCCAGGATCCCAGCGCTGCAAGGCTGCAGTGCTAACCACTGAGCCACTGTGCTGTATGGGTGTGAGTGAGTCGAGTCTCACTGCCAAACACAGTATACTGCGATTGTTCTCTCATGCCGAATTGGCATAGGAAAATAATTGCTGATCAGAGCTGTCCCATAGTATAACATTGGTTACAGTGCTATATGATAAAAGCTCACAGAGCACTCAGCCATGTTATATGCTCTTGTGAGCGAGGCCTCACTCTCCTCCTTCCTTCCCCTGCAACTCTTTAGATAGACTTTAAATTGAGTTTTGGTGGTTACAGACTGACTTTAAAGGGAACCTGTCAGCAGGATTGTGCACAGTAACTACAGACACTGTCAGGTCGGCGTCGTTATGCTGATTACAATGATACCTGGGTAATGAAATCTGTCTTGTGGTTGTTGATTAATTTTTATTTTCAGTTTTGAGTTAATGAGAATCTCGTGGCCTGTGTGGGGGTCTTCATGTGGTGCTGTGATTAGGTAATGAAGACTGCTGACAGGTCACTGATCCCTCACCAACTTGCCCCCTAGTTTAAATACACGTAGGGTTACAAAAATTTTTTACATTCAGCGAAATGGCGGTGGCTCCTGCTCAGTAGCATGCATTGCATATGTATGGCATTATTGATATAATGTTGGGTAAATTAAAAAAATAACTTAATTAAAATGGTGTCGCAGGCGCAGTAAAATCTATCGCATTCCAATAGATGCTACTGTCCAACTGTCGGCGCTATTTTGCTGCAGCCATATTTTTTTCTCCAGCAAAATGGCAGCGGTACATGCCCAATATCATCTATCGGCAAGCGATAGATGATACTGCGCATTCGTCGCCATGCCGACATTTTGCTGGAGAAACTAAATGTGGCTGCATCAAAATGGCAGCAGTGCTTGCGCAGTAGCATCTATTTGAACGCGATAGATGTTACTGAACCGCTGGCGCCATTTTGATTAACTTTATTTTTTTTTCTAACTGCACAATATTATATTTAGTATGTAAAATAAGGAGGCAGGTCAGTGATGGATCAGTGACCCGTCATAAGCCCATAAAGATGCATATGTAAGCAGAGCACCACATAAAGCCGTCCACAGGCCGCCCTGGAGCTCACTACCGTATAACACGGCCGAGTGCTCTGCGATAAAATATCCAATAGCACTCGGCCCAGTGTTTTACTATGGAGCAAGCTCACATCATCGTTTATTTTCTCATGCCGACTCGGCAATTGGCAGCGAGACTCGGCTTACATGCACCCATACAAGTCTATGGGTGCCAGTGAAATATCACTCGAGTGCAGTGCGATTCCCTTGGACGCTGGCAGCAGTGTAGATGGAGAAACTACTTTCTCCGTCTCCTCCTCAGCTGTGCTCTGTACCTCCTCATGCGAGTGGATCGGCGCACTGACACAAGGATCACTCACGCAGCAGAGCAGCAGGCAAGAGTCATTAGCATATTGCATCGGACACTCTACGCTGGTGTGACCCCCAGGCGTAACTGAAAACTGAAAGTAAAGATTAACCAACAGCCACAAGACGGGTTTCTTCATCCTAGGTATCATTGTAATCAGTATAACGACACCAACCTGACAGTGTCTGTAGGTTACTGTGCACAATCCTGCTGACAGGTTCCCTTTAAACTACTTATACAGTCCTAATGGGGACTTACCAACTATATGAAAAATGTGCAATCGAGGGTTCCTAGGTGCATTCTTGACGTGCCTAATGGCTCAGTGGCCATTTGGTCCCCTCACTTACTACCCGTATGCTGTGCTCTTCCCTTTAGCTTAATTGACAGCTTTCACTTGCCAAGAACCGGCACTGCCTGAACTGAATTCTTGGTTCTACACTGACACTGCAGGAACGAGTGCATTCACGTAGTGTCGGTGCACTCACGTTCTCCCCTATCTGCAGCGGCCGCTTGCTGCACATCAGATCATATTGCCCGCTATGAGAGCCTGCTCACACTGACACTGTGTGTGCGCTCACTGGGCTCCTCTAGTGTCAGTGTGCACATGCAGGACCAGGAATTCTGTTCGGGTAGCAGTCGCTCTGGGCAAATGAGGACTGTCACACTAAGAGACGTGCAGGATGCTAATCCATGGAGCTATGATTTTATAGGGTTCCCCTATAGGACTCTATAAGTAGTTTATATTGTATTTTGGAGGTGACAGACTCCCGCTAAGGCAGCTGTAATCTGATCCTCAGTGAGCTAGCAAATCATTTTCCCTGGTGGATGGTGAGTTCAGGAGGCAGGGGAAGGGGAAGACAAAGCATAGTTTTGCGATATGATATATTACAACGTTTACATACATGTAGGGTTACAAAAAAATTTACATTCAGCGAAATGGCGGTGGCTCCTGCTCAGTAGCATGCATTGCATATGTATGGCATTATTGATATAATATTGTTGGGTAAATTAAAAAAATACCTTAATTAAAATGGTGGCGCAGGCGCAGTAAAATCTATCGCATTCCAATAGATGCTACTGTCCAACTGCCGGCGCTATTTTGCTGCAGCCATATTTTTTTCTCCAGCAAAATGGCAGCGGTACATGCCCAATATCATCTATCGGCAAGCGATAGATGATACTGCGCATTCGTCGCCATGCCGCCATTTTGCTGGAGAAACTAAATGTGGCTGCATCAAAATGGCAGCAGTGCTTGCGCAGTAGCATCTATTTGAATGCGATAGATGTTACTGACACGCTGGCGCCATTTTGATTAACTTTATTTTTTTTTTCTAACTGCACAATATTATATTTAGTATGTAAAATAAGGAGGCAGGTCAGTGATGGATCAGTGACCCATCATAAGCCCATAAAGATGCATATGTAAGCAGAGCACCACGTAAAGCCGTCCACAGGCCGCCCTGGAGCTCACTACCGTATAACACGGCCGAGTGCTCTGCGATAAAATATCCAATAGCACTCGGCCCAGTGTTTTACTATGGAGCAAGCTCACATCATCGTTTATTTTCTCATGCCGACTCGGCAATTGGCAGCGAGACTCGGCTTACATGCACCCATACAAGTCTATGGGTGCCAGTGAAATATCACTCGAGTGCAGTGCGATTCCCTTGGACGCTGGCATGCAGTGTAGATGGAGAAACTACTTTCTCCGTCTCCTCCTCAGCTGTGCTCTGTACCTCCTCATGCGAGTGGATCGGCGCACTGACACAAGGATCACTCACGCAGCAGAGCAGCAGGCAAGAGTCTTAGCATATTGCATCGGACGCTCTACGCTGGTGTGACCCCCAGGGCTAACTGAAAACTGAAAGTAAAGATTAATCAACAGCCACATGACGGGTTTCTTCATCCTAGGTATCATTGTAATCAGTATAACGACACCAACCTGACACTGGCTGTAGGTTACTGTGCACAATCCTGCTGACAGGTTCCCTTTAAACTACTTATACAGTCCTAATGGGGACTTACCAACTATATGAAAAAACATACCTGCAGTATAGATTTCACTTTATTTCATATGCAATCGAGGGTTCCTAGGTGCATTCTTGACGTGCCTAAGGGCTCAGTGGCCATATGGTCCCCTCACTTACTACCCGTATGCTGTGCTCTTCCCTTTAGCTTAATTGACAGCTTTCACTTGCCAAGAACCGGCACTGCCTGAACTGAATTCTTGGTTCTACACTGACACTGCAGGAACGAGTGCATTCACGTAGTGTCGGTGCACTCGCGTTCTTCCCTATCTGCAGCGGCCGCTCGCTGCACATCAGATCATATTGCCCGCTATGAGAGCCTGCTCACACTGACACTGTGTGTGCGCTCACTGGGCTCCTCTAGTGTCAGTGTGCACATGCAGGACCAGGAATTCTGTTCAGGCAGCAGTCGCTCTGGGCAAATGAGGACTGTCACACTAAGAAGAGACGTGCAGGATGCTAATCCATGGAGCTATGATTTTATAGGGTTCCCCTATAAGACTCTATAAGTAGTTTATATTGTATTTTGGAGGTGACAGACTCCCGCTAAGGCAGCTGTAATCTGATCCTCAGTGAGCTAGCAAATCATTTTCCCTGGTGGATGGTGAGTTCAGGAGGCAGGGGAAGGGGAAGACAAAGCATAGTTTTGCGATATGATATATTACAAAGTTTCTCATATTCACTTGAACTATTGCTTTCTGCAGTTTGTTGAAATTACAGTAACCATTTAATAATGCACTTATGTCCACTGCACAACCCGAAGGTTCACAGAACAGGACATCGGTAAGCCTAGGTGGTTTTTATTAGGAGCGCTCATGTTTCTGTTCTGTCCCCACCTTGTATTGGCTGATATTGGTGGATTGGTACTACCTGCCCAGCTAATTGTGAGACGGGATTTATTATAGATATACACTGTCATGTATGTGTGTGTGTGTATATATATATATATATATATATTATATATTACTAATATTCTCTGCTGTTTATCTAAGGGCTATGTAAGTCCCTGTCGCTATTGCTTATCTCTTTGTATTTGTATTGCAATATCTTCCCTAGATCTGCAGTGATGAGTCTTTAGTAGCTGTAGGACTATAGTTCTGCAGACGGCGTAGGTTGCGGTTATGACTTGTCACAGGTTTTCGAGTGTGTGGGTTGGGAGGATGTCTGCTATATCTGGGCTGTCGCCTCCTTTAGAAGGTGCTGCTTCATAACAGGAAGATCATAGACATTATAAAATCCTGCAGGTCTTCTCTTCCTTTGCAGAGGAGACCTATATTTTCCAGGCATAAGCAATTCCTCCGCATAGGTTCTGCAACATAGCGAACCTCGATGATGTGAACCTATATGTCAGCACTTTCCATAAGCGCATATTCATTACACGGAGCTCGAAGCGTCAGCGTCTGATATTCATCTCGTGTACAAACTTGATAAATTTCCTCTCTACCCCCAACTTTGGGCTGATGCATAGAAGCCATGGCGATGGAAGTGCTAGAAAATGCATCTAGATTGTAGTTGTTCTTCTAGATACTTCTTATAAATAATTTTCTCACAAAACGGCCAGTCCTTGAGGTGTCCTCTTCAGGGAAGTCATTAGAAATTCCGTTTTGTGATTTCTTATATTGGGGATGACTGCCAATACAGCCATTACCAGGCTTGTCATCCTACAGATTTATGCCGTGCTGTTCCTTCCTCCAATCTGGTGGTCACTTTAGTTGTCCCCCAGCTACAGACAGAAATCCAAAATGCTGAATTGTCTGTTAGAGGACGAATCGGGGACATGTAGGCCCTTCATTACCTGTTACCGCTTTATTAATATGTGACCGTGCTAATAAACCCTTGTAGCAGAGCTTGAGATAGAAATATATGCATCTTAAAGGGGCTCTCCACTACTGGCCAACACAGTTTTGAACGCCACAAATGTGCTGAATGATAATAATAAAATACTTTTCTGAAATGATGAAGGCTGCAGGCCATTAGTGACCTTTGATGGACTGCAGCGTTCACAGATCTCCAGGGGGCACAGGGCTGGGCGTGGATGAGCGGTGCTGGTCCTGACAATAAAAATAGTACTTCTCTTCTGTAGAGCGAGCGCACTGGGACATTGAAAGTCCAATAGTGGCACATAACGCCTTAGGCCTCATTCAGACATCTGTCCGTTTTTCCCATAAAAAACAGAGTTTCATCAATTTTTTTACTGATGAGAAAAAATAAAGTTTCTCCAGCTTCTCTATTTTGTCAGTGAAAAATGAGCAGAACACGGATGGTATCAGAGTGCGGTCTGATTTTTTTTTTTTTGTTCATGGACCAATAGACTAAATTAAATTACCAGATCAATATCGGATATGCCTACATGATTTTGGACGGACCTCTTGTTCCGCTTAGAATCATTAGGTGATAAACATGAGTAGCACTCGTACGTGAAAAACTGAGGTGTGAATGAGGCCTTACTAAATACTGCATCACCCGCATAATGCTGCCTGCATGATCAATGCCCAACATAGAGGCACAACAGGCAGGCATTATCCGATTTTCTACCTTTCTTCCTAAGGTCTGCAATGCTGTCTGATTAACACCCAATGCCCAGTAACCTCTCGCCCCTGGTTGTGTCCTGTGTATGCACGTGTGCACTGTTGTGTGTATTCGAGGTCATTCATCTCCGTTCTGTTCATTGTAGCTGGCTGAGAATTCTTAACAAGAAATAACCTGCAGACAAGGTGAAATCCAAGAAGCTCCTCACGCTTCCGAGAAGCCCCTGAAGGCTAACTCTAGGGACTTTTCTCTGTGCCCTCTCAATTACAGGGAGGTTTCATTTAGGTGCTTTTCCTGCAGTTTGGGGTACAGACCTTAGATCTGCTCTTCAGTCTCTGGTTGGGCCGGCTGTCACTACCGTGAGCCTGGGTGATGCAGTAGTGAGGAGCCTTGTAGTATCCAGGTGTGCGCGTCGCTCTGTACATATTCACTGTTTGTTTTCAGCTGCCAGAGGAGAATATGTTTTCCTTTTAAAGACGTTTGTTTGGTGTCAAACAATCTTGTGAAATGTTTACTCTTCTCTGTACGTAAATTATGTCACATACCAAAATATTCGTGCAGGATAGGGTCATTATTTGTCTTGCGATAATTGGTTCCTCCACGTTGTATGACATGCAGATGTCACTATTGGGATCCTTGGCCATAGAGTATGTGCACACAAGTGTTGTCAGGAAAAGGCTACGTACAAAACTCGCCTTTCTGCATTTTTGCTTGTATTTTCAATCTCTTAGTTTGAATGGGTGAAAAACGCAGCTATCACTTTGAAAGAGTCGACAGGCTGCAGATTTCCAAAAAAAACGCGAGATTTCCGCATTCTTTCATTTTCATGGTACTCTAAACTGCGTTTTTTACCCTTGAAAAACGGAAAGTGTGAACAAGCCCTAAAGCTATATGAACACACGTTTTGAATGCTGTTCCCGGGGTTGTGCCAACGTCGCTCAAATACGATTTGAAAATCCCATGCTTGCGCTGTGCCAAGCGGTTCTGGCCACACATTCAGTGAAGCTGGGTACTACACACAGCTTCAGTGTGCATGCGCGGCTAACCGCTCGTCATGGCACATGCGCGGCTCCCCGATCGACATTGCACATGCACAGCCCCATGGTACACTGCGCAAGCGCTGGATTTTCATATGGTATTTGAGTGACGTCAGCACAACCTCATTCAAATTGCGTGACAACCGGGACGGAACAGAATGAAGCACACCCCTATGACTAAATGAGCCGGTACGATATAACTACATAAAGCCATTTTTAAAGAAAAAGCGTATTGGCGATGCACATTACATCACGAACAACGCACTGGGGATAGTTTACATGCTACAAAGGACACAGCAGCTTCCCTTTAAAAGACGTGACATAAGATGGAACATGTGCCTACAGCAATGTCATTTTGTGGGTGGATTCCAAGCAGAATCTGCCTGAGAAATCTGTTGCGTCTCCTAGCCTGAAGCATTTTGGAAGAGTTTTTGAGCTTCTTGTAGAGTTTTCCGTTCCGGAAACATGTTTTGCAGCTTTCTGATTGACAACACTGCATAGTGTGGAGCCTATTCCATTGAAGGACCCACGTCAAAGTAGTGACAAACCCTGTCTTTTCCCATTAAGTATTACTCAAAACTTGGAGCAAAAAGCATGCCAAAGACTGAACATATTAACAGAAAAGTGGTTTTACAGTAGACCTGGAGACAGGGCTGTGGAGTCGGTAAGCCAAACCTCCGACTCCAACTCCTCAATTTCTATGACTCCGACTCCACGACTCCTGACTCCCTCATACCAGGGCTGTGGAGTTGGTAAGCCAAACCTCCAACTCCGACTCCTCAATTTCTATGACCACGACTCCTGACTCCCTCATACCAGGGCTGTGGAGTTGGTAAGCCAAACCTCCAACTCCTCAATTTCTATGACACCGACTCCGACTCCCTCATACCAGGGCTGTGGAGTCAGTAAGCCAAACCTCTGACTCCAACTCCTCAATTTCCATGACTCCAACTCCACCAAAATGGACTCTGACTGGAGAGAGTGTTTCAAGAGTTTTTTTTTTCCCCAGATGTTCGGAGACGACTTGCTTAATAACCCTCCTTAAAAACTGTGTACATATGCCCCAAGGTGGCAAGTGCAACTGCATGACAAAATGGCAATTGGGGGCAGAAAGAAGGCACTGACTATTTGTACATGGTTTCTCATAAATTATCTGCTCATGTTCCTAAAGTGGTTGGTTAAAGCCACACCACATGGTTGTAGCTGGTTGGGAAAGATCCATTCGGCCAGAGGGATTCAGGGTTGGTGCATGCTCTTTTTAGATCAGTAGTCTGTGGGCCGTCAGCTCTCAATATTAATATTTGGGGTCAAACCGAACAAGATCCTAAATGATTTATTCTTTCTGTTAATGTACTGACCAGACAAGAAGATCCGCAGTGTATTCTTGCTATCATTTCTCACATGCAGGAGCGGAAATTCTAGAGGATCCTTGTTCCTTCTGCTTTATAAAAAAAAAAAAATAAAAAATGTATATTATAATATCGAAGAATGGAGCAAAGAGGGGTAGGAGACAATTCTACCCCCCAGATCTTCACTGGGGTGTCAAGACTTTTTGTAGCTGTTAGGTGTGATTTTCTGTGTAGGTAACCATAGTAAAATAAAATAGGTCTGTAATTTGCATGTTTTCACTGTCCAGTACATGCAATTTCCGCTTCACCTTCCTATATGCTCCTCCATAGACTTTCACCTTCTTAACGGGAATGTATCGTCAAAAAATAAAAAGGAAAAAATCTAATGCATTGTTTTTAAAAAAAATTTTTTAAATAGTTACTTTATTTAATGGTTTAAATATGAAAATGAATTAAAAAGTTTGGATATTTTCAGCTACACAAATTTGCTATAAAAGCCAAGTGTAATTTTTGCTAGTTTTACACCTGCAGTAAATGCGGTCGGGATCTGCACCCTTCTGGGTGTTTGCGAAAGATAAGAGAGGAAGTTTAGGGTCGCCTTGTGTTTGATCGCCCTATACCTAATGTCTCTGCGACTCTTGGTCCTATTCCAGGAGTATAATGCTTATTTCTTAGAATAATAATAGCTGTATATACGTGATACAGCCTTGTGGCAGAGCCGATTCCAGCTTTCCTGCTGTGAAAGGTGAAATGACGTGCCTCACCGCTGTACATTTTTTATGGATTTTTGTTTACAGCGTTTCATATATTTTATATATTTAATGTTGCCAAAAAAATACATATATTTTATTTTAAATTGGTTTGTGGTGCCCTTTTCTTAGATCAGTTAAGTTTTTATATTTCTAGAGAAGTAGATTTTAAAAGGCTTGTTTTTTGCATGGTAAGCTGACATTTTTATTGCATTCTTTATAGGGGGATGTGGCGTGACCAGAAAAGTACAGTTCCGACATTTATATATATATTTTTTTGTTTGGCCCTTACGGTAGGGGTTCATTTAATTATATATTTTGATAGACTACTTTTTTGGATGAGGCAATACCAACTGTTTAATTTTTTTTTTTTTTTTTAATGGAGGGAGGGGGTGATTCTATTTTTTTTATTTTTTTATTTATTTTTTTAGATACATTTTTTCTTTTTTATTTATTCTTACTATGTATAGCACAGCAGCAGAATCTTAACAGCTGCTGAACTCTGAACACTGTGCTTTGCTCTGTGTAAAGCCTCATTCAGATATTCTTAATCCACAGACATCTGAATGAGGTCTTGCTGCTGCCTATGCATAGCGCACCAGCAGGGATGACTGCCACTGGTTACAGCGCTCTATACGTTGAAGTTGAATCTGCAGGGCGCTGTGCCAGTGACACTCCTCTCTTCTGATTGACTTTGGGCAGGCTGCCGCAAATCCATTTTCAGATGTCTGGGTATCACGGACGTCTGAATGAATCTTTACACTGGCATAGAGGAGCTCAGTGTTCAGAGTACTGTAGCATGATGACTTCACTCTGAGCTCTGAACACTGTAGCAATGACAGTGGCAGTGAAAATAGGTTGGGCAGCCTGGTATTGCGCTATTATCTACCATTTTTAACCGCTGGAAGAAGTTGCAACTGCAGTATCTTTTTTTTCAGCAAAGCGAACTGGTTGGTAGCTTGGCATTAGTAGTATAATGCCAGACTACCTGACCTCCTCTCACCGCTGCTGCCCTGGTGTGCAGACCTGTCACTGCTAAGTAGTGGTGAGCGGTGACAGAGGGAAATTGTAGCTTAGTGCCTAGCCAGGCTCCTCCATCAGCTGTGAACTGCACATGACGGGGTGGGCATAGTGCACAGCTGATGCGGATACAGCATAGACGATGTAGTCGGTCACCACCTGCAGTCTCCTATGGTCTTGCAGTGTGTAAATGTTGTGCTCTGACACTTAGAAACCAGCAAATAAAAATGTCAGTCCGAAGGACTGGCAGAAAATAATACATTTTTATTTATTTTTAAAACAATATAAAATGTATTGTTTATATTATTAATAATAAAAAAAAAACTATAATTATGATCAGGAGTCTAGGCATCTAGCACAGACCACTTATTTATAAGACTGGCCACAAACCTGACTTTGTTGAATTTAAAGGCAGTCCGTCAGTAACATCAAACGCCACCCAGACTGAATATACAGACATGCAGATTTTTGAAATGTAAATTCATTGACACCTTTATATCTGATATCTGTTGCTGTGTTCCTGAGCAATTTCAGTTTTCATTCATGTGCAAATGAGGCTGTAAATGCTTTAGGTGGGACAGAGCTCTTAAAGGGAATCTGTCACCCCATTTTAGCCATATCAGCTAAAGATATGGCTGAATAGTGCGTTTCATAAGCAAGCTATCGGTAGGTATCATATATCCTGACACCCCCGTTTTCTATGTGGCCTTGATGTAAGTGAAGGGGGCTGTCTGACTGGTATCTCAGTAGCTAAGCCCATTCTCTTTTGCCTACTCATCTGCTGTGATAAGGAGCTGTCTCAGTTACTGAAATGAGCCATTCAGCCAGCCCCCTCCACACAGGATACGCTCTAGAAATGGATACATTTAGCTTCTCTATACTTTTTTTTTTTAATGATAGCTTCTGTCCAGAGGTGCGTTCTCCCACATTTCCTTGCGGGATGAATGTCTGCACAGAAGATGAAATGTGCCCAGTTCATTAGTGCAGGGAACTCCAGCCGTGACCGTGTCCAGCTCTGTTGACTTGTCCTTGGCTTGACTGTATAGTTTGCCCCCTGGAATCTGAAGGGTTATTATGTGCACAGGAACGACAAGTGGAAGAATGAAAGCTGATTTCTCTTTGGGAACATTCGATAGATTTTCACCTTGGTATTTCTGAGCACATTCGGCTATTGGTACATAAAAATGTGGCTGCAGAAGTGAGGTTAGATCAGGTCACTGCAGCTCCTTTATAGCAGAGCCGTGCCAGTGCCACCCGCTAGAGGTCCGGCAGTAATGAGGTGCCAGCGACAATACATAGCATTGTATGGTAAGACCATTAGACTATACTATAAAGCTGCACCCTTTTCTACCTACCAGCTTCGAGAAGATGTCATTTTTTACATTAGGAAGTCCTCTAGAATCTAAAGAATAATTTCTACAGCATTGTTCTAGGTATCGGTGCTACAACTGAGTAATGTAATAGTTGTATCTACACGGTCTTATGATCCAGCAAGGTGGCCCTCATGGGCATGTGATGTCCCATATGTGTAGAGGCCCGCCATTGCTTGATGCAAGGATTATTTTTGAGTATTAGTATTAGTTTATTTTCAGAGGTCTTGCTTAATCTGCTTTATTTTCCATCATAAATACCTAATTATGACCAGTACTTGATTGGATTGTGCGTCACATTAGGTACTATTATCTATTGTGCTATTTTCATTTTTTTGAGCTAGCCAATATTGCTTATTCATCTGATTACATCTCCATATCAAAAAGGTGATTGACTTGTATTGACGAAAATTATCTATTATTATGAATCCCTTTTCACATGTAAAGCACCATGGAATAAATGGCGCTATAATAATAAATAATAATATATTTCTTTTTCTTAGGTTTCCATCTACGCCGTGAACAGTGGACTCTCCTCGATGCAGGCGCAACTCGCTGAGGATACGGCTTTGCTGAGCACTTGACATTCCGTTTGGATCTTTACCTCCCGGACTCCTTTTTACTGTCCTGGCCTCTGGGTTGTGGAGCGTGACTCTCGCCATTTTCCCTGCACTGTAACTTTTGGACTTTTAGCAATGAGTGAATTCTGGTTGTGTTTCAACTGCTGCATTGCAGAACAACCGCAACCTGTAAGTAGTTCCCACCTTGTATTTCTTAGGATTGCGGCAGATACATTTCCTAATTTCTAATTTTACGCAATGTGTGCCTTGGACAGAATACATTTAGATTTCGTAAGGCTGTACCAACAGTATACCACAGCTGGAGGAAATAACGCCGTCCATGTGGTTCTCGGCCTCCATGTGACAGCTGTCTGGCAACGCATGGTCAATTATGTTCTGCTGTTTATGTTGGAAAAACAGTGTCATTTGGTAATAGAAATGCTTCTGCAAAAGTATATCCTCTTCTCTTTGGCAGCAGTGGTCATGAGCAGTGGTCTCTTGTAGGAAAGCCTCTGTAGGAGGAAACACCTCTGCACAAGGTCAGCGACACATCTCCCTTTCTCACATTGCATCTGCTGGCCCATTCCATGTTTTTCAGTGTACGAAAGAACATCCTATGCCCACGTTCTGTATCATGTATTCTGGACATCCCTCACCGGTGGCATAAAAAGGCCAACGGGTGAACCTCCGGCACAATGTTTGCAGTAGTCATACAGGTGGTGGCTGATGACCTGGTGGCAGCATGGTCTGAGTGATGAGTGGTATGGAGACATGATAAATTCCTCCCAAATGTTCCCCAATAGCAGATGGGGGGATGAGGATTGGGCATGTTGATCTTCAATGCCAATCCTTTCCTGTGGCAGTAACTTCTTTGCTTGCTAATATATTAGAATGGGAACCTGTCAGAAGCAGTGGCCATCATCCATACACATACGAGTGTTGGGCCAGCAGCCATGTATCTCTAATCTCATCCATTTTTCCCTTGCCTTTGCTGCAGTTTGTACAGTATACCAGATGAAGCTGAGCGTTACTGTTACCCTGCGCCTGTGATTAGCCAGAAAGTGCTGTTACCATAGACGACTAATGCAACTTAGCACTGATTATTATATCTGTGCAGTAAAGCATTAGCCAGGCTGGTAACATACAATTACTTATATCTGTGCCGTAAAGCTTTAGCCAGGCTGGTAACATACAATTACTTATATCTGTGCCGTAAAGCTTTAGCCAGGCTGGCAACATACAATTACTTTAGATTTGTATGGTTTTGTTTTGGTCCACAACTGCACACTGATAATTCAGAGGAACCATTGTGCTGTCGCCTTCTGACTATTCTAGATGATTTTGTTGAGAATGATGGCATTGTTCTGGCATGATACCCATAGCAGATGGCTGAGCAGGTTTGGGTTGTTCACCTATTGAGCAGCCATATTCCTCTTTTCTGCGCTGAACAGACTGTGATTCCCTTTTGCTGACTTCTTATCGCAGCACAGATATTAATTTATAGATAAATATTAGCTAGTAAGGCAATTTCAGTATTTAAGACTTTGTGTTTCAAAATATAAAGAAAATGCTATTGGTTTACCATTGTTGATTTAACTACCCCCATACACAATAGGTGGCTTTAGGTTGAACTTATGGTTCAGCAGATCGTTCATCCAGCAGTGACTTCTCCTGACTCCTCCATACGGGGTGCTATGAGAGACCTGTCAGACTCATGGCGGGTCTCACTGCTGATCGTAAGTTCAAAATCTGACGTGGCAGATCCTTAACTTCCCAAACATCATCTGTCGGGGGAGAGTCTGGAGGCCCCACACACATTAGACTGTTGGTCTATCCTGCCAGTGCTGGTTGGTTTGGTTAGTTTCATATGTATACGAGTCTTTAAGCTGACCATACATGTGAGATAATTGGTGGTCAGGCATTCGTGTGTTTTTCAATGGGGAAAGAGGAGAAAGACACTGCTTCTCTGAAAACATCAGGATTGTACAATTCCAATGGCCTGATCCTTCATTCCCCTGACTTCATCTGTCAGGAAGCCCCCAAACACATGAGTTGATCAGCTGGCACTACCGAACTCAGCAGGTTTGGCCGACTATTCTTTGTATGGGGGTCTTTACAGTGTTGTCTTACTACAATGTGGAACATTTCTCAAAGCAATCACATTGGTTTTCAGGTATAAAACATTTAAGAGTACGTGCCCACAATCAGAAATTATATATAACATAAACCCGCAGCGTCCAGATCTTACAGTATAGTGGATGGGATTTCAAGAAATTCCATGCCCACTATGCGTCCACAGATGCCTGTGGCTCACCCGCAGACACTGACAATTTCTTGCAGAAAGGCTTCGTCTCCGAAAGAGTACTTACATCAATAGAATGTATTGTATACGGTAAATCCGCACGGTTCAGTGATCACATGCGCATTCACCTGCATTCAATCGATGGCAGCGCTTTGGATGCAGCGAACATACACTGGTTGCAAAGCGCTGCTAGTTCCGGATCGTGTGCACCCAGCCTAAGAGATGTGCCTCTTTTTCCTGCTAATTGTGCTTTTAAAAAAGCATCTTGGTCTAAAATGTGGTTTCTCACTACAGATTTATTTATTCCTAGCTGAAACATGGCTGAAAACATAATGTGGATAAAGTGCACCATTTCAGACCATTAGGCAGTAGTCACAGCATAACCCCATACATTTTCCAGTAGTTACAGCAGCACCTTTTCTCAGGATGTCTCCCTGTACTCACAGCATAGCCCCATATTTATTCCAGTAGTTACAGCAGCACCATCTCAGGCTGTCTACCCTTGTAATCACATCATAGCCCCATATTTATTCCAGTAGTCACAGCAGCACCATCTCAGGCTGTCTACCCTTGTAATCACATCATAGCCCCATATTTATTCCAGTAGTCACAGCAGCACCATCTTTCAGGCTGTCTACCCTTTTAATCACATCATAGCCCCATATTTATTCCAGTAGTCACAGCAGCACCATCTCAGGCTGTCTACCCTTGTAATCACATCATAGCCCCATATTTATTCCAGTAGTCACAGCAGCACCATCTCTCAGGCTGTATCTCCCTGGAGTCACAGCATAGCCCCATATTTATTCCAGTAGTCACAGCAGCACCATCTCTCAGGCTGTCTCTCCCTGGAATCACAGCATAGCCCCATATTTATGCCAGTAGTCAAAGCAGCACCATCTCTCAGGCTGTGTCTCCCTGTAGAATACCAAAAGGAGAAAAACCCCATAAATTCTCAAATGTTGGCAACAATAATGTAGATAATTAAGGCCTCTTTCACACATCCGTTTTTTTGTATCAGGCATGATCCGTCGAACACCTGAAGGGACGGATCCGGCACTGAAATAAAAAAACTGATGCAACGGATCCTTTTTTTTTGCTGTATCCGACCTGAACTTTTGAACCCAGAAAAAGAGGGTTTTGGATGCCCGGAGACACTGGAAAATGTAGTAGTAGTAGTAGTAGTAGTAGACGACCTTGGTTTCCAGAATCCGGATCAGACTTTTAACGGATTGCACAAAAATCTGATCCGGTTCCATTGACTTCTATTGTTTCCGGCCGCCTGATGCGCCGCTTCAGGCACTATCAGGCGGCTCCGGCAAACAAAAAAAACGTTACATGCACCGTTTTGTCCTGCCGCCGGAATGTACATTTCCGCCGGATCCGGACAAAAACGGATACAACGCAATGACATCAGGCACGATCCGGCGCTAATGAAAGTCAATGGTAAAAAAAACGCATCCGGTACTGGATCCGTTTTTTTAACAACACGCCGGATCATGCCTGATACAAAAAAACTGATGTGTGAAAGAGGCCTAAGTCATCCAGAAAAAAATCTAAGGGAGACAGAAACAAACTCCCTTCCCCTTCCTGACAACGGAGTTTGGTGCCGTAGGGAATACTTGTGGCACCACCGCTCCACGTACACTGTCCCTACAAAGGACTCCCGCACCAAAGCCAACACCACCACCCAAATAAAGTGCATTTGCAGTGTCTGAATCTGATAGAAGTACTGTAGACATAAGCATATGTTGTATGGCTGTCTCAGTGGGTGCAGACGTTACACAATAATGGGAGAAAATGTGCTCACTACATAATATGGAGAGACTCTCAATAGAGCAGCAGTAACGGATATATTCAAGAATATCCAATAGGATGTTCAATGTAAAAAGCCATAAAGGAGGAAAAACACCTATCTTTTAGAGGTTAAATGAGAGCTGTAATTTACAGTATGCTTATTTGTATACAAGGTCAGACATCAATCATCTGATATACAGACATTTATTCCATAATAGGATTAGTAGTAAAAGAAGTTTTTTTTAAGATAAAACCAGTGTTCAATATGCACCCTCTTAGGCCATAACACGTATCAAAGAAAGAAAATGGTGAGCAGCAGAGTCTTGATCAGTTCCCAATATAAACTTCAGTAAGTAGGGTAAACCGCTGTATCACTTCGCTTATGCATAGTACCCATCCGTATTCAGTGAGCACGCCACTGGGCCATAACAAGTAACAGACAGGTAAAATATTAAGACATAGAATCATTATAGATTCACAATGAGTAGAGCCAATAGATAAAATAAACCATTCAGTCACTTATCTTAAGCAGAGTTCACCACCCTGACGCGTTTCCCCCCTTTGTAGATTAGCCAAGGTATTCATCAGGGGATTGCAAGGTGAAAGGCAGAGCTTGAGGCGGCTCCTGCCACATGGACCGCATATGTCACAGTGGAATGCTACGAACATACCACCATGGCTAAGGTCCCCTTTTAATTATTACCGCTGATCCCAAGCTGGAAGTGGTCCTGTGCTGATCACACAACATCTGCCCCCAGGTCCGTCCATAATTATGTCAGCGGATGTAACTTATATTCAAAGGTGGAACGCAAATGTGCTCCACCAGAACCAATCCCTGGAAATGAGGGCCTGGCGTTTTGACCGGTGGAGACCAGTGTTCAGGTAAAGTGAACAGGATGTGCGCTGAGATATCCTCCTGGATTGCATCACCGGAAGTAGTATGTATGCAAAGGAGGAACACAAATGCACCCCACTAAATGGGTAGCCCCATACTTATTTAAGTAGTCACCGCAACACTTTCTCTCTGAATGTCTCCCTGTAGTGACAGCATAGCCCCATACTTTTTCCAGTAGTCACAGCAGCACCTTCACTCATAGTTACAATTGTAACCCCCTTTGCTCACTAGCAAGTACATTGCCTCCATATACCTGACTCCATTCTGCCCTTCAGTAGTCACATTAGCAACCCCCTGTCGAGCAGCAGACAGGCAAACACACCTGGCACACCTGGTCCAAGATGCTTGCTGCCTATGCAGTCTTGTGATGTGTCGTTCGCTAGCAGGAAGCCCATGAGAGATGCCAGTTACTGCTGCAGGAAGCCTTTCTGTGAGAGATCTGTGCCCGAAAAGGCATGGACATCAGGAGAGGCCCTGCTTTATTCCCTCTGTGCCCGGCAAGAAATATGTGACTACCTCTGCTGGAGTCAGACAGTCCGTACCGGTCCTGCTCCATGTATTCAGGTGTGGTGGAAGGGCCCAGCAGCTATGTAGAGGGCTGGGACACAGTTTTCACTGCCGTCCACCTGATGGATTCATAATTCTTCTTCTGTAGTGAGACCCTAATTTCATGTACCTGCTGGAGATGCCACTGCTTGCTTTGGACCAGTTACATGGTCGGCTGTGTAGACCAGCACTGTAATGTAAAGGAAGGGGATGTTGTGTTTAGGCGTTGGCTCTGAAATGACAAGTAGCAGAAATGGAAACACATCAGACTATTCATACAACGGGCTTCTGTCAGTGAGTTTCCTTTAAGTATAGGGCTGTGCAATACTAAACGCCAACAGATCTAGTGAAAGTGCCAAAACCTGTCATTTTATAAAATACCAGGGAGCATTTACAAGTGTGCAGACAGCTTTGCTGCTGGCAGATCTTTCAGGCCTCATTCTGCTGTGAACTCTGTTTTTCTGGTATAAAACCAGCATATATTAACGTGTCGCTCCAATTTTTGTATAACTTTTTATATATAGTCATTTAAAGGGAATCTGTCAGCAGGTCTTTGCTCTGTAATCTGACAGCACCATGGCGTAGGGACAGATGTATCACTTAGTTTACTGTGTGCAGCATTTGTGATAGAATCACAGTTTTTTTCTGCTGTAGAGCTCAGAATGCTGATCCCTGTATAACCCTGCCCACACCACTGATTTACAGCTTTCTGTGTACACTGTTGAGAGAAAGCTGCTGATCAGTGAAGGTGGTATGGTTGGACTAGGAGGCACAAGGACAGCTTGTCTTGTAGTGATAATCTGCTGATAAAACACTGATTTGAAACCACAAAACACAGCCTAAGAAGTGACACATCACTGGAATCAGGGTCTAAGCCCCTACAGTTTGCTGCTCTCGGATTACGTAGCAAAATCTGCTGACAGATTCCCTTTAAGTTGCTGTCAATTGCTCCTCCACACTTCAGAATGAAGCTTTATTAGTAATGTACATAGGGATAGCCACGGTCTTGTGTTTAACCAAGGTAACACTGTGTCGTCAGCTGAGTGTGGTTGGGAACGCAGTGCGACTCACAGCTCCCATGTATCTCAATAATATACTGCGCTGTGCAAAAGTTTTAGGCAGGTGTGAAAAACTCTGCAAAGTAAGGATGCTTTCAAAAGTAATTGTTCCGTTTTATTTTCATGAATGAACAAAATACAAAGTGAATAATCAAAAGAGAAATCTAAATCATATCAGTATTTGGTGTGACCACACATTACCTTCAAATCTGCATCAAATTATCAATTCTTTTAGGAGCAAGTGTACACAGTTTCTGAAGGAGCTCGCCAGGGAGTTTGTTCCAAACATCTTGGAGAACTAACCACAGATCTCCTGTGGATGTCACTTGTGCAAATCCTTAGGCTGCTTTCACACATCCGTTTTTTGACTTCAGGCATGATCCGGCGTGTTCTTAAAAAAACGGATCCGGTACCGGATGCGTTTTTTTACCATTGACTTTCATTAGCGCCGGATCGTGCCTGATGTCATTGCGTTGCATTCGTTTTTGTCTGGATCCGGCGGAAATGTACATTCCGGCGGCCGGACAAATCGGTGCATGCAACGTTTTTTTTGTTTGCCGGAGCCGCCTGATAGTGCCTGAAGCGGCGCATCAGGCATCCGGAAATAATACAAGTCAATGGAACCGGATCAGTGTTTTGTGCAAACAGTCAAAACACTGATCCGGATTCTGGAAATCAGGGACTACTATACTACATTTTCCACTGTCTCCAGACATCCAAAACCCGCTTTTTACAGGTTCAAAAGTTCAGGTCGGATCCAGCAAAAAAAACGGATCCGTTGCATCAGTTTTTTCATTTCAGCGCCGGATCCGTCCCTTCAGGTGTTCGACGGATTATGCCTGATCCAAAAAAACGGATGTGTGAAAGGCCTTTGGCTCTTCATGTAATCCCAGACTGACTGGATGTTGTTGAGAAGAGGACTCTGGACTCCTTGGTCTTTTTAACTCAAAAAGGTAGTTCTTGACTCTTCGGCTGTATGTCTTGGGTCGTTCTGCTGCAGAATAAATTTGGTGAACCGTAACATTTTGCCACAACTAGGTGGCATTAAAGTTCCTGTGTTATTATTGGCTTCAGAGTATTCCAGTATGCAACATTATCTCCTGGTTGTAGCCAGATTTTACACTGATGGCTAAGTACGGGACTTGTAGCTCTGTAACAGAAAAGTACCGCTACAGAGATCCATTACAGATAGCATATATTTCTTTCTATAGACTACCCTATGCCTTGTGCCTGGATTTCTATATCCATTAGCCAACTATTACTATTGATTCACAGTTACCCAGAGGCTGGTGTCATCTGATGTGACCTTATGTGATCTGTACTCAAAATATAAAATTGTAGTAGTCTTTGAGGATGATGTGAAAACAATTAGGAGATTTTCCACTACTAATTTAACCCCTTTATGTTTGTCCTAACTTTTCCTAACACTTCTCTAAATACACTTGTATTACCTGCTCTGCTCCTGTAAGCCCATCTCTCTGTGGGTCCTATATCCTTTTGTTTTGATTCTGCCTCTGCTATTTTCGATCTGGGGACCGGAATCAGACGAACAGCAGATCACATCACTGGTGGGGGCAGGGTTTCAGGGTGATCGCATAAAAATCATGACTATCGGCAGCACATTGCCCCATGTAAATAGGTGATGTGCTGCCGATAATATTATGATATTGAATTTTCATTAGCCGGTCTAAACAGGCTGATAAATGAAGAAACAAACGCTGAACGGCTCAATATAGCTGATTAATTTCAGTTGAATGTCCTGGAATGGATCATGTAAAAGGGCCATTACTTTTGCATAACCCAGTGGTAAATTCTGAACAAGTGCTTTGATGCACAAGCCATCATGTTACTTTTCCATGACTCCTTACTCCGTAATTTTGTTTTTATTTACTCCCATGTTGTCACCCTGTAGGACTTTGTATATTGGACAGTGGTCTCCCATTGGGAAGCTTAAAACAGATTGCCCTAATAAAAGCCATTAAGTGCAAACCATGATTTTAGACATGGTGGAGGGTAGCCCCATATTTTGATGACTTCTTTATTGGACGTCCTATTGTTGGGTTGATGATTTTATTCTGGAGTGATGTTGAGCTCTGGTATGAAGTGCTGCTATGACCTAAGCACATTAGTATGGATGTCTCCGGCCCTGGGTCACAGCATTTTATTTACATATGTTTATTATTGGTCATACTTGAAAGCTATGGATTTCTTCTTTTGGAAATATAAGTCTTACTAAGATGTCCTTATTGTTTTTATAACGTAATTACAAAAACATGGCAGACCATGGTTAGTTTATAGAAGGGAGAAGCTGCTGCCCCTCATTTCTCTACACAGCCTCATTTATGTAAAATCTAGAAATAAAAAAAACAGCTTTACTACCACTGCCCTCCTTTATATGCACTCCTCAACATTGAAATTGCAACGCCAAGGAAAAATTGTGGAATTATAGAACTCAATATGCAATTGATTGAGGAATGGTAACAATTTTGCAAACATTTGAATTTGCTCAGTAGCAACACGTGCAGAAATCCCCACACTTACACATCTGAGCTGCTACCAATGAGGTTACTAATGGTTGTCTGAGAAATGTCCCGCTAAACTGAATATCGCATATTATGCAACCCCAAACCATAACTCAGGAGTAGGATCGCTGTGACGTTCCCTCGTGAAGGCCTCTTCATGGAGTGGTTCCCAGATGGAGGCCGGAAGCTAGAATGTAGTAATGGAGGTCTGTCCTCTTCCACGAAGAGTCCCGCTTTTGTCTTAAATGCCATGATAGCTGGAGATCGGTCTGAAGACTTAAATGGTCAACGCCATGAAGAAGCATTCTCATGGGATTAGTACACCGGTCCTCCTCCCGGATCACGGTTTGGGGTGACACAATGTTCTGTAGCCGGTCAGTTCAGATACACTACCAGCTCGGTGTTGTATTTATTAGCCGTGGAATTGTTTGTATTTGTACGTGTGGTGCTCACTGATTACTGCATGTATAGCGTTGTTTTGAAAATTTTTCCATTTTTTCATCACTTGCGAATCATTAACATGTCTGTCGGTCCTGTGATTTCCATAATAACATGACTATTCCTTCTTCTTGTTACAATTTCAATGTTGCATATCTTAGTGGTATATCACAACAAAAACACTTGTAACTTTTCTCATATAGTGGACACCATCTATACCCTACAAACCACATTAAGTTATTATAATAGGGTCTTTCATATATCATTGTGATATTATTTTGATGTGAAAAATAGCACAGCTTGCATCAGACAAGATCTGCCAGGTAACCTCTACAGGGAGGTCCAAAAGTAGGTGGACAGTATGTGTAATAGGGTTATAAAGGGGGAGATTTATCAAGCATGGTGTAAAGTGAAACTAACTCAATTACCCTTAGCAACCAATCAGATTCCACTTTTCCTTCTCAGACTCTTTGGAAAATGAAAGGTGGAATCTGATTGGTTGCTAAGGACAACTGAGTCGGTTTCACAGATCCAGTTTTCACAGAAATCACCCCCAAAATGGCAAATAATTTAAATACAGATCAAAGAAAATGGGTTTTAAATGAGTATTGGAAATCTCAAAATGCTGAAACAGTTAGAGCAAATTGGGTTGAAGCATTTGGTACTCAAGCCTCAACATACGTGACAAATTCAATGCCATTGGCTCAATCCTTAATTCTCCAAAAACTGGTCGGCCCAAAACAGCCTGTACAGAAAATAATAAACAACTTGTTGCTGAAACATTTGTTCAGAGTCCAAAAAAGTCCACCAGAAGAGTCTCCTTAGAATTGGGAATTTCACGAGCTTCCATCATGCGAATCCTGAAAACTATTGGGTGGAAAGCTTATCGTCCATGTCTAATTCACGGTTTATTGGAGGATGATCCAGACAGGCGGCTGCAATTTAGTGAGATTATGCTTAACGAAACTGAAGAAAATCCAGTAATTTTAGATACAATTATGTGGAGTGATGAAGCTTCTTTCCAATTATCTGGCCATATTAACAGACATAATTGTATTTACTGGTATAATGAGAACATGCATTTAATATTAGAGTAACAACTAAATGAGCCTGGTGTCAATGTTTGGGGTGGTATTTCAAGTTTTGGTATTTTTGGACCATTTTTTTATGGACAGTCACAGGTGATAAGTATCTTGAAATTCTAATGAATCAAGTTGTTCCCCAGTTACAGCAACAGCCTAATTCAAATGACCTTTATTTCCAACAAAATGGGGCCCCTCCACATTATTCAAGAGTAGTCCGCGAGTATCTTGATGAAACATTTCCTAATAAATGGATTGGCTGAAGAAGCCCACTTGATTGGCCAGCACGTTCACCAGACTTGACCCCAATGGATTTTGGGGAGTAATCAAGAACAAAGTTTATAGTCGAAAACCAAAATGTGTCAGTGATTTGAAAAATTACATAAATGAATTTCAAGAAATTAATGCCCAAAGAGACTTGTGCAAAAATGTTTGTCGAAGCGGAAGAGGCAGACTTCAAAGCTGTGCAAATTGTGATGGAAAACAGTTTGAGCACCTGCGTTGCTTGTGTTAGTAAATATAATTTTATATATAAATCAAAATAAATGTTATTATTTTCTGTCCACCTACTTTTGGACCACCCTCTATAGCAGGTGTGATCAGAGCCCTAACCAGTATTTCCCAATTAGGCCGGTGTCATACTTGCAGGAGTCTCATCACACGCGCAAGTGTGACATCGGCCTAAAGGTACTGTCACACTAAGCGAGATCGCTACTGCGTCACCGATTTATGACGCAGTAGCGATCTCGCTAGCGACTTAGCTGTGTGTGACATGTAGCAGCGATGTGGCCCCTGCTGAGATGTTCCTGATTGTTCATGAACGTTCTGAGCCGTTTTTTGGTCGTTGGCATCCCGCTGGTGAGCCTGAATCGCTGAGTGTGACACCCTCCCTTTATGAATGACTTCACCAGCGTCGCAGGCGGGACTATGTTTTCCCAACGACTGCAGAGGTCATTATACAGATCGCTGATGAGTTGTGTTTGGAATCTAACTAGCGATCACATAGCGATCTCGCCAGGTCGTGTCGTTGTCGTGATCGCTAGTGCGATCGCTAAGTGTGACAGTGCCTTTACTCTGATCATCGCAGGGTGGCTTTTTTTCTCATTACTATTTTCTTAAGAAGTGTATATACCATGTTTAGGTTCAGTTCTCGGCTTTGCACCATGGTTGTTATCTTGCACTATGCTGGAGTCTGCAACTTTCCATGACCTCGGCTAGTTTGTTTAATCTTATGTAACAGGACATCCTTATTCTCGTTTTGTTTCCTTAATCACATGATTCCCTCCTATCTAGTGTGTACACATTGCTGGTCATGTATGAAAGTGTTGATGAAACAGAATAGAGCAATGGTAGTGTATGTAGCCATTTGCAATTATCAGATCCTTACTCTTTAAAGGGAACCTGTCAGCAGGATTGTGCACAGTAACCTACAGACACTATTCGGTCTAATTAAAATAATACCATGACTGATGAAATCCGTCTTGTGGTTGTTGATTAATCTTTATTTTCAGTTTTGAGTTAATGATATGCTCGTGCTCCGGGGTGGCCTGTGGGGGTCTCCATATGGTGCTCTAATTAGGTGTATGGCTTCTGACAGGTCACTGATCCCTCACTGACATGCCCCCTATTTTACATAATGAATATTATATATATCCGATCTGATAGATGCTACTGTGCAGGCGCCATCTTGCGAGATAAAAAAAATTGCCTCCAGCAAGATGGCGCCACCTGTGCAGTAACATCTATCGGATCACCGCCGGCGCCATTCTGCCACAGATTTTGAAAAATAATGTTTTTATGAATTTATTTATAGCATCAAACAAAATTATTAAATGCATATTATACATGTGATCATGCTGCAGCGCAGGAGCCACCACCTGCTGAATGTGATTTTTTTTTTTTTAAGTACCGTATGTACAGGGTGGGCCATTTATATGGATACACCTAAATAAAATGGGAATGGTTGGTGATATCAACTTCCTGTTTGTGGCACATTAGTATATGGGAGGGGGAAAACTTTTCAAGATGGTTGGTGACCATGGCGGCCATTTCGAAGCCGGCCATTTTGGATCCATCTTTATTTTTTTCAGTGGGAAGAGGGTCATATGACACATCAAACTTATTGAGAATTTCACAAGAAAAACAATGGTGTGCTTGGTTTTAACGTAACTTTATTCTTTCATGAGTTATTTACAAGTTTATGACCACTTATAAAATGTGTTGAAAGTGCTGCCCATTGTGTTGGATTGTCAATGCAACCCTCTTCTCCCACTCTTGACACCCTGATAGCAACACCGCAGAAGAAATGTTAGCACAGGCTTCCAGTATCCGTTGTTTCAGATGCTGCACATCCCGTATCTTCACAGCATAGACAATTGCCTTCAGATGACCCAAAGGTAAAAGTCTAATGGGGTCAGATCGGGAGACCTTGGTGGCCATTCAACTGGCCACGACGGCCAATCCATTTCCAGGAAACTGTTCATGTAGGAGTGCTCAGACCTGGCACTCATAAACCTGGTTATAAGATAGAACATAAACGGTAATGAGCACGCTCGCCAAAGCTGTCACGGTACACTGTTGTGCTGCCTACTATGCGTGTAGCTATAAGTAACATTTTTATGATACCATTTCTTTTCATAGGCGAGGTGCGGCCTGTGACTGGACCAGAATGTATCATTGCATTTTTCTTTCTTTCGTTACAGAAAAGGAGGCGGCGTATCGACAGAAGTATGATAGGCGAACCCACAAACTTTGTTCATACTGCACATGTAGGATCAGGGGATGTATTTAGCGGAATGAATTCTGTAAGTATAAAATGTTAAAAAAAAAAAGGGGGTGTGGGCTGAGCTTTATAGACAACGGTATCTTTCTGAGCTGGATTATGGGTCTAGCCTTTACATTTGGATATTTAACTCATTCCACTCCTTATGTGTCTTCTGTACCTGATATCGTCCATCTGCAATCTGTATAAAGCGCTGTCTCCAGTTAGGCGAGTTTCACACTAGCATATGGCTGCGCTGCGGAGGGCTGCGAACTTCTTCCGTGAAGCTCCGCCCACCGCCACACCTCCTCCGGTCAGGTCCGCTTGTCTGCAAGCGGCCTGCGTACCTATATTTAACATTAGGTACGCAGGTCGTGCAGATGTATGCGGATGCCATCGCATGCTTCACTTTGACCGTGCGGCGACCGCAACAAAATGCAACATGTTGCTTTCGGCACAGGTCGCCGCACCGTCAAAACGACACATGCAGCGTCATCCGCATACATCTGCACGACCTGCGTACCTAATGTTAAATATAGGTACACAGGCCTCTTGCAGACATAGGCGGAGCTGACCGGAGGAGGTGCAGCGGTGGGCGAAGCTTCACGGAAGAAGTTCACAGCGCAGGCATACGCTAGTGTGAAACTCGCCTTACATGTCAGATTGGAAATGCAGTGATTTTATCGTGGGGGTTCACACATCTGGGACCACCACCTATTAGTAGAGATGAATGACAACCCCTTTCCATATGTCATTTATATGGATGTCTTACAGGGGGAAAGCCTTATGCTTAGGACCACCCTACACATCAGAAAAACACCTTAAGGCTGGGTTCACACTTGCGAGAAATTTGCAAGAGTCTCGCACGTTAATACCTGGTACTTGGACCAGTGCGTTCAGCTACCGGGTATTGAGGTGCGAGACTCGCGCAAGTTTCTCGCAAGTGTGACCCCAGCCTTACAAACCAGCTCCTGCTCTGGTGGACCTGGTATTAAATTGTCAGCCATTCATTTTTTCTTTTATTGGCATCTAATGATACATATATGGCTAAATGTTGCAGTATACTGGCCTCAGATGGGGACTAGCCAGGGTGGGTGACTCTGCAGACAAGCGGCACCACCATCATGACACTTTATTGGTAATTTGCATAAATTTGCACCACTTCTCCTTACTCCAGGTAATAAAATTGGACCACAGAAAATCCCAAACCGGAATAACAATCAAATAGAAAGAACTCTATAGTACGTATCACAGATAAACCCCACAAAAAGGCAGGGGTCAAGAGTTTTTTTTAAATTCTCAATTTTTAATGAATAATCAGTAAAATACAAAAATTAAATAACAGAGTATCACAAACCATGCAGGTCAAGAGAAAAGGACAATTTTTCACCCACTATGTTAATATACACCATGCAAAAACTGAACATAATGTGCAAAAAAAAAGGAAAAAGAAGTCACAAAATAATTGACCAATATAATTAGTCACAGAAATGTAAATATATATAAAAGTGCACTAGTGCATATATTACAAAACTGCAATTTTAGGTCCCAGCATATTGTTATCATCCATGCTAAAATAAAGTGCTTATGTGCAATGAAATGGAATGGACGAAGAACGGCGAAACGCGCGTTGGGGCGGCAGGCTGAGGTCAGGACTTTCACCCATATGTAAGTTTTTATTTTTGGCACTTGCACCTTATTGATTTTTATAGCTTGTATGCACCATCCATGCCTATGTCCCCGCTGTTGCTATTATTGATTCCATTTCATTGCACATAAGCACTTTATTTTAGCATGGATGATAACAATATGCTGGGACCTAAAATTGCAGTTTTGTAATATATGCACTACTGCACTTTTATATATATTTACATTTCTGTGACTAATTATATTGGTCAATTATTTTGTGACTTCTTTTTCCTTTTTTTTTGCACATTGTGTGCAGTTTTTGCATGGTGTATATTAACATAGTAGGTGAAAAATTGTCCTTTTCTCTTGACCTGCATGGTTTGTGATACTCTGTTATTTAATTTTTGTATTTTACTGATTATTCATTAAAAATTGAGAATTTTAGAAAAACTCTTGACCTCTGCCTTTTTGTGGGGTTTATCTGTGATAGGTAATAAAAGTGGCCTAAACTATGTCTTCTCAGAGCCCTTACCCACTTTTTTCTGTTGGCAGAGTAAGTAGAGTAGATTATGCCAGAAATTGTGCACATTTTTTAAAACGTTGCATTTTCAATTAAAAACTGGGAGAAATGCATTCATAGATTAGTAGCTAGGATGGTGAAATAATTTAAGTGCAAAGCATATTTTTGTATTATTATTATTATTATTCTGAGCTTATATATTTTACATCAAACTGATATAGGGGTTCTGGTCACATCTGTGCCTGGAGACTAAGGGGACCCTAAAGGTCGTAGTTCAAAGGTCTTGAAGCTTAAAAGCAGCTGTTCACTTTTATGGCATTTTTAATTTTTTACTGGTGTACAATAATAAATTATATTGTGGTACCGTGTTAGCCAGAAAAATCGATGTGAATACTTTTCCGTCCAATTATGACAAGAGCATTCTTAAGGTGATACCACATGTGATGAAACGGTGCACACGGTCCGCCACACGGTAGCCCGGGGTATCACGACTGTGATTCCTCCGTGCCGCAAATGTGACGAAAACGCGCACACACACGACGGCTGCTGCCGTCCGACCCAGTAAACTGCAGGGATTTATAATTATTCCACTTCCACTTAGGAACTTGCCGCTCTCTGGCGCCCCCCTTACCCTCAGGTCAGTCAGGGAACTGCACCTAGGATAATTAGTCGCCAGACGGGTCACTTGGATGTGTGCTGGCTATTGGGCACGCTGCAGTGAGGGAATTATAATTACTCCGGGCCGCAGCCAGGCAATACACTTATAAAACCCGCTCCATCACTGCCAACGCCACCCCATAGGTCAACACTTTCCAAATTCCAAATGTAATCTTGCCTGAAGAAGGAGCCTTTGAGCTCTGAAAGCTAGCGAACATATTTTCTGGTTAGCCAATAAAGGTATCACCTTAATGCTCTTGTAATAATTGGACGGAAAAGTATTCACATTAATTTTTTACTGAAATGCATGTAAAATGGGCTTTAAATCATTTTTGCAATTCAGTTTTATTAAAAAAATTTCATTTAACTTCTCAACAAAAAGAAACCAAAAAACATACATACACTTTATGTATGTATATGTAGCTGCTGGAGGGAGGAAGAGAAGAGGTTAAAAGGAACCCTCTCACCAGAAAAAAACACTATTAACCTGCAGAAACGGGGTTAATCTGCAGGTTAGTGTTATAATGCTGGCTGATGCCTGCACTCAGCCTAACGCTGCAGGGAGAAAATGGACTTTATTCCCCAGCAGTGTTCCAGCTTCAGTCACAGGGGCGGCGCCGGAGCCGGGTCAGTCACCGCTCTTTGTATACAGAGCCGTCTGTAACCCGGGTACTGACTGACACTCCCTCTGCATTGGGGCCTGCTGTCAGTCAGGGCCAGGGGTACAAACGGTGCTCTGTATACTAAGAGCGGTGACTGAACCAGCGCCGTCGCTGTGAGTGAGATGGGACCGCTGCCGGGGAGAATAAAGTTCATTTTCTCCCCAAAGTGTTAGGCTACGTGCAGGCGCCGGCCAGCATTATAACACTAACCTGCAGATTAACCCCATATGTGCAGGTTAATAGCATTATTCCTGATGACAGGTTCCCTTTAAATCTGCGCTTCCAAATGCATATGTGGAGCCAGGAACTTGGTGAAGTAGGCAAGCAGTTTGTCAGCGCGTTTCGAAGTTACACCAGAACTACTACTAGTAGTTTTAGTGTAACTTTGAAATGCGTTGACAATAAACTACTTTCCTGGCTCCATTATACAAAACTGATCTAGCAAATGGGTGCGAGCCTCTGTGTACTAATCCAGCATCCTCCATCTACATACAGCAAAAAATGGCAGCAGTGGTAGTCTTTCCTGGGTCGGAAGCTAGAACCTATTTCACATCCGTTGTTGGTAGATTGGAGTCGGTAATGATTCTGCAGTAAATGCGGATATTGTTGGTCTCTGTAATGATTGTCTTTCTGATATTGCAGGTGAGTTCTATCCAAAACCAAATGCAGTCAAAGGGCGGCTATGGTGGCAACATGTCTGCGAATGTCCAGATGCAACTGGTAGATACAAAAGCGGGATAACCTTAGTATTACCTGGTCAGTATGTAACGCATTAATGTATTTTCAGAAAATGTGAGTTTCAATACTCTACCACTTATCCTAAAACATGTACTGTAGATGGCTTTTACATGGATCAGTAATCAGCCAAATAAGTGTTTATAAGCTCTTTGTACCCAAGATCACAATCATTGGTCTTTGTAAAAAGCCTAGACAAGCATCGATCTGTACTCATTATTCCAGTGTAATAGGGAACCTGACAGCTGATCCAATCTGCCCGATCCATGAACAGCATGCCTCAGGCACCGCGAGCAACATGCCTCAGGCACCGCGAGCAGCATGCCTCAGGCACCGTGAGGAGCATGCATCAGGCACCGCGAGCAGCATGCATCAGGCACCCCGAACAGCATGCCTCAGGCACAGCGAGGAGCATGCATCAGGCACCGCGAGCAGCATGCCTCAGGCACAGCGAGCAGCATGCCTCCGGCACAGCGAGCAGCATGCATCAGGCACCGCGAGCAGCATGCCTCAGGCACAGCGAGCAGCATGCATCAGGCACCGCGAGGAGCATGCATCAGGCACCGCGAGCAGCATGCCTCAGGCACAGCGAGCAGCATGCATCAGGCACTGCGAGCAGCATGCATCAGGCACCGCGAGCAGCATGCATCAGGCACCGCGAGCAGGATGCCTCAGGCACCGGGAGCAGCATTCCTCAGGCACCGCGAGCAGCATGCATCAGGCACCCGAGCAGCATGCCTCAGGCACCGCGAGCAGCATGCCTCAGGCACAGCGAGCAGCATGCCTCAGGCACAGCGAGCAGCATGCCTCAGGCACCGCGAGCAGCATGCATCAGGCACCGCGAGCAGCATGCCTCAGGCACCGCGAGCAGCACGCCTCAGGCACCGCGAGCAGCACGCCTCAGGCACAGCGAGCAGCACGCCTCAGGCACAGCGAGCAGCACGCCTCAGGCACAGCGAGCAGCACGCCTCAGGCACCGCGAGCAGCACGCCTCAGGCACCGCGAGCAGCACGCCTCAGGCACCGCGAGCAGCACGCCTCAGGCACCGCGAGCAGCACGCCTCAGGTACCGCGAGCAGCACGCCTCAGGCACAGCGAGCAGCACGCCCCAGGCACAGCGAGCAGCACGCCTCAGGCACCGCGAGCAGCACGCCTCAGGCACAGCGAGCAGCACGCCTCAGGCACCGCGAGCAGCACGCCTCAGGCACCGCGAGCAGCACGCCTCAGGCACAGCGAGCAGCACGCTCAGGCACCGCGAGCAGCATGCATCAGGCACTGGCTGCAGGATTTCAGCCACATGTCACTGAATGCTTAGTCATTTTAGTGAAAAACATGGCTTATTTGCCACCAAGGAGCGAGTCCTCGTGCTTCCTATTAGTGTGGCCTCAGACCATAGGGGTTGGAAAACTGCCTGTATGATTTCATCCATGTAGGTTTAACTCTGTAATGCTGTGGCTCCTTAATAGCCGACTGGAGACCAGTTGGAAAGGCTTCTACCTCAGCACACATGTAGGGAGAGACCGGTCACTCGTTGGGAGTGGGTAGTGATGACGGGCATCGGCCTTGTCAGTTACTTATGCAGCTTGGTCCCTGAATGGCTTTTAAAGTACGTTTTGGTTTTTTTCTCTATTTTTAACTAGGTCAGGCCATGAATATTTTGCCCCACTCCTGACCAGGCACTTCTTCGGGGGTTTTCGTACACACACTTTTAAAGGGAATCTGTCACCAAGTTTTACTCTACCCCATCTGAGAGTAGCAGGATGCAGGGGCAGAGACCCAGATTCCAGCGATGAGTCATTTACTTTACTGGGTACTTCGGTTTTGATTAAAATCTGCTTTGTTTGCTACAGATTATATATCAGAAACTGGATATTTAAATGTATTTTGTTTGTGGGTTTTTGGTTGATAAAAAAAAGTAAAGAAAAATAGGTAATGTCTTTTTCTCACATTTTTTTTTACCAACCATAAAGGGCCACTTAAAAAAAATATATATATTTTTTGTTTTAATTTTGTTCCCCTTTCCGCAGAAATTATTTTTATATGTTGGACACTTTTTTTTTTCAGGGGTGGAGCTTGAAACAGCTTAATTTTTCTCCCTTTTGTTTTTATATTTGTTTTCATTTGTATTACGCACTGTGCCCTTCCACCTCTGGGGGTACGGGAATCATTTTAAAGGGAACCTATCCCAGGTTTGTCCCATATGAGGTAAAGCCATTATAGAATGCTGTATATGAGGGCTGAAAGGTGGTGACCTGGTCCGGCACCTCCTCTCTTCTTGCAGTGCTGTCCTCCTCTGCTTCATGTGGATGACGCGTCCTACGTCATCCACACTGTTCCCCGGCATAGCGTGACTGGAGAAACTGTGTGGATGACGTAGGACGCATCATCCACACGAAGCACAGAAGGAGGATGAGCTCGCAAGAAGAGAGGATTCTCGGGCTGTATATATGACTCCAATCCAGCCTGCAAGGCAAGAAAACACCCCATGACCACCCCAGTGGTGAGTTTAATAAAAGCTGTTTTTCTTGCCTTGCAGGCTGGATTGGAGTCATATATACAGCGTTATAGAATGCTGTACATGAGGGCTGAAAGGTGGTGGCCTTATATCGCATGGGACAACCGTTGTGACAGGTTCCCGATAACATACAGTGGGTACGGAAAGTATTCAGACCCCTTTTCATTACAGCTATTTGGTAAAATCAAAAAAGTTCATTTTTTTTCTCATTAAAGTACACACTACACCCCAGCTTGACTGAAAAGAACAGAAATGTTGAAATTTTTGCAAATTTATTAAAAAAGACAAACTGAAATATTACATGATCATAAGTATTCAGACCCTTTGCTTAGACACTCATATTTAAGTCACATGCTTTCCATTTCCTTATGATCCTCCTTGAAATGGTTCTACTCCTTCATTGGAGTCCAGCTGTGTTTAAACTGATAGGTCTTGATTTGTAAAGGCTCACACCTGTCTATATAAGACCTCACAGTGCATGTGAACCATGAGAATCATGAGGTCAAAGGAACTGGCCAAGGAGCTCAGAGACAGAATTGTGGCAAGGCAGACATCTGACCAAGGTTACAAAATAATTTCTGCAGTACTCAGGGTTCCTAAGAGCACAGCGGCCTCCATAATCCTTAAATGGAAGAAGTTTGGGACCACCAGATGTCTTCCTAGACCTGGCTGTCCAGCCAAACTGAGCAATCATGGGAGAAGAGCCTTGGTGAGAGAGGTAAAGAAGAACCCCAAGATCACTGTGGCTGAGATCAACATATGCAGTAGGGAGATGGGAGAAAGTTCCACAAAGTCAACTATCACTGCAGCCCTCCACCAGTCAGGCCTTTATGGCAGAGTGGCCCGACGGAAGCCTCTCCTCAGTGCAAGACATATGAAAGCCCGCATAGTTTGCTAAAAAACAAATGAAGTACTCCCAGACTATGAGAAATAAGATTCACTGGTCTGATGAGAGGAAGATAGAACGCTTTGGTGATAATTCTAAGCAGTATGTGTGGAGAAAACCAGGCACTGCTCATCACCTGCCCAATACAATCCCAAGAGTGAAACGTGGTGGCAGCATCATGCTATGGGGGTGTTTTTCAGCTGCAGGGACAGGACGACTGGTTGCAATTGAAGGAATAATAATAATAATAATTTTTATTTATATAGCGCCATCATATTCCGCAGCGCTTTACAGTTTAACAGTTTCAAAACACAAGTCATAAGTAACAACGTTAACAATACAATAATTAAAGCAAAATAAGACGACCCTGCTCGTGAGAGCTTACAATCTACAATGAGGTGGGTGAGATACAAAGTACAGGTGTGTGTATACAATAGTGCATTTACAATGATGGTCCAGCCATCTTGAGGGAGTGAGGGATGGATGGAGATAGTGAATGGGCTACACACACACACTTACACATAGAATGACTTTGATTAGTGAATGTGATAGGCCGCTCTGAACAAATGTGTTTTGAGGGAGCGCCTGAAACCATGCAAATTGTGGATAGTCCTAATTTCTTGGGGTAGAGCATTCCAGAGGATTGGCGCAGCTCGGGAGAAGTCTTGGAGTCGGGAGTGGGAGGTACGGATTAGTGCAGAGGTTAGTCGAAAGTCGTTTGCAGAGCGCAGCAGACGGTTAGGCCGATAGATAGAAATGAGGGAAGAGATGTAGGGGGGTGCTGCACTGTGGAGAGCTTTGTGGGTGAGAACAAGTACTTTGAATTGGATCCTATAATGAATGGGCAGCCAGTGTAAGGACTGGCGAAGAGCGGACGCGTCTGAGTACCGATTAGCCAGATGGATGACCCTGGCTGCTGCATTAAGGATGGACTGGAGAGGGGATAGTCGAGTAATGGGGAGGCCAAGTAATAGAGCATTGCAGTAGTCCAGGCTGGAGTGGATCAATGCTACAGTGAGGGTTTTTGTTGTTTCCATGGTGAGAAAAGGGCGGATTCTAGAGATGTTCTTTAGGTGTAGGCGGCAAGAGCGGGCAAGAGTTTGTATATGGGAGGTGAAGGAGAGATTGGTGTCAAACATAACACCCAGACAGCGAGCCTGCTGCCGGGGTGTTATTATGGTGCCGCCCACTGAGAGGGAAATGTCAGATTTAGGGAGGTTAGTAGACGGCGGGAGCAGAAGAAGTTCAGTTTTGGAGAGGTTGAGTTTCAGATAGAGAGCGGACATGATGTCGGAGACTGCGGACAGACAGTCACTGGCGTTCTGTAGTACAGCGAGGGTAAGGTCGGGGGATGACGTGTATAGTTGTGTGTCATCAGCATAAAGATGGTACTGAAAGCCAAATCTGCTGATGGTCTGTCAAAGACCAGGTCAAGGGTGTTACCATCCTTGTGTGTCTCAGAGGTTGAAAGGTTGAAAGGAAACATGTATGCAGCCAAGTACAGAGATATCTTGGATGAAAACCTCTTCCAGAGTGCTCAGGACCTCAGACTTGGTCGAAGGTTCACCTTCCAACAAAACAATGACCCTAAGCACACAGCTAAAATAACAAAGGAGTGACTGCTGTGACCATTATTGACTGGCCGAGCCAGAGCCCTGACCTAAACTCAATTGAGCATCTCTGGAGAGACCTGAAAATGGCTGTCCACCATCCACCCTGACGGAACTGGAGAGGATCTGCAAGGAAGATTGGCAGAGGATCCCCAAATCCAGGTGTGAAAAACTTGTTGCATCATTCCCAAGAAGACTCATGGCTGTACTAGCTCAAAAATGTGCTTCTACTCCATACTGAGCAAAGGGTCTGAATACTTATGACCATGTGATATTTCAGTTTTTATTTTTTTAATAAATTTGCAAAAATTTCTACATTTCTGATTTTCAGTCAAGATGGGGTGCATCGTGTACGTTAATGAGAAAAAAGTGAACTTTGAATTTACCAAATGGCTGCAATAAAACAAAGAGTGAAAAATTTGAAGGGGTCTGAATACTTTCCGTACCCACTGTATTTATGTATTGACTGGTATTTTAGCCCCAGTTACAGTGGAAGTTCAACCTCTTGCATACATAGTAGAGCTGACTGTAGCTTTTAGAAATCAGCAGCACCTGTGTCCGCTCTACATCAACAATCACATGATCACTAGGTCTGGATGACGAAGCACTGTCAGCGCTTTCTAATCTGTACACAAGCACTGGTTCATAGTGCCCCTTTAATGTGTAATTTAGTTAATTTGTCCTGCCTTCCGTGGTGCTTTGCTCTTAGTGACAGAGTGGAAACCACACCAGCAGTCTGGTCCCATTTTTATGACTAATGTATTATATTCTTTCATTCTAGGGTCCTCTGGATGGTTCTTACTTCTCCTTCCTTTTGTTTTTACCACCCTCATTTTGCATCGGTGACTGCTTTCTGAGTTCTACATTGTGTGCAAGATGATGCATTTGTTCTCCACGTGAAAAAAGATGATGGCTTGTACCGACTCTTACCAAGCGCAAAAAGGGCACAAAGGCTCCATGCCAAAATGAATAGCAACATCTTCAAAATCCTATTACTTTGCTGATCCGGCTCATTTTTCACTCCTTTTTTTTTCTTTAGTTAATAATTGCTATATGCCGGCCGTTGCTTATGGATGTTGAGAAGGCCTGGGACCGTCAAGCACAATGCTTATTGAAATTTGGACTGCCAGTGAAGTAGATGGCTTGCATGCTATGTAATGTTGCTTTGTACAGTGGCCCAATGCTGGGTCTAGAAACAGGGAAACTGCCTGTTGCTGAAGATGATGCTACTTGTATCTGCCAAAATATCCTCCTAAAGCAACAGGAGAAAATGCGTGTAAAGACTCTTGAGTATAGCTATATCACTTTAGGTCTACCCCAATCTGATCTCGCTAAGGATGATGATGATAATAATAATAATAATAGGACGACGTAATAATAAAACGCTTCCACTCATAAGGAATTCTGTTGTAAATGTTCTCTATATTTATTTGGAAGCTCTGACCTCGAGATTGTAAACCAGTGTAGTAACCTATGAAGTGTTGTGTTGGTGCTTTTGTCTGTTCTAAAGAAATACTAGAATCACCATTCCTGCTTTCTTACCCATTTACTTGCCTAAAGTAAGGTGGCCAATAGTGCATGTCAGACTACCTGCAATAATCCCACCATATGATGTACAGGCAACCTTCCCTCTGGACTAGGCTGAAGCTCCTGGCCTGACATGCAGCTGATGACACAGGACATTAGTTGTCTGGCCAATGTTCAGACCTTTGAATTAAGCCAATGATATTCTAAACATTTTGCTCTAGCCATGAAAATCTGCGATGTGCTTCTCAATATTATCATTATGCCCATCCAGGAGTGATCACACGCATCATAATTGACACTACATTGGCACAAACAGCTATAGATGGAAGAAAAGGATAATTATTTTCAAATGGAGAAATTTATTAAAGGAGAATATAATATAACTTCTAGATTTATGATTAGAATAGATCTCATAGTCCATCATTTACAACTGTATGACCTGAAGAAAGGGATTCCAACTAATTTTCTTAATAAAGATTTTGCCAACCACAAAAGACAGAAATATTAGTCCTCAATGTGAGACATGGTCAGATGAGCCATGCCAACATTTCCTTCCGGTTATGAGCTTTACATTGCACAGTATGATATTCAGAGATTTGGGGCACATGCCCTCTCCCACGCTACCAAGTGAAGCAAACTCATTCGGCCACCAATTATACCCTGGTCCTGTGCTAAAAAAGATGGCAACTAGGAAACTCAAACGTTGGTGGTACATCAACTCAAATTTAAATTAGGCTCCAAAGGTACAAAAGGTTAAAGAATTTTGCATAGGAGGGTAGCGTGGCAATAAGTGTTTATAATTGATCCATGTATGACACATAATCTTGTGGAATTGCTCTGCTTCCAGGGATGTATCTTACCACAAATGGCAAGAGCACGTTGGAGACGAAAAGAGACTTGCTTCTGTCTCTTGTGGGGAAAGAGGCAATTATTTATTAAGAAAAGAAACATAGTTGGAACTCTCCAAAGGAGAATTTTCAAAATGGAAAATTAAGTCCTTAAAAGTTTCCTCCAAATGGGAAAAGGTTGAAACCATTATGAGTGGCCCGGCAAATCAGCTGGTGACAATACAAATAGTTGTACACCCCTCCAGTCACATCTCATTAGGGACCCTAATGGGAAATGGACCATGGTCCACTTTTTAGCTAATGGTAGAAGTTCAGATTTGGACCTTGCATCCTGATAGTGAGCCACATCCGTTCTTTTCATCACATCTGAGGTGGTGTCATTGGGACCAGTGGAGAAGTGGTGCTTGAATTTTCAAGATTTTCGCAGTCCCAGTGACCTTCCACATTTTCCAATTTGGATGGCGTTTTTATCCTTCTTTATATTTCCTTTTTGGGAGATCTCCTTTAGGACTATATGAGACCATATTCATTCTTACAGGCGTATATGATTGTAGGCTGCTGCTCTGTGGTTGAGAAAATCCCAGGGCAAGGGAAAAGGTGAAAAGGTTTTTAAAATACAGGGTGAATTGACAGCGTCTGTGAAATGTCTTTTGCTCAGGTTCCGAAACGTGTATGTCTTTTACACATTGTAAAAATAGCTATTTTGATATTGCACTGTTTACAGATATACATGTTGTTTGGTCCCGTGTTCAGATCATGTAAGCGGCGTGTCTTGGCGCTGGCAGGACTGCATCACGCCAGCCTAGGTTCAGCACCTCGTTGAACACAGTATTGAATAAATGGATGTTAAATGTAATTCTGAATGCCTGTCAAGAACCGTGACTCCAAAATGTCCTGTATAATACCTAGTGTGACAAGCATACCCTATCCATACAGTGTCACAACAAATGGCTTATCAGAGTGGGGGAAATGAGAATTAATTACAGTAAACCGCTAGATCAAAGCTCCTTATGAACAAGCAGCGGTGGGATTCATGGGCGGATATCTGCTCCTCACCCGACCAAAATGCTCACACTATTGTGATCCATCCAAAAGCCGAATAAACTGTTGTGATACATTCAGTATTGTGTGGCATTACACACTGTTCTGTGAAAGGCATCAGACTGTGCCAGGATTATTCGCCATGCTTTTTATCATCCTACTACCAATCTGTCTGAAGAGCAGGTTTATCAAAAAATATTTTCACATTCTTTGAACAAGAGAATAAGAAGTAAATAATTGACATATTTTTATAACAAAGCATACTTTTTGTACATTGTGTTCATTCTTGAATAAAGTCAGTTCAGTGTTGGCTTGTAGATATTACAGAGAAGTATTGACATTGATTCAATAAATGTTTTCTTTCATCTCTGCGTTGGAAATTTTTTCATTTTCTCAACAATATCAAATAAAAATGGCAACTGAATGGTGTGTGCGAGTGTATTTCTTGTGGAAGTGCCCTTCCTATATGGTACTACAATGAGGACACTGGTCACGTACCCTTTCTTCTCTCTCTTCTCTCTCTCTCTCTCTCTCTCTTCTCTCTCTCTCTCCTCTCTCTCTCTCTCTCCTCTCTCTCTCTCTCTCTCTCCTCCTCTCTCTCTCTCTCTCTCTCTCTCATTATATAAAGTTTCTCATGTCCGTTTTTTATGCACAGCCACATGACTGGTCTAATCTGCCCAAATTTGGTATACAGGTAAATCAGGCACTTCTAAAGGGTTTAGACCGAATTTTATCTAAAACCTACTGTTCTTGACATATTCGCCAAAAAATAAAGGAACACAGAACCAAATACTAATTTACGCCCAAATGATTGGACCAATCTGCCCTGAATTTCGTATATAGGTAAATCAGGCACTTGGGAAGGTGCTACACCAAGTTTCAGTTCTCTAAGACCTGTTGACTGAAAAACGTAATACAAAAGCATTGTCAAGATACTTGCCAAAAAATAGATCACAACAACAAATAATAATTTACATAAATTGGGCACATAGGTAAATTGGGTGCTTCAGAAGGTCTTAAACCATATTTCAGCTCTCTAGAACCTACCATTCTTGAGATATTCACCCAAAAAAATGGAACACCAAAACAAATCGATAGCAAACATTTTTTTTTTTTTTTAACAGGTAGAACAAATTCTCCTGTGTACCTAGTTAACCCTTCAAGGACTGAGCCACTTTGTAAGTTAATGATCGGGCCTCATTTTTTAAATCTGACCAGTGTCACTTTGTAATAATAACTCTGGAACGCTTCAACATATCCCAGTGGTTCTGAGACTGTTTTTTTTCATCACATAGTGTACTTCATGATAGTGGTAAAATTTGTTCGACATAACTTATGTTTATTTGTGAAAATATCGAAAATTTACTGAAAATTTCACAATTTTCAAAACTTAATTTTTATTCCCTTAAACACAAGTGTTATGTTACACAATGCTAATAAATAACATTTCTGACATGTCTACACATCAGTACAATTTTTGAAACATATTTTTTTTTCGCTAGCATGTTATAAGGGTTAAAAGTTGACCAGCAATTTCTCATTTTTCCAACAAAATTTACAAAACCATTTTTTTTGGGGATCACATTACATTTGAAGTGACTTTAGGGGACCTCTATGACTGAAAATACCCAAAAGTGACACCATTCTAAAACCTGCACCCCTCAAATCCACATTCAAGAAGTGTATTAACCCTTCAGGTGCTCCGCAGGAATTAATGCAATGTGGAAGTAAAAAAAATTAACATTTTACTTTTTTTTTCACAAAAATAGAATTTAGCCCCATTTTTTTTATTTTCACAAGGGTAACAGGAGAAAATGAACCTCAAAATTTGTTTTGCAATTTCTCCAGAGTATGCCGATACCCCATATGTGAAGGTAAACTACAGTTTGGGCGCACGGCAGTGCTATGAATTGAAGGAGCACAGTTTAACTTTTTGAACACAAAAAAAGCTGGAATGGAGAGCAAAATCATTTGCATTTGGAGACCAACTGATGTGCCTTAACAGTGGAAAACTCCCACTAGTGACCGCATTTTGGAAATTAGAACCATCAACTAGTGTATCTAAATGTGTGGTGAGCACCTTGAACCCCCAGGTTGCTTCACAGAAGTTTATAACGTTGAGCTGTGAAAATAAAATTAAATTTTTCCCACAAAATATTTTTTAGTCCCAATTTTTTTTTTCACAAGGGGGTAACAGGATAAATTGCACAACAAATTTTGGAGTTCATTTTCTGTTGAGTAGGCCAATACCCCATATGTGGGGGAAAACTACTATTTGGGTTTGTGGCAGGGCTTGCTTTTTGAATGCAAAAATGGCTACAACCAAGAGCAAACGCCATGCACAATTTGTTGTGGAATTTTTCCTGAGTGCGCCAATACCCGATTTGTGTAGTACATGGTTGAAAACTACTTTTGAGGTGCAGCTCAGAAGGGAAGAAGAACCATATTAGAGTTCACATTGCTGGAATGGTTTGAGGGTGTCATGTCACATTGGTAGAGCCCCTGAGGTGCTAGAACTACAGAAATCCTCCATAAGTGATTTTAAAACTATCCCTCAATGAATTCATCTACGGGTGCAGTGAGCATGTTGACACCACATGTACCTCACAGAAATTTATAACATTGGGTGGAGAAGAAAGAATACCATTTTCCAGCTAAAATGTTGGTTTAGCCCCAAATGTTTTATTTTTATAAGGGCTAATAGGAAAAATGGACTTCTCAGTTTGTTGTGCAATTTCTCCATGATTGCGCCAATACTACCCACATGCAATCGGGATCTACTTTTAGGCACAGTTCAAGCTCAGAAGGGAAGGAACAGTATTTTATAGTGCAAATTTTACTGTTGAGGATTGCGGTTGCCATGACCCACTGGAAAAGCCTCTGAGGTGCCAGAGCAGGAGAATTCCCCCCCCCCAAGTGACCTCATTTTACAAACTACACTTCTCGATGAGTTCACAGAGGGATTCAGTCATCATGTTGACACCACTGGTGTGTCACAGAATTTTATATAATTGGGCAATGAAGAAAACATAAATTACATTTTTGCCACAAAAATGTTTTAGCACAGATTTTGAATTTTCACACTGGGAAATGGGTAAAAATGGCACCAAAATGTATCACAATTTTTGCTGAACGTGGCATACCGCATATGTTGCTGTACAGTACTGCTTAGGCCTCTTTCACACTTCAGTCATCTGGCATCATTCAAAATCCGCCTTTTTGCGCAAAAAACAGATTTGCCTTTTTTTGGCGGATCCATTTTTTTCCCATTCAGTTGCATTAGTGACGGATTTCGACCGATGGTCGTCCGCTGTCTGGAGTAGACTGACATTGGAATGTTTTTTGCCTGCGTCAAAATGGCGGACGATGACAGATCCATCGCATCCGCCGTTTTCTATAATGGACGCCTATGGGTGGCGGATCCGTCGTCATCCGTTATTGACGGAATCCGACGACGGAATCCGTTACTGTATGCTGAGCATGCCCAGAAGCTGAAGCTGTTCTGGGGTCTTTCTCTCTCTCTCTCTCTCTCTCTCTCTCTCTCTCCAGAACAGCATGTCCAGGGTTCAAAAGTTCACTTTGGCAATGTTGACGGATCTGTCTAAAAACGGATCCACTGCATAAGTTTTCCACAATATACAACGGATCCGTTATATTCACACTTTAGTGGACTGGGACTGACACCAAACGACTGAAGGGTGAAAGAGGCCTTAGCCATACAGCAAGACTCTGGAAGGATAGAGCACTATTTGTCTCCTGGAGCGCAGATTTTCCTAGAATAGTTTGTGGACTCCAAAATGAGGTCACTTGTGGGGAGTATTCTGCTCTTCTAGTACTTGGGGGCTCTGTATATGAGCCCCCAAGTACTAGAAGAGCAGAATACTCCCCACAAGTGACCTCATTTTGGAAATTATACCCCTGCCAAACATGTGGACGCTAAATGTGGTTTAGGCCAGGGTTCCCCAACTCCAGTCCTCAAGGCCCACCAACAGGTCATGTTTTCAGGATTTCCTTTGTATTGCACAGGTGATGCAATTATCACCTGGGCAATATTAAGGAAATCCTGAAAACATGATCTGTTGGTGGGCCTTGAGGACTGGAGTTGGGGAACCCTGGTTTAGGCACACTGTGGGGCTCAGAAGGGAGGGGACATTTGGATTTTTGTGCGCAGAATCCGCTGAATTTCTTTTGGGGGTCGAGGAACCATAGCGCTTTTCCAGAGCCTTTGTACTACCACTAACTTGGAAGCCCGCTATATTTCCATTGACAAATGACAGACCTAAGTCGGGACTTTCTTTTTTTGTGGGTTGTGTTGAAGCTTTTTTTGGGAACATTTTATATAACGTTTGGGATCACATTTTTCCTGCGCCCTACGGTGAGCACTTACATCGAGGTTTCCATTTAAATCTCCAAATGACGTGATTAAGGTGAAACCCCCCCCCATTGATCCATTCACTGTAATGAGGCAGCAGAGTTACTCTGGACTCCGTCTGTCCTCTGTTTAGCGTTGTCTCTTTCAGTAGTGCACAAAACTGTGGTCAACAGTACTTTTATGCAATCCTAAAAAGACGGACACCGCCGGATCACAAGTCAGATGGCGTCCACAGTGCATCCTTCTGCCTCATTATAAGGGTGAGTTTCCACAATCAGTATTCCATCAGGAAATGCTGCGTGTTTGGCGCTGTGCATTGGCGCAGCGCCAAACACGCAGCGTCCAGATGTTACAGCATAGTGGAGGGGATTTCAAGAAATCCCGTCTCCACTATGCGTAACAACACGCAGGCGGAAGACCTGCGTATCCGGACATGCACGTCTTTTCAGACCGCATCATGTCCTAGCGTATTGCGGCGACGCGTCGCCGCAACGGAATTTAACAGGGGTATGTAGCCCTGCGTTCTTTCCGGAGGTGTTCCGGAGGTGTCCTGAACACCTCCGGAAAGAACGCGCGTCAGAAAGGAGGCGGGGCTTAGACGGAGCGGAATTTCCGCTCCGTCAAATGCGCTGTGTTTCCTGACCATGGAAACACAGCCTAAGGAATTTTCTGTCGGGGTTCCATCTGAACCACTTATTTCAGAGATTTACATGGAAACCCTGGTGTAAGCGCTCCCCGCAGAGTGCAGACTAAATGTGAGCACAGCCTACTGCGATCTTTGGGAGGCAGAATGAATAGATGAACAGCAGGTGAAGAATTGGTTGATTAGACAACTTTATTCTTTGGGTCACATGAAAAGACGCTTTTTTTTTTCTTTTAAACTAATTTATGCATTGCCATATTTTGAGAGCTATAATTTTCCTATATTTTTACCGACAGTCATGTCATGACTTGTTTTTTGCAGGACGAGTGAATGTTTTTATAAGTACCATTTTTGGGCACATTACTTTTTTTTATATAGCTTTCTATTCTGATTATTGGGAGGCAGAATGAACAAAACCAGCAATTTAGTAATGTTGGGTTTTTTTTTATGCTGTTTGAATGTGGTAAAATTGATAAGGCAGTTTTATTCTTCGGGTCAGAACGATCACAGCAATGCCTAAGTTATGTAATTTTTTTATGTTGTGGCACTTTTACACAATTCTTTTCTCTATAAGGATATATGCACACAATCCGTAAACGCTGCTGGTTGGACGCTGCGTACTTTGTAGCACAAATGATCAGAAGATCGCAGCTTCAATTCTCCTATGAAGACTATTGAAGCATGTAAAAAGTGGGGGAAAAAAAGGTTTTAAAAATATAAAAAAATCTAAAAGTTCAAATCCTTTTATCCCATTCAAAATAAAATATCAAAAATACACATATTTGGTATCAATGCGTTCAGAAACGTCCGAACTATCAAAATATAAAAAGTTAATCTGATCGGTAAACCGGTGTAACGAGAAAAATATTCAAAACGCCAGAATTATGTTTTTTGGTCACCACAACATTGCAATAAAATGCAATAACAGGTGATCAATACATCGTATCTATCCCAAAATGGTATGAATAAAAACGGCAGCTCAGCGCCCAAAAAATGCGCGCTCACCTAGCCCCAGATCCTGAGGATTGGAGAAACTACGGGTCTCAGAAAATGGTGCCATTTTTTTTTTTTCACAAACTTTTGGATTTTTGTTTTCACCACTTAAATGTTTGGCATCTACGAACTTGTAATGACCTGGAGAATCATTATGGAAGGTCAAGTTTTAGCATTTAGTGAACACGGTAAAAAAATAAATAATTGTGGAATTGCACTTTTTTTTTGCAGTTTCACCGCACTTGGAATTTTTTCCCGTTTTCCCAGTACATGATATGGTAAAACAAATGATGTCATTCAAAAGTACAACTCATACCACAAAAAAAAACAAGCACTCACATGGCCATATTGATAGAAAAATAAAAAAAAATTATTGCTCTGGGAAGAAGGGGAGGGAAAAACAAAAAGGGAAAATGGCCCGGGAGTGAAGGGGTTAAACGAAATCTTATCTGTTTTCTTGGTATGGGCGGAGCGGTATTTCTGCTCCGTTCAAAACGCCTGCCATCCTGAACGTGGAAACGTACCCTAATAAAGCGGTCTAACATACTTCACAGTAAAAACATAAATTACAAACTTTACCACATCAATTACCTTTACAGCAAAATCCACATCTGGAATCGTCCCTCTTCATCACATTTCCAGTATCATTGTATCAGTCCTGCTGAGACCAATAGTTCCACAAGCTATCACTGCCAACCATACTGTCAAAAATTTCCTTTAAAGAACAATTGGACATAGAGTACCACTGCTGCATAATTATCTTTACGTTTTTTTAATTACACTCAAAAGAAAATACAATGAAAATATCTCTAAAGTATATCAAACATGCAGTAAGCCAGTTTCTACCTAACCCTGGGTTTCGACTGTTAGCTTCTTCTTGGGACAAGCCAGGCAGGCTTACAAGTCACATGATTAAATAAACAAAATATACAAAAATGTTTTTATATCTGAATGTTAAATATTACCAACTTTCTATCATTTGTACCAGTTACAGTAACTTTCGTATAATAAGCAACCTTCTATATGATATAATAAAGGCTGAAAGGTCCTTTTTCTTTTATAACTCCAATCAGATGTTCGGAAAGGACCAAGGTAAAGTCTATAACTCTCATTTGATGGATTTAAGTGTTAGGCCGGCGTCAGACACAACTACAAAAAATCGGACCGTTTTAGTCGGTCGATTATCGGAACAAAATGCAAACATCACACATCCGCCTGGCATCCGATTTTCCTTCAAAGATGCGATTTAGTTTCATGTGTGTGTACCTTGTAACATCCGATTTCCATCCGACCACCGTTTTTTTGTCGCAGCTTACCAAAAAGGACCAATAACGGTTTTGAGGCCTGATAGTAATTGAAATCATCAGGCAGAGCTATATTTAAGTGCACTGCTACAGCTGTGACCTCCCACCTTTGCACTGGTGTCATTTTGTTCCTTGTGCTTAGTACTTGCTAGCTGCTTTATACAAACATGAGCGACACACTCAGATTTACTCCCACTGAGCGTGTGCTGTTCCATTGGGTTATATCCCGACGTTTTGGGGAGCCATATCCTGTAACAGCAGATCCAAGAAGACGCACAAGAATGTGGGTACATCCACTTTTGACAAGAAGGATAACTAAAGGCCATTTTCACCGGTTATATTTGTCACTGCGTAGGCATGGAGATAAGTTTTTCCAATATTGTCGAATGAGCATAGCTACCTTTGATACGCTGATTGACATTGTGCGCCCTGGGATCACATTTCAGGACACCAGGATGAGAAAAGCAATTTCTGCAGAGGAACGCCTTCTCCTAACAATAAGGTATGTGTGTCAACGATATGTTGATGATGTTTTCCTCGACATATTGACTTTGCAAGTGTTTGAGCACACTTCTTGGAAAATTATAATGTGAATAATGTATTTCTGAAGATTACCTATCGAAATGATTGGCTTTGGTGTATTCCACAGAAGCCATGGCTTGTAATCTAATTTCAAGCATGTGTGGTCTAACAAACTCAAGCATTGTAAGTGTTGTGCATGCTGTGTTTGTTGTTTTTGGTGCTGATTTCTCCATGTTCTATGTGTGTTACAGGTTCCTTTCTACTGGCATGTCTTACGCTGCTCTGCACTTAAAGTTCTTAATAGGGCGATCAACAATTTCAGGCATTGTGCGGTCAACTTGTGTTGAAATTTGGAACAGACTACATGAAGACGTCATGCCTGAGCCAAAAATGAGTGACTGGTTGAGGATAGCACAGGGTTTTGCCGAAAATTGCCAGTTTCCACACTGTATAGGAGCCCTGGACGGCAAGCACATACGTGTTCTTTAACCTCCTAACTCAGGCTCCCAATTCTTCAATTACAAACAATATTTTTCTGTAGTATTGTTGGCCTTGGTCGACACAAACTACATGTTTATAATTGTAGACATTGGGGCCTATGGAAGGACTGGAGACTCAAGAGTCTTCAATACTTCCATCATGGGTGTAACGGGTCTGGTAGGTGGAACCACTGACGGAAACGGGTCTGGTTGGTGGAACCACTAAGCTTTATTATACAAGACAATTTACTTGCAAGAGAGCGGGTGGCATCCGGGAATAGGACAGGGAATCACGGCAATTAGCCAGGCAGTCTCTGGACAGGCAGGTTGTCACAATAAGTGACCAAGGAAGTCTCTGGACAGGCAGGTTGTCACGGCAAGTGACCTGGGCAGTCTCTGGACAGGCAGGTTGTCGCGGCAAGTGACCTGGGCAGTCTCTGGACAGGCAGGTTGTCACGGCAAGTGACCAGGGCAGTCTCTGGACAGGCAGGTTGTCACGGCAAGTGACCAGGGCAGTCTCTGGGCAGGCAGGTTTGTCACGGCAAGTGACCAGGGCAGTCTCTGGGCAGGCAGGTTGTCACGGCAAGTGACCAGGGCAGTCTCTGAACAGGCAGGTTGTCACGGCAAGTGACCCGGGCAGTCTCTGGACAGGCAGGTTGTCACGGCAAGTGACCAGGGCAGTCTCTGGACAGGCAGGTTGTCACGGCAAGTGACCAGGGCAATCTCTGGGCAGGCAGGTTTGTCACGGCAAGTGACCAGGGTAGTCTCTGGGCAGGCAGGTTTGTCACGGTAAGTGACCAAGGCAGTCTCTAGACAAACAGGCATATACGACCTGAGCTGGTGGAGCCTCCTGGTAGGCTGCAGTCGGATGGCAGATGATCGCTCCCAGGTGAGCAGGCAAGAGTCTCTGGAATAGCCGGGGATCTCTGCTGATGATGTCCGAACCTCTAGATAGAGCTGCAGTCGGATGGCAGATGATCGCTCCCAGGTGAGCAGGCAAGAGTCTCTGCAATAGCCGGGGATCTCCGCAGATGATGTCCGAACCTCTGGATAGAGCTGCAGTCGGATGGCAGATGATCGCTCCCAGGTGAGCAGGCAACAGCCGGGGATCTCTGCTGAAGATGTCCGAACCTCTGGATAGAGCTGCAGTCGGATGGCAGATGATCGCTCCCAGGTGAGCAGGCAACAGCCGGGGATCTCTGCTGAAGATGTCCGAACCTCTGGATAGAGCTGCAGTCAGATGGCCGACAGGCAAACAGACAGGTAACAGGCAGGCAACTGGAAACAGGAGCTGATGGCTGAAGCAGAGTTAGACTGCTGTTGTGAATGGGTTTGAGATGAGTTCTGAGCAGAGGCTCCCTCTGGTGGTTACAAGCGGTACTAGTGAGGATTGGGAATCAGGTGTTACTGATTGGTCTTATTTAAGGGAATCATTTTCCCATCAGGGTTGCCGGTGATCAATTGTTCTGGTCTGAATCCTTCTTTCCAGTTTCCCTTGTAGCCTGCTGTGTCGTGTCTGCATCTCCTGCTATCAGATAAGACAATTTCTTATTTTGTGTTTTTGCTATATTTTTGCATTTTGTCCTGCACTTCTGTGGGGGCCTTCTGGGTCCCCTCCGGGGGCTTTTGCCCTCTCAGTTTAGTCCAGCCACTGTGTTTTGTACTTTTGCTTTTTGCAGTTTTTTCAGTGGCTGCTGTTTTTGTTACACCAGAGAACTAATTTAGGTGGTAGAGGTCGTGTGATCTCAGGTGATTTTGAAATTAGTAGAGTTGGTGTTTTTCAGGGTTTTCTGGGATTGCAGTAAGTACCCTTCCTGTCCTTTTCTATTTAGATAGTTTGGGCCCCAGCGTTTGCTCATACTATTTTCTTTCTGTGTCAGTATTTCCTCTTGTCTAACCGCCATTACATGTTTGGGGGCTTTCTATTATCTTTGGGGTTCTGCTCCGGGGCAGATAGTTTTCCTATATCTATCTTTAGGTGTAGTTAGTTTCTCAGGCTGTGACGAGGCGTCTAGGACCAACGTAGGAACGCTCCACGGCTGCCTCTAGTTGTGGTGGTTAGTCAGGGTACTGCAATCTCATAGATTCCAACTGCTCTGGTGTATTTCCTTTTTTACCTGCACTCCTCAGCTACCGTAACATAACAGTATCACCGGCCAGAAAAATTGTATGGTACTCACAGAAGGGAAAAAATATTTTGAAGGAAGAAAAGTTGTCAGAGATATTTTTCTGTTTGTTGTATTTTTTTTTTTTTTTCCCTCTGTATCTCTGGGTGCTGGGGAGGATCTTTTCTCCCAATGGAGTTTGCACAGTTGTCTGGCCGTGTGGATCAGCTTGCCACTGAGGTTCGGAGTATTGCTGCATATCTTGCTGGGTTGCCTGTTGTGGAACCTAGGATCCCCATGCCAGATTTGTTTTCAGGGGATCGAGCTAAGTTTCAGAATTTCAAAAATAATTGTAAATTGTTTTTTGCCTTAAAATCTAAGTCCTCATGAAACGCAGCGCAGCAGGTTCAAATTATCATCTCTCTCCTGCGCGGCGATCCTCAGGATTGGGCTTTTTCCCTCACACCTGGGGATCCTGTTTTGAGTGATGTTGATGCGTTTTTTCAGGCTTTGGGGTTATTGTACGATGAGCCTAATGTCACTGATCAAGCTGAAAAAGCCTTGTTGGCATTAAATCAGGGGCTTGATGACGCTGAGTTATACTGTCAGAAATTCCGTAGGTGGGCAGTCCTGACCAAATGGAATGACGACGCTTTGGCAGCTCTTTTCCGGAAGGGTCTGTCGGATAATGTAAAGGATGTTATGGTGGGATTCCCTGTCCCCTCTGGTCTCAATGATTCTATGTCATTAGCGATTCAAATTGACAGACGTTTGCGTGAGCGGAGAAGTATGCGTGGAGTGGTGTTGCCTTGTGAGCCAGCTGCTGAGCCCATGCAGTGTGATGGAGTGGTGTCTGGGGCACAGCGTCATGAGTTTCGAAAGCGCAATGGGTTATGTTTCTACTGTGGTGATGCCTCTCATGCTATTTCAGTCTGCCCTAAGCGGGGAAGACGTTTTGCACGCTCAGTTGTCTTGGGTAGTGTTCAGACTAAGTTTTTATTAACTGTCACTCTGATATGCTCTCTGTCCTCATTTTCTGCTCAGGCTTTCGTTGATTCTGGAGCAGCTATTAACCTGATGGATTATGATTTTGCTAAACGTTGTGGATTTCCCTTGATACCCCTACAGAAGTCTATTCCCCTACTGGGGATCGATTCTACCCCTTTGGCTGAGAATAAACCCCAGTTTTCTACTCAGGTGATAATGAGGGTTGAACCTGATCACCAGGAGTGCTGCAAATTTTGGTTCTATATAATCTGCATGACATTATCGTGCTGGGTTTCCCTTGGTTACAGTCTCATAATCCTGTTTTGGATTGGAAATCTGTGTCTGTAACCAGTTGGGGCTGCCAATGTGTTAATACCAACACTCCTGTTTTTTCTGCCTTCCCCCAGGCTGAGGATGTTCCTGACTTTTTGTTTGATTTTTCTGATGTGTTTAGCGAAAGTAAATCTGCATCCTTACCTCCCCATAGGAGCTATGACTGCGCTATTGAATTAGTGCCAGGTAGTAAATTCCCTAAGGTCGCCTTTTTAACTTGTCTGTACCTGAACATGACGCTATGCGGTCTTATATCAAGGAATCATTGGAGAAGGGTCATATCAGACCATCCTCTTCACCCTTAGGTGCCGGTTTTTTCTTTGTGGCCAAAAAAGATGGTTCATTAAGGCCGTGTATTGATTATCGTCTCTTGAACAATATTACTGTGAAATATCAATACCCGTTACCCTTGATTTCTGACCTGTTTTCCAGGGTGAAAAACGCTACTTGGTTTACCAAGCTTGACCTCAGGGGGCGTATAACCTTATTCGCATTAAGCACGGGGATGAATGGAAGACGGCATTTAACACCCCTGAAGGGCATTTTGAGTACCTTGTGATGCCCTTTGGGCTCACTAATGCTCCTTCCGTCTTCCAGTCCTTCATGAATGACATTTTCAGGGATTTTGTGGACAAGTTTCTGATTGTTTATTTGGATGATATCTTGATTTTTTCTAATGACTGGGACTCTCATGTGAAACATGTTCGAACTGTATTCCAGATTTTGAGAGAGAATGCTCTGTATGTGAAGGGATCAAAGTGTCTTTTTGGCGTACAGAAGATCTCATTTCTGGGATTCATTTTGTCCCCATCTGTTATTGAAATGGACCCGGTCAAGGTTCAGGCCATCTGTGATTGGGTCCAACCTACTTCATTAAAGGCTCTTCAGAGATTTTTGGGTTTTGCCAATTTTTATCGTAAATTTATTGGTAATTTCTCTGTTATTGTTAAACCATTAACTGATTTGACCAGAAAGGGTTCTGATGTGGTGAATTGGCCTCCTGAGGCAGTCTCTGCGTTTCAGGAACTTAAGCAGAGATTCACTTCTGCTCCTGTTCTACGGCAGCCTGATGTTTCTCTGCCATTTCAGGTGGAGGTTGATGCCTCTGAAATTGGGGCAGGTGCCGTTTTGTCCCAAAAAGATCCAGAGACCTCTAAAAGTAACCCTTGTGCCTTTTTCTCTCGAAAATTTTCTCCTACTGAACGTAATTATGACGTGGGTAATCGGGAGTTATTGGCCATGAAGTGGGCTTTTGAAGAGTGGAGACATTGGCTGGAGGGAGCCAAACATCAGGTGGTGGTCCTTACGGACCATAAGAATCTGGTCTATCTGGAATCTGCCAAGCGACTCAATCCTAGACAGGCCAGGTGGGCCTTGTTTTTCACACGTTTTAATTTTGTGGTTTCCTTTCTTCCTGGCACTAAGAATGTTAAGGCGGATGCCCTCTCGAGGAGTTTCCTTGCGGACTCTCCTGAGCTATCTGATCCCTCTGTTATTTTGAAGGAGGGTGTAGTTCTTTCCGCCATCTCGCCTAATTTGAGACTTGCTCTGGAGGGGTGTCAGGAGGATAGGCCCGAGCGCTGCCCTGTTGGAAAATTGTTTGTCCCGGACCAATGGAAAAAGAGTGTGATGTCTGAGATTCATTGTTCCGCATTGGCTGGGCATCCCGGAATTTTTGGTACCAGAGACTTGGTTAGTCGGTCCTTTTGGTGGCCTACCTTGTCTCGCGATGTCAGGGAATTTGTGCAGTCCTGCGGGACTTGCTCTCGCTCCAAGCCTTGCTCTCGCTCTAGTGGTTTGTTGATGCCATTGCCTGTGCCCAAGAGACCATGGACCCATATCTCTATGGATTTCATTTCCGATCTTCCTGTTTCTCAGAGAATGACCACCATCTGGGTAATTTGTGATAGGTTTTCCAAAATGATACATCTTGTGCCATTACCTAAGTTGCCTTCCTCCTCTGAATTGGTGCCGTTGTTCCTTCAGCACGTGGTTCGTTTACACGGCATTCCTGAGAACATTGTGTCTGACAGAGGAGTCCAGTTTGTTTCCAGATTTTGGAGGACTTTTTGTTCTAAACTGGGTGTTCAATTGTCTTTCTCCTCGGCATTTCATCCTCAGACCAATGGTCAAACTGAGAGAACAAACCAGACATTGGAGACTTATCTAAGATGCTTTGTGTCTGCTGATCAGGATGACTGGGTCTCTTTTTGCCTTTGGCTGAGTTTGCTCTTAATAATAGGGCTAGCTCTGCCACTTTGATGTCTCCGTTTTTCTGTAATTCTGGGTTTCACCCTCGATTTTCTTCAGGACAGACGGAGGCTTCTGTCTGTCCAGGTGTTGACTCTGTTGTTGAGCGTATGCAGCAGATTTGGGACCAGGTAGTGGAGAGGTTGTCCCTCTCTCAGGAGAAGGCCCAGCGGTTTGCTAACCGGCATAGGACTGATGGTCCTCGGTTTAAAGTGGGGGACTTGGTCTGGTTGTCCTCAAAGAATATTCCTATGAGAGTAGCATCTCCTAAATTTAAGCCTAGGTTCATTGGACCTTATAAGATCATGGAGATTCTTAATCCTGTTTCTTTTCGTTTGCTTCTTCCAGGGACATTTAAGATCCATAACGTGTTCCACAAGTCCTTGTTGAAGAGGTTTGTTGAGCCAGTGGTTCCTGCTGCTGTGCCTCCTGACCCTGTTTTGGTTGAGGGCAATCTGGAGTATGTGGTTGAGAAAATATTGGATTCTCGTTTTTCTAGACGAAGACTCCAGTATTTGGTTAAATGGAGAGGTTATGGTCAGGAAGATAATTCTTGGGTGTTTGCTTCGGACATCCATGCTAGGAGACTTATCCGTGCGTATCATAGAACTCATCCTGACCGACCTGGTTGCTCAAATGAGGGTTCGGTGACCCCTCCTCAAGGGGGGGGTACTGTTGTGAATGGGTTTGAGATGAGTTCTGAGCAGAGGCTCCCTCTGGTGGTTACAAGCGGTACTAGTGAGGATTGGGAATCAGGTGTTACTGATTGGTCTTATTTAAGGGAATCATTTTCCCATCAGGGTTGCCGGTGATCAATTGTTCTGGTCTGAATCCTTCTTTCCAGTTTCCCTTGTAGCCTGCTGTGTCGTGTCTGCATCTCCTGCTATCAGATAAGACAATTTCTTATTTTGTGTTTTTGCTATATTTTTGCATTTTGTCCTGCACTTCTGTGGGGGCCTTCTGGGTCCCCTCCGGGGGCTTTTGCCCTCTCAGTTTAGTCCAGCCACTGTGTTTTGTACTTTTGCTTTTTGCAGTTTTTTCAGTGGCTGCTGTTTTTGTTACACCAGAGAACTAATTTAGGTGGTAGAGGTCGTGTGATCTCAGGTGATTTTGAAATTAGTAGAGTTGGTGTTTTTCAGGGTTTTCTGGGATTGCAGTAAGTACCCTTCCTGTCCTTTTCTATTTAGATAGTTTGGGCCCCAGCGTTTGCTCTTACTATTTTCTTTCTGTGTCAGTATTTCCTCTTGTCTAACCGCCATTACATGTTTGGGGGCTTTCTATTATCTTTGGGGTTCTGCTCCGGGCAGATAGTTTTCCTATATCTATCTTTAGGTGTAGTTAGTTTCTCAGGCTGTGACGAGGCGTCTAGGACCAACGTAGGAACGCTCCACGGCTGCCTCTAGTTGTGGTGGTTAGTCAGGGTACTGCAATCTCATAGATTCCAACTGCTCTGGTGTATTTCCTTTTTTACCTGCACTCCTCAGCTACCGTAACATAACAGACTGCACAGAAACAACATTGCTCGGGCACCTCCATTAAGGAGGAAGCCCTTAATATAGGGTGGAGTCCACCAGCATTGGCTGGAGACTGATTTGGAAAATGTGCGCGGCTCCTTTAAGAGCGGGGGAGGGTGCGGGCGCGCGCCCTAAGGCCAGCAGCAGGGAAGGAGCGCGCGGGACCAGCAGGGCGGAAGGAGGACGCCGAGGATGCCAGAGGCGCAGAGGAGGCTGAGAGCACTGAGGACGCTGAGCGCAGGTGAGGAGAGCGACGTCCCTGTCTGGCAGCAGGCAGGGACGCGGGCGCTACAGTACCCCCCCCCCCTCTAGGCCCCCCCCTTTTTAGGCCAGAAAAAAATTTAGCTAGGATGAGAGGGGCATGGATGTTCTCCCGAGGTTCCCAGGTTCTCTCCTCAGGACCAAACCCCTTCCAATCCACAAAAAAATAAGTCTTTTTTCCTACCCTTTTTGTGGCCAGAATGTTCTCTACCTCAAATTCATCATCAGCAGACACTGGAGCAGGAGGTGTACCTGTAGACTTAAAAAAAGAGTTAAGAACCACAGGTTTGAGGAGAGATACATGAAAAGAATTAGGAATTCGCAAATTGACCGGGAGTTTCAATTTATAGGACACCGGGTTGATCTGACTGATGATCTCAAAAGGACCGATGAACCGAGGACCTAACTTGTAGGACGGAATTTTGAGTCGAACATATTTGGACGAAAGCCAGACTTTGTCCCCAGGACGGAATTGAGGAGGATCCAGACGTTTTTTGTCAGCATGTCTTTTCATGCGCTCGGATGACTGAATGAGTGCGGACCGGGTACTCTCCCAGATGGAGGAGAATTCTCTAACCAGAGATTCCGCAGCTGGATTGTCCACAGAGATGGAAACAGGGACAGGGATCCGAGGGTGTTGACCGAAGACTACAAAAAACGGAGACTTGGTGGAAGATTCGCTCTCATGATTATTGTAGGAGAATTCGGCCCAAGGCAGGAGCTCCACCCAGTCAGAATGGTGGGCATTAACGAAGTGTCGAAGATAACTGGTCAAATTCTGATTTATTCGTTCAACTTGTCCATTGGACTGTGGGTGGTAAGCGGAGGAAAAATCCAGGGTGACGTCTAGCAACTTACAAGTGGCTCTCCAGAAACGTGAGGTGAACTGAACCCCACGATCCGACACAATGTGACGAGGCAGACCATGAAGACGGAAGATGTGGCGGATAAAGTCTTTAGCCAACTCGGGTGCAGACGGAAGACCTGGCAGAGGAATGAAGTGAGCCATCTTGGAAAAGCGGTCAGTGACCACCCAAATGACTGTACAACCAGCAGAGACGGGAAGATCAGTAATGAAGTCCATGGCTATATGCTGCCAGGGGGCAGCGGGTACAGGAAGCGGAAGAAGACGGCCGGCAGGCAGGTGTCTCGGGACTTTGTTGCGGGCACAGGAAACACAGGCAGAAACAAAGTCTATTACGTCTTTGTGCAGGGTAGGCCACCAATAATGCCGGGTAATGAGTTGGAGGGTCTTTTTTTGACCAGCGTGGCCAGCGAGTTTAGATGAATGACCCCAATGTAGGATTCTCTTCCGATCAGTTTCTGATACGAACGTCTTACCAGGAGGGAGACGATTTAAACTCACGGGAGCCACCTGCATCACTCTGGCGGGATCGATGATATGCTTAGGTTCCTCCTCGAGATCCGACACCAGGAAAGACCGAGACAAGGCATCCGCCTTGATGTTTTTGTCAGCTGGGCGAAAATGCAAAAGAAAATCGAAGCGGGCAAAAAACAAGGACCACCGGGCTTGGCGAGGGTTAAGTCTCTGGGCATGCTGGAGGTATGCCAGATTCTTGTGGTCCGTGTAAATGATTACCGGATGAAGAGCCCCTTCGAGTAGGTAACGCCACTCCTCCAATGCCAACTTGATGGCCAATAACTCTCGGTCTCCTATGGAGTAGTTGCGCTCGGAGGAGGAGAAGAGTTTGGAGAAGAAACCGCAGGATACCATCCTCCCGGATGAAGCTTTTTGGGTAAGTACCGCTCCGGCTCCAGCAGAGGAAGCGTCCACCTCCAGGAAGAACTGCTTGTTGCCATCCGGGCGATGCAGCACTGGAGCGGAAGAGAAGGCCTGTTTTAGAGAAAGGAAGGCCTCCTCTGCTTCGGGCGTCCACTGTTTGGGGTTAGCATCCTTGCGGGTGAGCGCGGCGATTGGAGCAGTCCTGGAAGAGAAGTGCGGTATGAAGAGACGGTAATAGTTGGCAAATCCCAGGAACCGCTGAATGGCCTTCAACCCCTCCGGTCGGGGCCACTTCTCGATGGCAGACAATTTCTCCGGATCCATTCGTAGGCCTGTCTGAGAAATGATGTAGCCCAGAAACGGAAGCGATGTCTGCTCAAAGAGGCACTTCTCATATTTGGCGAAGAGGTGATTCTGCCTGAGCCTGAGCAGAACCTGACGAACATCCCTCCGGTGAGACTGAAGATCCGGAGAGAAGACCAAGATGTCGTCAAGGTACACCACAACGCAGGAGTAGAGGAGGTCCCGGAAGATGTCATTGACCAACTCCTGAAAGACTGCTGGAGCATTACAGAGACCAAAGGGCATCACCAAGTACTCGTAGTGGCCATCCCGGGTGTTGAATGCCGTCTTCCATTCATCTCCTCGACAGATACGAACCAGGTTGTATGCTCCACGAAGATCTAGTTTGGTGAAGACTCTAGCCCCTCTAAGACGATCAAACAATTCTGGAATGAGCGGAAGAGGGTACTTATTCTTCACCGTGATCAAATTTAGGCCTCTGTAGTCAATACAGGGACGGAGAGATCCGTCCTTTTTTTTTACGAAGAAGAAACCTGCTCCCGCTGGGGAGGTAGATTTCCGGATGAATCCTTTTGCTAAGTTCTCCTCGATATATTCGGACATCGACCTGGTCTCAGCAGCGGACAACGGGTAAATACGCCCACGGGGAGGCGTGGTACCGGGTAGCAGGTCGATCGGGCAATCATATGGTCTATGCGGGGGTAATGTCTCTGCTTCCTTTTTATTGAAGACATCAGCAAATGACCAATATGGAATCGGGAGTCCTGGTAGATTAGCAGGAGTAGGAGAAGGACAGACGGGATGAACAGGCACCAGACACGTTTTATGACAGTCCTGTCCCCAGCGAAGAATCTCTCCATTCTGCCAGTCAAGCACAGGTGCATGCTTTTGGAGCCAAGGCAGACCTAGTAAGAAAGCATGAGAGAGTCCAGGCAGAACATGAAATGAGATGCTCTCAGAATGCAACATTCCCACCTGCAGGGTTATGGCTTCGGTGATAAGTCGGATGGGACGAGGTAGGAGACCCCCATCCACAGCAGCAACAGATACTGGTTCAACAAGAGGTTTGGTGGGAATGCGATACTTCTCTACTAGAGCCTGTGACACGAGATTCCCAGCTGCTCCAGAATCAAGTTGGGCCATCTCGAAGTAACGTTTCTTACCGAGAAGAATTGAGACCGAGAGCAGCAGAGATGAAGAGGATTTATTTTTGTCTAGATTGACCTCTCCGAGCGAACCTAGACACAGGCGTTTCCCGACTTCTCCGGACAGGTTCGGATCCAGTGCTCCTTACTGCCGCAGTAGAAGCAACTTTTCTCGGCACGGCGTGAGTCCTGACGGGCTTTGACCATCTTGATCTGGTCGACCTGCATAGGCTCAGCAGTGTGCACCTGGGGAGAACGGAAGGGGTTAAATGAGGAAACTTTTTTTCACGGGTGACCTCTTTGGCTCGTTCCTGGAACCGTAGATCAATCCGATTGGCAAGATTTATTAAATCATCAAGCGAGGTTGGAATGTCCCGACCGGCAAGTTCGTCTTTAATACGGCCGGACAGACCCTCCCAGAAGACCGAAATTAGAGCTTCATTGTCCCAAGCCAGTTCTGAGGCTAGAGTACGGAACCGTATGGCAAATTGACCAACGGTGAGACTTCCCTGACGGAGACGCAACAGAGATGATGCAGAGGAGGTCCTCCGTCCAGGTTCGTCGAATACCCTCCGGAAGGCCGAGAGAAAAGCAGGCAGGTCTGACACCAGAGGATCTTCTCTCTCCCAGAGAGGATTAAGCCAGGCCAGAGCCTCTCCGGTGAGATGGGACATGATGAAGGCAATTTTGGCCCGGTCAGAATTAAACTGGTGTGCCAGGACTTCGAAATGCAGGGTGCACTGGTTAATGAAACCCCGAGCCATAACAGGGTCGCCTCCATACCTAGGAGGAGCTGAAAGTCGGGGACCAGGAATGGAAACCACGGAATTGGGAGTCAGCGGGGCTGCCGGATTATGAGTCATGGCTCCAGCGGTGGTTGCTGGTGATGGATTCAGAGTGTCCAAGCGGGAATTGACGTTCCGCAGGTGACCCAGGATAGCCTCCTGTTGAGACCTCTGGCGAGACAGCTCATGACACAGTTCCGGAAGTGAAGGGGTTTGGGTGCCACCGGGTTCCATGGCCCGAGCAAACTGTAACGGGTCTGGTAGGTGGAACCACTGACGGAAACGGGTCTGGTTGGTGGAACCACTAAGCTTTATTATACAAGACAATTTACTTGCAAGAGAGCGGGTGGCATCCGGGAATAGGACAGGGAATCACGGCAATTAGCCAGGCAGTCTCTGGACAGGCAGGTTGTCACAATAAGTGACCAAGGAAGTCTCTGGACAGGCAGGTTGTCACGGCAAGTGACCTGGGCAGTCTCTGGACAGGCAGGTTGTCACGGCAAGTGACCTGGGCAGTCTCTGGACAGGCAGGTTGTCACGGCAAGTGACCAGGGCAGTCTCTGGACAGGCAGGTTGTCACGGCAAGTGACCAGGGCAGTCTCTGGGCAGGCAGGTTTGTCACGGCAAGTGACCAGGGCAGTCTCTGGGCAGGCAGGTTGTCACGGCAAATGACCAGGGCAGTCTCTGAACAGGCAGGTTGTCACGGCAAGTGACCCGGGCAGTCTCTGGCCAGGCAGGTTGTCACGGCAAGTGACCAGGGCAGTCTCTGGACAGGCAGTTGTCACGGCAAGTGACCAGGGCAATCTCTGGGCAGGCAGGTTTGTCACGGCAAGTGACCAGGGTAGTCTCTGGGCAGGCAGGTTTGTCACAGTAAGTGACCAAGGCAGTCTCTAGACAAACAGGCATATACGACCTGAGCTGGTGGAGCCTCCTGGTAGGCTGCAGTCGGATGGCAGATGATCGCTCCCAGGTGAGCAGGCAAGAGTCTCTGGAATAGCCGGGGATCTCTGCTGATGATGTCCGAACCTCTAGATAGAGCTGCAGTCGGATGGCAGATGATCGCTCCCAGGTGAGCAGGCAAGAGTCTCTGCAATAGCCGGGGATCTCCGCAGATGATGTCCGAACCTCTGGATAGAGCTGCAGTCGGATGGCAGATGATCGCTCCCAGGTGAGCAGGCAACAGCCGGGATCTCTGCTGAAGATGTCCGAACCTTTGGATAGAGCTGCAGTCGGATGGCAGATGATCGCTCCCAGGTGAGCAGGCAACAGCCGGGGATCTCTGCTGAAGATGTCCGAACCTCTGGATAGAGCTGCAGTCAGATGGCCGACAGGCAAACAGACAGGTAACAGGCAGGCAACTGGAAACAGGAGCTGATGCTGAAGCAGAGTTAGACTGCACAGAAACAACATTGCTCGGGCACCTCCATTAAGGAGGAAGCCCTTAATATAGGGTGGAGTCCACCAGCATTGGCTGGAGACTGATTTGGAAAATGCACGCGGCTCCTTTAAGAGCGGGGGAGGGTGCGGGCGCGCGCCCTAAGGCCAGCAGCAGGGAAGGAGCGCGCGGGACCAGCAGGGGGAAGGAGGACGCCGAGGATGCCAGAGGCGCAGAGGAGGCTGAGAGCACTGAGGACGCTGAGCGCAGGTGAGGAGAGCGACGTCCCTGTCTGGCAGCAGGCAGGGACGCGGGCGCTACAGTGGGTAGGCGGATACGCAATAACCAACTGGACCTACCACCAGCAAGTCAACTTACAGACTCTATTCAAGAACATGTGCCTTATGTTATAGTTGCGGATGAGGCATTTCAATTAACCCGTAATGTAATGAGGCCATATCCCCGTCGTTATCTCACCCATCGGCGTAGAATATTTAATTGTCGGTTGTCACGTGCTCGGCGTCTGGTGGAGTGCACATTTGGAATTCTTTGTGCTAAATGGCGGGTACTTCAATCTGCAATTCAACTCAGTGAAGACAATGTTAATGTGGTCCTCAAAGCATGTGTGGTCCTACATAATTTTTGTAGAATCCATGAATGCTCCTCACAACATGTGGCTGAGTTAGCCTCTGTGAATGTGTCTTTGCCTATGTCACCACCCATCCATCCTCGTCGTCCCCCTTCAGGCCTAAAAGTACGTGATGTGTTTAGTCAAATTTTGTCCCCTGAGGGTGCTACTGCCTGGCAAGAGGAGGCATTATTACACATGTAGTGTGCCTATGTTGCTCTGTCATAAAGATATTTATGCTCACTTAATTGTATATGTTGTGTTTGTTTTTGTGTCATATTGTGTGTAAGTTTGGCACACCATAACATATTTAACTAAACAGCTACATATTTAAATAATCACATACAATTAATGCGAGGCAAAACAATTTTTTATGTAGTAGCTCATGTTTTGTCGCTGTAAACATAATGAACAATTACAACTGGCTCATAAATGCTTTAAAACAATGTTTCCTGAGAAAATTGAAGGACTATAACAAACTATAATGTTCATAACTTAAAACAAATTGAACAAAAATACATACACCTATAACTGGTGGTAGGTGGGGTGGTGAAGGTGGAGGGCCAGCTTGTGAGGGCTGGCTAGACTGCTCTCCAGTCACTGTGTCACCATGAGTGGTGGCTGACTGTGCAGTTTGCTGCATGCTTCTTGCTTGCTCTGGATGTGTGTTTGGGTAAGGGAAGTTTGGGAACTTTTGTGGGTAGTCATAATATGACTGCCCACTTACACTATAGCCACCAAAATGCCCATGTCGACCATACCCATGTTGTGGCCAGCATTGAACATTGGGTATGGTAGAGTGGGCATATTGTGAATGGCCACTCTGTCCCATGGATTGGAGCTGGGGAGCTCCGTATAAAGAAGGAGCTGCAGTAGGATGAGTAGGAGGAGGAGTTGGGTTCTGTTGGACACAAGGAGGAGGTGGAGGAGGAGGATGATGAGGAGGAGGATCAGAGGCTGAAGCAGATTGTGAGGGATTTGGTCCAAACAACCTTAAGACATTCTCAGGACCAACCACCCATCTATCAAGATAATTTAGTAGGTTGGTTGGATCATTAGGCGGTGTTCCAGAATCCAACACAATCTGCAGTCTGCTTCTGATCCGCAGTCTGTGCTGTCTTGGAATAGCCCGGAGGTAACGGGCCAGACTGCGGCAAAATCCCTTCTCCCCATCATCATTTGCTACACTGGACAAATAGTCCAGAACTCCTCGGTCCACCTGCCTCCTTGTGGCAGAACCAACTCCTTCTCTTCTACGCCTGGGTCGCCGTGCAACATCTGCTGGAGGCGAAGCCACATCCAGGGCCTACCAGGGCTGCTGCTCAGGGGAGGGTCTTGGGACTGTAGAGGCAAGCTCTGTGACTCCACTGCTGGTGGTGGTGGTGGTGATGCTGGTGCTGCACTTGCTGCTGATGATGGGCCAGCCTCCTCAACATCCCCCACGGGGTCGATAACTGCCTCAGAGTCCAAAGCTGGCTCTCTGTCTGTAAGGTTTGACTCGGTGCTAGAGAATAAAATTAATTTATTACAATTTATTCATAAAAATACCAATACACTTTGTACAGACATGAACTTACGGTCGCAAATCCAGAGCTGGAGCAAGAAAATTCAGTCTATCATAATAGACATATTTGCGTTTAGTGGAAACATAACGAGGACTAAAGAATTGCTTATAAGACATAATAATAATATGTGACGCTCTCCAAACAAGATAGAAACCATAAGAGCAAAGAAGAGGGAGCTCAAGCCACCAATATATAACTGAATAATAAGAAACAAGTACAAAAAATAGCAAAAAAGTATAACAAATTTTATTAAATAATCAAATAACTATGCTACAAAATTACATAATATGACAAATATTTAAAAGGAACACCAGTAGAAAAGATGATTAGACCATGATGCGATAACAGCAGAGAAATGTAAATACATAATAGTATTCCCATTGGGTGAGAAAAACATGTGTGGGGGGAATCAGTAGTTGTAAACATGCCCATATATGAAGTGGTAGAAAGATTAGTATCTCAGTAAGATAAAGGCGAATGCCTAATGTATTAGCCCATAATGGGTCCCACTGAGCATCAAATGCAGTCACTATAAACCACAAACCGCCGAAAACCCAACATAGAGACGGAAGAAAACCAAGATCTATAGCCAAGTGCTAAGTCCTATGGTCTCACTCACCCATGGTAAAAAGCTGCTGGTCGCACCGAGGCCCCGACGCCGTTTCGCGTTTCCGCTTCCTCGGGGGGCCTCGTGCGACCAGCAGCTTTTTACCATGGTGAGTGAGACCATAGGACTTAGCACTTGGCTATAGATCTTGGTTTTCTTCCGTCTCTATGTTGGGTTTTCGGCGGTTTGTAGTTTATAGTGACTGCATTTGATTCTCAGTGGGACCCATTATGGGCTAATACATTAGGCATTCGCCTTTATCTTACTGAGATACCTAATCTTTCTACCACTTCATATATGGGCTGTTTACAACTACTGATTCCCCCCACACATGTTTTTCTCACCCAATGGGAATACTATTATGTATTACATTTCTCTGCTGTTATCGCATCATGGTCTAATCATCTTTTCTACTGGTGTTCCTTTTAAATATTTGTCATATTATGTAATTTTGTAGCATAGTTATTTGATTATTTAATAAAATTTGTTATACTTTTTTTCTATTTTTTGTACTTGTTTCTTATTATTCAGTTATATATTGGTGGCTTGAGCTCCCTCTTCTTTGCTCTTATGGTTTCTATATTTGCGTTTAGTGCTTGCTGCTGCCCCACTGCGCCCCCTCAGCTGTCTCTCTCTCCTGTAGCAGTCTCTACAGCTGCGCCAACGCCTTGTAACATCTGAGGCTGAAAAAGTAACGGATAAAATACAAATTTAAAATTATCTGCCCTTGTAATGTATTTTAAAAATAAATACCGTACAACAGCAATATTATACTTTTTTAACGTGTTATAGGGGTATAGAACACCAATACAAATTGTATGTAGATAGAATAACAATTAAATATACAAGGGTTCATACAAACAAAGCTCTATGACATATGTGTCACAATAATGAGCATTTATTTTTGACACAGCGATGGGATTACCAAAAGGTACACATATTAAGTACTTCACCTACGCATTTATTGGTAGGCCAAAATTTTTAAAGTTTACTTTGCGACCATTGCAGTTGGAGCTAAATATCACACCAACACAGACGGCACCTGAACATTCATCCTACCAGGACCTTCAGTTGGTCCCTGCCCTGTGGGATTACCGTATATATGGGATGGAGCCTTTTCAAGTTCTCATATCCACAGTGCCCTCCTCTGTTCCTTTTGTGTTATGTTCCTTAAGGTTCAAAAAGACCCATTGCAGGGTCGAAACGTTACCTATACATGTTTTTTCGGCTGTGGTGTTTTAAAATTACACTTTTTTCACTTGCATTGAAAGATTGTTTTATTGCGGCTGGTTTTCAAATTACAGGAGCTAAAATTAGATGTGCTTGGAGTACTCACATAGCACTGGGGGTTCAACAGGCATAACTGTTTTTTTAAACACATTTCGGTTTCACATATAAGGGTACAGGGACATTATAACACATTGTTGTTGGTACATACTGAGTAGTCAAACCGTATTGTAAGCGTTTTCAAGACGTTACTTACTAATGCGTTCTTGGTCCTCCATAGACCTTCGCCAAAATCCGGGAACATCTGGGAACATATTCTCCTCCAAGCCGCGTCCTTCCGCGAGCGGTTAGAATAATTTGGATCCCGCTGGTCCCAAAGTTCTGGTCTCTCCTGGACCAGAACGATCAACATCTCCACATTGATGTGACTGGACATCGTTCTGGACTCCGTGGAGGCGGTTTTCCTGTTTGGGTTTGAATTTTCGTAGCCTAATTAGCATGTCAGCCCTTCCTGGCAATTATCCTGATGCAATTTCCTGACACCTGGGATAGTGGTGCATTTAATCGCAAGTCACACGTGCGGTCCGTTTGTAATCCGATTTTTCATCGCTCCCATAGACTTGCATTGGCGATAGTCGACCCACAATCGGTGACAATCGCAGCATGCTGCAATTGCACTCGGATGATTAAAACGGACCACAAAAAATCTGATACTGGGACTGCCCATAGATTAACATAGGGCAGACTGCAATACGATATTTCATCGTATTGCAGTCGTCCGATTTTGTCGCCAGTGTGACGCCGGCCTTAAAAGAATTTTTCATTCATTGTTTCTCAATTGCATGGTACAACAAGAACCAGTAAACTACTTGCTTAATTCATAGTTCTTATCCTATACATATGAAAGTACTACCCTCATCATACTTAGCGAACCTTCCTGTTT